>OX101743.1:20182386-20920886 GCA_944452665.1 Stenoptilia bipunctidactyla | reverse complement strand
CAACTGTCCTCTTGTCTATAAGCATGTCCTTGTTTTACAGGTAACATTCCTGGGTTAAGTTCTAACTTTTGAATGTGAAGGCATTGGGTCTGAGCTACTAGTTCGGCCAAGCTCATCAGGACCAAGCTCCACCTGTGGAGAACGTTTAATATTTTTAATCGGAACTTTGGTGCTTCTATTTCCTACTCTAATGGGAACTATGTTTCTTTCTGGTGTGCCTATTACTATGGCTTTAACATAGCGGGGTTTATCCTTGCTTTTACGGGTATTAACATCCTTAGCAAAAATTACTTCACCTATTTGGAACGCTCTACTAATTTCACCACCTTTCTTTTCTACAATTCTTTCCTTTTTCGAAATCATTTTATCTGAAATGTAATTATATAAGTACTTTGTACGCTTTGAGTGGTCTTTCATTAATTGCTGTATATATGCTTTTTCAAAATTAATTTCAAAATTATTATTATTAGCTGTGTGTCCAAAAACTACTTCAAATGGGGTTAATCCTGTCATGCTATGTATACTATTATTATAAGCCATTATTGCATAGGTCATTATAGTAGCAGCATCTGTGCATTTTTGTTCATATTTGGCTAAACGATATATTTCTATGAGCGTTGAATGAAACCTTTCAACAATGCCTGTAGAATTTGGGTTATTTGGTGTGCTAATATGTAAAATTATTTTGTACATATCCATTAATTCCCTAATGAGTTCATTATTAAATTCAGATCCTGGGTCACATGATATTTTCCTTGGAATGCCATAGGTAGAGAAATACTTAATTAAGGCTCTTACTACCTCGGGTGTTGAACGATTAGTGATTTCTATAGCCTGTCCAAGTTTACTAAAGGCGTCAACTAATGTGAGAAAATACTTCCCTTCTATACTAAAAAGATCCATAAATATTTCCTGAAAAGGTGCGCTTTGCGTTTGTGTTAATTGAATAAATGGTTTTAAGGGCTTACGGTCATATTTCATTTTACGGCATAATTCGCAACTATTAATTATTGCTGAGACGGTTTCTTGCATGTTTTCCCAATAATAACTTCTACGTATTCTAACCATAGTTTCTTTAATACCGCGATGACAAGTCTTGCCTTCATGATATTTTAAAACTACTGCTCGCTGTTCATTTTCATTTTCTATATAAACAACGCGTTCGGTGCACTCATAAAAACAAACTGGCCCTTTCTTAAACAATTCTCTAACTACTTTTGAAAAGGTTTTACGGTGTGATTCTTTCTCAAAATATATGAAGTATTTTAAATTATTTTTAATATATTCTAATAAGAATCTTTTAACAATATCTTCATTATTAGTTGGTAGAAAAACTTCTAATACTTTTTGCTTTTTCCTTGATAAATCTGTAACTTGTATGTCATTTTTAAACCATTCAAAAACTAAAATCTGATTTGGCTTTGTATCAACTGCTTCGTGTAAAATTGGTATAACAGCGGCGTCAGGGTCTATAGCGGAATGAACTGTAGAGCATTCGCTACTCGATATCGATGGTACGGGGTAAGTCAAGTTATCTTGTGGGTCAATAACAGATATAATGTCAGAGTCAGAAGATATAGTTATTGTCTTTTCAGTGTCTGATACAGTTATAGTTTCTGATGTATCTTTAGAGGGCCGTTGTCGTGAAAGTCTACTTATTTCATCAGTTAATTCAGTTACATATTGTTGTATGTCTCGTTCTCTATCTACATTTACTTTCATGGATAATTTATCGTCGTCTGAACCTAAGGCGTTTAATTTAATACGAGAGAGAGCATCAGCATTGGAATTTTGTTTCCCTTTCTTGTACATTATTTCAAAATCATATTCTTGAAGTCTAAGCCGCCAACGGGTTAATTTAGAGTTTGGCTCTTTGAGTGAATATAACCAAGCTAGCGGTCGGTGATCGGTATAAATGTAAAATTTCCTACCGTAAAGGTAAGGACGGAAATGTTTAACTGCCCAGATTATAGCAAGCAACTCCCTTTCTATGGTACTGTACCGAGATTCAGTATCACTTAGAGTGCGACTTGCGTAGGCCACAGGTTTATCATTACCTATCGATCCCTGAGACAATACAGCGCCTAAGGCTACGTTAGAGGCGTCTGTCGTAAGTATATAAGGCTTCTGAGGATCAGGATATTGTAATAAAGGTGCATTGGTTAATAATTCTTTACATTTTTCGAAGGCGTTTATGTAAGCTTCATTAATTATTATTTTATTTCGTTTCTTAAGGCAATTAGTTAGTTGTTGAGTTACTTTGGCAAAATCTTTTATGAAGCGTCGATAGTAACCGACTAAACCTAAAAAGCTTTTTATTTCGGTGGTCGTCTTTGGAATTGGATAATTTAATACAGCTTTAATCTTGTCGTCATTGGGTTTTAAACCATCTTTAGTTATAGTGTGTCCAAGATAAAGTACTTCAGTTCGTAAAAATTCGGATTTGTCAAGTTGTATTTTTAAATTTGTCGATCTAAGTCTGTCAAAAATGGTTCTAAGTTTCTGTAAATGTTCCTGTAAGCTAGAGGAGAAGATCAAAATGTCATCTAAGTAAATAAGGGCGTGAATACCTTGTAATCCACGCAGAACATTATCCATGGTTCTTTGAAAGGTTGCTGGTGCTGTTTTAAGTCCGAAAGGCATTCTTTTGAACTCATAGTGTCCAAACTGTGTACTAAACGCGGTTTTCTGTCTGTCAGCATTATTTACTTCAATTTGATGGTAACCACTCGCAAGATCTAAAGTTGTGAAGTAAGAACTTTTACCTAACTTGTCAAATAAATCATGAATGTTTGGAAGTGGGTATTTGTCGTCAATAGTAATTTCATTCAAACGTCTGTAGTCAATTACCATGCGATATTTTACTTCACCGGAAGCATCAAGCTTCTTGGGCACTAGGTGCACGGGTGCACTCCAGGGGGAAAAAGATTCTTGTATCACATTGTCTTTTAAAAGTTTAGTCACTTGGTTTTTAATTTCGTCTGTTATAAAAGGGCTCTGTCTATAAGGTTTAATATAAATGGGGTCTTCGTTTTTTGTTCGTATGAAATGTTTGACTTCGTTGGTAAAAGATAAAGGTATATGTTCACAGTAAAATATATCTTTGTATTCAGTACATAAATTTAATATATGCTGTCGTTCTTCGTCATTCATGTGGTCAAGTCGAAGTTTAGACAAGTTTTCAGACAATAAGTTATCAAGTTCTATATTATTGTATTGTAAGTCAGTTGTATTAACTTCACAGTCAGTTATTTTGTACTGCAGTGTCTTAAAAGGTTTATTCACACTTATAGTAAAATATTCGTCGTTAGTGTTTTGAATAACCGTATAAGCATAACCGTTTTTACAGGTCACTATGGCTTCAGGCATTCGTACTCCTTTACGAAATTCAGTAAAATTTAAAATAGCATAACCTTGAAACATATCCGTGGGTAATTTAACTTTTAATTCACAACGAGGGGGTAAGGTAATTTTATAATCGAGACTATGATGAACTATAGGTATTCTAGTGGTGCTGGTTATTAATTGAAGGTTTTTAAGATCAATAATTGCTTCAACTTGTTTTAAGAGGTCATTTCCTATCAAACCATCATAACGAGAATCTACATTAAAGACGTAGAATTTATGAGTTTCATTACTATTAAAAGTTGGAAATAAAGGCACTTCTATAACTTGGTTGTGCTTACTCGAAGCATGCGTGCTAATTACTTCAAATGGTTCGTGGTACATAAATGGTATAAAATATTCATAGGCTTTTGAAGGTGCAATAAATGATCTGGTGCTACCAGTGTCAATCATGAATTTCGCGTTAATTTCAGGTATGTAAATGTATGGTAGTCGTAATGTATTAGAGTCACAATTTAATTCTATTTTTTCTCTTGCTTTAACGAGGCTTGGATTTGAAAATTTTCAGCAGTTTTCTCTGATTCCTGCTGGTTTAATGATTCTGTGGGTTCAATTTCAGTCACAGTTGTTTCGTATTGAGTCATGTCATACATAGGTGAATATAGGTCATTATTACAGTAGTAAAAGTTGTAAGTTGGGTCATAGTCATAATCCATGTAAGCGTTATTATAGTCATATAGGTCTAACTCGTTTAAAGGAAATCCTTGCTGTGGTTTAAAAGGCGGGGCGGTACGCATAGATACGTCCGTCGACTTATGGGGTTGAGAATTATTCGACATCCTATTTTGATTATGTTGCATAAATTGTTGAGCCGTCATAGGTGGTTGAGGCGGAATGCCTTGGGGTCTATAACCTTGTGGTCTATAGCCTATTGGTGCACGTTGGTTTTGAGGTATACCAAACTTAAATCTAGGCACTTGATTATTTGATTGATAATTAAATCTGGGTTGGTAATTGTTATTCCCAAATTTAAAATTAGAATTATTATTATAATTAGGAACTGGTGTTCTAAAACCGGAACTCGGATGATTATTCGGTGTGCCGAATTTAAATCCTGAATTAAAATTAGGTAAACTAAGCTTCTGATTAAAATTTTGTTGGTTAGAAGTACTTGGCATACTTTGTGGTTTATTGCCTATAGATTTCTGTTTAAAGAAACAATCGTAAAAATCTACTTCTTCTAACACTATGCTGAGGGCATCTTCTAAAGTAGTTGGGGCTTTTAATTTAACTGCACGTACTAAATTCTCTGTTAAATTATAAAGAAAAACTTTGAGGGCTCTATTATTATAAATTATAATTTTACTTTGACGCATACTTATATCACTTATTAGATTAACCTTTGAAATTAAAATTGATTTTACAGTTTGAATCCTACCACAAAAATCTAAATAAGATTCACCAGGCTTAATTTTTAAAGTTTCAAGTTCTATTAATACACACTCCTCACTACGCGGATCTCCAAAATGCTGAATTAACAATGCTTTTAATTCTGACCAAGTTGTGATGTCGTCACGCTCACTGATAAGCGAGGCAGCTTCGCCTGTCAAGCGACTCGTAACTGATTCGAACACATAAGTATTTTGAATATCATTCCCTATAAACTTTTCAATAATATATTCACTTTTCCTTATGAATAAATTAAGTTGTCGTTTATCTCCATTGTAAAGAGGGATAATTTTTAACATTTCGCTAGGAATCATACTTATTTGCGCTTGTCCTTCCATTTCAAATGTATAAAAGTATATTGTAAAATAGAATAAAGAGTTTAAGGTATAAAATATAAAAACTGTATAAAGTAGTAAGTTGTATAGTAGCAATACACAAAAATTAAAAATAAAATTCTTAAATTTATTTAGTATAACTTAATAAAAGTTTTGTTTATTAAATGAATTAAAATTAATTTACGTTTAAATATAAGAGCTTAATTCTAGATACACTTAAGTATTTTAGTTAAAATGAGAGAAGTCCTATCTCAAGATAACGGAACAATCGATACGACGAATGGTGAAAAGGCTTACTCACCCACCAGCCGCTCTCATGGTCATTTTCCAGGTTTTCCTCCGATGACTTATTTGTTTGGTTCGAGGATCGCGGGCGACACCGACACGACGTGTAGAGAAAAGAGTCTGTTCTTCTTTACGTAATACGTTGAAGGATTTTCACTTCAAAAGTTCAGTCTATTTTTCACGAAGCACGTACTAATGGTCGATAACTGCAAACCACGATCCTACCGGCTGCGCCAGTCAAGTTCGGGAGCAGTGGAAACCACTTTTTAAAAACACTTATTTAATTTTTTAATTCAAAGATTTATTTGAAATTAACTTATATTAAAACTTAATGTAGAGACTTAATGTAGAGACGTAACCTATGGTCGCAGAGCTGGATGCAACTAACTCTCCTAGAGTCTAAGCTTAACATTACAATTTTTTAACTTAGTCAACTTCCTATGTTTAATTGCTTATTCCCCGAACCATACCACCCAAAACTGCAGCGTAGACAGTCTCACGCTCTAACTGTAACGGTTGTGGGTGCCAAGGCCGGTGACGTAACTACTTACTGATAGTCTATTTATAGACACATAATTTTTAATGTAGTAATTTACTTAATATCAAAATACGTAATATTCAATAACTATTTTTAATATTAGGTTAAGTATTGTTCATGTCTCGATTAAGTATCGACAAAGCAAAGTTATTTTGTTGATCATCTAAAGGCCGATGGTAAAACTTTGCGAACACCTGTGAGTTTTGTGTCCACCCGGCCGTTTTTCGAATGACATCGACACTGAGACCGGCCCCGCGCGCGGCTGAGGTTGACGCGTGTCGTGTGCTGTGCGCACCAAAAACGCTCATGTCAATGCCGCTCGTGGCGAGCGTTTGCTTAATCCATCGACTTAGCGTCTGACTTGATGCAGTTCTGTGGGGAGCTTTGAATGTTACGAAGAGATTCCCGGAGTTTGAACCTCAGATATTTTTTGTAATAAAAATATATTCTTTTAAAGTTGATACTGGGCATATGTTGATATTGCTTTGAAAGTTTGGGAGAGATAATAAGGGCTGTTCACGATTTGGAGCGGATGTCTTGATTATATCTGTTATAATAATATTTACTTTATCAGATTGAAAAACAATATTTTCTAATTTAATTAAAGACAATGTCTGTACTCTTTGACCGGTACATAAAGCTAATAATGTAACGAGTTTTTTTTTTGTAATATTTTCTAATGATAAAAATAATATTTGGATACCAAGAAGACAGTTGATTTAGTACTAAATTTTGATCCCAAGTAAATGAATATTTAGGCTTAATAGGTTTAGTTTTATAGGCTCCTTTTAAGAGGCGTTTAACACAACTATTATCACTTATCTCTTCTCCTAATAAAAGAGATAATGCAGATCGATGTGTATTTAATGAACCGTAAGAACATCCCTTATTAAATTGCTCGTTTAAGAATCAAAGAACTAATGGAATGGATTTTTCGAAACTATTAATTCATAAACACACTTCTTGAAACCATAACTTCAATGAGACGTTGTACTGGCGAACAGTAGTGTCTGCGAGCGAGGCGAGCATCAACGTGAGAGCCTCTGGTGGGCAGCCGCGCCGGCTGAACGACGCCCGGAGAGCCTCGCGGCACCCAGGGTAAGGCTGGAGTGCAGTGGGTGCTGACTCCATGGCTGGGAAGGCCAGAAGGGGAATACAAGTACCCCTTCGGCTTTATCATCAATGATTTTTCGTATACATTTTAATACAAGAGAAAAAGGAGGAAATGCATAAAAATCCAAGTCAGCCCAGCTTGTTGTAAATGCATCAACTGCGACTGCATCAGGTTCAGGCTTCCAGGTGACAAATAATTAACATTTGGCATTGGCTTGACTTGAGAACAAGTCGATCTTAATGGGCCCGAAACTATTTACAATAAGTTGGAAAGCGCTATCCGAGAGGGCCCATTTCTGGACTCGAAATCTGCTCGATTTTCTTTGGTGTTAACATAAGAAGCAAATATCCATAAATTGCGTTTTTCACACCATTGCCAAATTTCTCTACTTAAAATATTCAAATGTGGGAACTGAATACCTCCCATCATGTTAATGTAGCTAATGGCGGTAGTATTGTCAATACGTAATAATATTGCACAATCTTTTCCTTCACTAGCTATACTTTTGAGACCTAACATAACCGCGAGTAATTCTAAAAGTTCATGTGATTTTCTTTTTCACTGTTCGTCCATGAACCACTATATTTAATATTTTTGCATACTGCTCCCCAGCCTGTCCTAGATGCATCGGTGTAAATTTCTAACTTATAATTTTGAGTAATGATTGGACAAGAAGTAATACTAATATTATTTTTCCACCACCATAAATCTTTTAGTAATATCTTATTAAGATTCATTTTTGCCTCATAGTTTCCTCCGAACTCATTTAAGGCTATAAACTTTTGTCTCTCTAATATTTTTGTATATAAGAATCTATATTTTGTGGCTGGACAGGCTGAGATCAATACACTTATAAGGGGTCCATATCGGCTCACATAAAATTCTAATTCATATTTTTTGTCTTACTACCGATTTTTGTTCATAATAATCACTCTTCATAATTTTATTTTTCATACTTTTTTTATTCATACATTTTTATTCCTACCAACGGTTGTCATAACAGTGATCATATTTTTTTTATTAATAATGTTACTACCAAGAACCAGTTTAAAATCATAATTTTATTTTTCAGATCTTTTTTCTTCATAACATTCAATGATCATATTGCTCTTATTAATAATTTTGTTACTAATAAAATACTTCAACTCATAACGTCGTTGTTCAGAATTTCTTATTTCATAAAAGACAATTATCATAATTTTTATTTTAATAAAGGCAATACTCAAGGCAATACATCAGTCTTTGCGGTAGCTATTTAGATGTAGAACGTCTCCGGCGCTACGGGAAGTGCAGCCCCAACGCCCTCGCGTAACAAAGCGCAAACACGCATGCTCACCTCCACAGCCTCGGCTTTTTGGTCCGCTCCGGCTCCGCTGTGTGCGCTTTGTCACGGCGGGCGAGGGCTGCTCTCCCTCCGCGCCTCCGGATTTACAAAAACACTCTAGGGTCGATCCAATAAGACTACGTGGTTAAGGGGTCGACAAATAAGGTTTTGAACAAATTTGAAACTAAGTATGAGTTGTATGATAAAAATACTTTAGTTACATATATCTGCAGGTACACGCGTAATTTTTATAATTATGAATAAAAATAAATCTAAATAAAAAAATGTATGATTTTTAATAATAGTGATAAAGACGATTTATTATGTTGAGAAAATATACAAAACAAAATAGATGTTTATCACTTCCAGTATTATGAATTTGGGTGATTCGGAACCAAATACTATAAAGATAGTTAGAATAAAAAAATGTTATGATTTTCAATAATATGGATAAAAACACTTATGATTAAGAAATTTATAAAAACAAATATTAGAATAAAACACATTTATGAATATTAAAGTTATTTATTCGAATGATTATGAGTTTCGATCATTAGTATAAGCTAATGTATTAAAACAAATATTAGTAAAAACAAAGTGTATAATTAGTGATATTATGAATTTCAATGATTATATTTTTTAATATTTAGTTTTTAAAATTATTATGAAGAATGATCATTATGACTTTAAATGGTATGAGAAAAATTTTCGGACCTCCGATGATAGGAATAGAAAAGTTATGTGAGAAAATGCGCACCCACTTATAAGTTTAGCGAAATTTCGTAATGAACAAGTTTTAAGATTAATGTACCTATTTATTAACTGTGCAATGTTATGCCGCTTATCGCCAGGTAACGTAATAGACATCTGTTCTGTGTTGAACATAAAACCTAAGAATTTGATTGACTTTTTTGGTACAATGTGACTTTTATCGAAATTTACAATAAAACCTAGACAATGTAATAACTTCAAAGTTTCTCTTACATTAATCATGCATTCTTCATATGTATCTCCAATAAGAAGATCGTCTTAATAGGTAGTAGACTTAAAACCTTGTTTTCTCAAATGACTCATTACTTCACGCATAATTTTTGTAAATACCCACGGAGCTACCGATAATCCATACGGCATTGCTGTGAACTCGTAAGTGATCGGCTCAGACGAATCATTTTCTTGGAATTCGAATCGTAGGTACTTTCTGTCACTAACAAAAAACGGTATAAGTAGATATGATTCTTTCATATCTATGTTGGCTAAGTATCCATTACGAGGAATTAATTTCGAGGCTGTTTTATAAGATTCCATTTTAAAATGTACTTTTGTTACGAACTTGTTTAAAGATTTTAAATTTAGTATAAACCTTTTTTCTCCGTTAGGTTTCGGAGCTAAAAATATATTTGAAATAAATTGATCATTTGAAGGAGAACAAGGTTTTATAGCCCCTAAGTCTAATAATTTATTTATAGCTATTTTCATGTCTCTTTTTTCACATGATGACAAATTATTTTTAGGAATAGAATACTGACAAATTTGAGTATCAAATGGTATTCTAAATCTATAATTTATCCACTTCAATATAACTTCGTTTTTAGTTACTTTTGTCCAACAATCATAAAATAAATTAATTCGACCTGCATGTACCTTGATTAATGTTGAGTCGGAGCACGCGTCCTGGACGAAGTCTGTGGCTGGAACTTGGCGTTGAACGCAGAGTTCGATTGAGGGCGCCGCTGTGTTTGAGCTGCTATCGGTTTCCTCTGACCTCCCCGCCCCCCCCTGAACGACGGGTAACGAGGAGGTCCTGTCCAGTTTCCCAGCTGAGACGACCGGTTGACCGTTGATATTTGAGAGGAGACTGTTTTGGCTGGGCCTTTTTTAATTAGGGCTCCCTGCTTTTCAATGGCTTTACTTGCCTTTATTTTTTCCGGCAACGAACTTCCGAATAAAGTTTCGTCTCTTTCGGAGTCTTGTAAAACATGTTTAAAGTTTGTATCCAAATTAGGTAAAATCAGTTTTACCCTATCTTTGGTGAACATAAAGTGGAGGTCTGATAATAGACAGCATCCCTCACTTACGTGACGGAGGGCCTTCATTTTGTTTTCTTCCTTCTCAAGGAGGACGTCCATCCCTCGATTTATGGCGTTAATACCGTACCGCAGCTGTTGCTGAAAGTTTTGGATTTTTTTTTGTCACGTGCTCGTGCTAGGTCAGTTATGGCTGCTGAGATTTCAGCATTGAATTTTGGGGCTTGCAAGTTTTTGCAGTTTTCGGGTACCATATTTTCTATGGTTAATTTATCTTTGTCTTCTTTGGACAGTCCTTTTCTTAGTAAAGGTGTCCATAAATTTGAGAGCGTATCGTGTATTTTAGCGCCAAATTCGGGTGTATCGGAATTTGCAGCTCCAAGTGCAGTAAGCAGCTCTGGATCCAGATCGGGATTAGGTGCTCCCGATATGCCTGGTGCGTCTTGTGATATTGACGGCTCCGGATAAGGGAGCGTCTCTGCAGATAGCTCTTGATCAACAGTGAATGACGCGGCAGTCTTCTGGTTATCCAGGTTTACAACATCCAGTGGTAGCGGTAACTCATGCCTTGGAGGCGACATGTTTATGTTTTAACAAACATATAATTCATATTAATATAACGCCCATAACGTATGACAGACAACGAGATAAATCTCCTTGAGATTACCCGCATTTTCTGTAATCGTATTGAAAACAAAAGGTGATCGATAAGATCAGATAAAATTTATTAAAGTTTACATCATTACGATATTGAACGGATAACGTGATATATCTATTATAGATTACACGCATTTTCTGCTCTGATTTTTTAAATAACATTTTTAAACCGAATAAGTAGGTCTTACCTTGGAAGATTTCTTCTTCATCGGAAGAAATAATACGCTGTTTCCGTTTTCTATTTATTTTTTGTTCCAACTTTTTTGTCTTTTTATTATAATGTTGAAGCTGTTCTTCTGCTGTACGTTTGGGCATTTTGTAAAAACTTAAGTAAATGGTTAAAGTAAATGACGTATGCTTGTTACCACGCACGAAAAAAGAATGAGGGCTTGGCGCGAACCGGGTGGATCATGCCACGCGGCGCCCCACCACAGTGTTTTTTTATGATAATTTGAAAAAATTCGAAGTTACCTAGTACCTAAAAAGGACTACCTGTTATATAATATCTGAAGAATGAAGCGACGAAATATAATTAACGATCGTAATATTATACTATGGAAAGACAGCACGCCGGTTTAGGAAGAAACTGGCTTCATAAAACGTAGTCGCAACACATCACCGCCAAAGTGGTTATATTTGGCGGCAGATATTTTATGAAAGGTGATGAATGGCGCTAGCCATTCTTTTCCTTCCATCGAGTGGGGTCAGAATACCCAGTCACATTTTTACCAAATGCTTATTAAGAGGCACTTCATGACAAATAGGACAAATCGGTTAGTTCCTTCAATTAGTTATTAAGAATGCGCGCAGAAAAAACGTCGTTTTTTTTAAATACAATAAATCCACAGCGGGCGCGACAATAACCTTAAACCGTGCGAGGGTCGAACGCTTTCTCACTACAAACTCTCCACGCAACCTTAATCTTCCGCTGACGAGCGAGAACGGTCCGGCCGTTCTATATTTAAAGGTTGCGGGCAGAATTATCATAACAATTTCAATTTTGTTGTCCATAGATTTCAACTAGGCATTTATTATCTTTTTCAAACTAAAATAATTAACTTCCTTATTATCGTCATCACCACTATTTTCTTCACTTTACAAATTCACGTATGTGTGAAAGGTTCGTTTAAATATCTGCTGATTTTAATTTACCTTTCAAGTCCTAACAGCAGTGGAAGTTTTAGTCTCCTGAAGGTTTAGTTTAATTGAATGGAAATTTAAAAATAAATAATTAAATATCTAAATCTAAAAAAAATTGCAGAATCAACTTGCTTCGTTCCGCTTTTTACCCGCCTACGGCACACAAAGGATGGTTATGTTTTCAGCGCGTATGTATGTCTGTTTCTTGTTCCGCATGTATGTATGTACGTATGTAATTCCTTCTGAACTGCCGGACGGATTTAAACAAATGAGGTATCAAAAGATTTGTATTAACTTTGCGAGTAATATTGGATTCATGAAATTTCAAGATGGCGTCTTAAAATAAACATTTGGGGGGCATAAAAACAAATAATTTGTGATTTCAACAATATAGGTCTCAAATGAAAACTAATCGTCAGTCTATTCTAAATTTGTATACATTATACTAGTTTAAATTAACCATATTCACAGAAACACTAAAAAATAAAAGTAATTTTAACATTAATGGTTTTTATTTTGTCGAAGACCTAGTACCTACTATACGACTGTTCATTTTTATTAGTCATAGATGTGAAAGGCATTTAAAATAAGTTTTATGAAATTTAAATAAAATTTTGTGCACTATTGTTTTCAAACGGGATTTTTAATACCCGTTATAGACAATTAAAAAAAAATAGGTACTGAAAGTATTTAATATAACTCATAATCAAGAAGAATTATTCAGCAGGGATCAAATCTTTTTCGAGGAAACAATATTTAACGACTCTGTTTGAAACTTCACATGTCTGAGACTTTTTTACCATACACTGTCTTATTATCAAGTTGGATTTCACCATTTCTATGGACAAGCTTCAAGTACAAATATAAAGCTGCTATAAACTCACAGACATGTTAGTTTAAAAAAGCATTATATTATTAAAGATTCATTTATTCAGCTTGTCCCCGCCTGCTTCTACTAGTTTTTTTATTATAAATACAATTTAAAAGCTCTTATAGTCTCATGTGCTTGTTTTGCTCTTTTTTGTTTGAACTTACTGTATTCCACAGTCGGGTTTTAAGTTTTTGTAATTATAAGTTCAATTGTGGCTTAGTTATCAGCTCGACCCTATTTTACTTCCATCTGCGCACACAATTGCTAAGCACAATTTTTTGCAACAGCAAAATGGGTGCAGTGCCAAATATGGTTGAAAAAAGTTGGACTGTTTTGTTCTCTGGCATGTACACATTATCAAAACCGGTCGTGCTCTATCGGTCGTGTATATTAAATTACTAACATTGGAGAATCCGTTTGATTCCAACGAGGCGACATGCGATACATCGCTATTATCACGTTCATTGCCACTAACGCGACGTAGCGTGATCACAGGCCTGCTTAGAACGCATATTATGTCAAGAATGAATGACGACAGAGCGCTTACATGGGATAGGACGCATTACCTTAGGTCAGGGATGCGTTATAGAAACAGATATGTTTATGTTGTATATACAAATAGGAATACACAAGTCAGTTATACGTCAATGACAAAGTTATAATACCTATAATATCACCGATAAATGATCTTATAATTACCTCTCTAGCATATTCTGAAATAAGAACAAAGAGGCACAATCAAATATTTCAAAATAAGTATATACAGGGTTGTATATACTTATTGGCCCTTTTAGGCGGGTGTCAGGTGGCGAATACAGCGATACAAATTTCACCATACAGTGATCGGAAGTCCCTCAAGGTGCAGTGACGGACACCGAGTATCTGTCAAGATCGGTTGTCAGCAGAAGGTCCAAGCAATACGCAGTGTGGCCAGCAACGTCGGGGATGCGCGTCGGTAGGCTTGTTAACAAGCTGTGAGAGACCATAAGTCAGCGAAAATGTACGGCCTCTCTACCAGCATGGTCAGTGTCCTGATACGGGTATAACCTCTGCCCGTGGTGAGCATTAAAATCCCCCAGGAACACCAACTGCGCTGTGGGAAAACGGTGCTGAATCTTATCTGCTGTATTGCCAAGGTATTCCATAAGCCTCGTTGTCTCCCGATCTCCGCTATGTGAACGATAGATACCGGCGTAAAGCACTTGGTCTAGGCCAGTATCTATGTGAAACCACATGACTGAAAGGTCCGGCACTTCCAAGTAATGGAGACGCTGATAACAGGTCGCGTCACTGGCATACATATAATAAATACTGCACTCGGTCTAGCGATAATAGACTTAGGACACACACTCACAAATCCTCTGCTTTCAGGGGTAGTTTTAAATACGCTGCCACCAAATGTTGGAACAACATCCCTCCACCACTTAAAAATTTATCAACTATCACCAATTTCAAAAATAAATTGACAGAATACCTCCTCGCACAACAAAAGGCAGCCTCCTGAAATACCTGTACCATATAACATACCATTTTTATTTGATTAGTTGTATTGTGTTATATTATTGTATTTGATTTTTTTATTGATATGTATATGTATATATATATTTTGTTATCTATCGCACCCATTTATATATGTACATAAAAATATTAATTAATATATTAATCTCATATCCATGTATAACAATATTATAATTCTTATTTATAACAATAATTATCATTACTTAACTTAGCGTAAAGCGTCCGTGAAGTCAATAAGGTGAGGCGTGCACTGAAAATCAGCGCTGAAATTTATTAATAAATTTTCAGCATAATGCTGAGTGTAAGCCTTTTCGGCGTAAAAATTAGTACTGTAAATTATTCTTTGTTTTTTTTTTTTTTTGTGTAGCCTAGTTTTTAATTTTATGATAAGTGCTTTTTTCCGTCGAATAAACGATTTTATTATTATTATTATTATTATTATACATGCACACCCCGGCGTGCGGGCGGAAAAAAGATTCCAGGATATAGCCTGGGTAACCAAGGTATGCCGAGTCTGATGGATCGCAGATCAACGTCTCCGTTAGAAAGAGTAGGTGTGGTCTCTCCATCTCAAGATGGTGCTGGACATCATTCAGATTGGAGTGCACTCCTCGGATGTTACAGAAGTGCACTTTGAGGGAGAGGAAGTGCGACCGCTGCTGAACCGTACTCTTTTTAGGACTTTTTATTGTGAATTGGTAGTGGAGTGAATAGGGAGGAGAATATAAGTTGAGTGAAGCGCTGCAAATGGAACCAATCAACTCATAGGGAACAACGCACCATTGGGGAACTCGCCTGGTGACTGCGGGGACGCCCGAACCCCCCCAAGGTCCTCTCTAACCGGTCGCCAACCGGCACGATGGAGCCTACCGGGATTTTTCGCGAGGTGGCAGGGCAGCCTTTCGCATGTGGCTGGCATGCTACTTGGGCCCCCTACTACCTGCGGTCGGCCAGCGGTGCACCGTGCTTCGGATCCCGCTACCCTCCAAAACGAGTTGCCCGGTGAGTCACTATCCTACGAGTTGAAAACAGTTCTCTTATGCAGCACGATTACTCAGACCTACCCTCCTCAATTACTACACTAAATATCATGCCGGAACGCGACTAAGTCACTTGACGGCACGGTTTTGTCCACAGAATTTTCCCATTAAATTAAACCATATCGTAAGAGGTGATACGTAACAATGATAGGCTAATTTTGCAACCTGTTGACTTATAGTTCTGTATAATCTACCTTTGACAAATGTTTCGTACTCAGACGTGACCCACAAAGATTGAATATATTAATATCTATTAAACGTGCTTGATAAAATTAAGATAAAAATATGATTAAATATTTGTGACGTGAATGGGTACACGTATATTTTACTATATAAACTATTTCTATTTATTAATAAATTGTCACTCAAGATGTAATCATGTGTTACTTTAAAACCCTTTCCTGGTCGTAATAACAAAAACAAAACTATTTTAATTTTTTACATTGATTACTTATAAGACATTTCCAACCACAATGTTTATCCAGTATTATTCCTAAAAACTTGGTATCATCTACTTGTATTATTTCCGTGCCTTGAGGTATATCCGAATTTTATCAGCTCTACATCTGTATGTCTGGTATTTCACAAAGTTTGTTTTATTCATATTAATTATTTTGAAGATTATTTTGATTCAAATATTTTTTTTTATATTGTAAGGATAGGACGTTTGTCTTCCATGCCACCTGATGGAAAGTGCGCATGAAGACTATGTTGATACACGTCCATCCACGAAAAACCTATTCACTCGACACTTAAAAGTTCCAGGACTGTAGTGGTCAGGAAAAACAGACGCAGGCAGATTGTTCTACACCTTGGCAATCCGTACCAAAAAGGAACTATAGAAGCGTTTTGTTCGACTTCTTGGTAAATCCACTATATAGGGATGGAAGTTCTGTCTGCGTCTGGTAGTCCGGTGGTAAAAAGGGGTAGGTTCAATTTGGTCAAAAAGAGCACTCGCACCAAAATGTAGCCGATAAAATACTGTCAAACAAGCAACCTTACGACGATGCTCCAGCGTCTGCAATTTTTTATTTTTAAGTTTGTTGTTATTTATGAGTTTACGGGCTCTAGTAACAGAATTAGTTATAGAAATGAGAGCTTTATTCAATTTATGTTCTAATTTTTTTGTGTCTTTCGCTTTTATGTTTAATGTTATATCGTCAGCGAAAAGTATACAGCCTTTTTCGATAACAGTAGGGAGATCAATCTATCTATACTTATAATAAATCTGTAGAGAGGTCAATTCTGTACATGAAATATATTTTCAAAATAAATATCAGGGGGTGATAAGTGATCGATACTGATGCCAAAATGCAATCAGTAAAATTTTTGTCTGTCTGTCTGTTTGTCTGTATGTTCCTTATAGAAACAAAAACTACTCGACGGATTTTAACGAAACTTTGTATTTTTTTTCATACTCCTGGGCAGGTTATAGTATACTTATTATCACGCTACAATCAAAAGGAGCAGAGCAGTGAAGGGAAATGTTGGGAAAACGGGAGAAATTAATTCATTTTTTAAGCTTCCGTCGCGTGTGCTGCCTTAATGGTTTAAGCTACATAGAAATCATGTATGACAGAAATATTCTTCATCAAGTTATATACAAATATCCCACAACAGTATATGTCTATATTTTATGGTTGACTCACAATAACACGTGTAAATCCCGATAGCTTAGCAGTTCGGAGCTTTCTGATTATATTTGTTTACTCTTACGTTTATAATACTCTCACTCATCCCTAATCAAAAACAATTAACATTATTACCTATTCAATAAAAATAGAATCATAAAAATCGGTAAAGAAACACCAAACTTATAGATGAAATACGCAAATAACCCATCGCGCGTGAATACTGAATGATATAAGGATTATTTTTGCGTAACGGTTGCCGCGCTCGACGCGGCTCGCGGCGGTAGGGTATAAAAAGGCGGGAGGCGAGCGCAAGCTTTATAATTCATTCAATATTTGGCTGTTGATGCGTTCAGAGCGTTCGACTTTATTGACAGACAATAATTGATATTATAAACCGTGCTTATCAGCGCGACTTTTAGTCTTTAAATAGTTTATTTGAATTTCTTTCGTTGTTATTTTATAAAATAGGTATAAGTTGTTTTGGTAGTGGTGTTTAAATAAGTATTCGGTCAAATTCCAAATTTTGGCTTATTTATGTTCAGTTTTTTGGATTTTTTTGGTAAAAGCGTAGGTACTTTTATTAATTATTGTAGTTATAGGTATTTATTTTTCAGTGAAGTAGGTATAGGTAAATAGCATTGCACAGGCGTTTCAGTTTTATTTTCATTTCTTTTTCTGTTGTAAGTTGTACATATTTCTGGGTATAATTCTATTTGGATATCTCAAATTTTAACAGGTTGCGGTGCAGGAGAAACCGTCTTTATTCCCAGAATTCTCATAATACCAAATAATTTTCCATTCCAATTTAAAAGAACGCAATTCCCAGTATCGGTGTGTTTTGCAATGACAATTAATAAGGCTCAAGGGCAGACTTTTCGTGTTGCTGGAGTAGATCTCGGTGTCAGTTGCATGGTCAGTTATACGTCGCTCTTTCCCGGGTTAGCAGTTCTAGAAATCTTCATGTTCACGTGCCGGACGGGTCAACTTTCAATATAATTTACTCGGAAGCTTTGCGCTGAAGTATTTTCTTTCCATAGATACTTAAGCCTCATGTGAAAGTGATCTAAACAATTAATTGTCAAATATTATAAAATGTCAATCCTTATCCTTACTAATATTATAAATAATAATATGAAAGCGTGGATATTTGTTCAGCTTTCACGCAAAAACTACTCGATGAATAATGAGAGGTACTAGAAGTAACAAAGGATACTTTTATCCCGAAATTATCGCGAGCGGAGCCGCGGGCACAGCTAGTTATGTAATAAAAGAAAGTAAGTAGGTACTTAATTTTTCACCAGAAATCCCTATGAATAAATAAAGAGACCTTACTACACTTTTCCTGATGCGCTGCCTCAGTCAACACGCACACAGCAGTGTTCCCGCCACACGCACACCACCAGCCACTAAGTATTTATTGTATTATGCTAATGTAACCATGCGTTTCGTAATGAATTATTTAACTTTCGGAGATGTTTATTTAGTATATAATTAATATTTACTTTTTAATTTATTTTTTCCCTTCATGTATGATCTTAAACTATCACGTTCTGGAATTTAGGAAGTGTCCCACCAGCGGCGGCGGAGGCGGTTGCGGCTGCGGCGACGATGGTGGAATGTACGCGTGTGTGCTCGTAGATGGTTGAAAGTCAACACTTGACTGCAAATGTATGTTCCTTGTAAAGCGAGAGCTAATTTCTTCTTTATTTCTCATCGAGTCATCTATGTATCCCTCGGCTACACTGCTCGACCGCCACCCTCCGTGGCGTTTTAGTGTTAATAAGTCCGCACCTGAATCGGCGAGCAATGTAGCCGAGGACCTTCTGAAACTGTGCCCTGTGTATTCATGAGCTTCAGGCAAATTTAAGAAAGTGGCAATTCTTTTCTTTCGGCATTGCTCCAAATTTATTAATGCCAATGGGTTGCTTAGTGCATTTTCCATTTTGGTAATTTTGAAAAAAACTGTTGGAATTAGCTTTTGTTGAACGAAGCGCTTCGTATTTCTTCACTATGTCGTAAAAAGGGCCCTGTATTGTGAACGACCTTGGAATTTTATTTTTTGTGTTTTTAACCTGGACAAGAAGAACTCGCCCATGGTTCTCGATATCATTAGTTGTGATGTTTGCCAACTCTTGACGTCTACATTCACCATTTATACCGAATATTAATGCAACCTGAAAAGAGATAAAAATGACGTATAAACAACTATATAGTAAAGAAATACGAAAGTGAAAGAAATTAATCACAATTATTTAGTTTCAACTGACCTTTGTTGCTAAATATCGGCAATCCGGAGCTTCTTTTAGGAACGTCTTGATATTGTCAGCCGAAAATACTTTCGACTTTTTACTCATATGGCCATCTGAGCGTCTTTTTAGAAATGCTAGCAAGTTGGAGTATGACTTGATATCAATACCATGGTTTGTTTTCATAGTGCTTTTTAGCATTGAATAGTAGCACCACAATGAGCTTGATTTATATTTATGAGAAAGTTCCATGAAATAGGCTAAAAACACATTTTGTGAAAATGAATTTGCATTTTGGCTTGTTTTCCATAAGATGAAATTTTGATAGGCTTGTAAGTATCTATCGGTCGATTTTTCAGGCAAGAGGCTTAGAGTAGCCTTTTTCGCCGCGTCTAAGAGTTGTGGCGGTGTCAATTTAATAAATTCATTACTACTTGACGACATTTTCAAATAAAAACAATAGAGCGAAAAGAAAAGCGCGCGGAATTATTTTTACTTGTCCACAGATAAGCGATCAACGTTTTTTTTAGGCAAAAGTACAAAAACAGCCAGTATTACTTATAAAGTAAATTAATATTTTTGTGTTTTTGTTACAGATAAATGGTTGTAATTTATTGTCAAAATTAAATAAATTAAAGAATTAAACGTTTATTTGTTATATTTTATTTCCCAAAGTTAATTTTATTCATAAAATATTGACCACTTTCTTGACATAAAACCTCTTTGCTAAAATTTTTAAAAGTATCGTTCATTTTTAGACGGAGTATCTAAAAACTTTATTGAAAAAAAACACGTGCGTTTTACATTACATTATCGCACAAGTACGTAATGAGATACATTAAGATATTGAAATTGGTGTAATTACAACCACTTTACGAGCAAATATGTTATAAAGAATGCATCACGCAACGCATGGTTACACTGGTAACTACTTACCACAGACTAACAACATAGAATAGGTAGGTATAGGCGACTTCACGTACTGTCATCGAGCAGTGAAGCATTCGTGACCTCTTTATTTATTTATAGGGATTTCAAGTGCAAAATCAAGTAACTATTTTTATAACATAATTATGATCAGAATAGAGTCACTGTTCTATTTCAATATCTTAAATTTGGGACCAAATTATATATAGACAGACAAATTTGTATACATTTAAGAACCTTTTTCTCCTATTGTCGTCGAATAATAGTATATTATGTAACAAGTGAGCGAAGTTGCTTGCGGCTCGGGCTCAAATCACAGCCTCGACTGTAATTAGCAACGCTCACGAGTTACATACGACGTTTTTCAACACATTTGTGAGTAAAAGACAGACATACGTGGTCATAAAATAACAAACACACTTGATAACAAAGCTGTGAATTGTGATTGAAAAATGGCGCCGAACCTCGCGCATGCGCGTAGGTTTTTTTTTCCGCCAAATGTGTCAATGTCTGTATAGCATATACAGCCTATTTTAGGTGAAAATGTTTAATTTGGGGTGGTAAAAGCAATTATTTTAATATTTTATAACAAATTATTGTAAATTGTGAATAATTTGTTTGATATACAAATTTGTTTTACTAATATAAGGCGCAAACATTTAAAAATGTATATGGATTTGAAGTGGTATAGAATCTCTTTGTTGTTTCTGAAAATATTTAATGTATAACCCGGACCAATAAAATATTCTCGGTTTTTCTCGCATGTAATTTGCACAAAGGTACAATTCAACTTTGTAGGATTCATTATATTATGCACTAGGGTATAATATATTATGCACACGTGACTTATAGCCCAGTTTATAGTTCTAAACTCAATAGAATAACGCTCACTTTACGAGCAAGTGTGTTGAAAATGATATTCTATTCTATTTTACAGATTACAAAACTTGATGCAAGTGGGAATCCGATCAAGAAGCCCACTAAAGCAGCTGTCTCTGTACATACAGGAACCATAGCGCGACTTTTATCTGTAATTATTTCATTAATACAAATATAAAAAAAGAGTGCTTTTTATTTTGTTTTTAGTCAGTCACGAAAATCTAGATGATTTTTCAGAAATTTCCCTTAGGGACTATTTAAATGGATAAGAACTCAATATATTTTTTCTGACAATTTATTTCCCGCGAAAATTGAAGTTATTTAAACACAGCAACAGCTATTTTTGCTTGGTGGTAGGATCCCTTCTGGGTCCGCCTGGCTAGCGACCACCCTTTATATAAAGTCTGCCGCCAAATGTTACCGCCCCGGCGGTAATGTGTTCCGGCAATATTGTATAAAGAGCCAGTTCCTTCCTAAACCCGTGTGCTTTCATCTTCGACCTCATCGTCACTTACCATCAGGTGAGATTGAGGTCAAACGCGGGTTTAGTCACCTATAAAAAATAAAAAAAATAAAAAAACACAGGCACGTTTAAGTTACTCATTAAAAACAATTAATAAAAAAATAGGATTTAAAGAAAGTTGGGCCAGTTTAAAGGCAAACTTTTAAAAAAATGTTATAAAGGTACAAAATTATGCCTCTCTCTAAATATGTAATAATTAGCCCATAGAAAGTAGGTTTCAAATACTTGCAAATAATCGCATCTGTTCCTATAGCGGGTCATGTACCAGTCACCCGATATAAAAACGATATTTTTGTGTTGGACAGCCCATTTATGTAAGAAGTTTATAAATTACAGGCTATACTAATATTATAAAGAGGAAACCTTTGTATTTTTATATGTTTGTATTGAATAGGCTCAAAAGCTACTGGACCGATTCCAAAATTTCTGTTACCATTACTTAGAGGGATTCTTCCGAATCCGTATAGGCTACTTTTTATCCCGAAAATCCCGCGGGAATCGAAATTGCGTGGGTAAAACCGCGCGCAACAGCTATTAGTAAATAGAATGGGCATTGTTAAATTTTTAACCTATTATTTTTAATATGTTATATTAAACCTTAGCCTATTTTGAGAGAACCATTTGAATAGTTTTATTTTTAACTGTGTCGTTTAATTTATATTGATTTTATGAAATTAGTACGTGATGACGTCATCAGTAGCATTAACTTTATAAACATGTCAGTCAGTAAAAAAAAAACATTAGCTGTGTCTGTGTGCTAAAGTCATGCTATGTCACTGTCACCCAATGGATTGTCAACAGACGACAAACCAACATTTCAAACATTGATTCAAATCAAATCTTAACTCTCTTTATTTCCTCTGTTTCTTTTCTTTGTAGTTTGTATAAATAATCTATAAAAAACAATTAAATTAATTATTCTTAAAATTTTAATTGTTAATTAAACTTAGATCAGTCACAGGCAAAATAAAGAAACTGAGTTTGTTACGTTGAGGTTACGTTAAAATATAAACAAAACAAAGCAACCACCATAGAGCTATAGAGTTTAGTTTGACTTTTTTTAAGCAGCTTTAAGGCATAACACTTGATCGATTTTATGCCTTTGATGACGTCATCAAGGTTAAATAAAGGTCAAATGTATTTTGTTAAAAATCTCTTAAACCCCAATATTTTTAAATGTTTTAAATCGACTAAATTAATCAGAAACCTTATTCCTCGAAACGGTTTTTCGTATGAAATAAATTAAAAAAATGAACAATGCCCATTACGTGAGTGAAACTGCAGGCTACAAGCAAGTGATCCTTATAACTTGTTATTCAATGTTGTTGATTGAACACATTTTGCTATTTTATTAATAAGTTAATTATTATTTTTGAAACAATCTATACTTAATATTATAAAGAGGAAAAATTTGATTGTTTGTTTTCTAATACTACTGCGTCCCAATTCTCTTAACAAAACTGCAACTACACTGCAACGTCGGTATTCCCTTAAATGATATTTGAGCTTGTATTTGAGTAACCGCGTTAACTGCGCGTCAACGTCGACTCAACTGCAAGAAAACCAAAAAATGGTAGTCGCTTATAGTATATTATGTAACAAGTGAGCTAAGTTGCTAATTAATTAAAGCAACGCTCACGAGTTACATACGACGTTTTTCAACACACTTGTGAGTAAAAGACAGACATACGTGGTCATAAAATAACAAACACACTTGATAACAAAGCTGTGAATTGTGATTGGAAAATGGCGCCGAACCTCGCGCATGCGCGTAGGTTTTTTTTTCCGCCAAATGTGTCAATGTCTGTATAGCATATACAGCCTACTTTAGGTGAAAAGGTTTAATTTGGAGTGGTAAAGCAAATATTTTAATATTTTATAACAAATTATTGTAAATTGTGAATAATTTGTTTGATATACAAATTTGTTTTACTAATATAAGGCGCAAACATTTAAAAATGTATATGAATTTGAAGTGGTATAAAATCTCTTTGTTGTTTCTGAAAATATTTAATGTATAACCCGGACCAATAAAATATGCTCGGTTTTTCTCGCATGTAATTTGCACAAAGGTACAATTCAACTTTGTAGGTTTCATTATATTATGCACTAGGGTATAATATATTATGCACGCGTGACTTATAGCCCAGTTTATAGTTCTAAACTCAATAGAATAACGCTCACTTTACGAGCAAGTGTGTTGAAAAATTAGTTCGCAGTTACGTTGCAGTCACGTCGCAGGGATTCCGTATTCCCATATTTTTTTACTGACGTGAAATGTCAAATCTCGCAGTGTTTATACGTAAACAAAACGCAGTTTCGCAGTTTATGTGAAGGAACTTTCACCATCTTCTCTCTAAATTTGTGTATTAAAAATGAGTTTTCATTTGGCTTGGCACATTTTAGAAATAAGCCATGCTGAAGATGCACGTCGAGCGAGGCTAAGACGGCGAAGAGATAAAAAGTATTTGAGGTTGAATCCTTTTCTCATGTCTGATGCACTATTTATAAAAAAACATAGACTGGATAAGGGTAAGCGATATTAAACATATTTTAAATCCTGCTATTTTAAAACTGTAAAACTAAGACCGTTTTATTTCCAGATTCAGTCCAAACGCTTTACATTTGTTACAGATATGTGATGCAGACTTAAAAATACTGTGCATAGATCCTAGCAATCCTGGATCAATGGATGATTCCACTATATGGACTAATCATCCATTGCATTCCTTTTTGAATTCCCTATTTGATGAAGGGGAACAAATATACTTACTAGGTAAGCAGAATAAGTATTGTTTAATATTTAAAACGACGGATTGGAAATTTCGGTGGTGGGCATCCCAATCTTTCTCAGCAATAACAAAACATTTGAAGGTAAAATTTAATAACATGATTCTTCATTATAATGACTTAAATTTGGAATAATATATGAGTATCGTCCTTTCATTAATTGCAGAGTCATATACCTTCAGGGAAAGATCTAAATAAAGGTAGCTAAAATTATAGTATATTATGTAACAAGTGAGCGAAGTTGCTAATTACAGTCGAGTTAATAATGAGCCGAGACTGTAATTAGCAACGCTCACGAGTTATATACGACGTTTTTCAACACACTTGTGAGTAAAAGACAGACATACGTGGTCATAAAATAACAAACACACTTGATAACACAGCTGTGAATTGTGATTGAAAAATGGCGCCGAACTTCGCGCATGCGCGTAGGTTTTTTTTTCCGCCAAATGTATCAATGGCTGTATAGCATATACAGCCTATTTTACATGAAAATATTTAATTTGGAGTGATAAATCCAAATATTTTAATATTTTGTAACAAATTATTGTAAATTGTGAATAATTTGTTTGATATACAATTTTGTTTAACTAATATAAGACGTAAACATTTAAAAATGTATACGGATTTGAAGTGGTATAAAACCTCTTTGTTGTTTCTGAAAAAATTTAATGTATAACCCGGATCAATAAAATATGCTCTGTTTACTCGCATTTAATTTGCACAAAGGTACAATTCAACTTTGTAGGATTCATTATATTATGCACTAGGGTATAATATATTATGCACGCGTGACTTATAGCCCAGTTTATAGTTCTAAATTCAATAGAATTAGGCTCATTTTACGAGCAAGTGTGTTGAAAACAAATTTATTTTACTAATATAAGGCGCAAACATTTAAAAATGTATATGGATTGGAAGTGGTATAAAACTTCTTCGTTGTTTGTGAAAATATTTAGTGTATAACCCGGACCAATAAAATATGCTCTGTTTTCTCGCATGTTATTTGCACAAAGGTACAATTCAACTCTGTAGGATTAATTATATTATGCACTAGGGTATAATATATTATGCACGCGTGACTTATAGCCCAGTTTATAGTTCTAAATTCAATAGAATAACGCTCACTTTACGAGCAAGTGTGTTGAAAAGGTACATTTTGAAATTAGATGTGGATGAACACTTCTTTCAAATTATTTTATGTTTATACGTGACAGTGGTTATCTCTTAAAAGAAACCTTAATGACACCTTATTTAAATGCTACCCCAGCTACTCCAGAGGCACTTTATTATGGAATGCATGTGACTGCTCGTAATACTGTTGAACGTTGCATAGGTGTTCTTAAGGCTAGATATATGTAAGTCTGAATATAAATCTGAATATAAATATAAATCTGTTTGAACATTTTTAGATGCTGTCTGGTGGCAAGATATCTGGTGGCGTACACTATCACCCAGTGTTTGCTGCAAAATTGGTCAATGCATATGCAGTTTTGCATAACATTGCAGTTCAGACAAGAAAAAACATTTTGGGCAGTACACATGTTGAAGCCAGCATTCGGGAAGACATTTAATCACCATTATTATTATTACCACAAGCTTCCCGAAATATAAACTTGGTGCACGGAAGAGACAGAGATCTCTCATAAATGCCTTGTGGTCCAATAGGAACATATGCCGTGAAATGGGGTGATTAGGGATCCAGGGGTGATTAGGGATAAAACCAGGAGTGATTTTTGGCGTTGAATATTAGTTACCGAATCTTTACAAGTATTGCTATTTTTCGTGGCAATAATAGTAGATATCTAGAGCTTTTTTATAACAATACTGAATTAGCGTGAAATTAGCTACAAACCGTCAAAAACGTTAATTGAAAATAACATAAATAAGACGCCGGTTAAAACAGCGTTAGAAACTTTGCTCTGTAAGATTTATTTTGTAGAAAGATTAGACGAGTGTTTGTTTAATACGTTATTTAGTGTTTTGGCCGTCATAAACAAAAAAACTAAGTCTCAGTTATTAAATATTATGAATATTTTTCTGACAAATTACGAAAGACGTGAGAAATCAGTTGTTTTGGGGGGAATGAGGACGTTTCAGGTATGAATCACAACGAAAGCGGGGTTAAATGCATAGACCGAGTGGAGCAGGCACGTAATCTTGGTGTTAATGTAGACAGCGGCTTAACATTTGAGAACCACGTGGTGGAGGTCGTTCGCGGATGTTTCTACCGACTTAAGGTCCTTTACGGGGTGCGAGAGTTTATCAAAACTGACTTAAGAATCAGGTTATGTGACAGTCTAATACTCTCCAGGCTAAGTTACTGCGTAAATGTTTATGGTCCTTGCTTACTGGGAAGAACACAGAACCTCATACAAAGAGTGCAGAATGCGTGCGCACGCTTCTGCTATAAAATTCCTCCACGGACCCACGTTACGCCATTTCTTGACCATGGAAATATTTTGAATATGCGAAACAGACAAATTTATCTATATGCTTCAATGTTATTTGGGGTTATCAAAAACCAATTGCCATTTTATTTGTTTAGGAAGCTGTCGTGGAGATCATCTCATAAGCGTTTTGGGCTTAGAACATGTGTAAAGGAACTCTTGATACCAGAACACAGAACTGCTGCTTTTCGCGGTAGTTTCAGATACCATGCCACCAAATGCTGGAACAATATCCCACCACCGATTTGAAATGCAAACAATTTAAGTACATTTAAGAAATTATTTAAAGACTTTTTATTGAACCAACAAAAAGTGGCGGGGTGTCTGAGTTATGGCGACTCTTTGTCTAAGTGATTTTTTGTTTTATTTATTTCTCTTATTGCTTAATGATTTAACTTACTTTTTTTATTTTATTTTTATTTTTACAGTGTATAGTTGTTGCTTTGTTTGAACATATATTATTGCATGATAGGTTTCTTTTTGGTTTTGTATGTTTTATTTGTAATTTAATATTATATTTTATTTTGTATGTTTTTTATCTTATCTATCATTAGTTTACAATTTGTGAGGCGGAATTATCTTCTGTTTAGGCTCTGACAGAATAACAGCGTTGTTACTGAACCTAGTTTCGGTATTCAACATTATGCTGAGTCCGGGCCTTTTTGCTTACATGACCTATTTGTTAAATCTATTTTATTTTGTGTTTTCATTTGTTTTTCCTTTGTAAGTAAATAAAGTTTTATTATTATTATTTATGTATATATCAAAAAGGATATTCTCTCTAAAAGAGGTAAGTTATTTAACAATGCGGGCCTAAAACCAAGCATGTTATTATTATTATTATTATTAAATGGGACGAATAGGAACTGAGATGAATAGGAACGACTTATGTATGAATAAAAACATCTTTATAGGGTTATCACTCAGCAATTAATTTATTGTTTCAGTGACTATACATATTTTCAGCTTTCCAAATTAGAAATTAGTAAGGATAATAATAAAATGCAAGAGTGTTTAAAAAAATAAATTTTAAAAACTTGATTCGATAAAACAAAAAATAGGTATAAATGATTATTTATTAAGTGCCAGCCCTGCTAAATTACTCCATTGACAATATTTTTGTCCCCAGTCACCCCATTTTCCGGGTGAATAGAGATAGCAATATTTTTTTTTTCTTGCATAAACCAAAAAGCTAATTGCGTAGTTTTATATTTGATGACAAAAATACCATAAAGACTCAATTAATTTGATCCCCATACAGCAATATATACATTAAGAAATGCCTTTAAATTCTGTATGAAGTTCGGAGTTGTCCCTATTCACCCCAATTTACGGTGATTGACCTGTTTATACCAAATACCTCCTCCTGACTAAATACCCACGTAGGACGTTCTGTTGTTAAATAAAAAGCTTTAATAAAAAATATATTTGTTTTATTGGAAGCAACTTAAATGAATAATAATATTTTAAAGAAAACCAACAACATTCACCTTCCAAGCTGGACTGGGAGCGAACAAAACACATAGAATGTGCCAGCTGCTTCTCTTCCCGGGCATACTGTAAAAGTCAGTTGAGGGACAGAGGTTTTATTGGCGGCTTTTTTGTGGGCGATAGGCTGACCCCCTGTCACTGCAATAGTCTCTCTCCATCATTATAATGCCTCCAAATTTGTCAAATGTGACATCAGATGGTTTTATAACCTCTAGTGTTATGCCTACCCCGTAAGGGATACAGGCGTGAAGTTATGCAAGAAGTTATGCCAACAACATTCATTTTTTTAATCACCACCTTTTGACCCGAAACGTATAAAAAGTTTAAGTAGGTAGGTACATTTGTGGAAAATGAAAAGATTGAAAATTTTATATACTCGTACCTTTGCTGTAAATTGTACAAGTTTTCAATAGCCACTGCTATTCTTGTTTGCGCTTGGGACATTATAGAAATGGAATCTGCAATCTGAGATAGAGCAGCGGAAGACCTTTCTTTTGCAGCGGCAGACCTTCCTTCTGCGGCAATGCGAGCATTTTCAATGTCAATTAGGACTTGCCTTGACTGCTCTAATTGAGTAATGTCTTCCTCTGAAATTATTTGATATAAAATATTTTTTAAATCCGCTTATTTTATTTTCAATTTTAAAAAAGTAACTAACCTTTCTTGGTATACTTTGCCTTTTTTGATTTTGTAATCGGATATTTCCTTTTTGTTTTGATTACTCTGAAAGATAAATAAACTGTGTAACTAAGAAATAATAGGCCTTTCAGTATTATCAATCTAAATTCAAGATAGATATTCTATACCTAGAGGGACTGGGTTCTTGTGATTGGCCATCTGTTGGTATATTTTCAAGTTTTCTGAAAAAAAAAAAAACAAGTTGAGAAATTGGAACTTTTAATAAATAAGCTAGAGTATATAGTCGTGATGTAAGGTAAAACCGCGCGCGGCGGCTTATAAATAATAAAGGAAACGAAAGTTAGAGATATTGCAATATTTTTCTCATTATTTGCAATTGTTATTGCATCTTCTTCTACAGTGTAAGCTGAGACAAAAGATTTAAAATATTTTTAAGACCTAACTTATTATCATCAATTTAACCTACTAATAAGGTATCCAATGTTATTAAAATATGATAGTTTTGCATTTAAAACGCGAAATATATCAATTTTATCAGATTTTCTAATTTGTGATACCTAGGTGTCTAATTTTAACTAACCAAAATGGTGAGGAAATTGGTATCTCAATCATATTATCCATCGCTGAGAGGTCGGGATGTTCAATGTTCTCTGCTCTTAAATTATCCTGCAATATCTGAAAAAAAATCTTTATAAAACGCAGGCTTGCACAAATCACAGCTTACAAAAATAAACAGTGAGTGTGTTATAATAACACAAATATGATCACAGTTCAAAAAGCTACCTCAGGGCAGATTCTCACTGAAGCCAGCAACTCATCGCCACTTTTTTTTTTTATATTGTAAGGATAGGACGTTTGTCTTCCATGCCACCTGATGGAAAGTGCGCATGAAGGCTATGGTGTTACACGTCCATCCACGAGAAACCTATTCACTCGACACTTAGAAGTTCCAGGACTGTAGTGGTCAGGAAAAACAGACGCAGGCAGATTGTTCCACTCCTTGGCAATCCGTACCAAAAAGGAACTATCGAAGCATTTTGTTCGACTTCTTGGTAAATCCACTATATAGGGATGGAAGTTCTGTCTGCGTCTGGTAGTCCGGTGGTAAAAAGGGGTGGGTTCAATTTGGTCACAAAGAGCACTCGCACACTCTCCAAAATGTAGCCGATAAAATACTTTATATGTAAGGTTGTTGTTATTTATGATTTTACGGGCTCTTCGGCCAACAGAGTCTAGCGCTTCGAGCTGGTATTTGGCAGAACCATCCCAAAGGTGACTACAGTACTCCATGCACGACCTCACTTGGGCTGTGTATAAGTTGAGCAGCCGTTCAGGGCTGAAGTACCGCCGGACCTTCGAGATGATACCCAATTTTTTTGAAGCCGTTTTTGCCATAGACTCAATTTGATTTGACCCTTCAGAAGCTGTTTATTTTTTATTTTCTTTATTAGGATATCCAACAGCAGTACAATTAAAGAAATGCGTTAACAAAACATGAGTAACTTATAGAAGCTAATAACAGGATATCACATCATGGTTAAATTATATACAAACAAATTCTTCGAATTAAGTAAGTACTTAGAGTTGAATTTCTGGACTATATCTTTATGGTAGCATCATGTATAAAAGTCTGTATATACGTACATATTTATTTAAGCTAAGATATTTTAAATAAAACAAAAGTGTTATTAATTGATTTAGAGTGTTAGGATAATTTTAAATACTTTACGTAAATTATGATTAGTAATGTGATAATAATAGAGTTAAATAAAATAACTTTTAGTTCGATTCTATTGTACCCATCACCAATATAGCTTTAGTATGTGTTCAGAATGTTTTGTACTATCTTTAGTTTGAATGTGTTTTTAGTTAGGAGTAATATATCTGTATCTTTAAATGAAGTGTTATAACTTTTTTGGGCTCTAGAGAAATATTCGTTTTGACTGTAATTAGATTTACTTGCTGGAATATAGAATAGTTTGTTTTTTGAAGGACGGGGATGTCGTGGTACATTTTTGTTTAACAAGGAGATCAAGTTTGGACAGTCTAACCTTGAATTAACTATATCGTGTAGGAATAGTACGTCTAATAAATTTCTTCTATCTTCCAATTTAACGAGTTCATAACTTTTACAAGCCTCGGTATAGCATTTGAATTGTTTTTTGAATTTATAATTTAAATGTTTTATAAAAAGTTTCTGGATGCCTTCGATGCGATCAATATATTTCTGATATTGAGGGTTCCAAATAATACTGGCAAATTCTAAGTGGCTTCTTACATAAGCGTAAAACACCATTTTGAGACACCTAATATCTTGAAAAGGCTTACACACCCGCATTAAGAAACCTAAATTCTTATAAGCCTTATCAACAGCGGCGTCAATGTGTGTAGCAAATAATAGTTTATTGTCCAATGTAACACCTAAATCACGGACTTCTTGAACGCGCTGAACAAACTGACCATTAATAGCATAACTGTATAAAATTGGTTTAATTTTCCTTGTGAAGGTTATTTGGACACATTTTGTACTATTTACGCTTATTCTATTTTTTACATAATATTCGGTAAGGTTATTTAAATCTTCTTGTAATTTTTTGCAGTCTTCCAATGAGTTAATGTTAAAAAAAATCTTTTTATCGTCAGCATACAGGAGATAATTTGAGTGTCTAAAACAAGAACCAATATCATACAGATAGGCGTTGTAAAGTAAGGGTCCGAGATGTGATCCCTGGGGGACACCTGAGGGAATTAAGGTATAATTAGATTTATGACCGCCAATAATAACAGCTTGTCTTCTGTTAGTTACATAGGAGGTTAACCACCTGAATAAATTTCCGCGTATGCCAAGGGTGTGAAGTTTGTTTAAAAGGATGACGTGATCCACACGATCAAAAGCTTTTTCAAAATCAGTGTAGATCACGTCAACCTGAGAGCGGTGATCCATATGCCGCAAAGTATAGTTGGTAAACTCTGATAAGTTGGTATTTACAGATCGACCTTTTAAGAAGCCATGCTGGTTACTAGGGAGGTTGTTGGAAATAGTTATATAAATCGTATCATAAATCAATTTTTCAAATAACTTGGATATAACATTAAGTTTCGATATTGGCCTATAGTTGGAAATTATAGTTTTTGAACCTTTCTTATGGATAGGCACAATGTGTGCTTCCTTCCAAATATTTGGAAAAGTTCCTTCATCCAGAGATCTTTGAAATAGGATTGACAAAGGTAAAGCAATTGAATCAACGCATTTAATGAGAAAGATTGGAGGTAAATTATCACTGCCTGTACCTTTGTTAACTTTTAATTTTTTTATGTAAGATTTTATCTTTTCCTCATAAAATGAAACTGTATGTACATACCCAATATCCCCAGTAGGTGGAGGATCAAGAGTTTGTTGATTGTAAGTAACATTTGGCGATTGAAACATATTACTAAAATAATCATTAAAGCCTTCACAAATTCCTGCTCCGTCAGTAAAGGAATCATTTCCGAGTGTCATTGTACTAGGGTACCCAGTATTACCACGTGAACCACGCATAGTTCTGATATAGTTCCAAAGCATTTTTGGATCCTTAGTAATAAAGTCTTGTAAATCCGTCATCTTCGAGGGTAAACCGCCCAAAGTGTGGCTCCAACACAAAGCAGATACATAGTAGAGCTGCTGCTGTAAGCAAAGTTGCACAGCTTCAATTTGGGTTGTCCTGACGTCACAGCCTTTAGTGCAAGCTATTCCTCGCTAGAGGCACTGGCGTCAGTTCGTCGCTGACTTCTGTGAAGTATGTGCACGCGTAGAAATTAAAAAAATTAAATCCTCCATTTGTTTCTCGATGTAAAATTTAGTTTTCTATACTTTTATAAAGGAATTACATTGACAATCCAAATAAAATTAACTTACCACGAAGATAATTTCATTCATAATTATTTTTTACAAATTGTTTGTTTTCCAATTATTTGTGTCCAAAATTTCAGATTGTTATTTGTTGCCTAGGTGATTTTCATGCCGCGAAAAAAGGTTGCGCTATCTGCCGTCAAGTAGAAATACTTTTATTTCGCGGTTTTTTCTGACAGATTTGGAACATATGAAATTTCGTTAAAAAACTAGAGCCACCTAGTAAAGTATTACTGAACTTTTTTGATGATCATGTGAATATTTTAACCTTATGTTTCAACCGGTTTTCACTACTCGCTACTAGGTGACTAATGCCAGCGCCTGTTTGGCTATGATTGGCCATAACCCAACGCTTACCCCTCCCGCACCCCGCGCGTAGGCTTCACTTGAGTCCCTAGAAAAAACCGGATAGGGCAGCTCCTCTATATATTTCCTCCGTGGGCTCCAAGGTCAAAAAGGCAACAAAACCCTCTCGAAGAACTTCAGACCGATTACTTGGTTGAGCCATGTGTACAATCTGATTTCAAGAGTCATTAGGTACGACCGTCTTGCACGCAGGTGCCAAATTGAAAATTTCAAATTTTTGAAAGAATATGTATGATTTCGGGGAATGCTTACGTTGATGAAATTATAACTCAACCAAAGTTTTGACGCGAAGTCGGTTTTTTAATGCTCTGCATTTGATAATTATTAATACGTAATAGTCCATTGAAAAGTTACATTTGAAGTTACGTTTTTCAGAGGACGCAATTTTATTTTTTTGATGTGTAGGGGGACTCAGTGTAAAGCTAAAACCAAGTTTGTGGGGTCGCCACCCTTGTCCTAGGGCCGCCATCTTGAAAATAGGGGTTGAAATGGTTTTTACAATATATCTATTAAAAAAAAAAATTCAAAAAGTTTTATTCATCTTAGGAATTTCACAAAACACTTGAAGAAGTCATTCATCACATACTTCGGCTTTAACTAGTTGTTGATAGTTGTTAAATAAGATATTACAGTAGACCAAGAGACAAAAAAAGCCGGCGGAAAAAAACTCTTGGCACTCTTTTTCAGTCAGAATTATCAAATTAATACAAATAGGTACAGTACAAATTGACCGTAACATGAAAAAAAAACAAACACAAGACAGCTAATTGTGAGAGCCAATGTCATGTCACAAACAAATTGCTTACATAGCAGATGCAATGAGCTATGGATGCACAATACGAACATGACATACTGGGACCAGAGTATTTGAACAAGAATGGAATAAAATAGTCATAGTATCATTAGCAAAACGACCTGGCGACCTAACAGCACCCGTTCACGAGTTAACGCAAGCACCAGCCATCACCCTCCTCAACCATATTTTAGGGAAGAGGGTGATCCGATACACGACGCTACCACTAGCCATGCCGCCTGAGGGAGCATGACGTTCTTGCTGTTGTCTTGACAAGAAAATAAGTGAGTGGGACAACCACCAGCATGTCATATATATACCGCACAGCCAAGCCGTAAACAAAATTATTGAGTAATTGGAAACTTTTAGAAATATCCTGTTGTGCTTAATCCCATGCCTTTTTATCATCTAAGTAATCTTTAGTTTTATAATGAGCTTTTCGAGATAGAGTGTTTTTAATGATTGATTTATATTTATTGAATAGCAGGGATTGAATTGACTTCGGAATTCTGTTATATATACGTATTGACATTCCAATAAATGATTTGCTGCTTTTAGCCAGCCTTAATTTAGGAAACGCTAACTTATGGTCGTTCCTAGTCCTTACAGAGTAATTTGTATCATGATTATCTTTCCTAGTTTCAAATGTATTAATATTCTTATAAATATACATAATGTTTTCATAAATATATTGTGATGCAAGGGTCAAGATACCAATGTCTTTAAACTTTTCTCGAAGAGATTCTCTGTTTCCAAGTTTATACATTCCACGAATAGCCATTTTCTGCAGTGTAAATATCGGCCCCAAAGTAGGATACCATAGGACATTATACTATGAAAATAACTAAAATATATCTACCAGCTTCGCTGTATTAACATCAGTCAATGAGCGAATTTTCTTTACCGCGAACGCTGCAGAACTAATTCTACTCGCTAGTTGTGAGATACGGGCGCCCCATTGCAATTTAGAATCTAAGGTGATTCCAAGAAAAACAGTGTTATCTACTAGATTCAATCTGTTCCCATTAAGCCGCAGATCAGACTCAACTTGTTTTACATTTGGTGCAGAGAATTTTATACATTTAGTTTATTTTTTATTTTTTTACCATTAATTATGGATGGGACGTTTGTCTTCCATGCCACCTGATGTTAAGTGAACATGAAGACTAAGGTGGTACACGTCCATCCACGAGAAACCTATTCACTCGAGTTTTTTTATCATTGAACGCTAGATTATTTATATTGAACCACTGAACAACATTTGCGAGAGCATTGTTTACATCGTCGTAGTTTATTTTCTGTCTTATCATTTTAAAAATTAATGATGTGTCGTCAGCAAACAATACAATCTCGTGATTATTGCCTTCCATATAGGGTAGATCATTTATATAGACAAGAAACAGAAATGGGCCCAGAATTGATCCTTGAGGCACTCCCATTCTCACAACCGACCCAGCCGACCTTTTCCGGTTTACCTCTACCTTCTGAATTCTATCACTTAGATATGAATTCAAAAGTTTGAGTTCAGTACCTTTGATGCCATAGTGGTGGAGTTTCCTGATGAGAGTGTCATGCTGAACGCAGTCAAATGCCTTAGATAGGTCACAAAATACACCTAGGGCATCCTGTGACCTCTCCCAGGCACCAGTGATTATTTCAAATAGTTCAACACCAGCATCAGTTGTTGAACGGCCCCTTGTGAATCCAAATTGTTTATTATGAAGTAAATTGTTATAGGTGAAATGGGCCAAGAGTTGATTAAGAATAATTTTTTCATAAATTTTACTACAAGTAGGTATAATTGAAATTGGTCTAAAATTAGTAGGGTCTGTAGTGCTACCCGACCTAAATAAAGGAATAACCTTATTTTGCTTCATTAAATCAGGAAACTCCCCACTAATAATACAGTTGTTAAATATTTCAACAAGGCAAGGAGCTATTACATCTATAATAGAATTTAATATTTCAACAGATATGCCCCAGAGATCATTTGTCTTTTTAATGTCAATTGTCTTAAATGTTTTAATAATATCCCCGGTGTCTATGGGTTGGAACTTGAAAGACACCTTGCACTTACTCACATGATTTTTGAGCAATGATTCAGCCGCCACAGGTGATGAGTTTAATGATTTATGGCGGGTTTCAATATTCAACTGACTGCTATGCGTAACCGGTACAGGTACAAAACTGGTAGGAAAAAAGTAGCGTTTCACAATATCTACTAGCTACGGGCTTTAAGTTCTCAAATTTGGCATGGGCCCTCCTTGCGTGACGTTCTTCCAAGAAAATGGGTGATATGTGATTTATAGAATATCACGCATTAGCAAATTATTTGTATGATATTTGAACTAAACAAATATATAAACTTATTCAATTTATGTTTGCTATGTTTTAGTATTCGATAAATATATTATAGTATGTTTTTAGAGCTTTTTATTAATAATTGCGTTTAACTGCTTACGTAAAACGAAACGCCAATCCTTCGACTAATTTTGCCATTGGTTGAATCACATTTTTATGACGTCAAAGTAAATATTTAAAAGAGAAATTATGTCATTCAATAATATTCGTCCTTTTTTTCAAAAACAGTTATAGATAAGTTAGAAAGAGAAAACTGGATTATTGATATGTTGACAGATATTTAATAGGATATTTCGTTAAATGAATAAATTGTTACGTCGTTGGCTAGATAAAATGACTTTATTCTTTAATTGGTCATACGTAATGAAAACATAACTCTTATTGGCCGCAGCAGACTGCCATGCTACCTTTACCTCATTGGTTTAAATTAATAACTTGTTACGTCGTCGTTGGCTAGATATAAAGACTTATTTTGTAAATGGTCAAATGTAACCTAGCAACCCATTACAGTCAAACAGTTCGTAAGCAGTGGTTTAGATGTCAAGATTTTAAATATAGAAAGGCATTTTGGTAGTGATTTCTATTGTTCGTAGGCAAAACGAACAGTTTTCATAATATTGAAACCCGCCATTAGTAGTTGAAACTGGAATGTCAGCAAAACAGCTCTCAAATGCTGTCGCAACATTTTCATCTGCTTTAATTATTGTATTGACAATAACAAGCTTAAACTCACTATGGCGATTCTTAACTTTCCCAGTTTCCTTATTAATTATATTCCAAGTAGTTTTAGTCTTATTAGCACTATTTTTAATTTTATTACCTTAATACATTGATTTGGCTGCGGCACAAACTTTTTTCAATAACTTTGAGTAAATTCTGACATAGTTGCAAAAGGTGTCATTTTTGTTATATGTTTTCTCATGATAGAGATCATATAGGTGCTTTCTACTGATATGTATACCTGTGGTAGCCCAATCACTAAGTGATTTACACTGGTTTAGAGAGATTTTTTTCGGAATAAATACACTGTCATGTTGTTTATTTATTAATCTACTTAAGTTACTGTATTGTAAATTTACATTATTGGAGTGGGCTATAGTAGGCATATTGTTGATTAGACCACATCGAAATCTCTCTAAACGTTTGTCATTGACTGGAACAACCATTATACTCTTATTAACCTGTTTTTCTTTTGAGTATTTAAATGTAACCAACTGACCGCTGTGATCAGAGCTTAGTTTATTTATTACTGATGAATATACTGGAGTTGCATCAGAATACACATTATCTAGACAAGTTGCAGTGGTCTTTGTTATCCTAGTTGGTTGTAGAAACAGGTTAATAAGATTGTGACATTTAAATAAATTTATTAACTTTTTACTCAAGGTTGAGTTTTCTAACAAGTCAACATTAAAGTCCCCACAGACAAATATTTTCTTAGTTATATTACTTAATTTACCCAATAATTCTTCCAAAACAAGTTCAAAACTATCATAGTTTGATTAAGGGAGTCTATATATGCAAACAATTATAAAATTTGTCAATTCTACACAGGATATTTCAATAGTTTGTTCAATAGATAGGCTCACTATGTCCTTACGTTCCTTAAATTTTAAAGATTTATTTAATATTATTAAAGAGCCAACATGTATTGCTGTCTTTCTATTGAACGAACTAGCAACTTGGTGCTGAGCAAAATTTAAAGTTAATTGGTGTTCTAATAAAAAATGTTCCGTTATACATAATATGTCTATATGCTCAGCATTCAAAAACAATTCTATTTCCAAGACTTTTTCCGAGATGCCTTGTATATTTTGGTGTACCAAATTTAGATTACTTTCATTGTATTTTATTGCCATATTGCTAGATGCTCCAGTATCTGTTGTCTTATTCTCTAATTTAAAGACTTTGGAATATCCAAATTACTATTTCAATAAACTATTTATCTGATAAAAAAATGTATTAATATTTTTTGCTGTAAATTAAATCCTCTACAACTTTGGTCAAGTAACTTTTTGTCGTAGAACTATAAATAAAAAAGTTATAAGCGAAAATGTTTAGAAAATCGAGAAAATAATTTATATTTTTTGATATAACTTTTTTTTTATCATTTTACAAAAAAGTGATATCAGACCATTTTTGTAGATCGTTTTTTGAGGAACAACTTTGTACGAGACGGCATACGTTAATAGTTTTTAACATTTGTTTTCTAGAAACGTTGCAATTTGTTTTATGATTAGGAACAAAGAGTTTTATGATTAGGAATTTTTTGCGCCTTTGGAAAGTTGTACGAAGGGACGCTCTATTGTGTACAGATGTATCGTTTTAAAGAAACGTAGAAAGCAGTTTGTTAGGGTTTTATGATTATGTCCTTTTCTATTGTCTAAAAAGGTAATTTCCGCGCCCTTAGACAACTGTAGTGTTGTAAAATGTATTGATTTAAACAAAATATTATTGTAAATTAGAAAACAGCCGTCTATTGTATAAAGGGAAACGGCAGTCTATGGGATTCTGGAATGTTCGTGATTCCCACGCAGATTTATACTATAAAAGCTACGTAGTTTTGTTTACGAGACCAGTTCAGTTTATACAGCTCAGCTTATAGTACGCCACTGTCAAGTCCAGCCACAGCTGCCCTAGTAATAAAGGAGGAAAAATACAAGCAAGAAGTCTCTCATTTATTCAGGCTCTCTAATCCCAGCAATAGCGAATGTACAACCGCGTACATTTAATGGTCCTTTGAGCCGGATCGAAGCCTGAAGATAGAAGACTGAAGTTTGAAGATCCGAAGATCATTTGAAGAATAGAAAACAGAAACCGGAAGATCAGAAGATCATCTGAAGTATATAATAAATTGAAGAATCAAGCCTTCCTCAGCAACCCACCATGCCAGTCACACGCTCCGTGGAAAAAGCGAACGTTCAGCGCGCACAGTCGTCGCCTGAGAACCCGTCTTCGTCCGAAGGAACTACAGAAACAATAGAATACACAGAAAGAAAGAAAGAAGAAAGAAAGAAATCATTTATTTGCTGAATATGGTCGGTATTTACATGGTAAGTTAACATTATAGTGCAGCATACTCAACCGTGCAACGGTGTGCAAATTTTTCTATGTCCTAAATCAATTACATAATACCTACCTATCAACATTAATATTGAAAAAAGAAAAACATAAATATCATTCAAAATTTTAAATTATAAGGTCATAACAAACGTAACAAATATAAAAAATTATTGGTAAAATATGTCAAAATTTATAAGGTATGTATGTCAAAGTAGTACAATAAAATCACAAATATCAGTTTAAAAAGTCATTCACGCTATAATAACATTTTTCGACCAAATAATTAAATAATTCCTTTTTAAAATTTCTCAATGTCATATTTTTTAAAAAACTTGGCAGTTTATTATATATTCTAATAGCCATACAATACACATTTTTAGAATATAAGTTCAGTTTTTGGGCAGGTATGTAAAGTTTATTCTTGTGCCTTCCTTTACCATTTAACATTTCTTCATTTGTTTTGAAGAAGTATGCATGTGTTCGTACAAAAATGCATATTTCAAAAATGTATAAGCATGGAACTGTTAATATTTGATATTGTTTAAACAAAGGCTTACAGCTATCAAGATAGCCCGCACCACATAGTGCTCTTATACACTTTTTTTGAGCACGGAAGATATTTAATACGTCTACGGAATTGCCCCACAGAATTATACCATATCTTATAATAGAGGATACATAACCATGGTAAGATAAAAGGGCTATTTTGACCCCTGAAATGTCTCTAATTCGTTTTAATACATAAATATATCTTTCCATTTTGTTTCTTAAACATGTCACATGTGCCTTCCAATTGCACCATTTATCAATAGTCAAACCTAGAAATTTTGCTGATTCTACATTGTCAATCGGTACATTATTATAGTCAATATTTAATTTAGGACATTTCATATTATATGTTTGAAATTGCAACAATTTAGTTTTAGTCAAATTAATTTTAACAGCGACGACGATGACCACGGCCACCACGGAGACGGAAACCTCTGAAGCGGCTGGATCATTAGCCGAATCCGCCGTCACAGAGAAGGGTGGCGCCACAACGAGGACAGCTGCTAGGGACACTACCACGACATCTTCAACTGCCCATCTTGCGCCCGCGACGCGAATAGTACCTACGGAGAAGGGCACGAAGCACAAATCTGTACTGAATCCATGCGAGGAACGCATGTCGCCGCCGGACCTGCCGCCCCGAAGTGCAGTTAGGTCCCCGTGTTCCAAATTGAAGGCGCAGAAGATAGCGAGAGCGAAAGAAGAACTTCTGCGCATTCAAGCCCAGCTAGCTGCTGCCACGCTAGCTCGAATAGAAGCCGCGGACACTGACGATGAAAACGACGATGGAGACACCTCCATCTTCGAGTCTGAGGTCAACGTCAGAGTTACGGAGCCCGCAATAGACCCGATCGCCGCAAACGAAGATAATAGCGCCCCGCCGAGACCTATAGAGGAACCACTGCTGCAGACTGCAGGACCTACACCGGCGGGAGTCAACCTGGAGAAGGACATCAGCGCCCCGTCGAAGCCTATAGTCCAAGCACTGCTGCAGCCTGCAGTGTCCACACCGGCGGGAGTCACCTTAGAAAAAACCCTCTCCAGCCTATCAGCAGCGATCACCAACGCCATCGCAGCCATCAAAGCGGGACAGAAACCAAAGTTCCTAGAGCTGCCTGAATTCAGCGGATCTCACAAGGAATGGCTGCAGTTTCGAGCAGCCTACAAGGAAACTGAAGATGTCTACACAAAAGTTGAGAACGTCAACCGACTACGAAAGGTCTTGAAGGGGAAAGCCAAGGAAGCCGTGCAGAATCTGCTCATCAATGACGCACACCCAACAAAGATCATGGAGACTCTGGAAACTAGATTCGGACGACCGGAAGCAATGGCCAAGCTGGAGATGGACACACTTCGGGCCCTGCCGCGCCTTAATGACTCACCGAGGGAGATATGCGTGTTCTCTACTCACGTCACGAACGCAGTGTCCACTCTAGAATCTTTAGACTGCATCCACTATCTTCACAATCCAGAAGTCTTCACGGTCTTGCTGGAGAAGCTCACCCCATCGATGCGCCTCAAGTTCTACGACTTTGCAGACACTCAGCCGAGGAAAGATCCGGCCTTACAAAAGCTTGAGAAATTTATGAAGAGGCAAGCTGAAATATGCGCACCATACGCATTACCGGAGAACATAGAGCCACAGAATCAAGCAACTCAGCGGAAACACCTACAGAAGATCCACACTGTAGCAGAAAAGCAGCCAACGATGATCAAGTGCCCAGTTTGTGAAGAAATGGGACACATTACCAAGGATTGCAATAAATTCAAGCAAGGAACTACAAGCGAAAGATGGGACATCGCCAAGGAACGACGCCTGTGTTTTCGGTGCTTGCGATACAGAGCGCGCACCCACAACTGCCGGCCGAGACCATGCGGCATTAACAAGTGTAAATACATGCACAACAGGATGCTGCACAGCGACAGACAGCAAGGGGCAGTTGAACAAGATGGAGAAGACCAGGCAACCGAGTCCATCAACTCTGCTTGGACTATGAGCAAAGAATCTTATTTGAAGATCATCCCGATACGAGCTACAGGACCGAAGGGAAATATAGACACTTTCGCACTACTTGACGACGGGTCTACAGTGACAATCATCGATGAGGAGATTTCTGATATTATTGGAGCCAAAGGACCCATCGATCCATTACATATAGAAGCAATCAACGAAATGAAGACTGCAGAATCAAAGTCCAGAAGAGTCAGCTTCATCATTCAGGGACCTAACGAGATCCCACAGAAAATTCAAGCCAGAACGGTAAAGAATCTGAAGGTATCGGCACAAGAGGTTTCAAGACTGCGAATAAATGAATGCAACCATCTGCAAGACATCAGCAAAGATCTTTGCTACGAAAACGCGAAGCCACGTATTCTGATCGGGCAAGACAATCGGCATCTTCTTCTATCAAAGAAGGTACTAAGAGGGAGAGCAGACCAACCTGTGGCCTCACTTACGCCTCTAGGTTGGGTACTGCATGGGAGTCACCGCCGCACTCTCAACCGCCAAATCCACTTTGTATCGCACATGACAGAGACGTCGACTGAAGAAGAAAGCCTGGAAGAAATAATGAAAGAATACTTCGCGATGGACGCACTCTGTATCATGCCAAAGAAACCAAAGTCAGACCCAGAAGAGTAAGCCTTACGTATCCTAGAAATGAATACAGTCCAAAAAGAAGGAGGATACGAAACATCGCTCTTATGGCGCAACCAAGACGCGACCCTTCCCGACAATTACGAGAGCTCATTGAGTCGACTCTTCAATATAGAAAAGAAACTGGACCGCGATGCAGCCTTAAAGAAGAAATACACAGAACAGATGAACGCGCTGATCACCAAGGGATACGCTGAACCTGCGCCGAAAGAGAAGACGAAGAATAGAACATGGTACCTCCCACACTTTGGAGTAATAAATCCAATGAAGCCGGACAAGTTGAGGGTGGTACATGATGCGGCAGCCAAGACGAGGGGCGTCGCACTGAACGATCTGCTGCTGAAGGGGCCAGATCTTCTTCAGTCTTTGCCAGGAGTTGTCATGCGATTCAGACAACATCTGGTGGCAGTGACAGCTGACATTCAGGAAATGTTCATGCAGGTGAAGCTCAGACCTGAAGACAGGGACGCTCTCAGGTACATGTGGCGCGGAGATCGTCGAGATAACCAACCACCGGAAGAGTATAGAATGACATCTCTTATATTCGGAGCTTCCAGTTCGCCATCTACGGCGATATATGTCAAGAATCTAAACGCCAAGAAACATGAAGAGACGCACCCAGAAGCCGCCAGCGCAATAGTACGGAAGCACTACGTCGACGATTATTTGGACAGCTTCAGAACAATAGAAGATGCTAAGCGTGTAGCAGCAGGAGTGCGGGACATTCATAGGAAAGCCCGTTTTGAGCTGAAACAATGGACAACGAATGCACCGGAACTACTTGCAGCTCTTGACGAGCATCAAACAGATCAAGCCACAGAGCTTTATAGATCAGAGGAGCAACGGGAACGAGTTCTTGGCCTTATATGGAAACCGAAGACAGATGAACTGACGTTCAATCTCAACCTCAGTCGTATCTCATCATCGCTCATCGAAGGAAAGACTCCAACGAAGAGGGAAGCTTTGAGAATAGTTATGTCGCTATTTGATCCACTCGGCTTCGCTTCGCCAGTGACAATAGAAGCTAAGCAAATACTTCAAGAAGTGTGGCGCCGTGGGACACCGTGGGATGAGGAAATACCAGAAGATCTCGCTGAGCAATGGAAAATTTGGATGGATCATCTACGAAATCTCAGTCAAGTGACCATCCCGAGGAGATATATCGGCTACAGCGATTCTACATCGCTACAGCTACACGTATTCACTGACGCCAGCGAGTCTTCCTACGCGACTGTGCTCTTCTGGAGAGCAACCACGCCCAACGGAGAAATTAACGTCTCGCTCATCGCAGCGAAAGCGAAGGTCGCGCCACTGAAGCTCACGTCCATCCCAAGATTAGAACTGCAAGCGGCAGTGATGGGAACGCGCCTAGCCGAAGCTGTTATAGAAGAACACGATCGAAAACCTGACTCCAAGACGTTCTGGACCGATAGCAAAACAGTGCTTTCTTGGATCAAGACAGGGTCACGATCATACAAGCCGTATGTGGCCCATCGCCTCGCAGCTATCGAGGAAAGCACAACAGTCAAGGAATGGCGTTGGATACCAACAAAGCAGAAGGTAGCCGACGACGCAACGAGACATGTCCCACCAGGTTTCGATAAGCAGCATCGATGGTTCAGAGGCCCAGATTTCCTGTATGAGAGCGAAGGTACATGGCCAATTGAAATGGAAACCTCAAGCTCCAGAGAGTCAACGGGGGAAGAAAAGGTTCATCACGTCATAGCCGGAACCGAACAACGGTTAACAGAAAGCCTACCTGATGTCTCCAGATTCTCCAACTGGGAACGACTCCGATATACGACTGCCAGGGTACTACAGTTCATTGAACTCATTAAAGTAGCTAAGCATCAAGTCAACTACAGCCGGAATAAGAAGAACGAGCTCAAAGATCCAGACTGGAAGATAAGAAATGACAAGAAACCAGTAATGAAGAAGCCAAAATTCATTACGAAGGAAAGCCGAAAAGCACTTCCAGTCACCGCAGAACAATTGAAAAAAGCAGAAGAGCTCCTGATGAAAGCTTCACAGGAAGAGTCCTTCGGAAATGATATCGAAGCAATCAAGAAAGAAAAGCCGATCAGCAAAGAAAGCCGCCTTCATCAATTGAGCGTCGAATACAAAGACGGCACCCTAAGACTGAAAAGTCGAATACAAGCCACACAACTCGTACCGGAAAGTTTTAAATCTCCAATGGTGCTAGATGGAAGCCACACAACGGTGAGACTTTGGATCACAGCCATTCATCGACGACTACACCATGCCGGAGTTGAAACCACGGTGAACGAATGCCGCCAGCACTACTGGATTTTACGTCTGCGACCAGTAACACGTACTCTTCTACGACGCTGTCTACACTCCCGGATGAGAACGGCAAGGCCACCGAACCCAAGAACCGGAGACCTACCTTCGTGTCGCCTGGAACATCACAAGCGACCATTCACATACACTGGGGTCGACTATTTCGGTCCATTGACTGTAGCAATCGGTCGAACAAGCCAGAAGAGATACGTAGCCATATTTACGTGTCTGACAACGAGAGCTATTCACTTGGAAGTAGCAGCATCACTGAGCACAGACTCAGGAATAATGGCACTGCGACGAATGATAGCGCGACGGGGCTGCCCAAGTGAGATATGGTCAGACAACGGGACAAATCTGAAGGGAGCGGATAAGAAATTGCGGCGAGCAATTAACGAGGCTACGGCAGAAGAAGCGGCCAAGAAGGTGATCACGTGGAGGTTTATTCCCCCTGGAGCGCCGTTCATGGGAGGTGCTTGGGAGAGGATGGTTCGCTCAGTGAAAACTGCACTGAACGCAACTCTACACGAGCGAAGGCCTACCGAAGAGACTCTGACGACCCTGCTAGCAGAAGTGGAGTACACAGTTAATAGCAGACCGCTGACCCACGTATCGGTCAGTGAAGAGGACCCTGAAGCCCTAACGCCCAACCACTTCTTGCTCGGAGGACCCGGACGCGTACCAACACCTGGCACATTTAATGAAAAGGATGCCATTTCTGGAAATAATTGGCGTGCCGCTCAACGACTGGCTGATATCTTCTGGACGAGATGGCTACGTGAATACCTATCAGAACTCCAAAAGCGACGAGACCCGCATGGGAACGGTCCCGTCGTAAAGGTCGGCGACCTTGTCCAGCTGACCGATAGTAACCTGCCACGTAACGTTTGGGTACGAGGGAAAGTCGTCGCTACATATCCAGGACCTGATGGCACAGTTCGGGTAGTCGACGTTGTCACGAGAGGAGGAGTTCTGCGAAGAACAGTCAAGAAGATGGTGATCCTGCCGTTGGAAGAGGCCGTCTCTTCGCCACAAGAGTATGCAACGCGATTGCACGGCGGGAGAAATGTACGAGACGGCATACGTTAATAGTTTTTAACATTTGTTTTCTAGAAACGTTGCAATTTGTTTTATGATTAGGAACAAAGAGTTTTATGATTAGGAATTTTTTGCGCCTTTGGAAAGTTGTACGAAGGGACGCTCTATTGTGTACAGATGTATCGTTTTAAAGAAACGTAGAAAGCAGTTTGTTAGGGTTTTATGATTATGTCCTTTTCTATTGTCTAAAAAACAAAATAAAAATTTTGAAAAACCCACGACGCGACGGTTAAAAAGTAATTGAAAAAGAATAAAATAATTTAAAAACGAATAGTATGTTGTTCATAATATGACCGACTCTGTGTGAGATCAAGTGAACTTTTAAAAAAGCTTTTCACGTTAATTATCTCTCGTCACATAAATCATTTCAGTCGGGGGATTTTAAATTATTTTATTCTTTTTCAATTACTTTTTAACCATCGCGTCGTGGGTTTTTAAAATTTTTTATTTAGTTTTTTATTTCAAACTTTTTAAAGAGCATAATATAGGTACCATACATTACATTACACAACACCTCGTTCCTCATCAGCCCTCTAATGTCCCCATCACCGCTGGAAAACCCATGTTTTTTAAGTTCGTTCATAGTTCATTCATTTAATGGTTTTGAAGAATTAATGGTTGTTATTACAAACAAATGTTTACTGCAGCGCCCCCTGATGAGTTGTTACCATTAAACCTATTTAAGAACATTATAGCAATCAAATCCAAAGCGATAATTGAAAATGGCATTCAAATCGGACCAATGGTTTGCAAACAAATATTTACTGCAGCGCCCCCTGGTGAGTTGTTACCGTAACACCTATCTCAGAACATACGCTAATCAAATCCAAAGCGATCACTGAAAACAGCATTTAAATCGGACCAATGGTTTTGCAGATAAACGGTAACATTGGCTTTTACAAACAAATTTTTACTGCAGCGCCCCCTGGTGAGTTGTTACCGCTACACCTATCTAAGAACATGCACCAATCAAATCCAAAGCGATTACTGAAAACCGCATTAAAATCGGACCAGTGGTTCTGGAGATAAATGGTAACCTTGGTTTGCACAAACACCCTCTCACCCCAAACGCATATACCGTCTCCGTTCCGTCGTGGGTAAAAAGGTAATTTCCGCGCCCTTAGACAACTGTAGTGTTGTAAAATGTATTGATTTAAACAAAATATTATTGTAAATTAGAAAACAGCCGTCTATTGTATAAAGGGAAACGGCAGTCTATGGGATTCTGGAATGTTCGTGATTCCCACGCAGATTTATACTATAAAAGCTACGTAGTTTTGTTTACGAGACCAGTTCAGTTTATACAGCTCAGCTTATAGTACGCCACTGTCAAGTCCAGCCACAGCTGCCCTAGTAATAAAGGAGGAAAAATACAAGCAAGAAGTCTCTCATTTATTCAGGCTCTCTAATCCCAGCAATAGCGAATGTACAACCGCGTACAGATATCATCTCACTGGTATTTTGGAAAATTTCTGACAAATCATCAAACTCTGACATATTTCGCGTCAGCATGAATCAATTGTCAGGTTATTGTTTAGCTATCATAGTGCTCTAAAGTTAATCTTATGCACTTTTAATCATTAAATTTTCCAAAACAAAGTGAACTTTCTTAAGATAGGTGACAGTTAAAACTAAATTATGGTAAGCTTAGTTCAAGGTTAGTACTATTAAATAACCATAAAATGGTTCAGTTAAAAGTGCTCATTAAGTACATACACACGTAATTTTTATTTTATGTACAAATTTATTGGTATTTTATAAGTTTGCAGAAAATTCTTTTAAAATAGTACACTGTTTTATATACACACTACCTTTCTCAATAAGATACAGATATTTAAGATATTTATAAGCAGAAGTGAAAAAACGTTGTGCAAAGTGAAAATATTCCAAAAAATACTGAGACTGTTTTATAGGGCAAGTAATTATTTTATCATCACCACCATCATCATCACCACAACTCTTTGTAATGATCCCACTGCAGGGCTATAAGTGTCTCCCCTGGGTGACGAGGAGGTTAAGGCCATAATCCACCAAGCAGGCCCAGTGCTGGGTGGTGGATGTCAGAATTTTCAGGGCGCCGTAATGGCTTCTAACAAACCCTAACGGCTTAACGTGCCCTCCGAAGCAGGGAATTCGTCGTGAGAAATGAACGGTCGGCGGTCACCCATCCAAGAACCGACCGCGCCGAACGTTGCTTTACATGTGATATCGTTTGATACACACAGTAACCGCGGCGCCACGACGACTTCAATTATTTTATATATCTAGTTATTTTAAGATTTGTCACCCAAAACCAATCTAAATAGAAAATCTGCGTGAAATGAGCCAAAATCTTTTGATGTGGAGGATATTGACATGTTCAAAGAAGAATAAAAGCCAATTTTGTATTTTTGTCTCCCATATGACTTTTGCGCATTGTCTTCATACCTTGCCCCATTGTGCGACGCGGAAAATCTTGGGGGAGGATGTTGATGATGATGATTTTTTTATTTACCGTACGCTCTCGTGTGAGCATAGACGGCACTAGTGTGCGAGCGAGAGAACATGATAAGCGCTGCCATTTTAAATTCCTTATTTTATTGAACCAAGTTATAGTTATCGTAAGTAGTTTCGCGGATATTAGCGATAATTATTAACCTCTTACCTTATGTCAATAACATAAAAAATCTATTTTAAGTAATTAAGATGTTTTTCCAATCAAGATCAATTTATGAGATTGCCCAATAAAAACAGCTTCCTTGCCAATAGAACAGACTAGTCTTTTATTGTTCAGCGAGTGCGGATAACTTTGCTTACTTTTGACACGTATGTTAATTTCCATAGGGTTTGTATTTTGTTTCGTGGTCATTAAGTCCAGAAGATTTCTTAGGCTGGATAATTATATCATACGTAGATTCAAACCAAGGAAAAAAAAAAGAAAAAAGTGACAGAATAAGTCCAATAATAAGTCTTACAGTGTTTACACGTTTACACGACCGAAACTTAGATGATAGTCAAAATTTTTGTGTTAGCTTTTCGATAAATCAATAGCCTTATGGTTACCTAAGTTTAATGTACTCGAAGCGAGTATTACTTAAGAACAAAAAATATAAATGCGAGATGTGGAAGCCTGTTTTTATCTTTTGTGTAGTTTTGTGTAGTCATTGCAGTTATTCAGGTATGTTCAAAACATAAATAATTATAACTTTTAACTAGAAAAAAAAGAGAAATTCCTCAATTATCTGTGTTTCAAGTTATATTATTTGAAACACACGGTTAGAGGTTAAAGTTGTTTTTATCTGAAACGTTCAATAGTCAACTTGTGTTTGTTTACATCTCATATGACAGTATAAAAAAGGGCGATGATGAAGCTATAGTGGACTAAGAAAGCAACAGGCTGTACGTTCATAAAATTCCTTCACATATCAATATTGGTAATCTACTAAGATTTTTACAACTAAACTAGTACATCCAAACGAGTCGGAATCATATTTAAAAACGACTCGTAAAGAGAAAAAAATAGAAGAGTTTTATTACTAAAGTGACATCATTATAAAACTTTTTATGATTATAATAATAATAAATATTTTTGACACTAACACAACATTATCTAGCCCAAATTAAGTTTCTTAAAGAACTTGTGTTATGGATACTAGATAACTGATATACTTAAGAAATATATAAACATACATATTGAATAAATACATATTTTTTATTAGAATAAACTTAAATAAACATATAAACATCCATGACTTGACGACTAATATCTGTGTTCATCACACAAATATCCGCCGCCGCCGGGATTCGAACCCAGGACCTCTGGCATAGAAGGCAACGTATGTTACCGCTACACCAGCCGGTCGTCGGAAAGGTAAGAAGATAACTGTCAATCAGACGCGTAGAATGTTATCTTCTTACGTTTACAGAGTGACTGAAGAGGCACTTACAAACACTTGGCAAACATAAACAGGATGTTTTTGAATTAGGGCATTATCATTTAAGAGGTGACAGTACAGGTCATTTGCAAATTTTTTTTTACGGACACTCATATGGCGTGGACCCATGTCTACGGTGCGGCACCGTTTGCCGTGTAACGATAGGGCACTGCTGCCGGCAGACGGCGACGGCGTCATGCCATGCCACAGCGCTGTTCACGGCGTGCTGCACAGGTCGCATCGCTCATAGTGTTGTATTTTCAGCAAAGAACTTTGATTTTGATTTATCACCGGCAGAATGCGCGGCACGGTGCCGTACCTAACGGAACCACTTATTTTCATAGGGTTGGCTAAGAATAGCTCTACCGCCCCTAAATAAACGTATCGTACGTAAGAGATAACGAATCCGAGTGGCCCCGCTTGTTGTGGGCCCACCTTCCAAGCGATCAGCCTTTATACAGGGTTATTGGTAATTAGACCAGAATCTCTTAAGGTGACGTAAGAGACATCATTTTCAATTATTCGAGTCCAAATCATGTAATCCCAAGGCGTCAGACGCACACAAACAATTATATTTCACATGTATTAAAGTCGCGCGCCTCACATCACGCACACAGACGTGATATCTAGATGTACTTTCAACTTAAATATATTTAGCATAGCTTTTTCCCGCAACTTCGTATATATTTAACACAACCAGTCACTTATAGAAGAACCTTTATAATAATAAATAAATACAATCATTTATTTCAGGGACCTTAAGAATAGTACAGGCAGGACGTTAAAAATCTAAGGCCCATAGAAAATATAGTATAGAAAATATAGTAATCTCATATAAGTATAGGATTAAGATTTTTGAAACAAAATAAAAATTCTAATATTTCGTGTTCCCGTGGGAATGCCGGGAATTCCTGCCACCGATGTTTTATAAACTGAGGTAAATTTTGCCCAAGTAAAAATAAAAATGGCTGCAGATGGGCAGGCTTTTCGAGTTGACCTGACATATGGGATATTTTCGTCGATGAAATAGTGTGTAATAACTGCCCCTAAAGTTTTATTACTACACTAGCTGTTGCGCGCGGTTTTACCCGCGCAATTTCCATTCCCGCAGGATTTTCGGGGTAAAAAGTAGCCTATACGAATTCGGAAGAATCCCTCTAAGTAATGGTAAAAGAAATTTTGAAATCGGTCCAGTAGTTTTTGAGTCTATTCAATACAAACATACAAAAATACAAAGGTTTCCTCTTTATAATATTAGTGTAGATGTGCGGACACATTTTATATAAAACATGGGCATTATGCCATCCTGCCTATCATTTATAAATACAATTCGAAAATAAAGAAATGTGCACAGGATTTTCAGAATTTTATAAGGAGACAGTAGAATGTAGTGGTGTATAAATTTCACTCGATCTTATTTCATAGCTGCAGCGCTACTCAAATAAATGGCTTGTAAAGTTACAGTGTAAACTGAACCGCCAACTCTAAATCTGTAGATGAGTAATTCATAGCAAATAGACAGGCAATTATTTATTCAATGATTTTTTATACTATAATATTCCACTCTTATCTTATAGAAAAATAACAGTAAGACGTTACAGAATAAATCTACTATGAAATAACCTCTACCAGCAGGTCTTTTTTTAAAGAATGTTTGCAGGTCTGAAAAAAAAAACAATATACCGTACCAAGAGACACCAAATATCACATAGTGTACTGAAGGTGTGTCCAAACAGAGCACAGCCACGTGTGGCATAATGCGCGCGATTGGTGTAATTGTTCGTTCTGTTGTGAGGTCTTTGGTGCTTGGTTTCTTAAAAAAAAAACTTTTTACTGCCGAAACACTTTCTTTATTTAAGAAAACAATTTTACACTTTTCTACACGAAGGTGTCCCAAAATCAACCAACTTAAGAGAAGTGGTTGTCGCGAGCTCCAGGGTCTAACTGACTGAATTAAAAGATTTAATTAAAAAGGAAACCTAAATATGCATGTTAACAAAAAGTATAATGGAAACTTTATAGTGAGCTAAAAATGCTTACTCAGGCTTTTATATGGCTCCGATTGTTTATTGTGGGATAAAAGGCGTCAAGAATATTTGGAGGTTTGAATTCGAAATAAAGAACGCGTGGCGCGTCGAGTACATGCTGCGCACGGTGTTTTCACTAAATTTCGTTAGTATCACTAAGATATAGATGGCGCTGTTTATAATTTATAAAATTAGAAAAATGCCATAGACATGCCTCTTTCATCCTACTTTTCATTCTTCGGTTCATTCAATCAATCACCTAACCGACTCATTAAATCTATCTTTCATTCGTTACCAGTGTTTGTTACTGCGCACCCGTTTTCGAATGTTGTTTTTATCGCTTTTTTCTTGGATTCCTTTTACCCACAACCCGGCCACCATTTGGACTCTGAGGCTCCCTTTTTTAATTCTGACCCGGCAATTCTACTGGATTTCGGAAACAACGCTGCAATTCTACTGGATTTCGGAAATTCGACCTTGCATGTTTATTGGAATTTTGATCGTGATAACGACTTTCTGATATATACATATTTCATATAATCATGATAATATAGATATTTGAGGAGTCTTAAATATTCTTAAATAAAAATACAGGGAAAGTTCCCGACTGGTTCTAGTAAAAGTTTCCGTCACTAAGTTCTAGATGGCGCTAGAGCTCCGTTTTAGCTGATATCTCTATCTCAACCTATAAAAGTTACTTTATGATGCTGCGCAGTACCTGCCGCCACGATAACTGTCTAAACTAGTCGCACAGCAAAGGGATACGCCCATTTAATGTTTAAGACCAAGGAAATATGTTATATTCAGCAAAATAATGTTTATTTTTTGATATACAGACTTCTCTATACTGACCAATTTGGACTGTACACCCAGTATATCTGAACTAATCAATTCACATAAAAATAATGTCGTAAAATAAGAAATAAATAAACTGTTGCAATGACCGGAAACGCCATTGCTACTTTCAATGAGAATGTGAGTTTTGCAGTCTAAAAACACAAGTGTTGTTACTCGTAGGTTTTTTTTACATCAAACAAACTAATCGATTATTTCGCTAGTGTTAAAAATGTTTTATTTTTATGAACGATATGCATAATACTTTAGAAATTACTTTTATTGATTGCGGTCGTCATGGTGATGAGAACAGTATTTGTAAATATCATTAAATCATTTGTTCAGTTATATTAAAAAAGTTTGTTACAAAACTAGATACTTAATGTAAATAATATGTAAAATATTATATTTAAAAAACCACCTAGAAAAAAATATCCGGTTTATTTACCCGGTAAATAAACAATTAAAATATCGATAGATCGAATTGAGAAATCTGTTTTAATCAATTAATGCCCGAACCCAATATTTGATCCCAATCCACAGATTGTAATCAATCTTAGATCGATACCAATCCTTAGATCGATCTCCAATCTCCGTCTCAATAAAAAAAGCATAAACCCACAATCTTTTTTGTGCCCGGATAGCCAATGATCCTTTCCCTCCCGGACGTTCGGTTTTGCGCAAATCTGCATGTTTCTCGTTTATATTTTTATGGAAATATTAATCACATATCTTCGCAAATTAAATATAATAGTCTTTAATTTAAGAAATAAATTATTTTATAAACATAAAAATGTACAAATTACGCAATTTTGCGCTTGTTTCATTATTCTTTTGTTTTTAATCAATTCAATACATGGACGGAACGGAACGTTATAATGGCAAACAAAGATCGGTCTTTCATTTTTCAGTCAAACTGTCCAACATGGTGATTGTATGCGAATATGAGTGCAGTCTATTGCACCTAAAACACGAGGAAATCCAGCTATTCTATAAAATTTCTCAGCACCATTTTGATGGATAAAAATGTATTTATCATATAATCTGGTAATAGCTGATGATATGTCCCTCACTATTCTACTTGCGGTAGGTTTGGACACTCCAACAAAGTCTGCTACTGATACAAGCATTGTGCCTAATGCATAAAAGCGTAACGATAACAGCAATTGATGTAGCGGTGAGACTCCGTAGTTTCTGCAAAGGTAATTTAAGTTGTACATACAAAAATAAAAAAAGACAGTTACTTTGGATTTAACATAGGAATTTATGTAGTTATGTAGGTTTGTCGTTTCTCACTACTTACCTCGACGAGGACACACGTATAAAAGGCATTATTTCATTTAATAACAATTCTACTGCAGGTTTTGATAACCTAAACCTAAAAGTGAAATCTGCTTCATCGAGACTTTGCATGTAGTTCACTCTTCTCATCCTACGTGAACAGCGTCTCGGCACATCTTCATCGCTCGAACTCAACATTAATAAATCCTCCAAATCACTACTATCACTGCTTGATAATACGGACATGCTTATTTTTCAACAGTAAAACCGAGAAATACGAAAGATTGCAGATTTGGATCAAAAAGTCAATCGAAAGAAACGTCAAAATTGTGGGATATGTTATGGAGACTGGCAAACTGTCATTTTCATACGGAGGACAATCCGTAATCTGAGATTGAACCTCCCATGGATGGCTTGCATCCACAGATAGCAAATGCAATCTGTGGATACATTATTGGCACACTAAAACACAATTTCGGATTGAAATCTCAATCTCGGATAGGCAAAAATGGATTAGGATCGAATATTGGGTTCGGGCGTAACACGTCTGGTACATCACTCACTCACTGTCAGTCAGCCAGTCAATCAGCCAGACATTTTGTTTGTGTTGTATTGTTACTAGCGATGACTGCTTTTCTCTCTGTTTTCTCTTATTGATTTTTAGTGATTACTGCGCGAATATGGACACCGATGATTTTGCTGACCTCGTCAACCATGGCATGAACATGGATTCCGTTCCAACTGTTGATTCCATCTGCGATATTACTGATCGAATCAAAATCAAAAAATTAAAAATTCATTAAAGAAACTATCGACTCAAGCAATGTTCAATGCCTAATGCACTGCTTATGTGCAATTTCATTTTTTTAAAGAATAATACACATTCTGCGTTATGAAATGTAGTGTTGGGAAATTGATTAATTGTAAAAATAAAAACGTAATATCTCGTGAACGCATACTTTATTTGAAATATTTTATTATTATTACTAATGCTAACATGTCTTAGAGTCATTACAACTAGAAGTCAAGGCGCTTGGAATTGGGCATTTCTCAAGGAAGCGTGGGCATACCCCTTTGCGCCTCGCGAATAATGCCGGCGTTTGCCCCGCACCTTGCACGTTGTGTTTGGTCACACTACCTTTACTCCACGACATGACGACTTTAATAACAAAAAGTATGGCTTTTTAAAATAGATTTTATTTGATTTTTTTATATTTTTATTTTGAAGTATGTTTTCTAATGTTTTCCACTGCTTTCTTGCTTACTTTAGCTTACTTATCTAAGTATTTATGAAAAAACCCATTTGACTAATATTAATCCATGCTTGAAGGTTGTCCGAGTTCACTTTACGTGACAAGACAACATTTTATACAGATTTAGTTTATACATACATAACTTCACGCCTGTATTCTTAATGGGATAGGCAGAAGAACAGGTGTTATAAGACCATCAGATTTCACGTTTCGGAAAAGAAGAATTTGTAGGTAGGTACCTATTATTATGCTGGAGAGAGACTATTGCAGCAGTGACAGGGGTCAGCCTATCGCTTACAAAAACGTCAATAAAACCGCTGTCTCTTAACTGATTTTACAGTACGCCCAGGCAGAGAAGCAGCTGATTCATTCTATGTTTTTCTTTCAGTCCCAGTCGAGATTACAAATAGTAATCATATTTTTTTCCCTTAAAACAGGCTTACTTATCGGCGAACCTAGGGGACCTCCACATTTGTATAGTAATAAAACAAGAATTTATGGTGGCATGCACACAGATATATCGCGCTATCCATTTGCTACCCAGGTTAGTGAGCTACTTATATTTACATACATACATACTATAAAACCATCTGATGTCGCGTTTGAAAAATTCGGAAGCATTATAATGATGAGTCCGAGTTCACTTTACGTGACAAGACAACATTTAATACAGATTTTGTTTATACATACATAACTTCACGCCTGTATTCTTAATTAGATAGGCAGAACAACAGATGTTATAAGACTATCTGATTTCAAGTTTCGGAAAAAAACATTTGGAGGTAGGTATTATTGTGCTAGAGAGAGACTAGTGCAGCGACAGGGGATCAGCCTATCGCCCACAAAACCAATACAACCTAGACTCTGTCTCTTAACTGACTTTTAGAGTATGCCCGGGAAGAGAAGCAGCTGGCACATTCTATAATTTTCTTTTGCTCCCAGTCCAGCACGTTGCATATTTATAAAACACTAGCTTTATCTCGCAACTTCGTATGCGCTAACCTATCCGTGGAAATTTCAGAAACTATACAACCAGACACCCACTGAAAGAACCTTTATACCAAGTATCACACCCATGCACTCAAGGAATAAGTTTTTTTCATACAAACTAAAAATCATATATTTCCCGTGCCCGTGGGAATTTTGGGATTTTTTTTCGTAGCACAACCATTCACTCTTTGAAGAAACTTCATGCCAAATATCACATCCGTACACTCAAGGAATAAGATTTTTCATACAAAATAAAAAGTCCAACCACTTCCCGTGGGAATTTTGGGAATTCCTTACATAATACAAACAGACACTTATTGAGGAACCTTCATATCAAGTATCACATCCGTGCACTCAAGGGATGGGATTTTTTCATACAAACTACAACATCATATATTTCCCGTTCCCGTGGGAAGTTTTTGGAATTCCTTTCATAACATAACCAGACACACATTGAAAAACCTTTACGCCAAGTTTCACATCGGTGCACTCAATTTATCATACAAACTAAAAAGTCCTATATTTCCCGTTCCCGTGGGAATTTCGGGAATTCCTTCCTTAGCGCACCCCTGCATCCCCTAAAAAATGAATGTTTCAAATTGCATCTCTCTACGCCCAGTAGTTACGGCTGTACGTTGTCTGTCAAAATATGTAAAATATGTAAATGAAAAAATATGGCTACCGCGCTAATAGACCTTGCGTGCGTCTCTTGATTTGATATATTTAAAATTGATTGTAAGAAGTTAACTGACTGTTTGTGTTTCCAACATTTGCCTGACTTGGTAGATCAAGGACTAAATCAATAATCTATAGTGCTGGTGTTGTGATAGCTGACCGGCCGGCTCTGTGTGCGCCCCATCGTTGATGAATCCCATCTTTCCCGACTATCCAGGTTAGTGTTTATGCCTTGCTTACTTTTGAGAGTCACAGGTTTTCCAGAACATATCAACTGATAAATGCAAAACTTTTCCTACAAAGATCAAACACCATCTATGACTTAAAAACGAGGAAGATCAAACACCATCGATGACCTGATGATGAGGAATAAAGATCGCATGATATGTTTAAGTCAAAACTATTTCATGATATCATCGCATGGTTTTGAAATCCGGCCGAATAGGCCTGGTCTTGAAGGTCGTTTCTCATTCAGATCAAAGACAAAAAGAGGTTTTTTTTAAAAGCGACCATCGCCCTTTTTTAAATCGAATACACAACTTCTCACTCCACAGCCGAACACTTAAACACTGCGTTACTCAGCCCGTTAAAGATAGGTTAAGGTGCGTACAGACTATGTAACATATTATATAACTTATGTTTTAAAACACGTCCACATTATGTAACCTTGTTATTCAAGATAGCAACATAGAACAATCACGTACACATTAGAATAATAATGCAATTAAACAATGTTATAGAACATGTTATACTATAGTCAGTGTCCTCATGATCTGAAAAATGTTTCGTAGCAATATAACGTGTTATGTTAGTCTGTACGCACCTTTAAGTATTTCAATTAAGTTAAATATGCTGAATAATATATTTCCAGTCCACCGGCTATAAAAAGCTAGTTAGATATAGTTATATTATTAATAATAATTTAGCTCAGAACGTTTTAACCAACTCATAAGAAAATTATATAAAATGAAATGAAATGAAGTGAAAAATTGAAATTAAAATGAAATTTTTTTATTCATCATAAAATCATCGAATGGCCGCTTAATGACGTCACAATTTTGTACTTCTGCTTTAACAAGGTGTTGATAGTTATTGAATAAGATATTACAGTAGACCAAGAGACAAAAAAAGCCGGCGGAAAAAAACTCTTGGCACTCTTTTTCAGTCACGATTATACGAATTAAAACAAATAGGTACATACAGTACAAATTGATCATGACATGAAAAAAAAAACACAAGACAGCTAATTCTGAGAGCCAATGTCATGCCAAAACCAAATTGCTTACATAGTAGGTGCATTAAGCTATGGATGCACAACACGAACATGACAAACTGGGACCAGAGTACTTAAACAAGAATGAAATAAAATGTCATTGTATCATCAGCAAAACGACCTGGCACCGCCAGCAGCACCTGTTCACGAGTATAACGCAAGCACCAGCCATCACCCTCCTCAACCATATTTTAGGGAAGAGGGTGACCCGATAACCGACGCTACCACTAGCCATGCCGCCTGAGGGAGCATGACGTTCTTGCTGTTGTCTTGACAAGAAAGTAAGTGAGTGGAACAGTAACCAGTATGCCATATGCCATACCGCACAGCCAAGCCGTTAACAAATTAATAAGTAATTGGAAACTTTTAGAAATATCCTGTTGTGCTTAATCCCATGATTTTTTATCGTCTAAGTAATCTTTAGTTTTATAATAAGCTTAGATAGAGTGTTTTTAATGATTGATTTAAATTTATTGAATGGCAGGGATTGAATTGGCTTCGGGATTTTGTTATACCTTTATACGTATTGACATTCCAATAAATGATTCGCTGCTTTTAGCCAGCCTTAGTTTGGGAAACGCTAACTTATGGTCGTTCCTAGTCTTTACAGAGTAATTTTTATCATGATTATCGTTCCTAGTTTTAATTTTATTACTATTCTTATAGATATACATAATGTTTTCATAAATTTATTGTGATGCAAGGGTCAAGATACCAATCTCTTTAAACTTTTCTCGAAGAGATTCTCTATTTCCAAGTTTATACATTCCACAAATAGCCCTTTTCTGCAGTGTAAATATCGTGTCAATATCTGCGGCATTGCCCCAAAGTAGGATGCCGGATTATACTATGAAAATAACTAAAATAAACCAGCTTCGCCGTGTTAATATCAGTCAATGAACGAATTTTCTTTACCGCGAACGCTGCAAAACTAAGTCTACTCGCTAGCTGTGAGATATGGGCGCCCCATTGCAATTTTAAATCTAAGGTAATTCCAAGGAAAACAGTGTTATCTACTGGATTCAACCTGTTCCCATTAAGACGCAGATCAGACTCAACTTGTCTTACATTTGGTGCAGAGAATTTTATACATTTAGTTTTTTTATAATTGAAAGCTAGATTATTTTTATTGAACCACTGCACAACATTTGAGAGAGCATTGCTTACATCGTCGTAGTTGATGTTCTGTCTAATCATTTTAAAAATTAATGATGAGTCGTCAGCAAACAATACAATCTCGTGATTATTGCCTACCATATACGGTAGATCATTTATATAGACTAGAAACAAAAATGGGCCCAGAATTGATCCTTGTGGCACTCCCATTCTCACAACCGACCCAGCCAACTTTTTCCGGTTTACCTCAACCTTCTGAATTCTATCACTTAGATATGAATTCAAAAGTTTGAGGTTAGTATATTATTCAGAAATAGTTCCCGAGCAACTAAGTGCACGTTCCCACTATATTCGTACGGTCAATTGTTGATAGTCAGTCGTTTAGTATGTGAACAACTCCATTTTAATATACTACTAGCTGTTGCCCGTGACTCCGTCCGCGTGAATATTTGCTATCAGTTGGATTAAGTAATTCCTAAGTACCTTCTTGAAGTACAAGCTTCCTCCATTAGAAATTTCGTCGATTCAGTACTTTATTCAGTAGTTTAGTTACTGTACAGATGGACAGAGTAGCTTGTTGTTACTATGTTTTCCTTTTGCTTCCAACCTTGAATGGGAGCAAAAGAATGGTACACAATATGTGTGCAAGCTGCTTCTCTTCCCAGGCCTACTGTAAGAGTCAATTAAGAAACGGAGGTTTTAGTGGCGTTTTTCTAGGTGATAGTAAGACCCCATGTCACTGACTGCAAGTCTCCTTCTATCATAGTAGTACCTTCAAATTTGTCAAACGTTACATCAGATGGACTTTTTTATTGGGTTTTTTGGACTGCGTTTCCACTGACGTGGAGCTGGGCGGAGAGGAGCAGAGAAGAGCGGTGAATAGTGTGAGTGTTTCCACTGAAGTGAAGTGGAGCGGAGCGAAGTGGAACAATAATAAATCTTCGTATTATCTATGGAAGACAAACCTGTGAGTGAAGCAACTTCTTCCAAGTAATGGTTCTGAGTTTTAATACGGTATTTTTGCTCGTAATCAGTAAACGTTGCAATACTAATTTTTATTTCATCTACGTCTGATGCATTTTTCAGATTTTCTGATACAAAAAAAATTATAAAATCCCCAGACAATCATACCAACTACATGGCCTCAAAGTGAGCAAAGCTTGTGTTATGAGAAACCAGGCAGCAGCTTATGCTAGAGTTGGAAATGGCATCGAACTTCAGTATGGATTGTATCTGTTGGACAGGAGATGATACTTGATCGTCTTTTGTATCTTCCGGAACATCATGCAATAATAAGATCTTTATACGGCTTTGCATATCTAACTTGTCGGTCTCAAGAGCCAAAAGTTTTACTTGCCGTTGTAAGCTGCCAAGAGTAGAGAGTACAAATTTCATGACAGAAGCATATTCCTCTGCCAATGATGGAGGTTGTGCAGTGCTAGTGTCAGTGATGATCCTTTTGAACGCAGCTATTCTTGTGCCAAAGATATCCTTTGGACTTCCTTCATCAGGGCCATTGTTAAATTGTCTGAGTAAATTGATATGTAGTTTTATGTTATTTAAAAAAAATTATTTCTTCCATGCTGGACTGGGAGCGAAAGAAAAACATAGAATGTGCCAGCTGCTTCTCTTCCCGGGCATACTGTAAAAGTCAGTTAAGGGACGGAAGTTTTATTGGCGTTTTGCAGGCGATAGGCTGACCCCCTGTCACTGCAATAGTCTCTGCAACATAATAATACCTATAAATTTGTCAAACGTGTCATCAGATGGTTTTATAGCCTCTGGTGTTCTGCCTACCCCATTAGGGATACGGGCGTGAAGTTATGTATGTATGTATGTAAAAAATAATTTGTTAGTGCTGGCAGGTTACACTATCAACAATTACTCATAATATGTTGATATTATATATTTTTACTATGTACTACATAAATTTTATTAAATTAAGGAACCCTCTTAAACTGTGTTGATTTATTTGACCCACAAAAAGAAGACTTAATACAAGTTGCCTTTCGTTTTAATAATACTATTCTTATAAAAAAGTATGACTGTGCTAATTTTGTTATTTTTTACGATTCTTTGATAAAAAAAATCCAGTATCAAATTTGTTTAATCCACATGTGTCGTACTACCACGATGGGATTACCACGCGGGGGTTACCATGATGGGATTTTTTTTGGATTCGCCAGATTTTTTCATTCTCTACTTTCATTAGCCAGACTTTTTAGATAAGCCACGAAACTTAAAACTTCACGACTATATTCTGTCGTCGCGACATTCTGAGAACGTGCGTCTTAAGTGTACATCACTTAAGACGTCTTAAGTGTACATTTTAACCTATATCAAAGAAGGAAAGATTAAGATAACAACAGGTGTGTAGTGGTAGGACTACAGACATACATCTACATAGACAACGCAAATGCATGTACTTCGCGTGTCCGAACCCCACCCAAGCGTCAAGGTTGGTCGCCTCTAGATTCAATCGCGCATATGTATGTCTGTTAGAAAATCGATATCGCAATGTAGATATCGTTCCTAATAATCGATTTTATCAACGGCATCGGTGTATTTGAATCGGTTTGTATTTTATATCACAAAATATAAACTGTGACGTCACAGTAGGTGTCAAAATGTCGGCACGCTTGGTTTCAATACAATTTGTGACACTTGCGTCCTCTATGCAGATGTATATATGGGTAGGACGTTGTATTTAAGATTAAAACTACAATTAATAACTGTTTTTATCTTTTACCACACTTATAGTTGTTGCAATGGGGCCATTTCATCTGTGGAGCAGCGGTTTTAACAAAAGTCGATATTTTAACAGCAGCACATTGTGTTGCAGATTAGTAAGTAATCTACCAGTATAACTATCTGTTTCTGGAGTTTGAGCTTTTTAGTTTAAAACTTAAAATCTCCAGTGAGTCACACTATATCCAAAGCAAAGTTTGTTATGTAATGGACTAGGGGGTAATTTAGAATATAAAAGTGTGTACTGATAAATACCAAGACCCAAAAGGATTTTATATTAGAAAGATGGGACGTTTATCCTCCATGCCTCCCGATGGAAAGTGGTCATGAGACCTAAGATGATACACTTTGACCCGTGAGAAACCTATTCACTCGACAGTTAAAAGTCTGGAACTGTAGTGTTCAGGAAAAACAGACGTATAACTATCTTATTATTTAAAGCATCATAATAGTTTGGTGAAACGTTAAAAGTGATGTTACTGAAGTGTAGAGAGAGGAAGTAATATTACTGTGTAATATTACTTCTTTAGTACTAATATTTTATACAATACTTTATGGATTGCATAAGAACGAGGACAAAAGATAAATGAAATATTGAATCATCATCATCATTAGTAGCAGTAAACGTCCACTGCTAGATATAGCCCTCTTCAAAGGTTTTCCACGTCGCTCGGTAAACCGCCGCCCTCATACAGGCGGTGTTTTCCGGCGACTTGCGAGGGCTTACCTATGCTGCGGCTCCCAATAAGTGGCCGCCATTCGAGAGCTTTTCTGCCCCAGCTGCAATCTGTTTTATGAGCTATGTGCCCTGCCCATTGCTACTTCAGCTTTGCAATCCTTCTGGCTATATCGGTATCTTTGGTTCACCTGTGAATCTCCTCATTCCCGATTCGATCCTGCAGGGTAATTTCCATTGCCCGCTAAGCGACTTTCAGCTTGTTTATAAGGCCCATAATTAGCGACTACGTCTCAGTGCCGTATCTGATCACTGGCAACCCACACTGGTCAAAAACCTTTGTCTTCAGACACTGCGGTATTTGGAACGATGAAGTGTTGCAAATGGAACTAAACAATTCGGTAGTAAGAAAGCACCATTGGCGAATTTAGAGTCTGTGGTCATGTTCATACTTTTCTCCTCGTCCCCCCGTCGTCCCCTTCGCCCCAGGGTCGAAACAAGGTCCTCTCTAACTAGTCGTCAGCTGGCACGATTAAGTTTTTTGGGATTTGTCTCGAGTTCTGGGATGCTCCTTGAGCCAACTTGAATTTGGCCGGTAGCGGACTGTGCTTCGAATCCTTCTACTCTTCAAAACGTAACTCAGTGGGCTTATATCTTACGAGTGACAAACAGTTCTCTGATGAAGCACAATTACTTGAATTGATACTCCTCAATGGCACACTCGATATCATGGCATAGTTTTGTTTAGTGGATGTTGACTAGCCAAGTTCAAAGACTAGCACCAGATAATACTGCACGCTTGCTGCCAAATGTAAATCACGTACAATTGAGGACACAAAATACAACTTAATTATTTTTTGTCAGTTTCGTTTACAAAGTCATTTCGTAACTGTGATGAACAGTCTTATTTACTTTTTTCAGTGATAATATTATAACCAAAGCGGAATATATGTCGGTGCGTGTCGGATCTACAAGTTCTGAATCGGGTAAGATTAAAACATAATATAACTCTTAGATTAGACTCGGGATGATTTTTGATAATTGACTTAATCAGGCGTTATTTTGCCGAAGAAATTTTCGACATCGTTCAAAGTCAACCTAGATCCCCGACATGGTCAGAGTGGCGGTCATCAAGATGCCTTTAGTACACAAACTACAAATTTTTGAGTCTGTGATGTTTCACACTAGCGTTATTGGTACTATGGTAAGACGTAGTAAAGTAAAAATTTAGAGACGTAAAAACATTAGACCATGGTAGACATTTTACAGTAAAGTAAAGGTTCAACTGTAAAAAAAATACTGGTCAACATCCATACGTTCAAAAACCATTCACTTAAATTCATTTATATAATGTCATTCGGTAAAATTCTAATTATGAAATGAAATACAGACTTTTATTGGCATATTTTATTTACATACTTCTATAAAAAAAACTAGCTGACCCGGCAAACGTTGTTTTGCCATATAAATAAAAAAAAATCGATGTTGGCCGATTCCCATAGATACCGGATAAGCACAAAAAATTTCATCAAATTCGGTCAAGCCGTTTCGGAGGAGTATGGCAACGAAAACTGTGACACGAGAATTTCATATATTAGATTAAGAATAGTATATTATGTAACAAGTGAGCTAAGTTAAAAGTAAGTTAAAAGTAAAACACAACCTGGAAATAGAAATACTGGCCGAACTTATTCAGTCTTAAATCCTTCTGAGAATTCTATGTTTTTACGTCCTACTACATTAAAAGAAATTCATAAAATAATAAGAAAGCTAAAAAATAAATATTCTTATGGATATGACGAATTGCCACCATCCCTAATTAGATATTGCGCAGACGAGCTAACATTACCTTTAACTTTGCTTATTAACCAGTCATTTGCTGAAGGCATCTTCCCAGAACTATTAAAAATTTCTATTATAAAACCCATTTACAAAAAAGACGATAAAACAAATGTTACAAATTACTGCCCCATCGCACTTTTGTCAACCTTTTCAAAAATATTCGAAAAAGTCATGTATGATAGAGTTTATTCTTTTTGTGAAAAATATAAAATTTTCGACGAGAGCCAAAATGGTTTCCGAAAAAATAAATCTACTACATTAGCCGTATATAAATATGTACAGGAAATTTTAAATATATTAAACAATAAAAAATACGCTATAGGGGTATTGCTGGACATGACTAAAGCCTATGAAACAGTCCAATATGATATACTTCTAAATAAATTAAATGGTATTGGAATAAGAGGCATAGCATTCCAATGGTTTAAATCATATCTAAAAAATAGAATACAGTACGTAGAATTAGAAAATTACAATAAACATAAAAAAATAATTACAATGGTACGATCTAAGGAAATAAGTATAAATTCGTCAATCCCACAAGGGAGCGTACTTGGATGTCTATTGTTTTTAATATACATCAATGATTTACCTAAAATAATAAATGAACATTGCGTTTTATTTGCAGACGATATATCCATTTTAACTCAATGTGAAAACAATAAAAATATATCCGAAAAATTAAATTCCATTTTAGAATCAGTTTGGTCATGGCTTAAAGATCATAATTTAAAGATCAATTTTACAAAAACAAAATTAATAATCTTCCACCCTCCCCAAAAAAAAACGATTGAAATAAACTTTGAATTTAACGGTATACAAATAAAATCAGTTAATGAGTCAACTCTTTTAGGTTTAGATTTAGATAAACATATAAATTGGAAAAACCACATACAAAAAATTACAAATAAAATATCACAATTAAAATATGCTCTCCGGGAAATTAAAAAAACCACTGATATGCGAACAGCTCTTTCGCTTTATTATGCATATGCCTTTTCAAGGCTCTCTTATGGAATAATGCTGTGGGGTAACAGTACCGAAGCACCTTCACTATTTATTTTACAAAAAAAGCTGATAAGAATATTAGTAAACATCAAACAAACAGATAGCTGTCGACCACACTTCAAAGAACTAAAAATACTCACGCTTCCTAGTTTATATATATTCGAAATTTGTAAATTTGTTCGTAAATATTTAGAATTCTTTAAAAAACGTCAAGACCTCCAAGTAAATTATTCTCTACGTCATGAAAATAAATTAACTTTTCCAAATTCACGAATGAATTTACTTTCTTCCAGTCCGCATGTCATGTCTATCAGAATCTACAATAAGTTGCCGAATGTATTAAAGGACATAAAAATAGATAAAGTCTTTTCACATAAACTAAAGGATCTCCTCATAAAATTTTTTTATTATTCCATTAATGAATACCTATGTGATAATGATCTAAATATTTGAAAGCTTCTTCCTCTCTTTTGATTAATGTCTCTTTTGTTTGTGCCCGAAGGGGTCTATGATGTGAAACTAAAATTATATATTATCTACCTTGTAAACCATCATAGTATGCAAATAAAGAATTGAATTGGAATTGGAATTGGAAGTTGCTAATTACAGTCGAGGCTGTGATTTGAGCCCGAGCAGCAGGCGAGGGCTTAATAATGAGCCGAGACTGTAATAAGCAACGCTCACGAGTTACATACGACGTTTTTCAACACACTTGTGAGTAAAAGACAGACATACGTGGTCATAAAATTTATTTGAAGCAGCTGTTAGCTGCTGCGCGTCAGTAGCCCTGTCCCATTACACGCACACACGCTGTTGTTGCTTGGAGGCGCTGCACGGGCCGCGCTGCTGCTGCATGTGGCCGCGCGCCGCCTGGACGCGCGCGCTCATATATTTAATGTACAACCCGGATCAATAAAATATGCTCTGTTTACTCGCATGTAATTTGCACTAATGTACAATTCAACTTTGTAGGATTCATTATATTATGCACTAGGGTATAATATACGACGTTTTTCAACACACTTGTGAGTAAAAGATAGACCTACGTGGTCATAAAATAAAAAACACACTTGATAACAAAGCTGTGAATTGTGATTGAAAAATGGCGCCGAACCTCGCGCATGCGCGTAGGTTTTTTTTTCCGTCAAATGTGTCAATGTCTGTATAGCATATACAGCCTATTTTAAGTGAAAATGTTTAATTTGGAGTGGTAAATGCAAATATTTTAATATTTTATGACAAATGATTGTAAATTGTGAATAATTTGTTTAATATACAAATTTATTTTACTAATATAAGGCGCAAACATTTAAAAATGTATATGGATTTGAAGTGGTATAAAACCTCTTTGTTGTTTCTGAAAATATTTAGTGTATAACCCGGACCAATAAAATATGCTCTGTTTTCTCGCATGTTATTTGCACAAAGGTACAATTCAACTTTGTAGGATTCATTATATTATGCACTAGGGTATAATATATTATTCACGCGTGACTTATAGCCCAGTTTATAGTTCTAAATTCAATAGAATAACGCTCACTTTACGAGCAAGTGTGTTGAAAAGTAAATTAAAGCATTATTCTCTTAACAAAACAATGCTTTAAAACAATTTTGTAATTATTAAAGTAGAATGTGTCCCGACCAAGGAGTTTTCTATTCAATTTAAGTATACATTATCTGTGGTGAGCGCGCTGCGCGAGCATGCGTGCTGGATCCGAGCCATAAACCAATAACAGGCGTTTTCCATTTTGACGCTATTTCGTACATACGAATTTGAGTAATATTTTGTTGAATAAAACTTTAGTAGCAAAAATGTCTAGCAATACCGATGATATTAAATAACCATACCATGAGATTAAATAAAGTAGTGTATGCAACTGCATATAATTAGGTATTAAAACACTCGTGTAATCTTATTTTGTTGCGGCTCGTTTCAAAAAACTACACTCATGTTTTAATATCCTCTATTATATGACAGTTGCATAGACTACTATTATTGACCCCGTCTTGAATTCGTTGGTGCTTCAAACAGTTGTTTATTAAATATCTCCATCTATTATTAATATTTTTAAATTCGATGCAGAAATAAAATTATTTCATATTTCATTTCATAATTAGAACATTACCGAACGAGATTATATAATGGGGAAAAAGTCTTTTCGCATTATAGTATGTATGAACTTGTAATAAAATCTCTTTGGCTATAGTATTTTGTATCTGGCTGGTTTTGGTATCATTGAAAGTTAAAATTTAAAAAAACATAATTCCAAATTAAAATTAGGAAAATGTGTGATTTTCATTTGTTTTTCGTACTGTCAAGATGAGTGAATCTAATGAAGAAATTCGATACATTTTAAAATTTTACTACAAAAAAGGTAAAAATGCAACGCAAGCCGCAAAAAAAATTTGCGATGTTTATGGACCTATTGCAGTGTCTGTGAGAGTAGCACAAATTTGGTTTAAGCGTTTTCAATCCGGAAATTTTGATGTCAAAGATGCACCTCGCTCTGGTCGCCCTACTACGGATAAAATGGATGCCATTTTTGACAAAGTGGAGCAAGATCGACATATCAGTAGCTACGACGTAGCTGAAGAACTGGACTATCGATTCTGAACGCTACCGCGAACAACTTATAAGATTAAAACAAGAAATTGAGAGAAAGTGGCCAGAATTGATCAACAGAAGGGGTGTGGTGTTTCATCATGATAACGCTAGACCTCACACATCTATAGCCACCCAGCAAAAATTAAGAGAGTTTGACTGGAATGTGTTAATGCATCCGCCGTATAGTCCTGACCTTGCACCTTCAAATTTTCACCTGTTTCGGTCTCTTCAGAATTCTTTAGGCAGTGTTAGGTTAAAATCACGAGAGGACTGCCAAATCCACTTGTCGCGGTATTTTGATGAGAGGTCCCAATTTTTTTATAGCAATGGGATCATGTCCCTACCTACAAGATGGCAAAAGGTTATCGAACAAAATGGTAAAATAAATACATGACCCCTACCTGTCAATGTCAGATGTCAATTCAGACTCAGGCTTATAAAAATAACAAGTGTGTTAGTTTCGCAGCCGAATAGTTTCAAACATCAGGATATTACCTTAATCCTTGCGTAATAATAAGTGGGCTACTGCAATGCTAAAAGAATTAACATATAAACAAGTCACGTCACACAAAGGACTGCAAGAAAATATGGATCAATCACACCTGACGTTGAAGTCTGGTTGATCTATGTGAGTGACAAAACCCTCATCTCATATCTTAGATCTCTAATCTTATAGCTTTAATATTGTATAACAATCATTAAAAGTATGTATTTACTAACATAATACTATGTTTATGTTTATATAGGTATATATTTTTTTTATATTGTAAGGATAGGACGTTTGTCTTCCATGCTACCAGATGGAAAGTGCGCATGAAGACTATGGTGTTACACGTCCATCCACGAGAAACCTATTATCTTTCATCATCATCATCCACAGCCTGTAGACGTCCACTGCTGGACATAGGCCTCCCCCAAGGTCTTCCACGTCGCTCGGTCCCGCGCCACCCTCATCCAGCGTTTACCGGCGACTTTGACCAGGTCTTAGGTCCATCGTGCGGGGGGCCTGCCTACGCTGCGTCTCCCAGTACGTGGCCGCCACTCGAGAACTTTTCTGCCCTACCGGCCATCTGTTCTTCGAGCTATGTGCCCTGCCCATTGCCACTTCAGCTCTGCAATCTTTCTGGCTATGTCGGTGACTTTGGTTTGCCTGCGAATCTCCTCATTCCTGATTTGATCCCGCAGGGAAACTCCGAGCATAGCCCTTTCCATTGCCCGCTGAGCGACTCGAAGCTTGTTTATAAGGCCCATAGTTAGCGACCACGTCTCAGTGCCGTATGTCATCACTGGCAACACACACTGGTTAAAAACCTTTGTCTTCAGACATTGCGGTATTTGTGACGAGAAGATTTCGCGGAGCTTCCCGAACGCTGCCCAACCTAGTTGGATTCGACGATTGACCTCTTTCTCAAAGTTGGACCTACCTAACTGGATTTTATGTCCTAGGTATAGATAATCGTCAACAACTTCGAGCGTGGTGCCTCCAACTACCACAGGAGTAGGTGCAACATGGACGTTCGACATAACCTTCGTCTTATCCATGTTCATTTTAAGGCCCACTCGCTGCGAGGCTCCACTGAGGTCATCGAGCATTTTACTCAGGTCCTGCAGGGTCTCAGCCATGACTACGATGTCATCCGCGAATCGAAGGTGAGTGATGTACTCGCCGTTGATGTTGATGCCGAGCCCATCCCAGCCCAGAAGCTTGAAGACATCTTCCAACGCTGCGGTGAACAGCTTAGGTGATATAACGTCGCCTTGCCTGACGCCCCGCTGCAGTTGGATAGCCTTCGAATTCTGATCCTGAAGACGCACTGACATAGTGGCGTTTTTGTACAAAAACTTCAACGCTTCGATGTATCGATAGTCAATTTGGCACCGCTGCAAAGACTGTAGTACAGCCCAGGTCTCGATCGAATCGAAGGCTTTCTCATAGTCCACAAACGCCAAGCAAAGTGGCTGGTTATACTCTTCCGTCTTTTCTATAACCTGCCGCAGCGTATGGATGTGGTCTATGGTGCTAAAGCCTTTTCGGAAACCGGCTTGTTCGGGAGGCTGGAAGTCGTCAAACCTGCGTGCGAGACGGTTCGTAATGACTCTTGAAAACAGCTTGTATACATGGCTCAACAAAGTAATGGGTCTGAAGTTCTTCAAAAGGGTTTTATCACCTTTTTTGTAGAACAAGACCACTATGCCTTGGAGCCACGCTTTGGGCGTTTTGCCCTCGAGGATGATGGAATTGAACAGCTTCTGAAGGGTCTTAAGCACAGGTTTGCCACCAGCTTTCAGAAGCTCGGCTGTAATTCCATCATCACCCGGCGGCTATTATCTTTGCTTTAATATAATTTTTAGTTCCGGCACTTCATGAGGTTGCTTTCTATGAAACTTAAAACAATAGATTAGCTCCATTCAAAAACAATATTTCTCGTTTATATTTAAAAATGATTTTAATTTTTTCCATGGACTGTCTTAACACGGTTTTAATTGCTATAAAACCAGTAAAAAACTATTTTTTGTGATATATTTGAAACTAAGACGCGTCTTCGGCTATCAATCACTTCAATCAGTTGACAGCTCATAATTGACCGGGCTTCTTTATTTACTTTGTTTGCGTAAATTGCATAATTTACCTTTTATATTTGCACGATAGCATAATGCAGATGACAGTTACCTAAACAAAAAGTATCACTTAGATTTTAGATTTCCATCATATTTTATTTGTAGACTAGAACATTATGGTTGGGTTTGATTTGATTTATCTCAGTTATTAATGATTTAATATAATTATGAGTGTGGTACAGCGGAAATACTAAGTAATAATTTTTAAACTTTGAGGAGTGAAACGATACGTTACAAATTCAAACTGTCACGTGCACCATGATACAGCACATTTATAGTCAATTCAAATACAATAACTACATGTTAAATATTAGCAGGGCATTTTTATGAAAATATGGTGCATATTTTGGTGTTAACTAACAATTTTTTGGGTTATTAATCAGTTTTTGGAAGTCATTGTCCTTAATAAGGCAGCAAAATAAAAAAGCTTAATTATATAATTATAATTTCACATTGAAATGTAGTTTTAATTTTGGTGATCATTTTCTAATATCAAGTGTTGTATTTTACTATATCTGGTAATAAGTTAAGCTTATGCCAAATTATCTACCCTAAGAAAGTTTGTATTGTCTATGGAAAATGGTAGAACGATAAAATGTTTCAACTGCTTTAAAACTAAATTAAAAATAAAAATAAATCTGAATAAAATACTAAAATACTATAAATCAGTTGTACATTTAACACTGGAATAACAAATGAAACTATCGTAGTCATGTTTGTTTTATGATTTTTTATTGTATAGTAGATTGTTAAACTAGGGTCGGATGACATCAATTCCCATACGAGGTGTTCGTCCGATTCCAAATCCGAGTATGAATTGATGTCATCCACCCGCGGGGAACACTCTACTTTTCATTTCGAATATAAGGAAAGTAAAAAAAACATTTTTCTTAAATATTTATTTAAAATTAATGGAAAAGTTCGAACAATTCGTAAAGTTTAAAGTGACATTTTTATTCACATATGAATCGGTGACATATTTCTATGTAGGTATAGATATCATTTTTTACATAAAACAACCCTATGTATTGAAATAATTATATATAATTAAGAAAATTGTATATTTATATATTTTTTTTTAAATGATAGTGACAAAATATAGACAAATATAATTTTTTTAAATTACTTCTTTTAACTTGACTGCTAAAATAAAAAAAATCATAAAAAAATCTAAATTTTTGACAGTTGGCTTCATGAGAAATGTGTTTTTGAAATCCATTCCGGCCCTTGGTTCGGAATAAATTTGTATGAAACATTCCGACCCGCGGGTCGGATGAAGCATTTTCAGACCGATACTTGGATCAAACATAGACTACTTTCCGAGTTTGAGAAATGAAATAGTAGATTGTTAAACTAGGGTCGGATGACATCAATTCCCATACGAGGTGTTTAGACGCCTGAGCGCAGCGAGGGCGGATATAATCCGAGTATGAATTGATGTCATCCACCCGCGGGGAACACTCTACTTTTCATTTCGAATATAAGGAAAGTAAAAAAAATAATTATATATAATTAAGAAAATTATATATTTAATTTTTTTTTAAATGATAGTAACAAAATATAGACAAATAAGTATATTTTTTTAAATTACTTCTTTTAACTTGACTTCTAAAATAAAAAAAATCATAAAAAAATCTTAATTTTTGACAGCTGGCTTCATAAGAAATGTATTAGTTCTATTTTTGAAATCCATTCCGGCCCTTGGTTCGGAATGAATTTGTATGAAACATTCCGACCCGCGGGTCGGATAAAGCATTTTCAGACCGATACTTGGATCAAACATAGACTACTTTCCGAGTATGAGAAATGAAAAAGTTTTTTTTTATTCACATGCAATCCAATTTGTATGAACTAATAATACATTTATTTGTTTCTCGTTTTCAGGTGGATTCGTAAGAAATGTCAAATCAATTGTCATACATGAGGGATATGACTTTCGTAAGAGCCTTGATAATGACATTAGTCTTATGAAGCTAGCTCAGGCTGTGCCTATAGGGAAAACTGTTCTCAGAGCAGTGATACCTAAGCAAGGATTCAAGTTACCGGCAAGAGCCGCGGTCACTGTTATTGGTTGGGGCACCATGGTAGGTACAATTAATAATAATAACAAAATCCCGTACAATCACTACAAATTAATAATAGCCCATTACTTAGGAAGTCTTGTCATATGAGATACCATGTCATGAACTAGGTAGGGGGTCCTAAAATTTATACAGGGTGACTGGTGACAAATTTTAGATACTGAAGAAGAGCACTTTGTACTCGATTCAATTATGTAATAAAAGTAGGTACTTAATTTTTGACTAGAATTTCCTAAAAATAAATAAACTTTCTTACTACTTAATTTACTTACGCCTGAGTTACTCGCGGCACGTGACTTGGCACGCGGATCGCTGACAACGCTAGTGTAATAATGCGTTTCGTAATCTATTTTTTAACTTTCGGTTAAGTTTACTCAGTAAATAATTAATATGAAGTAATAATATTAACATTTTTTATCATATTTTTTTTCTTCATGTATGATCTCAAACTATCACTTCTCGAGTTTTCGAAAGTGACCCACCAGTCACCCTGTATACGTATCAGGGTGTTATTGTATTAGAGCATAATCCTTTAACGGTTTAAGACCATTTTCAATAACTTTTATATTTATTTATTTATTTATTTCATCCAAACATACAGCCATCCTTACAGGTGCTTAACCTAATACAATGGCGTTGCCAATAAACAATTTTCTTAAACAAAAAAACAATTTAAACAAAACCAACAAATATAACACAAACAATGATAACAATTAGGTAACTACAATTTAACTACACACATAATATTTGCTGATTTGCAAACTATAGTTTATTCAAGTGTATTGGTTTTGTTTTTTTTTAAGTGCAATAAAGAATATAATAATACGCTGCCTGAGTGAACTCATTCATTGAACCACTGGTCCCAAAATCTATACATATAATAAAATGGTAGGAAAGTCAAAACTGTACATTGAATATTTTTTTAAAAGAATACTTGGGGTATGATCTACAATCGAAACAGAAACAAAAAATATAGTTTTTAGAATTTTTGTCTGTTTGTCTGTTTGTCTTTCCGGGATAAACTCAAAAAGTACTGCATGGATTTACTTCAAATTTGGCATGAAGATAGTTAAGAAGTCGGGTCAACATATAGGCTACATATTATCACGCTAGCAGTGTTATAATCGTAGGTGCGTTTGGTGCTGCATAGCGTTCACGCAGACGACGTCGCGGGCAGCAGCTAGTAAAGAAATAAAAATGTTATGACATGCAAATTTGGCTCGAACAAGATGTCACGCAAATTAGGGAGAAGGTAGAACAAATGAAATATTTGTAAAAGCAATATTTCTTAACTGCTATCAAACAAAACAACATTAGCGATATTTCCGAATCATTGTATTTTTTAAAATAATTATTTCTTAATTATTGTACAATTTGAATCTTTTAAAAAAAGTTGACACAAATATTAGCCATAGCCAAACTAAGACTGCTAGTTAGTCCACACTCTGGTCAAGAGATCCGTACTCACTTCAACGGATCAGGCTCCAATAGTATAATCTAATCACGTTATCTGATTTGCCTAAGCTGAATTTCAACATAATTATAGGCTGAGTTAAATTTTAACATAAACATTTTTTAATAAAAATCATATTCAAAATAAAAAGAATAAAAATTATTTTACGTGACGTATTTTTTGTATTAAGTGACCCTAACCAAGGGTCGCTTAGTGTAAAAATGACGCATAATTATTAGCTTTTATTCAAGGTCGCAATATATTTCAAAAATTATAATAAAAAAAAATTGTAAAAAAGAAAAGCCCAGCAGTGCCCGAGTTAAGAAGTATGCCAGAAGTAAGGGGCAATTATGCGATGACTTAGATATGGCTGTTTTGATGTCAATTCCATAAAATTTTTGCTAAAAAAATATAATTGCGAACCCGAAGCGCTGATATTCATTAAAATTTGATTTTATCTGTCATGTAAATGAACTTCTGAACACATAAAACACACTTTCGAAAAACCCAACTGAAAATGTCTATGAAAAGCCAGTTTCGACCTACTGTGCGACGGCAGTTCAAATAATTCGTCGCGTACCCGCGACCTAGCTCCGCGAACAGAAAAACATGTTGTACCTTTTTGTCGCTCTGCTGTCTAAATACAGGTATATGGACGGATATAATCTGCATCTCTACTCAGCTTTACTAACGCTTCGATGGCAGGCTGCTGTATATGTCTCTGTTTTATACATTTACATCCAATTTTTATGCTAAAATAATATTTATCGTCTGAGCTTGAGTTAAACTCCAAACTCGTATAATTATGTTGTAGCTCTGTACGCCCAGAACAGTTTTAGATTTTTTTTTATTTATTTATTATTTTAGTGTACAAAATCTAATATAATTTTGAAAGGAATTTGATCGATATCAATTAACCAAAAGCCTAACTTACCCCAGTGCTATTTGATCGACACGCCGGGATACATATGCCTGACAGGACATTACTTCAAATGCTACATGATCGACGGTGCTCAAATATGGTTAAGAATCGCAAAAATTTAAATACATCAAGAAGAACGTCGATTTAATATCATAATGAACCAACAATAGCCACATGGTGACGTCAATAGGTGAACAAAAATAGTGTGAATTTATTATGCGTATTATTTGCCATTGCTTTCAAAAATGTGTTAAAAAATTATCATGTGTTCTTTATATCGAAGAATTGTGATTATGGACTTCTTGTTCCTTTGCCTTCTCGAAAATATATCGAATAATTTTGGGAGATTATCTTTTTCATGAGATAAGAAACACACACTATTGGACGGAGGCCTCCCCAGGATTCTTCACGTCGACCCAGACCCGCGCCGCCCTTATTTACCGTTTGACATTCACCAAGTGTACTCTTTTTACCGAAAGTGAATAAAAACTTTTTAATCTTTGATTGGGGCTTTCGCGTTTTACGTTTTTTTACTATACATGCTATACATACTTTCTCAATAGTATGCTCTGTTGATAAACAAAGATAGCCGCTAAACAAAGATCCTAATCGCAAATAACTTCTTTGTTATGTCCATATTTGAGACGATCAAGAAAATTATTCCAACGTCTGTGCCAAGCCTCTACAGCGTTTTGTGTTCCTATCTAATTAGCCTAATTGTTCTGCATAATCAGGTAAAACTTCACCCCTTAGAATTTGGAATGTATCATGTATTTTATTGGGAGGCAAATAAGCAAGGGCGATGATTTGACGTAGCTTCAGCAAAAAATAACTGTCTGCGACGTAACGAAACTATACCTCACATTTTTATGATTTGCCTCCCTCCACAAATTTTATGCAAAAATAGCCTTTAGGTATATTTTGTTTCAGGCAATTCAATACGTACCTATAGCATTCAAAAGTGCAATTTCAAAGTCTGTGATTTCTTTACTAATCATATATTATACCGTCGATTAAGTGGAATATGCGACAACTAGCTGTTTTGCGAGGTTCTTGGCACGCAATTACGAATATCGCAAAAAATCGAGATAAAGTAGCCACTGTGCTATTCCAGACTGTACACTATCACTGTCCCAAAGAGTAATTTTGAGGGTCCATACCACAAAGCAGATATATAGTAGAGCTGCTGTAAGCAAAGATGCACATCTTGAATTTGGGTTTTCTTGACGTCACAGCCTCAATAGTTTGGAAAACAAACAATTTGTGAAAAATAATTATGAATGAAATTATCTTCGTAGTTAGTTAATTTGATTTCGATTGTCAATGTTATTCCTTTATAAAAGTAGAGAAAACTTAATTTTACATCGAGAAACAATGTAAGATTTTTGTACACACGTAGATACTTAAAAAAATCTTTACAGAAGTAAGCGTCAAACTGACGTCAGTGCCTCTAGTGCTTGAACTATTGAGGTTGTGACGTCAGAACTACCCAAATTGAAGCTATGCATCTTTGCTTACAGCAGCTCTACTATATATCTGCTTTGTGGGTTCAATAGCCCTTCAGTCAATTAGACTATCGATTATATGGCATCGATGAAATGATTTTAGACGTATTGGCTTTCGGAATTATGTTTTATACCACCTTTAAATAGCTTTCTATTGCAAATAATGAATAATGAAAAATAAAATGATAAAGAAATGAAATAGATGGGTTATAAATTAGACTGATTCTGATTGAATTGACAAAAAATTTTGATTGAAAAAAGATGATGAAAATGAGATCATCTCAAACTATAATATGTAAACCCTTTTCCAGGATGATGGAAACATGGCAAAAACTCTCCAAAGAGTGACCGTTGCAAAAGTGAACCATAATGAATGTATTAAAAGATACGAAGAAGCTGCTATTGTGGTCACAAGCCGGATGATATGTGCCGGCTTACTTGACATTGGAGGTTACTTTCAAATTAATTTTGTATTAGCCGTATGTAAAATCACTGCTCAAAATAGTATACAATAAAATTTTCAAAATGTGCCTACTATATTTAACACGTACCTCAAGAAGCGCAAAATTGTCTCTTAGGTTATTTGTTGCTCTTTTCTGGTGTCAAAACTTATCATAGACATGAAAACACAAAATTTAATTGGTCGTTTCGGTGTGCATCCTTTTGTGAGTACAAATTCAATATATTATTTATTTATATTTATATTTATTTAAAAAAAAAAAATATGTAAAAGTCAGTATTCATAAGTAGGGCGTATACAGAAAAAAATCTGAAAACGTACAAGCACTAAACAGCGCTGGTAGCCCGCGCAGGAAAATATATAAACGAGTTCCGATAAGCACTGAACTACGCCAAAAAGTTCTGACAAGCTTTAACATGCGCTGATCAGTGCTGGGCGTCATCAGAGTAAGCGACCTGTGTGGGACAAAACAGATAAAAGGCATTGTAATAGAAACGTAACTGACAAATGTTGGAAAGAAATAAACGAGGTTATTAATAGCTTTTTTTCGCATTTTTAAATAGGTACTCATTTTCTAATAAAACCAAATCATCGCCCGATGACATAGTTTGAAGCAGACCTGGTTCTTTGAGTGACTATACCAGAACGGACCAGCGCCGAAAAACGCTGGCAAGCCCTTATAAGTTTCCAGCTTTCTTTTTGTTTACGGCTTTACAGTCAGTAAAAGTTATACTTTCAGTCGTGACTGACAGGTATATATATTTAATTTATTTAACTAAAAATTTAAACTGCTGTACCTTTAACTCTCTAAGTAAAAAAAAATATGACTCATTTGACTGGCTGATCCCATTTTGAATGGCCTCTTTTAAAATTGAAGATTGAATTTACAATGGTATAACGGTATACTTTTACTAACACTCAGCCGTACTTTTTTATATAATTTTTGTTCCCACTCAATGTGAACTTACCGCGTTCAATTGAGGGACCATCTTTTATATGTGAGAGTGAAATTCAGTGTAATCAGTCTTACAAATCTTTTAGGATAATCACTTTGGCAGTGGGGTCAACCTATCTGCCTCAGACGATAGTGGTTGCAGGTTCAATTCCCGCTCGGAAAAAGAAAAAAATGTTCTGGGTCTGGGTGTTTATCTATATAATATATATTCGTGTTGTAGGTTCACTACATGGTGTCTCATAACACAAGCTTTGCTTTTCACTTTAGGGCCATGTATTTGGTGAGAATGTTCAGGGATTTTATTTTTTTATATTATTATATTTTTACTAAAAGTAGCCGTTAACAAGGAGTTGTAAATAAGAAATATAATTTTAAATATGACACGAGTGATGGTCCACTTTTATCTGATGTAACTATTGAGTGACGACTTTAACAAATTAGTGGTTGAATTTACAATCTTTTGTGAAATTTGTAAAGAGAAAAGAGTAAAATTCCACACGTCATTTCGAAATCATTAGTCATTAAAATGAATTTAAGAACGTAAAATCAATGCATTTAATTTATTTTAAAAAGCATGTTCCATAAAGTTAAAATTATTGCTTTCCACTAAGCCAATCGATATCTAAATAGAAATAGTTATTGTTTTATTTTTTCTGGTTGTCAGCTTCCATTCCCGAGCTGCGAGCAAGTTTTTTTTATCAATGTGTAGATATCTATACAGTTTATCATTTAAGTAAAGTCGATGACATGGTTTCTAAGAATAGATCTTTATAGTGATAGTTAATCATTTACTTATACAAATTACAATAAATGTTAGTTACAAAAACAAAATCGTATGTAAAGGAAAACATGTTTAAGTGTTATAAAACAAACACAAATAATTAAATAGGCAATTAGATAAAAAACAAAATAAAAAATTTTGAATAACCCACGACGCGACGGTTAAAAAGTAATTGAAAAAGAATAAAATAATTTAAAATCCTCCGACTGAAATGATTTATGTGACGAGAGATAATTAACGTGAAAAGCTTTTTTAAAAGTTCACTTGATCTCACACAGAGTCAGTCACACTATGAACAACATACTATTCGCTTTCATAGCACTTCCCTACGCTTACCTATTCGGTTCTCGATGATGTAGATGTCGCAATAACATAGGTATTCAACACCCTATGAACTTTATAAGAAGTGCAAGAAAATCCGTCTGGGGCTGCCATTGAATGAATTCGCTTTGTAGTTTTATATTGAAATTTGAAATATTGATTTTCGGCATTCGAATCGGACCAATGGTTTGCAAATAAATATTTACTGCAGCGCCCCCTGGTGAGTTCTTACCGTAACACCTATCTAAGAACATGCACCAATCAAATCCAAAGCGATTACTGAAAACCGCATTAAAATCGGACCAGTGATTCTGGAGATAAATGGTAACATTGTTTGCACAAACACCCTCTCACCCCAAACGCATATACCGTCTCCGTTCCGTCGTGGGTAAAAAAGCACTTACAATTACAATACATAAAACATTAAAACAAAATATAGAATCAAAAGCTTGGTGAAAGGGAACTGACTCAGCATGATTGTTGCGAACGTTGCAACGCTGGTCTTCCGTCAGCAACCGCTGAATTCATTCTTCTTCAACACCATAATCCAACACAATAATTTTATTCTTAGTGTTACACAATGAATTGACGGGAGTTTTGTAATTTTGTTCATGTGCTTTTTAAGTAAAATTATTGAATAAAATAAGAATAATTGAAGTATTCAGTGATATAAGTGAAGTAGAGATTACTTATCCATTCAAATTTGGCTCAACCATTTAACATTCATCTTCTTAAATCTATAACGAATATTTTTCCACTTTGTGTCTAAATGTTTTATTTTTGGTTGATATGGAAAATTTCACATAAAATGTATAAAAGTAAAGTTAATTTATCTAATGGCAATTCGAATTCAATATGTAACGATATTTTATATTTATTACTTTTTAAACGTCATATCTTTCCGAGCTGCAAATATGTATATGAAAATTATGGACAGCCCATTTTGGTTTGATTTATTTGAATAGTTTGAGTGTGCTGAATTTTCTGATACAGTCTGGCTAACGAAAATAGACAATGGGGGTTCTTGCAAACTTTTTATATGGAAAATTATTTTGTTGTCACTGTTGTCACAAACCACCAGTTTTGGTAATAAAGATATTGGAATTTTCGTATTATAATAATATATTAAATATTTAATTACACAAATAAAAAAAATATATAGTTTTATAATCAATGTAGGAAATAGCGATACCAGTGACTCTGACGATTCATTCTATATAGAATTGCTGGATTCAGATTTTGATTACAATAAATAAAATAAATTATAGTAATTTATTGTTTTTTTTTTAAGCCTGATACATACTAGTTGTCTATCATTTTAATTATACACTTCTCATCAAAAAGTAGGACAGCACCAATATTGTTATTTTTTACGACAATTTTATAAAAAAAATAATCAAGTATCATATTTGTTTAATCCGTATGTGTCGAAATACAGTCGGGGTTACCATGATAGATATTTTTTTTATAACTCTCCAGATTTTCTTCATCCTCTACTTTCATTAGCCAGACTATATTTACTTGAATATAACATTACATTTGCTGCTTTATCGATTAATTTCCTGGGATCGATGAACTTAAAGACCACTCGAATTTAAATTTTTTTTTAGGCAAAGATTCGTGTAAAGGAGATAGCGGAGGACCCCTGATTTACGACAATTTGGTCGTCGGCGTCGTTTCATTTGGTCGTGATTGCGGAAGTAACTTCTTCCCAGGAGTGTACACTAGGGTTTCTAGCTATACACAATGGATTAACAACAGGGTGCGTTACGCAATTTTATTTATTGTTGTAATTTAGTAAAATAGAAAATCTTAAATAATCGATACACAAATGAAACTTATTAAAGCCCATACAGGACCTCCGCCTAGAGGAGGCCCCTAGGTGGTAGGGAGTTAGGGTCCGCATTTCTTGACAGAGGGATCACCCTTCGTAAAAATAAGTAAGTTAAGGTAGTTCATTGTCCTTTTATAATATACTTAAAAATGTGACCCATTGTTAATTAGTGAAATGGACACTTTTCATTCCTGACAAACTGGTTTCAGGTTTTGCTTTATTTAGTTAACACTTTGTTTTTATGTATGTATGTACCTAAACAGCCACATTACATCGTTATTTTTTCAGTTAAACAGTTACAATCCACACATTATCTTCAACGCCATAGGTCTTGGGTTTGAATTTTGGTGGCCGTGGACATTAGTACGATAAAGATATTAGGAGTCAAGTCATGGACATATGATTACATATAATTATGATTATTTTCTATTAAAAATATGTATATATTTAAAATTTATGTTAATGTTTTCATAAGTCCATTATCTATTATTCATACCGCAAGTTCTTGAGGTAGCTATAAATTTTAAATATATAAAGGGTTTTCCAATAAGAGGTGTTATTTTGAATAGACCGCTATTCCGGTAGATGTCACTTTTGAAGCTGTCATTTTTTGACTTCACAAGTAGATACTATGCCATTAATAAAAATAGAACGATACGCGCTTCAATAACGCATTTAAATTATTTAAATTCACTATAAAAATGGTGAAAGTTTTGCAGAGACGGTTCGGAAAACTCGAACATTTTTGGGTCGTCGTGAAGCACGCAATAAAGCAATTGGTGAAAAAATTCGAGATGTTGGGACAACTTAGTGATGTGAAGAATGATACCCGTGCACGTCGCTCAAAAACAACCGAGAATATTGCCGCTGTAGCCGCAAGTGTTCAAGAAAACCCATGTTTGTCCATTCCTCGTCGTTCTTTGAAATTAAGCATTCCACAAACGTCATTTCACCGTATTTTGCATAAAGATTTAGGTTTTAAGGCTTATAAAGTTCAGTTAACACAAGAGCTCAAGCGGGCCGAGTGATGAGGCCCATATCCACCTCGGTGGCTTCGTCAACAAGCAAAATTGTCACATTTGGGGCTCAGAAAACCCAAGAGTTATTGTTGAAAAAGCCTCTCTACGTGTGACTGTTTGGTGCGGCTTATGGTCCGGCGGAGTCATTGGACCTTACTTTTTCGAAAATAAGGCTGGAGCAACACTGACGGTGATTAATGATTTTTTATAGTCGGAATTGGATGGTATTGATATGGACAACGTTTACTCTCAACAAGACGGCGCTACGTGCCACACAAGCAACGAAACCATTGATCTTTTACGGGAAAAGTTTCCGGACCGTGTTATTTCTCAAAGAGGTGATTACAATTGGCCACCGAGATCTTGTGATTTAACACCTTGTGACTTCTCCCTTTGGGGCCATGTGAAAGAGAAGGTCTACGCCAACAGCCCAGCATCGATTCAAGACCTCAAACGTGAGGCTATCGAGAACATAGGGCAGTGAATTTGCGATTTGGTTATGGAAAATTTCATAAAAAGGATATGATCCTGTACGCGTGGTCGTGGTGGACATTTGCCTGATATTATTTTCCACTATTAACGGCATACCTTCCGCTTTATAATGAAATAAACATCCGATCATTTATATAAAAAAAATTGCACTTTTCTTTGAATATCAAAATAACACCCCTTATTGGAAAACCCTGTATTATATCTAACAAGATAAGCCATTGTTAAACAAGACAATGAAGAATTAGAATAAAATTAATGCAATAAATATTACAATTTATCAATTATCAACGAATGCAGAGCCTTAAAAACCGACTTCGTTAAAACTTTGGCTGAGTTGAGAATGTCATCAATGTTAACAAACTCCGAAATTACATTATTTCAAAATTTTGAAATTTACAATGAAGTACTCAACTGATTTCGATAAAATGTATATGAGACCAATAATGAAGTATCCTCTATCATACAAAACAATTTTCAAAATCAATTCATAAATGTCCGAAATATTGTGTAACAAAGACACAAAAAAAAAACATACAGACGAATTGAGAACCTCATCCTTTTTTGGAAGTCAGTTGAAAAAATTGACATTTATTTATGAATACTCAATATACGCTTAACTTCACGGATAGGGTCAGCTTAGGAACGCTCCACCAACCCGAGATAAGCGCGTCGTCGAATACTCCGAGTTGCCCCGCGTGCTAGAAAGACACCTTCAAGGTCCGCTTTGGTAGCGACCATCCTTCATATAAAATTAGCCGCCACAACACCGCTCCGACGGTCATGTATTCGGGCAATATTTTATGAAGAGCCAGATCTTTACTCAACCTGTTTATCTACGACCACATCTCCAACCTTGGAGGAGGTCTAAGTCCAGCAGTGGACGTCTATTGGCTTTAGATGGATGGATGGATGGACATCTCCACTTACCACCAGGTGAGATTGAGGATCACATGCAAGTATTCTGTTTGGTCTGAGTCTGTAGAGTGTGCGCGGCCGTGGATGGTTAGTGGGCACCACATAATGCTTTCGAATTTTGTTTAAAGATTTCTTTAGTCTGCTTCCTTTGACATTCTCATTATCGACTTCAAAGAAAAATTATCAACTGAGTAATTTTTTGTTTCACAGGTGCCGAGCAAAATGATGGTGCGTGTATACATATATAATTTATTAGAAGATAAGTATTGAAGAGAGTATGTAAGAGCGGTTATGCACTACACTTAAACCGAATCCAAGAAAAAAGATAAATTCGTAGATAAGTACACCCCTGTGTCCGTAATGGAGTAGGCAGAACACCAGAGGTTACAAGACCATTTGAGGTCACGCTTGACTTTGAAGGTATAATGACGGAGAAAGACTATTGCAGCAACATGGGGTCAGCCTATCACCCACAAAAACTCCAATAAAACCTCCGTCCCTTAACTGACTTTACAGTATGCCCGGGAAGACAACCAGCTGGTACATTTTTTATTTGCATGAAAGATTCTAAGGAAATAAGAATCTGGAAATCTTGTATGGAATGATAGATGATGGTTGCCGGATCTAGTACGTAAGCAACCATAGTAATAGTTTTACATCATTTCCTGGATTCGGATTGGATGTAGTACGTAGCCGCTCTAAACATGTCACTCAAACTCAACTCAAACTCAAATATTCTTTACTAGCTGCTGCCCGCGACGTCGTCTGCGTGAACGCTATGCAGCACCAAACGCACCTACGATTATAACACTGCTAGCGTGATAATATGTAGCCTATATGTTAACCCGACTTCTTAACTATCTTCATGCCAAATTTGAAGTAAATCCATGCAGTACTTTTTGAGTTTATCCCGGAAAGACAAACAGACAAAAATTCTAAAAACTATATTTTTTGTTTCTGTTTCGATTGTAGATCATACCCCAAGTATTCTTTTAAAAAAATATTCAATGTACAGTTTTGACTTTCCTACCATTTTATTATATGTATAGATTTCTAAGTATTTCAATAAATTTGAAATAAGTCAAACAATTTACAAATTGAACTGAATCTACCACCACTTCGGTAAGTCGATCTGTAGAGAAGAAGTGGCAAGAAACTCAATAGCAATCATCTTTTAAAAATAAGAGAAAAAAAATACACAATAACAATTTACAGTAAAACTTTTCACATAACACTTATCCTTAAATCTGTCGAAGGGTTAATCTTAAATATTTTGGAATTTTATTATAAAATAAAGCCTACACATTGACCCATGAATGAGTTGATCTTCTGGAGTCTGCTATTATATTTATACAATAGGCAATCAAGTATTAGACAGAGACGTAAACATAGATATAGAGGTAAATGCAGAGATAGACGTAGCGATAGAGGTGAGAGAGAATACAGATAATGTGGATGGAGGTGAGGATAGTCGTGGACAAAGACAGGACGTGACTAACGTCATGTAGTCTTATTACGTCAGCCAAAATGACTTCAGATAATTAATGACTACGACTAGGACCCGGGAGCTCAGTTGGTAGAGTACCCGCACAGAAGACGGGAGATCTGGGCTCGAGTCTCAACCAGGCTCTATTTTATTTAATATTTTTATCTTTAAATTTAGTAGGCATTATAAAATGCAAAAAACAACATTCAAAATATTTATATGGATATGTTAGGTCAATATGAACATCAACAAATTATATCACATTGTAACAAAAGCAATCTTTGGCCCAAGCTGAATGGTATGCTTTACCAAATGTCATAACTTTAACATCGATTTTAGTTATGAATCGCCGTCACGGTCTTACTTTGCTTCAAACGTATTCGATCATGAACGGAGATCGTTCCAAGGACTGCGTTTCCATAAAAAGTTGTGTCAGGATTTGTTTCGAGCTCAGAAAGCATATTAAGAAAGCATATTGAATCAAAAACCTTAACTACGAGGGTGGATTGAAAAGTTCGCGGCCTAGTCAAGAAAACAGAATAAAGTACATACAAAAATATTTTTATTTTTCGACGTAATCTCCATTTAGCTCTATGCACTTCTTCCATCTGCTTTCCAGAGCTTCCATACCTGTTTTAAAAAAAGATTCCTCAAGGTCTTCAAAATACAGGTTAACAGCGGCTTTGACCTCTTCATTCGTTAAAAATTTCTGCCCACCGAGGTGTTTTTTCAGGTTTGGAAACAGATGAAAGTCTGAAGGTGCCAAATCAGGAGAATAAGCTGGATGTGGCAACAATTCGAAACCACAATCACGAATTTGAGCCATAGACTCGACAGACGTGTGGACCCGGCCGTTGTCCTGGTGAAACAACACTTTCTTTCTCAGTAATCCTGGGCGTTTCTGTTTAATTTCTTAACGTAAACGGCGCAGAAGGGTGCTATAGTACGCAGAGTTTATTGTTTCGCCTTTTGGAAGATAGTCCACCATAATGACACCCTTAGCATCCCAAAAAACCGATGCCATCACCTTGCCAGCCGACAGAATTGCCTTTGCTTTTTTCGGAGTTGGTTCACCTGATTTTTTCCATTGTTTGGATTGTTGTTTTGATTCTGGGGTATAGTGGTGAACCCAGGTTTCATCCATTGTCACAAATCTGTCAAGAAAACCTTGTGGATCAGCCTCGAACATCTCCAAACAGTCGCGAGAAATCGTGAGTTGAATTCGCTTTTGCTCTACTGAAACCCACCTAGCCGAAACCTTTGAAAAGACGAGTTCATGGACAATGATGTTTTGCGTTCGTTCATATGAGATGCCTATAGTGTCTGCAATTTCTCTGATAGTCAATCTATGGTCTTTCAATATGAGATCACACACTTTATTGATGTTTTCCTCGGTCGTAGACGTCATTGGCCTGCCGGAGCGAGGGTCATCTTCGATGTTCTCTCGTCCACGTTTAAATTCTGCAACCCATTTTTTCGCAGTGGTATAAGACGGGACAGATTCCCCTAATGTTGTTTGCATGTCATCATGGATCTCCTTTGGTGTTAATCTTTTTTTAAACAAATATTTAATCACAGCACGTTGTTCAAATTTGTCCATTAGTGAAAATTTGTTCTACACACGTATTTATATTGTTCGTAAAATTTTATTTAAACAAGATATCAAATTGAAAATTCGCGGGCTGACAATTGAATAATGACATTTCAAAATGACGGCAGAAAAAATAACAAAAGTTTTTTTTTTAATGGCCAGGCCGCGAACTTTTCAACCAATGTAGTAGGTTTCAGAGATTTGCACATTTTAAAGCCTTATTGCACTCAACACGTAAGGAGATAGCTAAAAATCAATAGGAAACGAACTTTCTAAATTGGCTTGGGTCTGGGTGTTTACTAAGATACATCCTAGGTCCGTTTTGTGTTCTCCATAACACAGCTTATACAGGGTAACTGGTAGGCCACTTTTCAAATTCAAGGACGTGAAAGTTTGACATCATACATAAGAACAAAAAAGTAGAATAAAAAAATTAACATGAACGCAACTCACGGACGTACAAACGGCGCTATCAACCCAGAATAGGTGGGTAGGTATAGAAGGCTTCACGAAAAAATGTCGACCTAGTAAACTCTTTATTTATTTATAGGGTATTCTGCTAAAAAATGAACTACCTACTTTTATTACATAATTATGATCAGAATCAAGAGCATAGTGCTTGCCTTCAATATCTAAAATTTGTCACCAGTCAACCTGTATCAAGTCTCACTCATGCTACAAATGATTGTTTTTTTTTAAATGTTTTTTTCAGAGACGTTTAGCAGCTACATCTGTACATCCCCGCAATTGGTTTCTACTATTATCTGTAATTGTTTCATTAATACAAAGATAGCAACGAGTGCATTTGTTTTATTTATATTCGTGTTAATAAAATAGCGATATTAAAAATGAAAAATATGATTTCATTTTATAGACCCAACACCGCAGCATTTGCAATGCATAGTATTTATAAAAATACATTTTAATAAATTTCTTACTTTGAAATACTTTTTTAGTTTTCCTGAGCTCCACATTGCCTGTTAGTGTGAGTTTTACTGAATCAGTTTTCACATAATATATTTGATTAATCAGGTTGTATTTATCGATACTACGGATCGACATTATTATATTATATTTACAATACCTAACTCGGTAATGTATAAAATACCTAAAACATGTGGGTAATGTATGAAATATTATTAATTTTATACTTTGCCTAGGTATTCTATACAAAACCGAATGCACAGCCGGTAATGTTTTTTTTTTTATTTTTTTTATTTATTATAGGAAGACCAACAGCAAATATTACAAGTATGGTTATGAAAATATACAATCGAAAGCCAATTAAAGGTCCTCACAGATAGAAACAGAATTAGTTGTAGGTATATAAGCGTAAGAGAAGTGTACAGATTATAACTAAGAATTCAAACATTATTAACAATTTGCACCAAAAAACATTTTAAAAATTTTACGTTTAGCTGACGCACCACTAGTGCAAAATAGATCTAAACCTAAATTTGAGTCAGTTTTGTTAAAGTTGTTACTCGCTCGCAAGATATACGTGTTCTGTCTATAATTGGTTGAGGCGAAAGGCACATAAATTGATGGGTTATTCCTAAGAGGTTTGGAGGGAGCGGATATTGAGATACGGGATAAAAGATCAGAGCAGTCTATTTCGTTGGAGGTAATTTTTAACAGTAAACTCAAGTCAGCTATGTCACGTCTTAGATCCAGTGGCAGCATGATGCTTACGACAGTAGCTATGATATAAATCCCTGTTATAATTGTCCCCAGTTCTGTAACATATATGTTTAATAAATTTCTTTTGTATTCGCTCAATTCGATCAATATATGTTGCGTATCTGGGATTCCATACCTGTGAGGCGTACTCCAAGTGACTTCGCACATAGCAACAGTAAAGAACTTTTAAGGTTTTCACTTGCTTGAAGTCCCTTGCAGTACGCAACACAAACCCGAGTGCTTTGGATGCTTTAGCAATGACATTGTTGATATGTTGATCAAATAATAATTTAGAGTCATGCAGCACTCCCAAATCTTTGACTAGATTTTGTCTTTTAAGATTTACACCTTTTATACAATATTCATATATAATAGGGTTACGTTTCCGGCAATAAGTTACTATATTACATTTGGATGGATTTAGGTCAAGGTTATGCTCAGAACAGTATTTTTCCAGATGCCTGAGGTCTTCCTGTAGTAAAAAAGCATCAGTAAGTGTAGTAATAGTGGAAAAAATCTTCATGTCATCAGCGAAGCACAGAAGGCGCGACGAACGAAGACAGAGGTGAATGTCATTTACGTAAATTATGAAGAGCAGGGGTCCTAAAAGTGACCCCTGGGGCACCCCACTTGGGATAGTGACCCATCCAGAAATATAATTATTGATAACTACAGCCTGTGTTCTTTTCTCAATGTATGAGGTTAACCACCTCAAGAGATCACCATTGATACCAATATTTTTAAGTTTCAACAAAAGTATATTATGCTGAATTCGGTCGAATGCCTTGCTATAATCAGTGTAAATGACATCCACCTGCTGCCCACCGTCCATAGCACATGTCAAAACGTCGTTTAATAACACGAGGTTGGTAACGGTGGAGCGACCCTTAAGAAATCCATGTTGGAAAGAACTAAAAGATTGTTTAAGAGCAGGATACAGTTGGTTGTAAATCATTCTTTCGAACACTTTAGAGACAATACACAACTTGGAGATTGGACGATAATTAGAAACTTCAGTTTTCGAACCATTTTTATGTACAGGAGTAATGAAGGCTTGTTTCCACAAACTTGGTACTACCCCTTTTTCAAGCGATTTTTTAAATAAAATAGAGATTGGAACGGAAATTGTGTCAGCGCAGTTAATAAGAAAACGGGCGGGTAGATGGTCAGGACCAGCAGCCTTGTAAGGATCAAGAGTATGGAGCAGTTTCTTGACTTCCTCAGGGTCAACTGATATGGACGAAATATTTGAGACAGCAGTCGAATAGTCACACTCTAGTGACGAACTTGAACAAGAAGAGGCACTGAGAAAGCTGGAGCTAAAGTATTCGGAGAAACTATCACAAATAGAATTGGCCGTATTAACTGTTAGGTCTCCGTATTTTAAACTGCTAGGCATAGATTTAGAGTTTGATTTAGATTTCACGTACGTCCAAAATAACTTTGGATTAGTTACTAATGATTTTTCCAGCAAGTTTAAGTAATTTTGGTAACATAACTTTTCCACATACTTAGCCCTTTCACGCAGTAACTTAAAGGATTCATGGTCACAGCGGTTTTTGTATTTTTTATATTTCTGAAGATATTTATTTTTTTCATTTATAATCTTTATAAGCGAAGGTGTGTACCACGCTGGGTAGGATTTAGGCTTAACTAATTTAGAGGGAATGAATTTTTGTTTAAATTTTTCGCAAAATGTGTAAAAGAATGTAACAGCGTCACTTAATGATAAAGGCGTGAGTTCCTTATGCCAGTCAAGTTCAATAATTTCTTGATTAATAGATTCATAATCACCACGTAATGTTTGTGAATGGCAATCGAAAATCTAACAATAAAATATCTTTGGGTACGCAAGATTAGCGGATTCGATATAAGTTTACTCAATCATAAGCATAATATTTAATTAGTAGCTTTTAGGTACTCACGGTTTCAAGCGCGTAAACTATATGTCTAAGCGACACTGCTTTACCGATGACAGATTTAGTTTACAAAAAATTCGAATTAAAAGAAGTGAGGATCTTTTTTAAAGAATAACCAAAAAAATAAAACATGTATTTTGAACACGACTGGTAATTTACTGGTTTACTTTCCAGGCATTACATAGGTGAATGAAATGTAGGTAAGGTGGATTTTTACCGAACTGCGGCACGCAAAGGAGGGTTATGTTTTTAACGCGTATGTATGTATGTTTCTATGTATGTATGACGTAAGTATTGAACGCATATATGGATTTAAACAAATAAATAAGGTATCATCAGATTCGTATCAACTGCGCAAGTAACTAAAATTCCAAGATGGTGCCTATAAGAGGGGTTTTAGGGGGCGATAACAACAAATAATTTCCGGTTTTATTACTATGGGTATCAAATGAAAGCTAATGATCAGCCTATTCTAAATTTATGTAAAGGTATACTTTACATTTAACATGTTCACTGAAAAACCAAAAAATATAATAGTAGTTTATGAAACTGTCACATAATACCTAGTTATGTGCAGTTGCATACACTACTTTATCTAATCTCATACACTGAAGATATTTATTCCCGCCATTATCGCGCATGCGCCAAAACGCGCCGCGCGGTCACAGAATGTAACGTAGCGCGGCGCTCGCAGGACACAGATAAAAAAATGAAATCTATGGTCTGTTATCTGTATCGAAATGAAAAAAAAAATATTATATTATTTTTGTATTGTTCGAGGTAGTGTGTTATAATTTAATTTCTTCATTTCATTTCGTTATACTATTTTAAAAAGTATGTCAATATAAATTCGTTCTGAGTTTTATATTTTGAATATTATGATATGAGAGTAGATAAAATATTTTTTGAACTCGAGGTGTTACCACACTCTAATGTTACCACGGCATCGACGGCAGAATGGAACAGTCGACGTCAATCGACGTTGATCTATTGGTGTGGTACTCCCTAATGGTAGTTATACGTACTAATCGACTGTTAGTTTTAACTATTTTCCGGCCTGAAAGGCTTTTATAATAAGTATTGTGACATTTTATTCTTTTAGACACACTTTTAGTCAAGTTCAAGCTTTATAATAGTTCTCAGTCGTAAGGAATCCTTGCTATAATATTTATATTGAACAGTTAGAGTCTATACAACATAAACTTAATATATGTATTATATTATGTAACAAGTGAGCTAAGTTGCTAATTACAGTCGAGGCTGTAATTAGCAAAAAATAAGTAAATATTTCCAACATTCACACCACATTATCTAGACCAAATAAAGTTTTCTTAAGAACTTATGCTACGGATACTAGAAAGACAAAATTTATTCGCCAACGCAGACATGAGCAAAATCTAATCTTTGAAAAAACTCCGAAGGAAAAAACTGCAGCAAAGTTGGTGGCGCACAGAATTGTATAAAAGGAGAGACGGCTCAGATGATAAAGCAAAAACTTTAAAAGTTCTGGTTGCTTACAATTTCACGATACAAATTAATTCTTAAATTATCTCCTTAACGAGTAAACTGATTTACATGATTCAAATGGATAAATTGGTTTTATATCCAGAGCTTTCATATGACATCAAAATCGTTAACTTAACAAGCACAAAATCACATTTTCAAGTTGTTCTCGTAATTATCCAATGTGCAACCCGAGTCCCTTTGATGTTGTCTAAAAAACGCAATCCGTGCGTCGAGCAGGCTACGAGCGTCACGCACTCAAAAGCAAGTCTCACTCACACGTGCGCAACTCATGCTCGCGAGCTATGCTCGCGCAATTTAGACGGGCGCACGAACGCTCGTCCAAATTGAGCATCGAGCATTTTTTGATGTTATCAAAAAAACAGGATTGCTTAGAGCGCGCTCTACTACGGCTCAGTTCGTGCTCGAAAGGCGTCCAAAGCATGGGAACTTTTACGCACCAACTTTTACGAACTGTACGCACCATTTTAGATAATAAAGAAAGTAATGATGTTGTCAATATTTGTTTCTGTCAAGGCCTCTTGATATTGTTAATTTATATTATGTAAAATATGCTGAATATTTTTCTTCTGCATGTAAAATTTGTACAAAAATAATGCACAATGCATTTTTATAACTATGCCTTCATTGAAATTTCTGTAGTCATTACAAAAACTTCACAAATTTAAGCCTTACTGCAGAACTTGCTCCGGTTAAAGAGGTCCTGTGATGGAGACCATTTGCTTGAAATGGAGTTTATCCATTTTTATCCTCGCTGCGCTCGGGCGTCTAAACACCTCGTATGGGAATTGATGTCATCCGACCCTAGTTTAACAATCTACTATATACAACTAATATAAAATACACGATATTTATGGGTGAAAAAATTGTAAAGCTTTTTTCCAATATGAGAAATCTAGTAATAGAATTTAGTTCTTTACCTATTATACAGGGTTCATTTGTAGTCACCGGCCAAATTTTTTCACACAATAAGTATCATTGATAGAAACAATTTATGCAAAAAAAATATTTTTTTTTACAAAGGCAAACCATGGTCACTCTAATTACCATTAAAATAAAGGCAACTACACGCTACTACAATAGTATATTATGTTACAAGTGAGCTAAGTTGCTAATTACAGTCGAGGCTGTGATTTGAGCCCGAGCCGCAGGCGAGGGCTTAATAATTAGCCTCGACTGTAATTAGCAAAGCTCACGAGTTACATACGACGTTTTTCAACACACTTGTGAGTAAAAGACAGACATACGTGGTCATAAAATTTATTTGAAGCAGCTGTTAGCTGCTGCGCGTCAGTAGCCCTGTCCCATTACACGTACACACGCTATTGTTGCTTGGAGGCGCTATACGTGCCGCTGCTGCTGCACGCGCGCCGCCTGTCCGCGCGCCGCCTGGACGCGCGCGCTCATATATTTAATGTATAACCCGGATCAATAAAATATGCTCTGTTTACTCGCATGTAATTTGCACTAAGGTTCAATTCAACTTTGTAGGATTCATTATATTATGCACTAGGGTAAAATATATTATGCACGCGTGACTTATAGCCCAGTTTATAGTTCTAAATTCAATAGAATAAGGCTCACAAAGTTGAATTTCTGAAAATATTGAATAATATTTTCAGAAACAACAAAGAGATTTTATACCACTTCAAATCCATATACATATTTAAATGTTTGCGCCTTATATTAGTAAAACAAATTTGTATATCAAACAAATTATTCACAATTTACAATAACTTAGCTCACTTGTTACATAATATACTATTTCAACACACTTGCTCGTAAAATGAGCCTAATTCTATTGAATTTAGAACTATAAACTGGAGTAGGGTATAATTGGGGTACCTGGATCAATAGATCCAGGTACCCCAATTATACCATTTTGAATATATTCAGTTTCTCTATTCAAAAATATTTTTTATTCAAATATATTCTAGATCCACTCAATTCTACCCTTTTAAATATATTCAGTTTCTCTATTCAAAATATATTTTTTATGCAAATATATTCCCGATCCACTCAATTCTACCTATTTGAATATATTCAATATAATTATAACCTTTTGTCCTCAATTTCTAATATATAATATTTATGTATATAATCACAAGTTAGCAATCACTATACCTTTATGAATAAAGTTTCTCTATTCATAAATATACCTATGGTACATTAAACGCTTTATCTTTTCACATAAATACTTTAAACAAAATTTCAGATTTTTTTTATGTTAACTAAAATAATATTTTCTCTGTTCAAGTTATATGTAGTCTCTTCATATAAACATAGATATATGAATAAATAAGTAATTCAGTTATATTTTGATGTATATGTACCTATATAAAATGGATAATAGAATATATTCATGTCTATCAATAAAGATGATTTTCATTGATCATTAAAACTAAAATAAATATGTAGGTAGATTTTTAAAATAATAAACGCATGTATATTTTAATCAAATATTTATTAAAATCTTCAAAGTAAAATCTTATTTTCTAAACACCACTTGTTTAAACAAAATACATTTTTTAATGCACATATTTTATCATGATGAATACAATTAAAAATATCAGGTGAAGACGAATAATCTTCATGTAATTTTACTAAATTAGGACAGTTCATATTTTCTAAATTATATATTACATTGCATAGTGGGAATATATGTTTTAACCATATTAATTTTTCATTACCCTTTACAAATATACGTTTATCTTTTAAAAAATTAACCAAGCTTTTCTCGTAGTTTAAGTATGGCACACAGCCCTCATTCCAGTAAATACCACGGTTTTTTTCTATCCAACAAACTTGTAATCGTTCTTTCTTAGATAAATTATAAAAAGGGTAGGGTGGTTTAATTAGTAGTACTTCAATACGATTTTTACAGATCAGTGCTATTTCTTTTGGAATAAATTCATTTTCTTCGTTCTTAAATCCTTGTATATCAACAATTACATTCATGTTAATTTTCTTACAATATTACTTAATGGTTTATATTCGAAAAGTCGATCGTTTATGATCATACAATATGCTGATGTATTTTCTGGAATATCTTTAGAACATTCAATTTCTAAACGCACATCGACTGGTCCTGTTTTGATCGAATCGTTTTGTCTTGAGCAGTCAATTACAAAAATAGGGGCCTTTTCTTTAAACTGATTCAAATCAAGCAACGGATCAACGCCGCAGTTGTAATACGACTGGCGAAAATTTACATACATTTCATATAATATACTGAATTTACCTTCATCAAATCTAAGGTTAAGTGAATCGTAAGGGTAGTATTGTGAATTTAAAAATAACTTGATATTTGTCACATTGCAATGATCAAATAAAGAAGAGCTTTTAAGTTTATTACTTTTATTGTTAGTTTGCAAAGCAAACACAACAAACCTTGGTTTCTCAAGCTGGGAAGTAGTTTTGACTGACCATGAATGTTTTGTAGTTTTGGGTAGTAATGGATAATCATATAAATCCCAATTTCGAAAGGCTAAATGAATAGAACGATCTTTTTCCAAACTTTTAAGCAGTGACACTTTGCAACGATCACTGACTTTTATATGAGGCATTCGCCATTGTATTTTATGTATATTAATTTCTACGTTATCATTTTGTTCTAATAACACACTATTTGATGCACAGCTACTGCGTTGTAATATAAGTTCAGCCTACAATTAATAACAATTTTATTATAATCTTCAGCAAATCCTAATATTTTATTTAATGGTATAACAACACTAAAATATCCACTTTTTAATTTCGTTCCATTTAAATTCCAGCCCCAAACTGCTGCAGCTTTACTTTCACCTTCGTTCATAGAAATGTATGATTTTAAAGTTGAAGTGATCCCAGGATTTTTATTTCGATCGATTTCAACACCATTTAATTCATATCGTATATCTTGAAATAAATGGGCAATAGGGTTGTTTATAAAATTTACATCTTTTTTCACCAACTTTCCTGCTGCATCTTTGGTGTACACATTAGCAAAACCCTCTATGAAAATTGAACTACCCGATGGCAATACGTATAAGTCTTGTTGGTGAATAGGAATTCTTACTTCATCGTTTTCCTTAAAACTTGTATTATACGGATTATAGCTATGAATCTCATAACTCTCAATAGAGTTATCTTGTACAGGAAAATCCGTAATATGCAACATTTTTAAACTTTAAAACCTAAATATCTAAGAAAATTTATATTTTCTTTGCTTACTTTTTTTAATTTACGTGTACTAGAACGTCTGACTTCTTTGACTTTAGGACGCGATATATTACACTTCACTCTGCTGGTCGGAATTTTATAGAAAACTAGCATGTTTTTTAATTTATATATTTTTTCCCAGAATATTGATATTTTTAATTTGAATACAAAAAACGTCTCTTAGCAACTATGGTCAGAGAGTTTATGTTTTATAACAAATACTATCTATTTATTTTATAGAATGGATACGTTAAAGCAAGGTTCACATAATATGTTTTGTTACATTTTAAATGACAGTTTATTTTTCTTAAAAAATGAATTTAGGAATTTTAAACACAAATGACCACAGTTAAACAAATGATTTTGTTGTATATTATCATAGTTATACCGAATATTAGTATTGTTTCCAATATATTTTAAGAATTCTTTTGGCGGCTTCAAGTTTCCATAGCTGTCAAAATATTCAACGTAATTATTTATTTTACCATAGGCTACCCAATGAGTACCAGGATTTTCAGAAGAGTCGAGATTAATGACCCCGCATTCTATTGGTAATACAGCATTCGGTAATGTATCCCTCATAAATACGCCACGGAAGAATGGAATATTATCCGAATGCTTTATAATATCAATATTGGTAAGAGCTCTATTAGGCAGCCTGTTTATTAGTTTTTTTTCTTGGAGATATAAATCCCTAACCCATCTTTGTAGGGTTTAAGGTGTAAACCTTTTCCAATGAGTAACGCTTCCATTTGTCTGTTATGTCGCTCAGATTCTTCTAAGTGCTTTTTAGCCATCTTAAAATCATTGACAGCTTTTGCTATTCCAGCTGCGCCTCCGGTTAACCCGCCAACAGCAGATAAACCAGCAAATATTGGTATTAATGGAAGAAACCCTCCAGTTTTGGGTACTGGTATAATTCGAGGTAAATCTATAGGCAAATCTGCTGCAAAATCTCGAGCTGCTGCATAAGCTAATTCCATCAACGCTTTTTTACATCTAGGTTTAATTTTTTTGATATGTTTTTTGGTGTGCGCAACAATTTTTTTGAGAGTATTTTTCACACCACTTCCCCTTTTTACATCACTTATTTTTTTTGTTGCACTTGAACGTTGTTTTGATTTCATTGTATTTTTTATGTTCCTACAATTATAAAAAAAGCCTTTTAGTTTAAAGAGTCTATATTCTTTTAAGAGCAAATCAAAAGTGATTATTTAAACGTATGTTCTTACTTAAATACTCGATCCATAGAAGCTATGTACGATTTTATCGTTCTCACTCAAAACACGTTTGTTTTATTTATCCAACTATTTTCACAAGAGGGTAGTCCTAACCATTTCACATACACTTGGTTTCCTTTACTTTTTAATACTTTTTCAACTAGATATAAGTCAGGATGGGAGGTTTTCTGAAGTTCTTGAGCATAGAAGGCTCCTAATATTGGTCGACATCTCGCATCTTCTATTAGATATGTCACAGGGTTTGTTTCCTGAATTTTGACTATTTTAAAAATTTCTGTTGACCAGTTTGGAAAGTAACCTTTATCAAAACATCCTTTATATTTACTTATTCTTACAAAGTCACCGATACCAAATTTTTTATGCTTAACAATTTTTTTAGATTTAGCTAAGTTATTATATTTCTGCAATAAATTTATTTTATTTATTTGGTTTACAGAAGCTGGTGGTTGCCCTATAGTTCTGTGATTGGTATTATTATATTCCTTCACCTTTTTTTCAAGTATATCATTATACCATTTATAATTTCCATTCAAACTGAACTCTTTATACAGTTTATTCTTTAAAGTTCTTATGAACCTCTCCACTATTGAGGCTTTCTTTGTGGAAAATGTTGAATAATGGTTGATTTTATAAGTTTTCATAATATTTTTAAATTTATCGTTATAAAACTCTGTTCCCATATCAGTTTGTAAGTTAATTGGAATTCTTCCTCTATGTAGCAATGTTTTGAAGGCATTTGAAACATGTTGCTTATTTTTCTGTTTGAGAGGCAAAGCCCAAGCATATTTCGAAAACGTATCTATAACTACCAGAATATATTTATATCCCTTATTAATTTTTGAAATTGTTTGCATATCCATTAAATCTGCTTGCCAAAGATCATCAATATCTTTGAGTATAACACATCTTCTTGGAAAGTTAACTCTAGCATTTTTATGGATTTCATTGATGACGTCTACTTTGCTCATAGTGTTTGTTTAATTTTCCTGCCAATTCTTTTAAAACTATACTTTTCTCAATTGATTTTATTCGATCGTTTAACAATTTAATTAATGTATTTATTTGATTCAATTTATTTAAAATACTTATTTCAAATTGATTATTATGTTCTTGAATACTATTTTTAGGATTTGCAGAAGTTTTAACGTTCTTTGAAATTTCCGTTTTTGTTTTATCTGTATTGTTATTAAAATTTAAGGACATCTGTTTACTTCCACTACAATTTACATCATTATGTACATTCATCTTCCAACAACTTAAAATAACTAAGTTTCTTATTAAGTTTACAGGATTTTTATTCATTTATAATACGTGCTTCTTTCAGCTCTTCTATGATTGATATGATTTCATTGTCATGGTTAGTATTACCAGCATTTTTGGATGAAATTAATAACTTTAATCTCTCGATAAGTTCATTAGGGTCATCCCAATAAACGTAATCTGTATTACTCTTATATTTTTTAAATATAGGTATAAAGCCTCCGCTTATTGATTCTTCAAAATGTTCTGGACTTTGAATATTAATTTGTTGTGAAAATAACGGTTTTATAATTTCTCGATATTTTGAGCTTTTATCACCCTTCAATTGTCCATCTGGATTAAAATCTCTTTTGTGTGCGTGTGTGTTACCAAGTATTTGTTTATAAACCATTTTATCTTTTTCAGTAACCAAACTAAGGTTAGGCTTATTACGAAGCAATAGTTCCTTTAAACCAGAAGTTAATTGATACTTTTTGTTGTTTATAGTCATATTAGTTTTGTGTGAACCGTTATTTGATAAAGCTAGTGACACTTTGGAATTCCCCATCATTAATTTTTTATTTTCACAACGTATACCAAAGGGTACATTAATATTATTATCACAGATTTCAATCATATCATTTTTATTCACCGATTCAAATGAATCATTATGAATATTAGCAGTATTTTCAATATACTTGTTTGAGTTATTTAAAAAATTTGAGTCCATCGAATTAGATTTTAATGATTCCTCAAAACTTTCATAGTCTAATGTTGAGTTGAATTTACCCATAATATCATTATCATTGAGAGATGTATCAGTATGTTTTTTGTTTTTATCCGAAACATTAATCAAAGTTTCTAAGGAATCTGTTATTGGTTTAAATACTCTTTTAAATTTCATATTCGCTGTATCTTCATCATTTTTCATTATTTTAAGTTTATTTTTCACACTATCTATTGATGTTATTAACTGTTCTTTAAGCGTTATATTCATTTTATTTTATTTAAATATCCAACCGCTAGTTATAAATATCGAGCTTCAACTAATATGCTTCATGCAATAATCCACTATTTAAACACCTCATTTATCAGCACTAGTTATATCTAGAAATATATAAATGTGTCAAAACCTTTTCTGTACCTTCCTGTGTTTAAAGAACAATCTTTATTTATTAATAAAAAGTCATAACGATCTTGCCAAATATTAGAACAAAGCTTTTTAAATAGCAGCCACTCTACATCTGGATTGACGTGCTCATCATAAATATATCTCAAATTCCTATCGTCTTGTCTAAAGATAATTAAAAGATTAGTGTTGTCTCGTATAAGCTGCTTTGGAATTTTAGAGTAGGTCTGCGATAAGTAAAAACAATCTATTTGCTTATGTCTCCCCATTGCGAAATAGTTACGAATATTAATTTGATTTTCACATGCAACATCATCAAAAATTATGACGGAATTAGACAAGGCTTCATTAGGGTGTATAACTTCTTTGTTGTTGTTAAAAACAAAAAACTTAACAGAAGGAATACTCTTTATAACTTGTTTAAGAAAACAATATTTCGATTGAAAAGCAGTTTTCGAATATAAATAAATATGTTTGAATTTTAACCCATTCTCGTGTAGTATTAAATTTACCATTACGTTCGTTTTACCACAATTTGATGGACCACAAATTATACATCTTATAGTGTTAGGTAAAAGTGCGCTGTGTTTTATTTTTAGTGACTGATTTTCTAAATGTACAGGACTGACTTCTAAAGTCAGGCTTTGCTTAATGAATTTCATTGTGTAATGTGAGCTTACTGATAAATACAAGCCTTTTTATACACGCAATGGATGAGTAAAGGCTGAGATACGAGGGTCATTTGAAAAGTTCTTAGCCTAACATTGTTAGACTCGTCGGTATATTTTATAACTACCCTCATTTTATAGCTACATTATTTAGCAACAAGTATGCACAGTTTAGTTTATTTGCAATAATTAATTGTTCGTTTACACGTGATACCGTAAGTCAAGTCAGAGCAATTTTTGAAAATGGATAAAATTGAACATCGTGCAGTGATAAAATACTTGTATTTGAAAGGTTTAACTCCAAAAGCTATACATGAAGACATGTCTGCCACTTTAGGTGAGTCCGCTCCTTCGTATGCGACTGTTAAAAATTGGGTGGCAGAGTTTAAACGTGGTCGTGAGTCCATTCAAGATGAGCCCCGTAGTGGCCGGCCCTCGACGGCTTCCACTGATGAAAACAAAGAAAAAATCTGTGATTTAATTTTATCTGACCGAAGATTGACAGTCGAGGAAATAGCTAAGACTGTAGGCATCTCTTCTGAGAGAACACATCATATAATTACTTCTGAACTTGGATTCTCTAAGGTGTCTGCGCGGTGGGTACCGCGGCTGCTTTCAGTGGAACAAAAACGCAACCGACTCACAACTTCCCGCGACTGTTTAGAGTTATATGAAGCTGATCCACAGGAATTTATTGAAAGATTTATAACCATGGATGAAACCTGGGTTCACCACAATACACCTGAGACAAAAGAACAGTCGAAACAATGGAAAAGGGCAGGATCACCCACCCCAAAGAAGGCAAAAGTGGTTTTATCGGCTGGCAAAGTCATGGCATCAGTTTTTTGGGATGCAAAGGGTATAATTCTGGTGGATTATTTAAAAAAGGGTGAAACAATAAATTCTGATTACTACTGCAACCTGCTGCGGCTTTTGAGAGAAAAAATCAAAGAAAAACGTCCAGGTTTATTGAGGAAGAAGGTCTTGTTTCATCAGGACAATGCACGCGTTCACACTTCTGTGCAATCCATGGCAGAAATCCATCGGTGTGGCTTTGAATTGTTACCTCATCCCCCATATTCACCGGATTTAGCACCGTCAGACTTCTACCTGTTCCCAAAGCTGAAAAAATTTTTAGGTGGTAAACATTTTTTTACAAATGAAGAGGTCATAGCCGCCGTAGACGCTTATTTTGAGGAGTTAGACGAAGATTTTTTTAAAATGGGTATCGAAGCCTTACCGGGTCGATGGAAAAAGTGTATTGAGCTCGGGGGAGAGTATGTTGAAAAATAAAAATATAATCAAAATCATGTGGTTTCATTAAGTACGTTAGGCTAGGAACTTTTCAAATGACCCTCGTAGATATACACATTTCTGATATTTTTCCATAACTTTACGCAATGATCTGGGTATCAAGGAAATTATGAATAAATGAAAAAATGTGAATTCTTGGATAATTTTATTTTATATCTTTTACAAATAAGTACAAATTATGAGACAATAATTTAGGTACACATGAATAAATTTGTAATAATTAAACTTATATTCTAATTCAGTAGTTGTACATATTTTACTATAAAATAATACTATAATGCCCCCATGGCAATGTATTTATATTATTTGGAAGTACATATCTTTTATCATCATTTCTATTCATAACTATTTTGCTTACTTCTTGGGTATATAGTTCATGTTTTATTGATTTTATCATTCTCATTTTGCGAATGAGCGTGGTACTTTCTTTATTAAATAATATTTTATTGTAATGTGATATATTCAAATGCTTTGTAACTGATTTTGAGATACCTTTTGCTTTTTTTAATTGACATTTAGAAGCTAGTAAGCAATATAGTTTTGCCCTTAAGCCAGTAAATTCACTTATCACATCTCCACCTAATTCGTCTTTAAAAAGGCCAGGGATTTTAGCGTTTACTAACGGCATGCGGAAGGGATTGCATGCATCATAATTACTTGTATCAAAATCATTTAAATTATTTTTTATGTCTTTGTAAATATCTTTTGTATTAATTGAGTATAGTAGGCTATCCGTATCTGTATAACAAAGCGTTATGTTATTCATATATTTCTCTTTCATACTGTAATGGTATTGATAAAGATGCAACTTTGCGTACTCTAACACAGTAAAGCCTATATAAATGGGTTTATCTAAAACAATTTTTTCTGGTTTAAGCTGCACAGCTACAAAATCTTCTGAAAATACTGAAATACACTTTAAGTTAGGTTTACAAATTAATTTTTGAGCACCAAGTCGTTTATTAGTAATATTTTTTAAATCTATCCATTCTGTTGCCAGCTTAATATTTACCTGTTTCCGTTTATTCTCTATAGTTTTACCAAAAATCGAATTGTTTAATAGTTTGAAAAAATCTTTTTCGAATATTGTTTTTGATGCTTGACGTAGCTTGGTATTTAAGTCAATATATTTTTTTAAATATTTTTCTTGCCGAAAAGTAATTATACGATGGATTTTTGTAAGAATTAATCCATTTTTTAAACATTCCTTCAGATGTGTGTAATGAATTACATACTTGAATTTATGATATAAATTGGCAATTAGTTTTTCAGTCTTTCCACCTGGGGGTATAAATTTTTCTGGAGCAAAAGGTAAGTCACTATGAAGATTGTGTAAATGGTCAGGATATTCAAGGTCCACTTCTAATATAAATCCATTCGTACTATTATCTGATATACTCATTACATTGAATGAAACTATTTCGTTTTCGTTTAAAAATCTAAACTCTGAAATTGGAAACATTTTAGTCATAGCATAGCCATAAAGATTATTACAATCAAGGTATATCAAATAGCTGGAAGGTTGAAGCTCGTTGTATTCAGACAAATAAATGTTATTCGCTTTTGCATGACGCAATGAGCACTGCGCAAGCCCACCACGTATACCCTTTTCCAGCATTTGATAAATCTCTAGATCATCAATTAAGTCCAACTCAACTTTTGTGTAAAGCAGCATAGCATCCCAGCTTAAACTAGGAGATGTTATATAGTAAGCTGGATCTAGTTTGTAATACTTTAAACTTATAGTCCGGAAATTTTCGAATATATCACATAACAATAAAACATCACATTTTAAATATAAATCAGTATATTCTCCAAGATTTTTTATATTGAATGTATTCCACACCGTGAGAGCATGTTGATAATCATCATCATTAATATCTTCACTTTTCAACATGCTATAGAAATATTTTTTGGCGGGAAGTTTATTTTGTTCATACTTGTCCCAACAATCCATATAATCATATGGATAAATACCTTTATTTACGAGCAAATGCGTGTTAACGTTAAATTGCTCGTACAAGTGAGTGAAATCATTTTTAGTCAAACTTTTACTTAAATTATCTAAACTTGAGCTGAGAAATTGAAACGAATCTATAAATTTCATTTGTATTGGATGATTATCATGCTCAGATTCTATATATTTAGTAATTGATAAGTACCTTTCCTTAGTTTTAGGTATAATTTTAATATCACCTTTACATTTAGCCAATTCTTTTATAAATAAATGACAGTCATAATTCGATAAGTTATGAAATATTATAGGTATGAATGAACAAACTTTGTACATTAAATTACACTGAACATGAGCAGGTCCTCTGTACTTTCCTGTCACATGATCATGGTCTCGTACTTTATCATCAAATAATAATTGATTACAAATATGACAAATTCTTGCATTTTTATAACTGATTCTCTCACATTTTGTTAAAGGTTTCATCACTTTTTTGCTACCTAATATTTCGTTGATTTTCCTTACATCTTTGATCAATTTAGATATAAAGACTTCAACACAATCTGGACCTCTATACGAAACATATTTATTTTGACTCGAATCATGTGAGCAACATATATAATACCCAAAACAAGAGGGTTGATGTTTTTGAAAAAAATTTGTTTTTTCAGATGGTTTTTCGGAACAACTCAGTAATAGACTTTCAAAGTCAGCATAAATAACATAATTGATTCTTTGCTTTCTATCATAGTTCTTAAAACCAAGCTTCGTATTATTTTTTGGTAAAATTGTTAATACTTTTGAACATGAGTGAGTTTTATACTTAGATTCACAACTAAAAAATTGTAAACATAATTCACACAAGAATAAATCACCCTTATGATTTGATACTTGACGCCGAACTAATCGAACTAGATTTTTAATTAAACAATAGTGTCCTTTACCTTCTTTTTCTAAAAATAATAAATTCACATGGTTAGGTTTTTTAGAATTGGATAAATATAGAGGCCCTGTTATGCTTTTATCCTTATTATCTACACCATAAATATTAATGCTAATGTCATTATTCGTTTCAAATAATTTAATATCTTTGTGTGAGACTGGAAAACACATTCCATTTATATTAAACACTGAACTAAAATGTGGATATGAACTTATTCTGCAAACATTATTTTTAGCGGGATACAAAGCGGCTATAACACTCCACAAAAAACAAAAATCATCATTATTTTGTATATTTACACAACTTTTTGTGTTCTTAATTTTTGTTGGTAAATCTAAGAATGTACCTCCTCTCAGAGGACTGTATTTATTTATATTGATTTCCAAGTGACTTATCGATAGATAAGACCATCCAGATTCTTTATGTTCAAATTCCGACAACTTATGTTTTAAAACTTCAATAGTATTCGAATAAATATCATCAATATTGGTATTATTGCAAATGACTTTATATTTTGTATGAAACGATTTCACTTGCTGCTCACTTGTTTTTACCAAAAAAAATATTGCAAATAATTCAAAGTTAACCTTGATACATATATTTTTCATCAAAGATAAATTAACAAGTTTTATAATATCATTTTTATTCTCACATAAAAAAGACTCAGGAGTAAAGTATTCGATTTCCTTTCTAGGATTTAATCGATATGTAATGATTCTATTTCTGAAAGCACTTGCAATAATATAAACATTCTCAAATTCGGTTTTCAATAAGCTATTTGACTTATGTATATTGGTTCTCAAATGATATTTCATTTCATTCATTGGTACTACAATATGACATTTTTTACATTCAACTAATTCATTATTATTATCATTGCATCGATGAGTAGATTGGAGTGGAACTGTAAAAAGAAAACAAATGATAAAGAAATAAGGTTGAGTAAATAATTTTTTTATTTTAAAATAATATTATGGTAAAAACAATGTATAAAAATATAGTATATACAAACTAATAATAACTTGATATAAAATCTAAGGGTCTATTTTTGAACTCTTTTTTTGTTTCATGAGTAAACTGTTTTAGAAGATTCCATGCCGGCGTCCCATCGTCGGTCCGATTTTTTATGGATAAAATCGCATGTCTCCACCGATTAATCGGTGACACTCGATCGATTTCGCTAACTTGATAAATTTTTAGTTCTATATAAAATTTACCATCCTTTTTTTCATCTGTTTGTTTACACACACCATTCGCAACTCTACGCGTATAATACGAATGTATTTGTTGCGTTTTTTTACCCGAAACGATCTCCTCTCCGTGTTCTTCCTCACTATCGGTGCCGAAGAGATCTCGCATGGTCTGTTTAGTGGAGCTAATGGGTCTGATGACAGTTTTTTTCTTTTTCTTTTTTTCCAAAACGGCTACTTCCTCGCTAGGTTTTTTTGATGTCGACGGTGTTCGCTTGGACTGATGAATGTTTCTATGAGTCTGTTCTTCATCAGACGAAAATGAACTTGCTGTTCGCTTCGACCTAGAACAAAAAGAAAAAAAATTAAAACAAAATCAAGAACAGATCTTTTGGAATAATAATATACAGGGTGTATTTTAATTCATATTAAAGTCGAAGTCAAGATATGAATATCTCGTTTTTTTTTTCACTTTTTCATTCAAAATTTATATAAAATATTAATTTAATATGGAAACACCAAAAAAATCATGATATTCCAATTTTGACTTCACAATCACTTATATATATTTGTTATCACATAGGTACGGGTATTGGCTTTATGTATGAATTGAAATAAACCCTGTATAGACATCTCAAATTATAGTCAAACAAATTCTATATATTTGTAATATAGTAACGAATAAATATTTAAATAAAAAACGCGAAGAGACATAAAGTGTGCAGTACACTAATAACTCATTAAATGCAACATTCCTATCGGTTATATATTTCAATTATAATAAATATAAAAAATGAGTAATATAATATACAAAGTTTTCATGATTCTTATTTTAAGTGATAGAGCACTCGTAAAAATAAATAAATGAAAGAAGTGATAAGATAACTAATTATTACTTAATCGAATCAAATTAATAGATAATTTAAACCGTTAATACAATGAAGAAGTGAATCGATTACCTTTTAACAGTAGTCGACTCTTCCGCCGATCTCTTGGAAGTTGAGGGTGTGGGCTTGATCTGCTGTTGGTCCTTTTTTTGTGTCTGCTGTGGATGTGCATCAGACTCATCTTCGGATGACGAAAAAATGCTTCCTGCTGTTCGCTTTGACCTGCGCAAAAAAATATTAATATTAAAACCAAATTCAGGTCTATCATTGAGGTTCCTAGATGATAATAAAATGATCTAGAAGTCTATGGACTTAGTTTAACAAAATTATGTTTGAAAAAATAAAGATCTAAAAATTAAAACATACACAAGACTTGTGTAATGAAAAGATTTAACGAGTAAAAAGTTAAATTTAATTTGAATTGATTGAATAGATTGCTTCTTTGATATGAAATAATAAAAAGATAACTACTTGAAATTAATTGAAGAGCTGAATGAAAGATTATAATTATAAAATAAAAATAAAACTTACATTTTTATAGAATATTTCGAGAGTCCTTTAATTAGATAGTCAGGAGAGCTGATTGATGCTGGAACGAACTGATAGCTATACTGATGCAAGTATAGACTTATATACCCCAAAAATCATCTCATTTATCCATATATGTAAAATTGCACACGCATATAACTGCTAATAACTAAAATATAAACGTTCCGTTTGTATGTTGTACGCCAGAAAAATGTTAATACCGAGGTGAGTAAACTTAAGAAAGCAAAGTATACATACCTTCACAAAGTAAATAAAAATAAATTATAATATGTTTATTTACAAACAAAATTTACTTAATTATAAGTATTTTAATATGATAAAATAGAATATAAAATCCTTACTTACCTTTACGTTAAATATTTTTAACTAATGAATGAATAATATACTCAGTTTAAAAAAAAGCATGTAAACAAAGTCACACGTAAAGATTTACTTTCGAAATTCGATGTCGTACCTATGCAGATATCGATTTAGACGCGCGCGTGTTTATATGCAACGCAGCGTATTTAGATCCTATGTCTGTTCTAAATATTACGTAAAAGGAATCTCAGTGATTCTTTAATTAAAAGCAAATTAAAAAAAGTTTTTTGGATATGTATATAAACTAATACACGTTAAATGGAAATTACATTCCAGTTCGCTCATCTAAACCAACATGTCGGTAAGTAAAACTAAAAAAGATAATATATTAATTTAAATAATTTTCTTGACCTATTGAATTTTGAATTGTTTGATAAATATTATCTAAAAATATAAAAATATAACAATATATTTTTATTGTTTCAGGGGTCTAACGATATTTTTATCCCCAATTCATTGTATTCACCGATTGAGGCTGAAGGATCATTTCGACCGTTTCACTTTGAAGATGCACCCTGCGAGAGTAACAGTAACAGCAGTAAAAAAAGGAAGAGAAATGAAATAAGGCCTATATACTCCTACATTAAAAAACCTTATAAAGGCTCACATAAGAAGATCATTAGGATACAAGTTTTTGACTCAGAAGAGTATTCAAAAAATAATATTTCGTGTAATTGTAGGGCTGAAGTATGTGCTCAACACGTAGTAGATAGTGTATTTAATGATGAAATTTATAAATGCGTGAAAGACGTTCTATGTAAAATACAAAAAAGAATGTAAAAGTAAATAAAAAGATATTAATTTAACACGTTTATTTTATTTTTTATCACTTTTTAGAATAAAGTCAAGTTTTAGAAAAAAAAGAGAAACCTAGGAACAGAACTGAATAGTAGATAATGCTTGTATAAATTGAATGTAGGTACTCATATGAACTGGACTGTTGCTTGCATGAATAGACTAACTGCTAACTTAAATAGATTGAGATTAAAAGGTAAGTAACATATTCAAATAGAAAATATATTTTGAATAGAGGAACTGAATAGATTCAAAAGGGTAGAATTGAGAGACCTGGAATATATTTGAATAGAAAATATATTTTGAATAGAGGAACTGAATATATTCAAAATGGTATAATTGGGGTACCTGGATCTATTGATCCAGGTACCCCAATTATACCCTACTAACTGGGCTATAAGTCACGCGTGCATAATATATTATACCCTAGTGTATAATATAATGAATCCTACAAAGTTGAATTGTACCTTTGTGCAAATTAAATGCGAGTAAACAGAGCATATTTTATTGATCCGGGTTATACATAAAATTTTTTCAGAAACAACAAAGAGGTTTTATACCACTTCAAATCCATATACATTTTTAAATGTTTGCGCCTTATATTAGTTAAACAAAATTGTATCTCAAACAAATTATTCACAATTTGCAATAATTTGTTATGAAATATTAGAATATTTGGATTTACCACTCCAAATTAAATATTTTCATGTAAAATAGGCTGTATATGCTATACAGCCATTGACACATTTGGCGGAAAAAAAAACCTACGCGCATGCGCGAAGTTCGGCGCCATTTTTCAATCACAATTCACAGCTTTGTTATCAAGTGTGTTTGTTATTTTATGACCACGTATGTCTATCTTTTACTCACAAGTGTGTTGAAAAACGTCATATATAACTCGTGAGCGTTGCTAATTACAGTCTCGGCTCATTATTAAGCCCTCGCCTGCGGCTCGGGCTCAAATCACAGCCTCGACTGTAATTAGCAACTTCGCTCACTTGTTACATAATATACTAAAAAGCAACAGTAACAATAATATTTCTATTATGAGTTTGATCTACTAAAATGGAAAAAAAATGTTTTTCTTTCAAATTCGTATTCCTATAATTTAAAGCAGTATACTAATTTAATTAATTTTATTTTTAAAAAAAAGGAGGATTTTTTTTTCGAGTAGTTATGACTAGGTACACCCCCTGGTGCCAGCTTATCGTTGAATTTTCGGACACGTTGTATATATATATATATATAAAGGACGCGTCAGTTGGTCGTGTTGCTCGAACCTCTGCGCACACCTCAAGCGATAACTCAAAATCAGTGGTTTGTCTCAAAGCAAACGATTCACTGAGATATCGCCATTTTGCATCGGCATACTTGGCTGCTTTGGGTTGCAGCTTGCAAATTTTATTGAACAACTGTGAATATGTTATTTTCGGCTTTGATTTTTTTAGCTATTGCATAGCTTCTATCGCGGGCTTCTAGCGTGGGGACCGAATCCAGAAATTCCGTAACGAAAAGAGCCCAACATAGAGCGTAGAGCCCAACATACATACAAACATAACTTTACGCCTGTATCCTTTAAGGAGTAAGCAGCAAAACAGATGCTATAAAACCATCTGAGGTCACGATAGACAAATTTGGAGGCACTATAATGATGGAGAAGGCTATTGCAATGACAGGTTATCAGCCTATCGGCCACAAAAACGCGAAGTTTTACCTCTTTACTTTTACTGACTTTTCCAGTATGCCCGGGAAGAGACGCAGCTGGTACATTCTATGTTTTTCTTTTGCTCCCAGTCCAGCATGGAAGTATACTCATGATAGTCCCATGAATTTTGAAAACCGGCATAAATCGATTTTGTCGAAATTAAGTATGTTTATGAAAGTTTTTAGCTACGTCGGGTCGACTAAGAATAACCCTACCACCGCTGGTTAGGGCGTCGTTGGAAGAATTCCTTGAGGGTCACCTGACTGAAATCTATCGCTACCACTTCAGCGGTCATGTATCCGGAAACATTCTATGAAGAGCCAGTTCTATTTATTTTTTATTTTTATTAAATCATTAAGTACGCACACTTTAAAATATACAATGATGCTTAAATACTCATATATGTACAAAGATACAGCTTATTTCTAAGAGAAATTTCTTCCAACAGACCTGTGACTGGAGAGATATATTGAAACAAAATCAGTGCGTGCATAACAAAAACAATATTTAAATAATAAAATAATTAAATTAAATACCTACACTAAGTTTTAATAAATGCACTACTAATAAATAAGAATTTACATACATTCATATAATTAAGTACCAATAATATAATAAATTATATTCGTTGATTAATTTGACTTTAATTTTACGCATTTTGAGAAAGGTTATATTCTCTTGCTCTCTTTGTAAATAAAATTATAGTTTTTAAGTCGCTTATAATTAATGGTAATAAATTCTACAATCTGAAAGCATGTATATTAAAATAGTAGGAAAAGAAATCGGTTTTATGGGGTTTTAACTCCAAGAGAGTACGCTTATATGTGCTCGGCATGGCATATCAGTAGAATGGACAAAGGAGAAACGCTCGCTCAAGCATTTTGGTGCAGAGGGATTACGAACGACGTTAAGGAGAATACAAAGGATACGATTTTTTCTTCGTAATCGAATTGGAAGCCACTTAAGTTGTTTGCGGTAATCTGAAACATGGTCGTACTTTTTGAGGCCGAATATGAAGCGAATGCTAAGGTTTTGTAGCCGTTATAGCTTACTTAAAAGCTCCTCAGTAGCATCTAAGTAGCAGAAGTCGGCATAATGAATTATAGGCTGAATGACCGCTTGTGCAACGGAGATCTTCAATGCAATGGTAGGAAGTATGGAAGAAGACACTTCAATGTGTGAAAGGAGTAGTGCACGTTGCGACTGATTTCGCCTACGCTAGCAAGTATCCATCCATATCCATAATCCAATCCATGTATCCATGATAAATTAGTATCCATAATAACTCCTAAGTTCTAAGCTGTTTCGGTCATAAGAATTGGTGTGTCGCCCATATTTTTTTTCAAAGAAATGTTGTCCAAAAGTTTCTGTTACAAACCCGTTTAAGCATCTTTGACCTCATCTACGTACACTTACCATCAGGTGAGATTGAAGTAAAACTCGACCTTAGTCAACCTAGTATTTCATTGTATTTAGGCATCACTGTTTAACCACGTGCTGGACCAGTCAAAACCAATCACGTTATTGCGCAGAAATTTAACGTGTAGAGATTTTAACTCTGAATCCGTTAAGCAAATTTGATAGTGCAAATAACTATTATATTTGAGTGAACTATAAAAACTTGAGGGAGGCCATAAGCCATCCAGAGCTCGGTAGGTACCTTGGAGAACCAAAAATGAGTTGCCGGCCATGTCAGCGAACCATCTGATTGCGTGCCCGCGTCTTTCCGAACGGAATTTAAAAGGTCAAAAGGAAGTCAAAAGATGTTGTAACGCTTTTTTTTTAGTACCTCTCGCTCCCGTTCGATTGATAGTTTGCAAGAGTGTAGAGCGCGCTTAATACGGTTTTTGTAGTCCCTCGGTCAGAGTGAGTGAACTAGGATGTCGAAGCCTATAAATACTCTGTGCGCTCTGTCATCCATCTTTTTTGGTACGAGTCCTGATTGAGTCCGCAAGGACAGATGTCGGCGATTATTTATATCTTCAAAATGCCATGAAGCATTAGTTTGTATATGTAGAAGATGTTTGGAGGTTAATTGGTGAGTGTTCTTTTGTGGCATATCGATTTTTGTGCTGAGTTAAATCAGCCATCTTGACAAAATATATCCCTTTGTCTGTTCTTTTCAGGTCCACCACGAGATGTAATCCCTCGATATCTTATATAAAGTGAATTACTTCTTTGAGAAACCCAACGTTGTTGGTATGTATCACCTTGGGCATCTTCCACGACCCGTATTTTTCGTATTGTGGTGCTGTAGCGTCATATGCTAATTACATGTGTTTTGTTACAGGGTTTTTTTCTTTTTTCTTTTTTTTTATGGTTACTCCTTTTAAACACCATTCTATTTCTACGCTCCCGGAATGACATCAGTATTGAGACGACAGACATGATGAATTAATCTCGTCCATGAAACCTTTTTAATGGGCCAAGGCCTTCTGCAAACATCAAGATCCAAGTTCCAAGGTATTATAACTGTGTAACTCAACTATTACAACTATTATAACTCAATATAACTGTGCTCCATACTTTTGTTTGATTTCATAGTGTGTCTGTGTTCTCGTTTGTGTGTTGAGAGGAGCTGGCGCCCTTATAGATATAAATTTTGTTACCTCTCACACCTCTGAGTTGGCCATCCCACGTCCCGAGGAAGAGCTAGCCTCGCTACCATCTAGGAGCTTTCCATCTGCTCTGGGGTTAATCCGGCCTGGTGGCAAGTGACCACTAGCTACCGTGCCCTCACCCACCAAGAAACTAGGTTAGAAGTGGCTCCCAACGTTTGGGCTCAGAGAGAACAGACATCCTGTGAAATCAATATTAGGCTCCTTTCTGTTAAAATTAAGTAGAATTCATTATTTGGTCATAATATTGAATTTTTTGTTGTGATATAATCAAAACTTGTTTACTTAAATAACTTGTTAATAATAATTCTTTGATAATAATTAATTTGGTTACTTTTTGCTAAATGCATCCAACATAGCCGTTAATTTTGTTGATAAGGAGCTATTAAACATTAAATTGTTCATTGTATGATAATGATAAGTCTACTTTTCTTGGAGACCTTAAGTTATATAATAATCTCCTTTGGTTTTGATAATATAACATTTCAAATTTAAATTCATTGTTTGTTGTCATAGTAGTACAATGCAAACTTAATTTGTTTTGACAATAACTTCTAACTTGTTGTTGTTATAAATTTTCATTAGCAAAGTGAATATTTAATAATTGTTTGATTTGGTAAGTTTAAATACTTATATTTACTTGGTAATCTATATGTTTAGTGCTTAACACTGTCATTATTAGGGAGCTGTTTATAATTCTAAGTGTCAAGTTTAAATACTTTAAAAAATCTTGTGGAATTTATTTAATATAATATAAAAGACAGTTACTTTTATAGTTTCTTGAAAACATAGAATGGTGAAATTCTTTAATGTTAGTGGACCAATTACCCTTTAACAAACATTCTTTCTATATGTGTTTTTGTGTTGTTATTTCTTTAGTAAAAACATAGTCTAATAAAACTATGGATTGTTGATAACTTAATTTTTGAGTTTTGAAATAATAACCTTAATTCTTTAATGCTTAGAAGACATACTTCTTATGTCCTTAGTTCATAACACTTTAGTTCTATGGTATTTAACATGATGATTCAGGTTGATTCCCTTTCTCGACTTACGTCGGTTTAATAAATACCTCGTCCTGTAACCCACAGGAAAAAAGGTATCTATTTCCCCCTTTTTTTATGGTATTTAACTATAATATAACCTTTTATTTAGAGTTATAATATTATATCATTACTAGTGCAGTACATTAATTCAGTTGTGAAACATTTCTGTTTGTAATAACTTAGTATTACAGCCTCATAAAGCTGTAAGCAACTTAATGTAATGTTAATATTTGGTTAATTTCTTAAAGTAATCAGCATAGTAAAGCTGAGAGCAATGTACTTATAATATCTTGTAAGATCCTCAATATTGGTATAAGAATTTTGTTTATATATTTGTTCGGCATGAACATACACATGCTTAATGAACTTGGATCTTAGTTTGAATTTAATTTTAAATATTTTTTGAATACTTACAAGGAGAGTTAAGTCTCATCCTTATTATACAACTAGACGGAGGCATACTTGTCTTTTCTTTTTTTGGGATTTTGTTTGTTTGACCATCTGTTCCGTATCAATTTCAGAATGTCTATCGTCAATGTGAACTTTCTATTGAAAGATGAACTGGTTGCGACGTGAACTTTAGTCTGGCACGTCGGTGTAGTATCAGGCTTTCAATTGGTACTGTGTTGGTGGATCCGGTTAGCGAACTTGAAGGTCTGTCTCCGAAGGTTAGCAATTTGTTTTGTCTTTTTCTTTTAACTTCAGTTGCTCGTGATAGTGTTATGCATTCTTGTTGCAAAGGTCCTGTTAATTTCCTGGTAAAATATTCAGTGAGGATTGACTAACTATCATGCCAACTGTTTGTGTAGTGAAGTGTAACTCGTGACGACTTTCTAGTGAGCTGTTTCTCTGTATCATCTTTGTCAGTACATCGTCGACGTTTCATTATATTGCCTGGATACTCATTATTCTTAAATAGCTTAACTTTGAATTATGTTGCACATTTTTTTTTTTTTGAGTCAGGGTAAAGTCGTATCGATCATAGTGCCATCTGTTTTTATTTTGATAAACTAATACTGGTTAAATCGTTAATAATTGTTTTGTTGAATTAGTTCAAAAAGCTTTTCGATAGATGCCGTTTGGTGTTTAAAATTTTGCTAGATAGCTGAAGTTCCGCTATTCTACTTTAGATGGCGTTAGTTGTTGGCAGACTAACGTTGAACAACTTTTAATTGCCTTACTTTAGTTTTATTTTTTTGGTATTTGCAAACAACAATAAATATACTTTAAAATCCTGTTAAAAGTTCCTTGAGTAATTGCAAAATATTTTTAATTTTAATTTGTTTGCAAATGAACGGTGCGTAAAAAATTTTTTTATTGTTTTTGAAAGTAATGTTTTTTAAATAATGGTTCCAATTTCGCACATTATATTATAACTTTTAGTTAAAGTTTCTTTGAAGGTTTTAGCAGGTCACCATGTAATTTTCTTTTTAATTTAGTAGGCACTTTAGATATGTTTTTGTGGTGTCCTACTATGCATACCTACTATATGTATGTATATGTGCATCTATCTCTGCTGCGTATTAACATCTAAACCGTAGTCGTGTCTTGAGAAGCTTGTTTTCTTAGGGCATGGAGTAGTTGCATAGGTACTGTGTCTTCATACACAGTGTTTTTTTTGTAGCCCCTTCTTGTTGGCTGGTTATAGATACCGGAGTTGAAACTCGTTAATCCTCCGGATCTAACTTTCTGAAATCCTTTTCTACTGGTGAGCTGTGCTCCCTAGCAAGGTGCCTTGGAGGGAAAACCTCTAGGTAATTTTAATAAACACTTGAGTTGTATGGCTATGGTCCTCCTCAATGTGTTAGTCCCTATATGACTCTTGATGGATACTTGAGAGGCATGAAATCTTTCACCCTCCGTATCCTAGCCCTGTGTCTTGTCCACAGTGTGCTTCAGCCCATTTTGTTGGCTCCTTTTTAATACTAGTCCCTTAGTGACTCTTGAATATACTTGAGCTGTTTGACCTCGTTCAACCTCAGTACCTTATCCGGTGTTCTCATCCACCGGATATTTATGAAACAACCCTGTTTAACAGAGTTTTTTGTTGGTCTTATCCAAATATGTAAATATTTACAAGAACTTAATGTTTGTACCATGGAATTTGAAAGGTATCAAACTAAGTCTTGTTTTGTCTTGTCTCTAGTTTAGTTTTAGTTTATGCCGGCAACATTAGGATTTAAGATTGTGCTCAGTTTTAAGTTAGTTAGTACAGATAGTTATATAAACTGTATACAGGTTAGGGTATAAGTTTAGGGTTAGGTAGCATTAGCATAAGTTTTGTAGGACTAAGCCAAAATTAAAAATCGCATGCATGCACTCTCTTTTCGGCCGATTTCATTCGTTTCTCTAAGATAGGTTAGGGTTAGGTATATAGCTTGATAGCTGTGTACGGGTCGGCTTAAGAATAGCCCTTGTGTCGTAAAAGTCCGACTAATCCGAGTAATCCCTGCTTGGTGGTAGGATCCCTTCTGGATCTACCTGGCTAGCAACCACCCTTCATATAAAGTCTACCTTGGGTAATATGTCCCGGTATTTATTTTATGAAGAGCCAGTTCGAACTTAAACCAAATGTGGTTATAGTTTAGTTTTTTTTTTGGTCTTTAATTTTTTTTAACTTTTATAATGCGTAACCTAATAAAGTTACTATCTTTTGCATTTTTGTTTTTTGTTTTAAATAGTTTTGTTTAACTATTCTTATAATTTTTGAAGTTAGTTTTTTTTTCGCTGCCATAAATATATAAACTTATAAAGTTACACTATTTGCTTTTGTGCGTTTGAAGTCTAGTTATTATGTTTATCTTATAGCTTATAAGGAGCAGGTTCCGTTTTTGTTGGTAAATCCTGTCTCTTAGCTTCTTAAGGAGCAGGTTCCTTTTTGTTGGTAAATCCTGTCTCTTACTTTTACTGTTATGAGTAGATAACCTAATAAAGTTATTCTATCTCTTATATGCCTTTAGTGTTTTTATGAGTCAATGACCTGATAAAGTTGTTTGATCTCTTTGCCTTTAGTGCTTTTGAAACAGTTAATCTTATTATGTTTATACACTTTTGAACGCACAGGTAATCATTTAGGAGTTTCCTTTGAAAGTTTTTTTTCTCAAGTTTATACAAGTAGAGGATGATGAACCATCCTATCTTTTGTCATCTAAGTAAATTTTGGTGTTGGGTTGTTTTAGTATAAAGTGCAGCAGGTGTTCGAGATAGAAGGTAAGTCCTATCTTTGGTGTTGGGTTATGTTTGGTAAGGTTGATGACTAATCAGCCAGGTTTTTTTTTGGAGCGTTTGGTTGAAATAAATAGTTATGGGATCTGGAAGAATTGTTTTGTTCCAGTACCTTATGTTGCGTTTTTTTTACTTCCTGGAGCTTGAGGCGTTGGTGGTTTGCTTGAGTTTTAGAGAAGAGGCAAGGGGACTTGCAACGAAAAATTTCCAATTTCCAACTCCGTTTTCAATTAAAAATTTTTCTTCAGGAGGAAGAGGGGTACTGTAACGCTTTTTTTTTAGTACCTCTCGCTCCCGTTCGATTGATAGTTTGCAAGAGTGTAGAGCGCGCTTAATACGGTTTTTGTAGTCCCTCGGTCAGAGTGAGTGAACTAGGATGTCGAAGCCTATAAATACTCTGTGCGCTCTGTCATCCATCTTTTTTGGTACGAGTCCTGTTTGAGTCCGCAAGGACAGATGTCGGCGATTATTTATATCTTCAAAATGCCATGAAGCATTAGTTTGTATATGTAGAAGATGTTTGGAGGTTAATTGGTGAGTGTTCTTTTGTGGCATATCGATTTTTGTGCTGAGTTAAATCAGCCATCTTGACAAAATATATCCCTTTGTCTGTTCTTTTCAGGTCCACCACGAGATGTAATCCCTCGATATCTTATATAAAGTGAATTACTTCTTTGAGAAACCCAACGTTGTTGGTATGTATCACCTTGGGCATCTTCCACGACCCGTATTTTTCGTATTGTGGTGCTGTAGCGTCATATGCTAATTACATGTGTTTTGTTACAGGGTTTTTTTCTTTTTTCTTTTTTTTTATGGTTACTCCTTTTTCACACCATTCTATTTCTACGCTCCCGGAATGACATCAGTATTGAGACGACAGACATGATGAATTAATCTCGTCCATGAAACCTTTTTAATGGGCCAAGGCCTTCTACAAACATCAAGATCCAAGTTCCAAGGTATTATATTTTAATGTAAAATGTATTAGGTTAAACTTAGCTTACCGCATCTTGTACATCAATGTAAAACCGTGATTTCTCAATATAACTGTGCTCCATACTTTTGTTTGATTTCATAGTGTGTCTGTGTTCTCGTTTGTGTGTTGAGAGGAGCTGTCGCCCTTATAGATATAAATTTTGTTACCTCTCACACCTCTGAGTTGGCCATCCCACGTCCCGAGGAAGAGCTAGCCTCGCTACCATCTAGGAGCTTTCCATCTGCTCTGGGGTTAATCCGGCCTGGTGGCAAGTGACCACTAGCTACCGTGCCCTCACCCACCAAGAAACTAGGTTAGAATGTGTTCGCGCCAGTAAGGCGCTTTTAGTTCGTAGTTAAGGCTACCCGCATTTTTCATTTTATTTGACCATTAGATGTCATTCGCCGCATACATTTTATACTTCAGTACATCGTCATACAGCGTCACGAACGGTTCGCGTCTCACGTGCCCAACACGCGCCTGAAGGCTGTGTACTCATCATATAGATAGGGTGCTCCTTGATGCCCCTTGACCGCGCCGCCAGTGGATGCTTCTCTCGCACGAGAACCCACAAACAAACCGCAAGTATTGGACTAAACTGCTTACGTTGTGAAGTGACGTCATATTACCCGGGCCCGGAAGAAAGAAGCAAGAGAAGAAGCAGACGTACCGCTCCAGGGTTCGTGTATGGGTGAGCGTTGCCGCTCTTTCCGCTGTAAGTCTAGCATAGTCCAATTCTCTCTTTTTATTAATAGATATTAGATGCTCCCTAACCGCATTATACTCTCAACCGCATTCAAAGAGGGTGTGTATCCCTAGCGATCCGAGGGTGGTTATTTGCCTCCATACGAAGCAGTGGCCGCCACATACCCCATTCTGGTCCTTTCGAGCCTGATTTATACCCAATCTAGTCCTTTTGAGTCTGATTGATCTCCCAATCTGGTCTTTCAATCTAGATTTCTTTCTTTATAACCTTAGGTATTAGGTATCGGTTCCAAGCAACCGCCCTAACCTGGCCAACTGCGCCTTCCGCCATATTTCTATAATCGCTTTCTTACGCTAATATAGAAAATTAATACACCTAATTCCCTTATTATAATCAAATACAGTCCACTAATCATAATTTGTACTTTCCTAAAGCAAACTTTAATTTCGCAAAACCTATTGAGTTATACACTACTTTATAAGTTGTTTTTTCAACTATTTCTTTACCGCTCATTCCATTTTATTCTCTTTGTTACGTTACGGAGTGTAAAAACTTGTTTTAAGCATACTTTTATAATTTCTTACAATAATATTTACATGTAGGTAGTTTCAAAACTCTCGCGAAATTGTTCTCGAACATTCCATTTGACATAGAATAGTACAGCGCTATTACGTCATACTGCGTTTACTAAATCTAAGTAATCTCTAATCTTTTAACATATTCTTTTAACTTAATGACGTCTAAGAGTGCAACTGTTTCTAAGGGCGTTGACAAAATGTCGTTAACACTAAAAAAGTTAACTCGAAAACGCGATGAAATATTCTCACGGTTACAAATAACCTATAACTATTCCAAAGACGCTTTACACGATGAATCTTCTTGCGAGTTATTTATGTGTAACATGATTTCCTTAGACGATTTACGTTCTGAATTTAGTAACATAATCGAAAACATTAATGATCTTGAACAAGAAATAAATCCTTCGTATGAACCTAGTTTTCAAAGCTGGTCGGCATTCGAAGACTTATACTGTCGTTGTAGACACACCGCTAATAAATTATCTAATAAAACTACAGTTTCTGTACCGCAACAGCCTTATTCTAAAAAGGCCGTCATCAATTTGCCTAAACTAGATTTGGTTAGTTTCTCCGGTGAACCTACTACATGGCCTACATTTTATGAAACCTTTAAAAATACGATCCACGATAATCCTGATATAACCGACAATGAAAGAGTGCAATATTTGTTAGGTAAATTGTCAGGTCGTGCCCTGTCCATCTGTAGCGGTATAACACCTAACGCCGACAACTACCAATTAATATGGCAGACGCTTGTAGATAAGTACAACGACAAACGTAGTTTAGCAGCAGCATACCTTGAACAAATTTTCGAGTTTAAACCATTTAATACCGCACACTCTAAAAATATTGACTTATTCCTAGATAAGTTTTGCGCCGCAGTCTCATGCTTACAATCTCTCAAACTTAATAATCTATCAGATTTTATGCTGCTACATATCGCTCTTAATAAAATTGATTCAGAAACCGCCCGCTGCTTCGAAATGCAAAATAGAGATTCATCCATACCTACCTACAATGATTTAATAACTTTCCTTCGTACACAAACTAAAATACTTGACCGTACTGCGTCACATTCTAATTACTCTCATAGTAAAAATCGTGCACCGACCTTATCTCGTCAAACCAATAATAATTATTCCCGATCCGTAACTAAGCCTATGCATTCCTTTGTAACTGCTTCTCACTCGCACTCGCAGAGTTGCTTATTATGTAAGCAACCTAATCATTATCAATTGTTTAAATGTCCGAAGTTTATGGACCTATCTATCGATAAACGCCTTGAATTAGTTAAATCTTATAAAGCATGTACCAATTGTTTAAGTTACAGTCATCATTTAACTTCATGTAAGTCGCTGTTTAACTGTCGATACTGTAATTACAAGCATCACTCACTGCTATGCCGCAAGCAAGTATCGAACCGTGCGCCTGCGCCTACAACCACTGCGCCGACGGGGCAGTCCGCGCGCGACCGCGATGACTCACGCGCTTGTCTCGATGCCGCCGCGAGGACTCAGCCGTCCGCACAAAATAATGTTGCGTTATGTAATAACTTAGATTCCTTTGTTTCACGCGCGTCGACTTGTTTACTTGGTACAATCGAACTTTTAGTTTACGACACGTCTGGTACATCGCATAATATTCGTGCCCTGCTAGATTCGGGATCACAAAATCATTTTATAACCGCAAATGCTTGTTCAAAACTTAAACTTAATTATAATAAAATTTCCCGCGCTTTTGTTAAGGGTATAGGTTCATCGCCAAACCCAATAAAAGGCAAAACTTCGTTTATAATTAACTCGCTTAATAATAATAGTGTCTCTTTTCCGCTCGAGGCTTTTATCATAGACCGCATTACTGATAGTTTACCAAATATTAATATTGACATGTCAGCACTTTCTTACTTACAAAATATAACGCTAGCTGACAATAAGTTTTATAAACCTGGAGATATTGATCTTCTTATAGGTGCCCCACTATTTACTGAAATTTTGCTTTCTGGTCGCATTACCGGACCTCCCGGGACCCCGACGGGTCTGGAGACGGTGTTTGGCTATGTTTTAATAGGCAATGCGCCAGCCGCTAATTGTTTAACCGTAAATAATATTTCTTTATGTGCCTTTGCTGAACCCGCGCCGCAAATAGATAGTATTCTACATAAGTTTTGGCAATTAGAGGAGGTTTCTTGCGAGCCTGCCTTAATCCCGTCCGCTCGCGAATGCGAACAAATATTTATCGATTCCGTGTCGAGAGACTCGACCGGCCGCTACACGGTTGCTCTGCCGTTTTCTCATGATACTGAACTTCTAGGTAGTTCATATCAAACCGCTAAACGACGTTATGCGTCGCTCGAACGTAAGTTTGTAACCGCTCCCGAATTACGCGCTCAATATAACGCTATAATTCAAGAATATATTTCCAAGGATTTTGTTTCGCCGCTCGCTTTCGATGATCGCTCTGGTTATTATATTCCACACCATGCCGTGGTGCGTAACGACAAGGTTTCCACCAAGGTACGGATGGTAATGGATGCAAGTTGTAAAACAGATACGGGTTACTCTCTTAATGATATATTACATACCGGACCTAATTTACAAAACGACTTATTTTCAATTTTACTTAACTTTCGTTTATATAAAATCGCTTTTACCTCAGATGTTAAACAGATGTTTTTAAGTATTTGTGTGAAAGAAGATCACCGCAAGTTTCAAAAATTCTTATTTCGATTCGATTCAACATCGCCGCTAGTTAGTTACCAGTTTAACCGCGTGTGCTTCGGTCTCCGCAGCAGCCCGTACCTCGCGATGCGCATGCTGCGCGAGCTGTGCGCGGACGCGGGCTCGGCCGCCGCTGCCTCCGCTGGCGCTGACCGCGTCTCTGTGCGCCCGAGCGCCGCAGATGTCATACTCCGCCATTGTTACATGGATGATATCTGTTATTCTACTTCCACTATCGAAGATGCCATTCTTTTAAAAGATCATCTGCTAGGGTTGTTCTCAGCTGGAGGTTTCGAGTTGGTGAAGTGGTCCAGCAACTCGACTGACCTACTTGAGTCCTTACCCGCGTCCCATCGATACTCGTCGAATGTAAATTTCGAAGAAAACGCAAATCAGAGTTTGAAGGTGCTTGGACTCCAGTGGTCTCCTGTATCTGACGAATTTTATTTTACCGTTTCTCTCGTAAACCGTCCATGCACTAAACGTAACATTTTGTCTGTAATCGCTCGTCAATTTGATGTACTCGGATTGATCGCGCCCGTTATATTATACGCTAAATTAATTTTACAAACTCTTTGTATATTAAAGTTGAACTGGGATGACACCCCGCCTTGTAACGTTATTCATATTTGGAAACAGTACATACACGAATTACCTTTAGTTCAAAATTTACGAATACCACGTCATTTAAATGTTTTTAAAAATTCTAAACTTTCTATAGTAGCCTTCGCGGACGCTAGCGAAAGGGCCTACGGTTGCGTCGTGTATTTACGTTTAATTAATAATTTTACGTCACCGCCAGTTATTAGCTTAGTGTGTGCTAAGTCTAAAGTCGCTCCGCTTCATACTATTTCTGTAGCTCGGCTTGAGTTGTGCGCCGTGTTACTTATGTCTAAATTAGTTAACCGCGTTATTAATAATTATAAAGCACGTCATAATATAGATAATATATATTGTTTTACCGATTCCATGATCGCACTTCATTGGGTGCACTCATCACCGCACAAATATAAATGTTTTATAGCAACCCGTATCACAAAAATTATTAACACTCTTCCTGCATCATGCTTTTATCATGTGTCAGGTAAAGACAACGCCAGCGACTGTTTGTCTCGGGGATTGACTCCCGCGCAAATAATAGATCATCCGCTTTGGTTTAATGGCCCTGATTGGTTAACTCAAGAGGTGTCTCGGTGGCCTATCACCGCTATCGATTCATCACGTTTAGATGAAAATTTACTCGAAACTAAACCTATGGTTTCGTTGCCCGCTATAAAAAACGATGTCAATATTCATCCTCTTATTTTATTATCGCGCCGCTTTTCTTCGTGGATGAAATTGCTTCGTTCTATTGTTTATATATATATAGATTTTTACGAATCTTACCGCCTTCAAATACTATCACCGCTACTGATATTAATAAAGCAGAGTTATATTTAATTAAATCGATTCAAACGCTTTACTTTTCTGAAGATATTCAGAAGGTTAAATTGAACAAACGTTGTTCGTCCGCTTTAAATAAACTGTCGCCCTTCCTCGACTCGTCGGGCGTGCTCCGCGTGGGCGGCCGCCTGCGCCGCGCCAACCTCGCGTACGAGCAGCAGCACCCCGCGCTGCTGCCTCGCTGCGACCACAGCGTGGAATTAATTATTAAACACTATCACCGCGTGAACTGTCATACTGGACCAATCGCATTAATGTCAATACTTCGTCAAAGATTTTGGATTTTATCATGTAGAAATATAGTACGCCGTATCATACATCATTGTAATTATTGCTTCAAAATTAAACCCAAACAAACGTTCCCGCCAATGGCTGACCTGCCCGCCTGTAGAGTAAATGAAACTAAAGCTTTTACACACACAGCGGTAGATTATGCAGGGCCTATAAATATTATACCTTATAGAAAACGAGGTGTACGATCCATAAAATCATATTTATGTATATTCGTTTGCTTAGTTACTCGCGCAGTTCACGTAGAGCTAGTAACGGACTTAAGTTCTAATTCTTTTCTCTCCGCTTTTAAACGTTTTTTATCGCGCAGAGGTGCCGTTTCTTGCATGTACTCTGATAACGCAACTAATTTCATAGGAGCTAAAAATGCAATTTCTGAATTATATACTTTCCTCGAAACAGAAGATTTTAAACTCAATTTTTCAAATGAACTAGCATCGCACCGTACATCTTGGAAATTTAACCCGCCGCGTAGTCCGCATTTTGGGGGTCACTACGAGATTTATGTGAAAGCTTTTAAAACCCATCTTTATAGGGTAATAGGTTCTCAGCTACTTACGTACGAAGAGCTACTTACAGTTCTTACCCAAATTGAATGCGTAATTAACTCGCGTCCGCTCACGTTACTCGGAGAAGATCCGTCGGAACCTAGCGCTCTAACTCCGGCGCACTTCCTTATGTCAACGCCTTTGAAACACTTGCCCGCTTGTAACGTCACTGATGAACCTTCTCAATTATTGCGCCGCTATGCTTTGCTAGATCAAATGGTTCAATCGTTTTCTAAACGCTGGAAACAGGAGTACTTACATCTCCTGCAAACAAGAGAGAAATGGAATGCGCCTTCCAACCCCGTGAAGGAAGGTACTGTCGTCATCATTATGACAGATAACGTTGCGCCACTTCATTGGCCACTTGGCGTGGTGATCGCCACCTACCCCGGTAATGATGGGGTTGTTAGAGTTGCGTCAGTAAAGACGGCAACAGGCGTGTATCGACGACCTGTCGTCCGTCTCTGCCCTCTACCTTCCCAATAACCGCCCGCTTCATGCCACCCCGGCTTTTCCCTATACTTATTTAGTTTAGTTTAGTTTCTTTTGTCTCTTAAAACCAGATGGTTTTAAGGCCGGGGGCATGTTCGCGCCAGTAAGGCGCTTTTAGTTCGTAGTTAAGGCTACCCGCATTTTTCATTTTATTTGACCATTAGATGTCATTCGCCGCATACATTTTATACTTCAGTACATCGTCATACAGCGTCACGAACGGTTCGCGTCTCACGTGCCCAACACGCGCCTGAAGGCTGTGTACTCATCATATAGATAGGGTGCTCCTTGATGCCCCTTGACCGCGCCGCCAGTGGATGCTTCTCTCGCACGAGAACCCACAAACAAACCGCAAGTATTGGACTAAACTGCTTACGTTGTGAAGTGACGTCATATTACCCGGGCCCGGAAGAAAGAAGCAAGAGAAGAAGCAGACGTACCGCTCCAGGGTTCGTGTATGGGTGAGCGTTGCCGCTCTTTCCGCTGTAAGTCTAGCATAGTCCAATTCTCTCTTTTTATTAATAGATATTAGATGCTCCCTAACCGCATTATACTCTCAACCGCATTCAAAGAGGGTGTGTATCCCTAGCGATCCGAGGGTGGTTATTTGCCTCCATACGAAGCAGTGGCCGCCACAGAATGTGAAGACAAATTGGTTTGCAATAAAATACTAAAAAAATAACGTATTGATTAGGATAAGGATGAATATTATACTGATGATACCTATCTTTATCGCAATTTAAAACATGTATTTGGAACGCGTTTTGCAACCATCAAAAAGATTATTGTCAGTCAATATTAAGAGATGAATATAATATGCTGCCCCGAACTATTTTTCAGAACTTTTGAAGAGTAACAATTCCGGCATACATAATTTTTACGTAACTTTAATCGTTTACGCAGCGCAGGCAATAGTAGCTCTTGAAACTGAATAATTTTCCGGGTTTCTGCAACATTTTCCTTTACAACTTCGCTCCTATTGGTCGCAGCGCGATGTTATATAGCCTACGAGCGTTTGCCCGCGACTTCGTATACGCATAAACTCAAAGTCCTATTTTCCGTTCCCGTGGTAATTTCGGGAATTCCTTTCATTATACAAACAGACACTTATTGAGGAACCTTTATACCAAGTATCACATCCGTGCACTCAAAGAATAAGATTTAATCATACAAACTAAAACATCATATATTTCCCGTTCCCGAGGAAATTTCGGGAATTCCTTTCATAACACAACCGCCTGGTTGTGTTATGAAATTCTTTTTGAAAAACTCTTATGCCAAGTATCATATCCGTGCACTCAAGGAATAAGATTTTTCATACAAACTAAAAAAACTAATAATTCCCGTTTCCGTGGGAATTTCGGAAATTCCTTCCTTAGTGCACCCCTACATCCCCTAATAAATGTATGCTCCAATGGCTTTCCGCCATATTTTATATATCTGCCGGCTACCAAGTGTACAGTTAGCTACACCCCTGAAAATAAAGTTATTGTTATAATGAAATAATGTTATAACCAGCCTATAACATGCTTTCGTACAAAAATAAGTCATGTTGCATGAAAAAGATCTGCCTACCACCAAGTACCTAATACCTACCTTATAGAACATTTTTGAATAGGAGCTTTCTTAATACGTAATACTAGGTAATTAATAGGTTTTTTTTATACTTAAGATCAAGATTCAAGGGATAGATCGCGCAAGGTGACACCCAATATATTTAACAAAAACGACACATTATACTCACACACCTTACCTTAATAATATGCCGTATATATCTATGAATGTATAGAGCGACACGGGTCTATTGGCAGGTGGCAAAAAAATTGACTAACCGCGGTCTTATAAAGTGTCACTTCATGACTTTTGCCGTCTCATATTTATTGTTGTACTTTAAATTTAAAAAAAAAAATGTTAAAAATACACGAAAATATGTAAAATGTGGGCTTACTTATGGTGGTGGTAAAAGTGAAGAAGTTGTTTAAAGAAAGAAAAACAATATAAAGTCCCTATAAATCCATAAAAATAGTAAACAAGAAAGTTGCCTCTGCATTGTTTACATATTGCCATAATTTGAAAGTTGTATTTTTGAAACGTATTTTTTTTTATCTTATTAAATGAAACTGCGATTCCAGGAGATGAGCCACTGTTAATGAAAAGTGCATTAAACTCGGCAGATATTTAAAGTGTATTATTTTATTCTGAAGAAAGAAATGGTAACGATTTTTAAGAATAAGATATAGTAGTCAATTATATTTAATTATTGTAATTAGGTAGTCAATTATTGTCAAATATTCTGACGGTTATATACAATATACATTTTTACATACATACACATACACAACGTCACGCCTGTATCCTTATGGGGTAGGCAGAATACCAGAGGTTACAAGACTATCTGATGTCACGTTTGACAAGTTTGGAGGTATTATAAAGATGGAGAGAGACTATTGTAGTGACAGGGGGTCAGCCTATCGCCCACAAAATGCCTTTAAAACCTATATACATTTTTTTATGGAATTAAAAAAACACTAGGAAACACTATTTCTGATGTTTCTCCCGGGTTCTTTATTTTGCATCTTAGTTTAATTTAGCTAACTTTACAGATATTGTGTTTACCGCCATATCAGTGTGATATGTAATGTGATATAAAACATGTTCGAAATGATCAGAGTTTCCATGAAACGAAAAGTAACAGAAGTCAAACTTGAAAAGCATCCCTGTGAAATCCCAATAATGTTTGAAAGTGCATTAAATGCCATAGGAGCTATTGAAAGCGCAGTCATTGTTCACATGTGAAGAAATTACATGAATGATTTCATTACATTACTAAGATCCTCCAAAGTTTATTTTCTCTAGTATGTAATTTCTTTGAGAACATCATTGTCATTTTACTACGAGTGATCAACAATCACGCACCATTACTTAACCGGAGTACTTTACCTGACATGCGGTTACTAAGCAGAATCACGGACAACTATTTTTTGGATTACCCTCACTACTTGCATCTTATTTTTAATAGACAAGTTTACAATTTTGTGCTTTATTACCGTGCACTAGAAGTTCTGAATAATTCAAAAGACTCACATATAGTAATTTATTCAAACCATTTTGCGTACTGCATCAGCCAACTCGTGAACTACCCGATTGGTTTTTGTCGGAATTATACGAACTCGTCACATACTCCTTTTTTAAATATTAAAAAATCTGATCGATATATTGCTCAATGGCAGCACAAGGTAGTTGACACTGAGGATTTTATACATTGTTTCTCTGAATTATTAATGGTATTGAAGGATTTTTTGATTGAAGGAACAATTACTGTTAAACAAAAAGTGTATATAAACTTGGTTAAAATACCCCTTATTAGTTATTTAGTTTAGTTATGCAATCTTGGTCTTAACATAAAGCCAAATAAGTATTATTTAAATTTACCGATGACGCGTAGTTTATTTTTTAATATTATGTGTGGTCTTAGGGCATTGCTAAATATTTTTGTTGGATATTACAAGTTTCACTTGGATTCTTTTATAAAGCGGATGTATGATTGTGTCACTGAATTATTAACAGTATTGGGTTATAAAACGATTATTTTTAATTACAAGTTTTATTTAAATCTGGTTGGAATACCTCTCATTAACCGTATTCCTTTATGCAACCTTGATCTTTACGGAAAGGCACATAAGTGTTATTTTTATTTTGTGAAATTGAGTTACTTAATTTTCTTCAGTATGTGTAGTTTAAGGCCAGTGCTAAATGTTTTAATTCGATATCATAAGTTACAATTGAACTTTTATATAAAGCGGACAGATGGTATTGTTTATGAGTCCTCATTCATTTCGGATTTGCATATATTATCAGTTATTTTTTTGATACGCAGGTTTGATTGCAAATTATTGAAGACATCTGCTTGTTGTGATTCTAAAAGGTATTTTTGTTTTACGATAATCGAGATCTTTAGCAATGTACGATAACAATTTAAAAAAGTTAAACATTTATTACCAGAACGTGCGCGGTCTTCGAACAAAATGCCTAGAACTACGTCAAAATATATTGTGCAATGATTATGATATTATAATTATAACCGAAACGTGGTTACATGACGGGATATTCGATGCGGAGCTGTGTGATAGTAGGTACGACGTGTTTCGCGAGGATCGCGACCTGGTGGCTACCGGGAAGAGTACCGGAGGGGGAGTCATGGTGTTGGCGAAGCGCACTCTTGGCGCCCTGCGGCTCGAACCCGGACCCTGCGCGCCAGAGTCGCCTCCGACCGCTGAGTCACTATGGATATCCGTACCAGGTCGTGCGTGTGCGTCTTCTTTAGACCTACTGATCTGTGCTGTGTACGTCCCGCCCGACCCTCGTAGAATGATAAGAGATATAGACTGCATTATTGAGCACGCTAAATTCACCAAAGAGTTATACCCTAACGCAAACTTTTTAATTGTAGGAGATTTTAATTTATCGTGTTTTCTATGGGAAAATGATTATCCCCAATTGTTAAGAAAAGGTTCTGTTGACGTACAAGACGCTGGAGTAAAACTTCTTGAACAATTTTGTTTTATTAATTTAAGACAATTTAATTACTTAAGAAATTACGCTGAAAATGTATTAGACTTGTGTTTTTCTAACTTGCCTCTGACAATTAATCGTTGTTTATCACCTATTATAAAAGAAGATCACGCTCACCCACCTTTAATTATTGATATTAAAGACATAAGTTTCCAGGGACTTCGTGAATCTCTTACACCAAGAAAAAATTTTTACAAGGCAGATTACGACAGCATAAATCACTACATAACCAACCTCTCAGGACTGGCATTCTCTGTTGAATATTGGTACTGTTGACGTGGCCACAACTACTTTTTATAACGTTTTATATACATGTATAAATAACCATGTCCCAACTTACACACCCAAATCTAGTAGATCATATCCTAAGTACTACAGCCCAGCTCTAATAAAAATTATTAAGGAAAAAACTAAAGCTCACTATAGATGGAAAAAATATGGCAATCAAATAGATTACAATGAATTTGCACTACTTCGCGCTAGAGAACGTCGCATACAGAAAATTTGTTTCAAAAAGTTTACGTCAAAATGTGAGAATAAAATTAAAGATCATCCTAAACTATTCTGGTCTTATGTCAAGGCTTTACGGGGTAGTTCCAGTTACCCGAAAACTTTAAGCTTAGGCAACGATAAATTTACAGATGGTAAAGCTATTTGCGACGGTTTTAACAGGTTCTTCAAAAATGCTTTTGGAATGTCACACACTAATAGCGGATCCACATCAGACCATAACCATAACTACGTTAGCTCAGATACAATTTCTTCATTAAAACTACACCCATGAACGTTAAAAATCTACTTATAAAACTTGACTTAAACAAAGGAGCTGGTAGTGATGGAATCCCACCAATTTTTTGGTTGAGATGCGCTAACTCGCTGGCTCTGCCACTATCAATAATTTTTAACCGCTCATTAAAGGAAGGAATATTCCCAGTCATATGGAAATCGGCGCACATCATTCCTATCCATAAAAAAGGCAGTAAGACAATTATAGAAAATTACAGAGGAATCTCTATGTTATGCACAGTTGCGAAACTTCTCGAGCTTATTATATATAATGCGATTTATCATGTTATTTCTAAATCCATACCTCAGGAACAACACGGTTTTCTAAAGATGCGATCGACTACAACTAATTTGGCCGTCTTTTCGGATTATGTGTTAACCAACATGGAACGCGGTGGGCAAATAGACGTTATATACACCGATTTTGAAAAGGCGTTCGACCGTGTAGATCACAACATACTTCTTAAAAAATTGAACATGCTTGGCATTCATGGAGATTTATTACGTTTTATTCGATCGTATCTTTCGAATAGGTCACAGGCTGTGGTCATCGGGGGTTATAGGTCGGATTTCATAGATGTACCCTGCGGCGTACCTCAAGGATCACATTTGGGACCATTGTTTTATAATGCTTACCTTTTTGACATCGGTAGTTGTTTCAATCACTCTGAATTTTTACTTTACGCCGATGACAAAAAAATATTTCGTAAAATCAGCTCCATTAGCGACTGTAAATCGTTACAAAACGACCTGGACTCCTTGTCTCAATATTATATCAAAAACAATATTACTATAAATATACAAAAATGCGAACATGTCATCTTCTCACGCAAAAAAAAGCCCATTGAGCACATCTACACTTTTAATGAAATGTCATTGCAATCAGAAAAACCAGAACGGTACGAGATTTAGGAGTGTTTTTTGATCACAAAATGTTGCTTACTGATCATATAGAATACATCAACAAGAGAGCTTTTCGTAGTCTAGGTTTCGTTCTACGTTCCTGCAAGCCATTCACCAACAAGGAAGCAATTAAATTAATATATTTCTCATATGTGAGGAGTATTCTGGAATACTCCAGCACTATGGTCTCCACAGTACATGATATATATAAATAAAATAGAAAGGATTCAAAAAATATTTATAAAGCACCTAAATTATCGTTACCGTTTAGACCCAGGGTCTTACGAGAATAGCTGTAGAGCGCATGGTCTCTTGTCCTTAAAACATAGGCGTATGATTCTGGATATGTGTCTTCTGTACGACATTGTTCATAGTCGGATTGATTGCCCTAATTTGGTCGCCAAGATTTCCTACTGCGCACCAACTTACCGTACGAGACACACAGCCTTACTACACGAACAGTTACACTACACAAACTACACAAAAAACACTGTCATCTCCCGCATCACACACACATACAACAAACACTTCAGTCACATAGATCTATTTGCTTGCAGTAAATCTAAATTTAAACATGACCTTATCAACACCTTTATAGAATAGTCGCAAATCGAAATTGTAATTGTTTTAATTTTAGTCCTATTTAAGACATTTTTGTTGAAGAATTGAGATAGGAATTCAATTTAAAAAAAAATGGAACAAGCCATAAACCTTTACGTTCTTTTTTTTTAATTTTAGGTATACATAGTTTATACGTTAACACATACTATTTATGTATCTATATATTAACATTTTAAATATAAATCAATATCTATCTAAACAATATTTAAATAATTTAAACCGTGAAAGTATCTATATGCTTTATATACTTTATATTTATATCTTTATTGGATATTATATTTAAATTATATCTTTAAACATTCAGAGCTTTGAATTTCTTAATTTAGAATATTGTTTTTCTAACAGAACTATTTAATTTTCATTTCTGTACACTTTTTGGAATTCCTTTGAAGTTTTTTGTTTGTTTTTGTATTTATTGCACTACTTCTGATTGAGTACTATCTGTAAAGTTTAGGGAAACCTGTTATTGGCATTATTATATTGTTTAAACGTTTTGTAAAATATTGTTATGATGTATGCTGTTGGTTTTCTTAATAAATAAATAAATAAAAAACAAGAAAGACAGATATTTAGAAAAGCCTTTCATCATTGAACTATTTTCAAAGATCGAAGAAAGTAGTGATGACGAAGTTAACGAAATTAAAAATTGATATTTTTATGTCGTTATCTATTTAAATGATATTTGCCGGACCCAATTACAGTAAAAGATTTTGATACTTTTATTTAATATTTATTAAAAAAATATTTTTAATGTTTGATCATCAGTTTTAACCTTTCAGATATCTTTTTTTTCTTGTAATAAATTATTTATATTTTCAAACATGTTCATGCATTTATGTTTTTCCCTGAGAATATGGTGATTTTACAGAATGGGAACCCTTATTTCACCCTTATGCTAACAACGTCAAGTGCCAAAAATGTCTTGTCGGACATGACGAAACAAATAAAATAAATTCAGTTAAACAGCTTTATTATTCAATATTAAGATTTGTACAAACTTACTTTCAGAATAATTTTGATAAAACGAATAATATTTTTTAGTTTATGTTTTCGGGCCCTCCTATTCTGGACAAAAAAGCATGTAGTTCTATAGAATGGTAGGAATGGTAGCCGTCATTGGCAGGATCTCTTTCAGCTCTCTACGCCCAGTTGTTACGGATGTACGTTGTCTGTCAGTCACTCAGTAACTCAGTCAGTAACGGAACAGTTTTATATATATTGATGTTTACCGGGGATAGTGTAGCATTACACTATTCCCATGTGAAAGAAAATTTTAAATTAGATCAATAGTTTCAAAGCCTATTCAATGCAAACAAACAAACAAACCAAAAATCAAATCTTTCCTCTTTGTAGTATTAGTATAGATATATGTTTTATTTATACGTATATGTCACCAGAAAATACTGAATTCCGTAAATTTATAATTTTACTATCAACATAAACTTCCATACCTAGGATTCTAAACGGGATACAATAGTATATTATGTAACAAGTGAGCGAAGTTATTAAGGCTATCGCCTGCGGCTCGGGCTCAAATCACAGCCTCGACTGTAATTAGCAACGCTCACGAGTTACATACGACGTTTTACAACACACTTGTGAGTAAAAGACAGACATACGTGGTCATTAAATAACAAACACAGTTGATAACAAAGCTGTGAATTGTGATTGAAAAATGGCTCCGAACCTCGCGCATGCGCGTAGGTTTTTTTTTCTGCCAAATGTGTCAATGTCTGTATAGCATAATACAGCCTATTTTACGTGAAAATGTTTAATTTGGAGTGGTAAATGCAAATATTTTAATGTTTTATAACAAATTATTGTAAATTGTGAACAATTTGTTTGATATACATATTTGTTTTACTAATATAAGGCGCAAACATCTAAAAATGTATATGGATTTGAAGTGGTATAAAACCTCTTTGTTGTTTCTGAAAATATTTAATGTATAACCCGGATCAATAAAATATGCTCTGTTTACTCGCATGTAATTTGCACAAAGGTACAATTCAACTTTGTAGGATTCATTATATTATGCACTAGGGTATAATATATTATGCACGCGTGACTTATAGCCCAGTTTATAGTTCTAAATTCAATAGAATAAGGCTCACTTTACGAGCAATTGTATTATTTTACGCCCATATTTTCGAAAATTTATGAACTTACCGAACTCACGCGTAAAATAATAAATAAGCTCTGATTGGTTGAATAGGTCACGTGTTCAAATTTCAAAAAACAAATTCATCAGAAGACCTTCTCGGAACGGTTTGGTGCGACGACGAGCTCAGCAAGGAGGAGCAGTTAAGTTGCAAATAGGCCACACGTAAACCATTAGTGTTGACAAGCTAAATTCTGTAATTGTTTGTCTTCTTGACCAATCAGCGAGCATTGTATTATTCTCCGTATTAAAAAAAGAATAAAATTAAAAGCTCTGCTGTGATTGGTCGAACAGTTTAGAATCTTACGAATGGACATCCGTAAGTTTGTGAATTTGTCACTAGACGTCGCTAATTGATAAATTTGCGAAAATGTGAGCGTAAAATAATACAATTTATCTATCGTTAAGAATCTTACGGATTTTTTTTAATTTTCTAGTAAATTTGTAAACTTACGGTTCTTGTTGTTTTCCGGTAATATTTTTATTTAGAAGTAGGATTTAACCACAAGTTGTGATGTAAGGTGGTTATGTGTAGCACTAAGTTAGCTTAGAATCATCGCAAGACATGAATGCCAATAATACCTATAATTAATAATTATTAAGTATTAAAACTTATTATTATATAGTATGGGGGATAACAGTTAAATGACAGTAGCAGCGCCCATTTTTTTATTTACTCCTTTTAGAGGGACTATACTGTGCCTGAAGACTATTCTTCTAATTTGTGATTGGCATAAATTTTCATTGGTTTTCTGTTTTCCGTGGGAAAAAATAAAAAATCTGACAGACTAAGACCATAGACTAAATATCAACATAATCTTGTTTTGTTTACACCATTTACATGACGCCCTACAGTAATAAAATCTTTTGCTTTGGTTTTTCGATAAGAAAATAAGACAATGTTACCTAAGTTGAATATACTCGATGTGAGTATTATTTAGTAAAATAGATCAGTTCAAGATGCCTCTCAAGAAGTTTTTGTTTATATTTTGTGTAGTTCTGTGCCGTCAGTGCAGTTATTCAGGTGTGTAAATATTACTAATTTACTAATTTTTTGGACACAATATAAGGAAATTCTGAATACGTATGTATGTAGGTATGTAATTTAATAGTTGCGTTACATGTTGAGAGAAAATTATTAAAGCTGTTTAATTGTAAACCCATAAAGGATTATATTTTATGTTATTTTCCTAATGGCTAGTGATGGTAAGTGATGACGAGACTGATAATAAAGCTATTGAACTTAGAAAGGAACATTACATAAAATCAATTCAAAAACACATATTAATAGGCTCTCTTGAAAATTTGCTATCATGGGAATAATCAAGTTTTTTTAATTTCATTATGAATTCTTACTAATAAAGTAACAACATCGAAAATCGTCTTAAATATGAACTTGCCAAAACGCCATAAAGCCGGCAATGTAATATAAAAACGCACGATACAACGCCCCGCAGGCATAAACGGAATGCAATGGATAGCTGCGAAAACAAATGCCGAAAGACGAGAGCCGCGAGGGACCGACAAAGCAGCGAAGTAGATGCTAACTCGCAGACTAAAAAGTAGGTAGTATTATGAAGAATCACGAATTAAAAAAAAAAATTAAAGCTTTGTGGTGCTCACTATGAAAAACTATAATAAAATTGTTTTTGTTTATTATTTTCGTAGTTTTGAATAATGTACCTGCGAAAACGGTATTATTCAGAAATTTATGTTTTAGGAAGTTTTAAGTAGTTATGAAGATATTTGTAACAATGGTTTTTATATTCAGTTAGAGTAGGCACATTTAATACTATCTTTTGTTGTATAAATCTTTAGTAGGATTTTCTTATCTTACTGATATTATAAACTTGAAAGTTTTGATGAAAAGATGGATATCTGGATGTGTGTTTGTTCCTCAATCACGGCAGAACGGTTTAATGAATTTGGATCAAATTTAGCATAGTGATAGGGTGCAGTCCGGAATAGCAAAATGGCAACATTTTATCTCGGTATTCCAATGGGATTCGAAATTGCGCTAGTAAAACTGCGCGAAACAGCTAGTACTTAATAAATTGTAAATTATCTTAGGACATAATGTCAAGGATAATGAAAATTCACGTGATATTAATGTAGTAGGCATAAAATTACACTTTGTAGTATCTGTCTTGGTAACTTATTTATTTTAACGCCATCTTTTATCGAATAGATTCAATTAAAAGGTGACAGCAGTTTTTAGGGTTGACATTTCGATATTTTGATCTTAACTTTGAACTTGATTTTCAGCCGAACCGTAAGGATTACAAGTATATGCTACTGTTACGTATAAACTACATCACTCAACGAGCAATCCCCTAAAGTATTATCTCTTCATAAAGTTACACGTTGTATAATGCGAATAGGTTTTTAGATGAACATGGACAACACGAAAAGATGTCTAACGTCTACATTGAAACCTGCCTTTATAAATCTTTTTAATCTTTATAATAGATGCGTCAGGAGTCTTACATATAAGTTACCCGGGGGGACCTCCACATCTGTACAGGAATGATACAAGAATTTATGGTGGAGTACCCACAAATATAGCAGAATTTCCATTCACTACCCAGGTTAGTGCATTGTCTATAAATATTTTTAAAATATTCAACAGCTAAGAACACAAAAATTATAAAAGGTAAAAGAGAGATAAATTTAAGTAAGTATATGAAATACAAATTTCTTACATTCAGGTGAAATTCGTGGTATTCCACCTCAAATAAAACTCGTAATTAACGTCTCTCATGGATACTAGAAAACGAATATATAAACAAAAGCAGCATACAAGGAGTTCTTTTTGGTATCCCATAACTTTGAGGTTTTGTTCTTTAGTTAAAAATAATACTTTTTGCCAAAGAATATGTGGTGAATATATAAAGCCTTTTTGTTTCAGAATAGCGTAACAATATTTAAGTCCCGCAGTTCTGTGTGCCACTTGGCATAGGCTTCCTCGAGCTCTCTTTACTGAGCTCTATCTTCCGCGACTCTGGTCCAATAAGGCCCCAAAGTCAGGCGGATTTCATCAATCCATCTAATTCTATTTTATTTTATTTTATTTGGGAGGTCGACAGCTTACATTATAATAATAGATTTTACAATAAGTATACACTGAGCCACTTAAAGACCACCGCAACTAGGTTACTAAATAACAAAAACGAGAAAAAAAAAATACAAATTATAGAAAAGAAAAATCCAAATTCTACATAGGTAGCCATTGAGGCGAGCCTCACTTAAATAGTTTATTTGTTAATACTTTTTTCAATACTACAGGTGTGGTATCAAATAAGTCAATGTCATCGTCGTGGTGGGTGTTAAATGTCGAAATGGATCGTGACATGAATGAATTCTTTCGATAATTAGTACGAGCAAACGGAGCGTGGAGTAATTTTCTTTTACGGGTGGGTCTGTTGGGAATATTTAATGCTAGTTTTCCAAGCAGATATGAACAGTCAACTTTTGACTGAGCTATCTTCGTTAACAAAGCAACATCGCTTATATTTCGTCTCAAATAAAGCGGTACCAAGTGATACTTTGAACAACGTGCATGGTAGTCCATTTTCGGAAGTTTAAACTTAAAAGAGAGAAATCTACTGAATCTTCTCTGGATACGCTCGATTCTTATGGAATATTTAGCGTAGCATGGGTTCCAGACCTGACTAGCGTATTCCAAATGACTCCTGACGTAGGAACAAAACAGAATCTTCAGTGTTTTCATATTCTTAAAGGAGTTTGCCGTACGCATTATGAAACCAAGTGCCATTGATGCCTTTTTGACTGCATTATCTATATGAGCGTCAAACAAAAACTTATCGTCAAGAATAACTCCCAAATCTCTAATTACCTTTACCCGAGCAAGAGGTTCGTTACACAAAGAGTAAGAAAATTTAAATTTGTCCTTTCGAGAACTGCTTATTATACAGCACTTAGATGTATTTAAGTCAAGGTTATTTTTCTGACAATAGCGAGACAGCCGAGCAAGGTCTTCCTGCAGGAGAGTAGCATCGTATACGCTATTAACTACTTTGAAAACCTTGAGATCGTCGGCAAACATTAAAAAATTGCTGTGTTTGAAGCATTCATCAATGTCGTTTATAAAAATTATAAATAGCAAAGGACCTAGCAGGGACCCTTGCGGTACTCCAGATGAAATAGTAGTCCAGTAAGAAGTATATCCCTTAAGAACGACTGCTTGAGTTCTATTTAGCACGTACGAAGAAAACCACCTATAAAGGTTACCCCTGATACCTGAGAGATAAAGTTTTTTGAGTAGTATTTTGTGATCCAAACGATCAAAGGCTTTGCTATAGTCGGTGTATATCGTATCAACTTGGTGACCCTGATCCATACTCTCAGTAACGAAGTCAGTGTAGACTAACAGATTCGTTGTTGTAGATCTTCCTTTCAAAAATGCGTGTTGTTGAGGAAGAAACGTATTTTGCAAAGTCTGGTATAATTCATTGTAGACAACCCGCTCCAATACCTTCGCCAAGAGACAGAGTTTGGAGATAGGTCTATAATTGACAATGTTATCCTTAGGTCCTTTTTTATAAATAGGTGAAATAAACGCAGATTTCCACACCCCGGGCATTATCCCTTCTTTAAGAGATCTTGCAAATAATAAAGAGACGGGATGAGAGAGTTCTTTAGCACAGGCAATCAAAAATCTAGCAGGAATGGTATCTGGTCCAGCTGATTTACTTGAGTCCAGAGATTTCAAGTGTCTGTATACACATTCAGTGGATATTTCTATCGATTCGATATGCACCGGCGACTCTTGGTTTGATGTGGATGGATCAACATTACCTGTATTTGGAGCCGCGAAGCTAGATTTGAAATAATCAGAAAAAAGGTTGCAAATATCAGAACCTGAATCACTGCTACAATCATTGTAATACATTTTAGAAGGATATGTCGCTGGTCCCTATTATTAAAGTCGGATCTACATTTTTGACGATTTTGACTTTTTTACATATTTGTATTCAGTTTTGATGTTTTTATTAATTGCACTATTTTTCATTCATTAATTCAGCTTAAGAACGAAGATAACAATCGAAAAATTGTCAGTTATTACTACGTTATTTGTACAAGAATGTCGGTTGTTCTAATTCGACGTTGTTAGCGGAGAGCGGGGGACGCGGATGCCGTCGGATCAGGCAGTACTGTTTTTGTTAACGGGAGAGACGCACACGCGTGGCTCAGGAGTACTTACGCTTTAATTACAGTATTTTTTTTTATTTGTGTTAATTAAGATACAATGTCAGACAGATCGAAACGTATATTAGGCCTTATTCAAAATTCACCGCTCAAGCCACCCAAAAAACGTAAGCTGCAGCAGAATTATTTCCAAAACGAAGAAAATACAGGTAAAAAATACCACATTTCTGATATACTCTTTTAAAATTTCTTTATTTAATATATTTTTTTAATCTCCAGTATTATCATTGATTACATTTAGCTACTTATTAGTTAATTATCTTTTTTCCGTTTGATAAAGACAGTTACGGTATATTCGACATTATTAAATGGATATTGAGTGAATAGTTCAGTCGGTTCTGGCACTACCGACATTATTAAATTCAAATAAGAAGGTTTGTTCGTCGGTTGTGACACAAGTGACTTTTTTGAATTGATCGTAGCTATATTATTTTGTCGGATCTGTTACTAACTTCATTTTTCAATGCAAGTTATTTTAAAATTTTGTCGGTTGTGTTACAACCGATATTATTAAAGGTAAATTAAATTACATATTTTGTCAAATGTATCATAACCAACACTAGTGAATGCATGTTAAAATGTTAATATTTTATAAAAACCGCTTTTTTTACTAACTTTAAGGATTGGGCGGTTTTATTTTTATTTTTTTTATTCTTTAATGGATAAGGCGTTTGTCCTCAATCTCACCTGATGGAAAGTGAAGATGAAGACGAAGGTGTTACACGCCTATCCATGAGATACCTATTCACTCTACGCTTAAAAGTTCCTGGATTGTATGTGACTGGAAAAATAGAAAATAAATATAAACAAATAAATATTTATTTGTTTATATTTATTTTCTATTTTTCCACCTAAATACCTAAGTAGGTACTTCTTATTGATATTGAGTATAATTTTAATCTATATCCACATAATATGAACGCTAATGCTTACTTATATCTGTCTGTCTGTCTGTCTGCCTGTCTGTACGTCCGTCTGTCTGTCCGCCTACCCACCTGTCCACCTGTCTGACTGTATATCTGTTCTTTGCTTGTCTCGCTTGTCCACCAGTTCACCGCCTGACAACCTTTCCTCTGCATGTCCAACTGTATGCCCATCAATCAGCCCTGTACTTCATAAATATGAATTACAGTATGCAAGGTTTTCAGCGCTTAATTTTGTTTTTAGATGCAAGCTCACCATTACCGGAAGGCTTCGAAACAGAACTAATTCAACTTCAAGATTTGTTAGGAGATGTCTTTGAAGATAAAGAAGCTAATAAACCAGTTCATCAACAATATAAAGACTCCAAAACACAACATAGTTGCACTAAAGAAGCTGTTTTAGGGCCTGAAGATTTTCCTGAATCTTTAAGTTGTGAAGTAAACAACGATGAGGAACTTACTAAATCGCAAAAAAAATTAATAAATCTTTCTACCCCTAGCACTTCACAAGTCCTGAACCATGATAATATTCTCAGAGAAAATACGCGTTTCCATAATATGACAACACCTCCACCACATCATGAAGATCCATGTCAAAAAAGCTTATGCCCACTCTGTAACGATCAGGTCCTAACTAGTGAGGAACTTGACTTAAATATCCCAACACCATCCACCGTACACACTATTTCTACAAATGTTACTCCATCAACACATAATTCCACAAGAAAAAAGACTTACAAAACAGACAGAGGCAAGAAACGTCTAGTTCACAAAGAAAATTGGGAAGTTGTTTTGAGGAAAAAAATGAAAAATGAAGGAAAAAGCTTCATAAATCAAAAAGGAAAAGAGATAGCTAGAAAATCTTTGGGCCAACCATGTTCACTTACCTGTCGCTATAAATGTGTGACTGCTTTTCCAATCCACCAACGTCAACATATTTTCGATAAATTCTGGGCTATAGGTGATCGTAAAAACCAGTGGGAATTTGTGATTAAATACACCGATAAAATTCCTAAACGTCGATTAACAACTGAAATAACAAAGCATGATCGACAAAACACATTTATTTACTATTTACCAACTACTGAAAAAGAGAGAAAAAGAGTGTGTAAGATTATGTTCCTGAATACCATAGCATGTGGAGAACGTATTATTACGACGGCGTGGAAAAAGTATGATGGTGAAACGATGATTGAAGAGGATAAAAGAGGACGGTATGAGCACAAACGTAGAGTAAAGGATGACGATATGGTAAACAATGTGTCTGCTCATGTTAATTCTCTAGACCGAGTCGAATCTCATTATATTCGTAAGGATTCCAAAAAACTTTACTTAAATAATATAAACAGTTCATCCCGTATGTTTGAGTTGTATAATGAGTGGTTTGATCCTGAAATATACAAGAACAAAGCCAATAAACGCCAATATTGTGAAATAGTCAGTTCAAACTTTAACTTAGGATTTTACAAGCCAAAAAAGGATCGCTGTGATGTATGTCACGTTTTTGAGAGCACGTCTTTTCCCAGCGAAGAAGAAAAAGTACGTTTTTTGAAACACCAAGCTCACAAAAAAGCAGCGCGTCTTCTCAAGCAAGCTGACAAAGCAGAAGCCACTTCAAATAGCAGCATTGTTTCAGCTACGTTTGACTTTGAAAAGGTGTTGCAAACGCCACATGGCGAGGTAAGCATCTTTTATTATAAAAGAAAACTGAACACATTAAATTTCACTGTATTTGACCTGGCCAGTAAGATCGGCACTTGTTACATGTGGCATGAGGGGACAGCAAAAAGAGGAGCTAATGAAGTTGCAAGCTGCTTACATGATTTTATTGAGCAAAATGTACAGAAAGGAGTAAAGGAGTTCAGGTTCTGGTCAGATAATTGTACTGGACAAAACCGGAACCGAATTGTATTCGGTATGTATTTGTTAGCTTCGAAAAAATTTAATATAACGATAATACATCGCTTTATGGAGAAAGGACATACCCAAAATGAGGGTGACAGTGTTCACTCCTTAATAGAACGAGCTAGCGAACGTAAGCTTCTTTATGTGCCTGATGAATGGTTTTGCTTGGTACGTTGGGCTAAATCGGACAGTAACCCTTATATTGTTAAAGAGATGACAACAGAAGACATTTTTGATTTTAAAGCATTATTGCTCAACAAGAATTGGACTAAAGATATTAATAATAACAAAGTAAAATGGACGCAGATACGCGAAATAAAAGTACAAAATGGCGTCTATGATAGATTAGAATATAAATATGATCTCGAAGAGGAACCCAGAAGTATTGTGATTATAAGATCTGGAACAAGAAAGCAACGAACCGACGAAGGGTTCGAGTTATCAAAAGCTTACAGTGGCCCTCTTGCTATTACTTTTGAAAAATATAAAGATTTAAATCAAATGTGCGCATCTGGTGTTATTCCACAAAAATATCATCAGTTTTACAAAGACTTTCCCCACAAAAATAAAATGTCATCATGTCAAATTCAAGATGATGATTCTACTGATGATTCTGAATAGTAATTTTATACAAGTTTTTGTTTTACAACATTTTTGATTATTTTCTTTTATAAAAAATAGTTTATAGTAAATTTAAAAAAAAATTATGATGTCATTTAACTACTTTTAATACAATTGATTTAAGATTAGTGTTATAATTTGAAGAGTTTATAACTATAAGCGTATTTTTTTTTATTGAGTAGGTATTGAGTTATGTTTTTTACATTTTATTTGTTATATAAAAAGTTATTATGTCATTGTACGTCACTTCGTGTGATGCAAATAAAATAGAGTACTTACAAGTTTTGATACGATTTTATTTAATTAGAACTATTCCACATTTATAATTCATTTAAAAAGTTTTAATTAAAAAATAAGCAATATTTTGTTATTTTATTTATTATAATTATTACCCTCATTTATAACAAAATATTACAATTTAATACAATAATACAAATATACGTCATACGAAATTATAATAACTTCCAAGTAAAAATGTAGTATGCGTCAAATTCGACACCTACCAGTGACTCTTTTCCATTCAAAATAGTCGAAAGTGTCATTACCGACAAAGGCGTTGATTATGATTCCGCTTAATACTGTCAATAGTGACATTACTCTAAATGAATGAACAACTCGTAAAAAATAAAAACACAGAACTATTAAATATTGTAAGAAGTATATTTGTTCCAAATTTCAGATCTTTATGTTGTATACTTCCTGTTTAATCAACAAATGAAACTTTAAAGCGCTCTACTGAAAAATCATAAAAATGTAGATCCGACTTTGTTAATAGGGGCCAGCGATGTGTTGTTCAGACGTTTGGACTTCACAAAAGCCCAAAAGGCCTTCGGATTGTGCTTAATTGAGGCTTCAATTTTCGAGATGAAATTTTTATAGCAAGCTTGTTCACAATTTTTAGCTCTCTGTCTTAATAGATGAAATGATAATTTATCAGAAATATTGCCATAGGTTTTGTATTTTTTGTGATACTTCATTTTTTCCTTAATTACTTTTTTGAGTGCAGAGCTGTACCAAGGTGGATACTTTTCATGTTGCAATTGACGTTTTGGAATGTATTTTTCACTCAATTTGTTGATAACAGAATAAAAGTTGGTCAAGGCTTCATCAATTGAACATTCAGTAAGGAGGAGTACCCAATCCGTATTATCTAGTTCTGAACAAATAGCAGGAAAGTCAGCTCTATCATAATTGTATACAGTTCTTACAGTTGCAGGAAGCACTTTATAATCAGCAAACAAAACATCGACTATAAGCGATTTGTGGTAAGGATCTTCTGAGACAAGTGGAAACAAACATTCAGTTACAGTGACGGAGTCGTTGCATAATATCAAATCGAGAATTTTCCCGTGTGAGTTCTTAATCACATTGAATTGTTTTAAATTACAAACATCAAGGGTATCAATAAAATCAGTATAGTTACTGTTGGATAATGTGGAGGGACAAGCTTCACCGTTAGTAGGTACCCAAGTGATGGAACTCATGTTAAAATCCCCTAAAATTAAAAACTTATCTAAGGGTCGCGTGTTAATTATATTAGTTAACTTGTAGAGAAAATTGTTAAGCTGCATTGAGAAAGTATTACCAAAATTTTGTTCACACAGATAAATACAACAAATGTGCAACTTAATAGGTTTCTGTTGTTTATTTATAAGGTTAATTGTTATCCACATGTCTTCAGCACTGGAGATCCATTCTGCATTGGCTACTGTGACCAGCTCACGACGCACTGCTATTAAAACTCCTCCCCCACGTGACTGTGAGGTAGCATCGTAGTCACGATCACGTCTCCAAACCATGTAACGATTATCGAATAATTCGCTATTACCTATACCCTCCAAAAGCCAAGTTTCAGTTAATGTAATTACGTCAAACTCACTCAAGCATAGATTCCCAAAAAACTCTTCGGTTTTGGTTCGTAAACCACGCACGTTTTGGTGATAAACTTTAAGACTAACCATTTGGAAAACGAAACACAACTTCTAAATGATTTTGAATTAAAATATAAATTCCACACTTCGTTTGCAATAAACTACAGAAAGAATCCGAAAACACTAAGTAAATTTTGAAGCTCACCTCAATGTATACAGTCTTACAGAGTAAAATTAGAATTAACAGGTATATAATTGTTGTAGAATATGTTTCAACTAAAAGATAACAATTATAATAGTGGCAGTAGAAAAACTGGTTTACTGACAAAGTTTTAGCAAGTCGGTTTCCGACCTGATATTCGCAATCTTCGATGTTGCATCCCTCCTGATGAAAATTTTGGAGTGCTTCACCCAAACAAACTGAAAATGATTCTCGACTGCAAATGATTTGGTTTTAGATAAAAGAATTCTGGGAAGAACTTGTCTTCTTTTGTGTCTACTTGAGCACCATAGGTTTAGTTGGTTGGTATTTACTTTGCAGCGTAGCATGTGTCCTTTCCACTTCACTTTAAGTGGTCTATGCATCTTATTATGTCCTTTACTTTATTTCGTCTTCTTCATTGCTCTTTGTGTACTGGTTTTTTTTTGTGTTTGTCGGTTAGTGCCCATGTTTTGCAGCCGTATGTCATACACGGGAGAATGCTTTTGATATGTATGCTTAGATTTTTCTTCTTCATTATTGCTTTCAGCAACCAATATTATTTCCATCCACTGCTAACTCTGTTATTTATTTCACTGCTCATAGAGTCCTGAGGAGATATCATTTTTAATAAATACACATATCTTGTTACATATTCTAGCTGGACTCGGTTGACTGCTATGTTGACTTCGGTCATTAGTTTTGTTTTGTCAGCGTTCATTTTCAAACCTGCCACTCTGCTCATTTCCGCTAGATCTTTGACCACATGGTTTCAATTTTATAGGGTCTTCTTCCAGTAGGATGATGTCGTCTGCAATTCTCAGGTGATTAAGTCGGTTGCCGTTAATATTGAGGCCATAGTTTTCCAAGTTCATTTTTCTGAAAATGTCTTCCAGCACCGCATTGAAAAGCTTGGGGGACAATTGGTCACCTTCTCTCTCTCCCCTTGTTATAAGAAGTGAGTCTCTTTTTGCTTCCAGCTTAATGCGACTTTTGTTTTTTTTTGTTTGTGGATTTGTTAAGGTCAATTAAGTTCCATCCACCCCTTGTGTTTTTAGGGTAAGCCAAATTTTTTTATGATTAGGCTATCAAAATCTTTGGAGTAGTCTATAAAGCTAATATACAGGGGCTTCTAGGGATTCACAATATTTTTTCCATTAATTGTTTTATTGCGTGATGATGATCAATAGTGCTATATTTTTTTCTGAATCCCGCTTGTTCTATTGGTTGGTGTTCATGTAAGATCGTAGTTGTTCTTTTCAGAAATACTTTTGCAAATATTTTGTACACATTTGAGATAAGGCTAATTGGTCTGTAGTTAATTACATCATCTGTGTCTCCCTTCTTGTAAAGTAGAATAATTTATGACTCATGCCATTGTTTGGGGATAGTGACTGTTGTTAATATGTCGTTCAATAACTTGGTTAGAATTGGACTTATTTGTTCTATTGTTCCTCTGATCAGTTCGTTTGTCACATTGTCAGGACCTGGTACTTTTTACAAATCAGTTACATTATGGCTTTCTTAACTTCTCTCTTAATAGTTGGTGAGACATTTTCGTAACTCCTGTTTGGGTGTATGTGGTCTTTGTTTTCTCGCTCTGTGTCTATAGTCGAGTATACGGATCTAAAGTTATCAGTAGCAAGTTGCTGTATTCCTCTACAATTTGCTACTTCTTTGCATTTTAATTTGGGTATCCATTCCATTCCCTATTCCCGAAATTCTTTAAAAGAATTTTTTGTGCCCCCTGTTTTTTGGATTACCACTTCTAGTTTCTTCGCCCTTATTGCTTTCCTTTCTTTCCGTATATTTTCTCTAATCTGTTTGCTGAGACTTGATATTCTGATATGATTTTTTTTTTGCTATTTGATTTGTCTGACATTTCTGCTCTCTTTACTTCTAGTAGCTTAATCGGGCTTTTAGTTGGTTGTATATACTTTTCTGAAGTGTGACAGTTGGGCATCCACGTAATCATATATTTCAGTGACACTTTTGTCAAGGTATACAACTTCTTTAAGTGATTTAATAGATGAATGATTTATGGGTTCGCCGTATTTTTCTTAATTCAGCAGAGTGATGTTTCTAATATTTTAACTAGTTTTGCTGGAAGCATTTTTAAGCAGCAGCGTACATTGCGGTGATTTGTATTGAAATTTAAATTTTGACTAATGTGTGCATCATTGAAAATCTTTGGTTTATTAGATATTATGTACTCGATCGCATTTTTGTACTTTCCATCTGGTGATATCTAGGTTCATTTAGCTTGGGGTTTTTTCTCAAAGGGTGAATTTAGTAATGTTATGTTTTTTTGCAGCAGAAGTTCAATTAGACGGTGACCATTGGCACTTCTCATTCCATAGCCATGATTGCCCAATATAAGTTCTTCACCAACTTGTCTACATCCAACCCGGGCATTAAAGTCACCCATTATTGTGGTATTTACTGATAATATCTGACAGAGTTGAGTAAAAGTGCATGCTATCACATTCAGGTGCTATTTCTGTGGGTGCATATGCTTGTATAATTGACCACGGTTTTTTGCAATTTGGCAGACAAATGTTCAGAATTGCCAGTCTATCTGAAATCCCAATCAGTTCTTGAATGTTATATTTTAAAGCTTTCTTGAGTAAAAAACCCACTCCTGTATGGCATGCTGTTCCACCGTTATGGTATAGTGTGTAATCAGTTACATCCGTTATTTTTTCTCCTAATCTTCTCATTTCGCTGATGCCTAGGATATCATATTTTATGTTTTTTAAAGCCCTTTCTAATTCAAGTTTTTTTTTTTACTGCTGAGAGTTCTTGTATTAAGTGTTGCTATATAAAACGATTCACTTCGTTTCGCTGGGGGGGTTTTTGGTCTTGTGCTCCCGCGGGGACCAGCCGTGTTGGGAGACAATTTATTTGTTGAATAATATTTTAAAGAAATGAATTAACAATTGAAAATGCTTAATTACTCTTAAATAAATGAAAAAATGTGTTAAATAAAATTATTCGACCAGGGTTCGAACCTGGAACCTCTCGTTCGCTGGACGAGTGCTCCCCCACTGAGCTATCGGGGCCTGGCGGTACGCCTCGAAATTACTTAATTTTTGATTTTTACGTTATATTGCTAACGTAGCTCCATCTAATGATAAATAAATGAAAAAAAATGGTATAGCTTTGCAGCTAAGACCACCCGAGACCAATTTCTTTACAGAGATTGTGAATCCCAGCTAAAGTGAAGGATTACAATATTTGATAATATTTTAAAGTTTTTCAATTTAAAATGCTTAATTACTCTTAAATAAATCAAAAAATGTGTTAAATATTTTTTCATTTATTTAATTTATTCGTTGGTTTAATTTAGTTGTGTATGTAGTATTTGTTCAATGTTTCTCTTTTCCTCATTTCTCTGTTGTTTTCCTTTGGTTTTTAATCTGAATATTGCGGGTTCATAAATTATCACCCTTGTAAAATTTATTTAATAGTACGACGTTGCCAAACTTTCATTATTGCAGTTCAACTATTACACGCTAGATACCACTTTTTCAATAATACTCCAAATGACACTCTGAAATACCATGTCTCTGTTGACTAGCGATGGTATATCTTCTTTACATATTTTAGTGTTGTTCTTGTTACTAGCAATATGTAAAAACAAACTTTCAGACTTACTTTTTTTCCAAATTCAAAATGAGTGATATCGATAATAATTTAACGTAAAAAACCCAAACTGAGTAGCAAAAATACTAACGCGAGCCACTGAAGCACAGTAAATATAGATATATGTACTGTGACTGAAGCCATACAATAAACAACAAAAACATTTCAAACGTTGAGGAACAATACAATGTAAACACAAAACGTTGCGAACTTGCCTGTGCATAGCGGTTAAAAAGATATAGAAAATGAAACGTCGTCATGCTTTGCATAAAGGTGTTTAACATTAGATGTTTGACTTAACTAATAGAATTATTTCGTATGAAAAACTATGACATGGTCCCATCAATACCCTAGAGTTATGAGAAATCAAAAGGAACACCTTGTATAAATATACTCATTGAATAAGAAAATATTAAAAATAACCTAAACAAACACCTATCTAGCTTGGACTATCTGTATTCGTCACTTAAACCCCCCCCCCCCCAACTGAGTTTTGAACTCAGGACATCTGGGATAGAAGGCAGTTATAACCGCTTCACCAGTTGGCCAACTGAAGTTACAAAATATCATAGACACGGAATATCCTGAAGCATTCTAAATAAAACCAAAGAATTCAAACAAAAAAAGATTTAAGATAGTACTTATTTTAAACTAAAGCTACAAACTTTCCCCAATTCGACTTTAAAATCCCAACTCATGATGATGATGAAAATACTTTTTTTTAAACTATCAAAAAAACATTTCTTTTACAAAGTTAAAGTAATTTTGAATCGCTTCATAATTAAAAAACAGCTATTCAGCTAAAATTTTAGAAACAGTACCTATATAGTCCGACAAGGATATTTTGGCGCGTGGCAAGACTTTTAACTAGCCATCATCTTGTAAAATGTCACTTACCAAGGGTTTCTTTCCATTGATGCGGAGCGAACTGGCAGAGTGGTGAAATGGAGAAATATTTACCAATAGGAATATACAACATTATTTTATTTTTATACAATACCTTAGATACGGATGAAATATTTTCGATGTTTTTAAATAATATCATCACGTAAACTCATCAAGTTATAAGCTTTTTGTAGTGCCTTGGTTTACTCGGTGAATTGAGTGTTGTATGCACGTGGTAATCTTTAATAGGTTTGTAAATGATGTGGTAATTACGTATTCCTTGCAGGCTTAGTACTGTTGTGATGGTGAATTGAAAAAGGGCAAGATTTAATCTTCATTAATTTTGGCCCCTATGTTCCGCGAGGTTCGTGTGCACCAAATTGTAGGGCATGAACCGAGTAACGAGAATTGTTTACCTATTCATGATTAAATGCTGTAAAATAAATTATTTAAAGTTGTATAAAATAGCACTTTCGGAACAAAACATCATTATTTTTGACATAATATGTCAGCAAATGACAATAATGATAGTTTGGCAACACTCCATTTGTCATTAACATAAACATCATAATGACAAACTTTCAGTTAACAGTTATGTTACTATAATATTTTTTCATGATAAGCATTTTCTTGTCATGGATAGCAGTCTTTTTACTGCATAGTAAAACAATACTGCTTGTGTAAAAATCCACGAGTTCGTTTTTTCTCAGTTTAAAGTTCAGCTTACACCAAAACTGTTTTTACAGTTTTTTTTAGTGGAATGAAAGGTATTATAATTCGCTGAGTGTACCTTGGTACTACTAATGGGCCACTTATACGGGGATACTTTATCATTCATAAAAATGGTAAATAAGCGAGGACATATTATAAAAACCCCATTTTCCATATCTAACGTTCACTTTGAAGTTGTAGGATTAAAAACTCAGTCAAAATCAATAAGAAATCGAGTACCTATGAAATTGCCGTTTTTGATGAAATAAGTAAATGCAATTTTTTCTATATCAAAGCGGAATCAAGGCAATTTGTACTGCCTCACGAGTATAGAATTTTTCCATCAAAAACCTTGTCTTAATTCTGGTTACAGTGAAAGTCTAAAGGGGCAAGATCTGTTGAGTACCTACAGTAGATGACGGAAAACTAATAGAGCAGGGCGCTCTTGTAACTTAAAGACCATCTGAAATACCCAGTGAAGCAACCACTAGATATTAAGTATTTCTTGTAAATTGTGTTCCTGGTTAATAAATATTTTTTCATTTTTTTTCATTTTCATCTGCTGTGCAGTATGAGTTCGCGCGTTGTCATGTAATGGAGCGTACACATTGCTTGTAATGGAACCTGTAATGTAATATCCAGCGCTCGATGCTGCCTCGGTGTATTTGTACGTGTATTTCGCACGAACTGTTGTTTCCGCCTATAACCTATTCTGTGCTGAACTGCTGATAGCGCAGCGCGTAGGTACGTCCGTGTTAATGAGGTAAGTAGTCGTTGGGAATTCATTCTTTAACTTTCGGATAAGTTTAGTCAGTAAATAACTAACATATATTTTTATTATATTTTTCTCTTCGTGTAAGCACACAGTTATCTATAACAGTAATTCAACCTCATACAAACGGACGAAACGCGAGCTATACCTACGCGGCTCGATCTCGGCATGCGCTCGACATGCGCCCAGTCGCGAATGTCTGCATACCTAAACAATTGTTGATCGAGCTTTACATTAATATGCGGATTGTTTATACTTTAAAATGTAACAATACATCTATTCGTGCGCCTCTTCCTATTCAATTTACAAAGTATTTTATTTGTTTATATAAAAAAAGTATATCGCAGTCACAAAATTAAATGGAAGTAAACACAAAGTAGGCAAATGTCATTTAAACGCTGATGGCGGGCAGCCCTATCACATGTGAACGGACCGCGGCGCTGTAGGCATTTATTTCAATGATGCGGCCGAGTTGAATTACTGTAGATATCTGTACTGTGGTGTAAGTATGATATTGAACTATCACGTCCTCGCATTTGGAAAGTGATCTACCTCGTGCTAAAGTTTACACGAGGATTTAAAAATGTTATTGAATACGGTTTTTTTAATACATAATACATAAATACATCTACTACATCAATTCATAAAAAAAATGCTGATGAGACCTAGACGTTGGTTGCGGCGCACCACATTTTATAAAAGGAGAAAAGGCAGAGAATTGCTTACAGTTGATAAAACAAAAACTTTACAAGTTCTGGTTTGTTTACATCTTTACCATTAAAATTAATTCTAATTTATCTCCTAAACGATTAAACTGATTAACATCATTCAAATGGATAAATTGGTTTTATGCCTAGAGCTTTCATTTGACATCATAAAAATTAAGATAACTTAACAAACAAACATCACACTTTGAAGTTGCTCTCGTAATTATCCAATATTTATGAAATGCAAAACAATAAAAAATAATTAAATAATGAATTGCAATCCGCGTCCCTTTGATGTTGTCCAAAAAACCGACAATTCACGGATAGCGTAGAGCACGCTTCGAGCGTCACTACGCAGGAGCAAGTCTGCACACAGGCGCAATTCCTGTTCGCGACCGGTGCTCGCGCAATGTGAACGGGCGCGCGAACGCCCGTCCACATCGAGCATCGAGCATTTTTTGATGTTATTCAAAAAACGAAAATGTACGGATAGCTTAGAGCAGGCCACGAGCGCGCTCTACTGCGACTCAGTTCGCGCTCGAGAGGCGTACAAATCATGGGAACTTTTTTTTGCAGATTACATTACTAGTTGCATTACTAGCAATGTGTACGCACCATAAGAGGAGCGGAGCAGAATCATTGAACCAAGCTGGTTTATGACCTGCGAGCTTCCCCATTGTGTGTTTTGTTTTTACAGTACACATCTGCAGTAATACCCATGCCGTTTGTTAAGAAGCTATGATAAATACTAAACCAGGAGAGGGAATAATGCAATTCAATAAGCCTTCGTTTTAGTGTCTGTTGCGTAGTGCAAGGCATGTCTCGACGAGTATTTTGCGCTGGCGTTTGTGGCGGCAATTCGTGAGGCACCCATTTCTCGAGCTTATTTACCTTGCCAATTGCACGTAAATAGACCAATATTTTTTAAGTGCTAACTTGATTCTATACAAATCTATTCTGAACAAACTGTTCTCAGGTTTCCTATAAACATAAAATAATGTTGTATATTTTCCATAGCAATTTTCAATTGTTTTAAGTGAAATGTGATAATTTTATTGTTTTAATTGCAATTTATGTAACTACGATTTCAGAGGATTTGCCACTGTTTTAAGAACTGTATGAAAAGTTGAGAACGATCAGCAATTATTTATATGAAAGTTTTATCACACGAGAATGTTCATTAGATGATGAAGAAAGTAGTCAAATGATCACGGTGGTTAGGAAGAATAGAACATTTCCTATTTTACATGGGTAATTATTGTAAAATATTTTGTCGATTTTTCTTGTCTATACAAGGTGCTTTTTTTGATATCCCATAACTTTGAGGTTTTGTTCCTTACTCAAAAATAGTACTTTTTTCCAAAGAATATGTGGTTCAAAGGTACTTTACAAGATATCAACAATCTTTATATAACGAGTTCATAAATTATCATTCTTGGAAAATCTTTTTAATATTCATTCAATAGACACATGACAACAAAAACATTTTGAACGTTGAGGAATGTTGCATCCAATGTACAACGCAAAACGTTGTGATGTACCTGTGCATGGCGATAAAAAGGGATGAAAATGCCATGTTGTCATATTTCACATAAAGGTGTTTTACATAAGATGTTTTGAATTAATTGAATTATTTTTTATGAAAAAAAAATAGAAAAACTATTCGTTATTTGATTATATTAGGTACATGGTCCCATTAATACCCTAGAGTTATGGGAAATCAAGCCGAACACCTTGTATACAACTACTTAACAAAGTTACTTTGCTAATTCCGCGACTTTACTTGCACTAGTGATGCAGGAATTCCTTGCTTTGGTTCGTTCGTTTGGTGTGTCATTGGTGGTCTTTGTACCCTGAAGATGCTCCTGGTTGAAGCGAAACACGTGTCGGTGATAGCTAGTGGCGTGGGTTACAGTATTCCAAGTGCGTGTTTGTTGCTTTTTCTTGCCTTTTGTTTGAGGGAGGGAGGGTGGTGAACCAAAGCAAGGAATTCCTGCATCACTAGTGCAAGTACAAGTCGCGGAATTAGCAAAGTAACTTTGTTAAGTAGTTGTCATGGATTTCCGTAAAGTAACGCCTGATTCAATCAATTATAGAATGAGAGAACTTGAGAAGAATTTGATAGTCGTTTCTACATTCTCGTTTCTCGCATTCTCACGAGATTCTTGAGAGAATCTGAAGCGGCCTTTGCGTCAAAACTATTTCATGATATCATCGCATAGTTTTGAGATCCATAATAGGCCTGCAGGTGTGTTATATTAACAGAGGTTCTGGCTTCGAGTCCAAGCAGGATGAGATAGGCAAATGCACTCTTCTGATCGATCCTGATTTATTATATTAAAAAATTTTAAGAGCGAGTTACGAATTTTTAATAATTTTAGTCTTTAATTTAAGTTTTATAATGCTTTTAAGTGAACAAATTTTTGTTTAATCTGTATTTTACGACAACATTGCAGGAAATAAAAAAGTTTTCATCTATTTATTTTAAGAAAACCACTTCACCAAAATAAGAATCTTACGCGGTTAGTACTTACCTACGCATTCGAGGAAAGGCCTCGCGCCCGGGATAGTGCATGATCTACTTAGTATGACGTACGATCTTCTGACAATTTAGTGCTCAGTACAACAACGGCTCATTCAACCGACCTATTCGGCGATGCATTTTGCGCAGTATCTTTATAGAATCAGCTACCACTTTGTATTAAGTCAACTAAGACCATCGCCACATTTTGAAAGCTTTTCAAAAACACGAATTATCCTTAACTGAAGTAGTCAATGTGTAGTATATGTATGTATATATTGTATCCGTAAATATAGATATTTATCTGTAAATTAAGAATTTCTGAATGTCTGTAACTAATCAATATATATAAAACTGTTCCGTTACTGACTGAGTGACTGAGGTACTGAGTGACTGAGTGACTGACAGACAACGTACAGCCGTAACTACAGGGCGTAGAGAGCTGAAATTTGGAACATACATTCTTTATGGGATGTAGGGGTGCACTAAGGAAGGAATTCCCGAAATTCCCACGGAAACGGGAAATATAGGACTTTTTAGTTTGTATGAAAAATCTTATTCCTTGAGTGTACCGATGTGAAACTTGGTGTTAAGGTTTTTCAATGTGTGTCTGGTTGTGTTATGAAAGGAATTCCCGAAATTCCCACGAGAACGGGATATATATGATGTTTTAGTTTGTATGAAAAAATCCCATCCCTTGAGTGCATGGATGGGATACTTGATATAAAGGTTCCTCAATAAGTGTCTGTTTGTATTATGGAAGGAATTCCCGAAATTCCCACGGAAAGGGGTTGGACTTTTTAGTTTGTATGAAAAATCTTATTCCTTGAGTGCATGGGTGTGATACTTGGTATAAAGGTTCTTTCAGTGGGTGTCTGGTTTTATAGTTTCTGAAATTTCCACGAGAAGGGTAGTTAAGCGCATACGAAGTTGCAGGATAAAGCTAGTAGTTGATAAGTTCTTGGCATATTTTTTTAATTTTAATTATTTTATTTTTGTTTTTGTAAGTAAACCCTGGCAGAGATTGCTTACTAGCGATAAGGCCGCCGATTGTGTTTTCTTTTCTTATGTACTTTTTTTCTATTTTGTGTTTGTACAATAAAGAGTAAATAAATAAGTATGACGTACCAATCAGCTGTTGTTATGTTTCAGGATAAAAGGTGATTCTAATTTCCCATCACACTTACACGCTTTGGACTGTCAATTTAACGTTTTAGTAATTTTAAATACTGTTTTAGTAACGTTGACTTCTTTGATAATCTTTAAATCAAAAGTAAACTTAAAATAAAGCTTTCGTGCTAGAGCTGTTTATCTTAACATACACATTTATGTAACAATTAACTAAATGTTAAATGGCGTGTTTTAAAACTGGAAAGGAATAAGGTGAATTTACAACTATTATTACAGTTAATATAAAAAAATAACTTACAAAATAACTTGCGGGAGGGGTATGCGGTGGGTTATAGCCAAACAGGCGATGGCATTAGTCACCTAGTAGCGAGTAGTAAAAACCGGTTGAAACATAAGGTTAAAATATTGACATGATCATCAAAAAAGTTCAGCTATACTTTACTAGGTGGCTCTAGTTTTTTAACGAAATTTCATACGTTCCAAATCTGTCAAAAATTGCATCCTTTCACTGATATTAAATATCGTAATGTCACAAGCATTTCACAGCAGTGGCTATACATGGGGTTCTATTCGCAGCACACGTACAATCTTGTACGTGTTGTAATAATACATTTTTCAACACACTTGCTCGTAAAGTGAGCCTTTTCTTTTGAATTTAGAACTATAATTTGGGCTATAAGTCACGCGTGCATAAATATTATAACCTAGTGCATAATATAATGAATTCTACAAAGTTGAATTGTACCTTAGTGCAAATTACATGCGAGTAAACAGAGCATATTTTATTGATCCGGCGTACGCCCAAGCGGCGCGCCTGCAGCAGCAGCGGCTGCACGGCGCCTCCAAGCAACAATAGCGTGTGTACGTGTAATGGGACAGGGTTACTGACGCGCAGCAGCTAACAGCTGCTTCAAATAAATTTTATGACCACGTATGTCTGTCTTTTACTCACAAGTGTGTTGAAAAACGTCGTATATAACTCGTGAGCGTTGCTAATTACAGTCTCGGCTCATTATTAAGTAATGATGACTGTAATTAGCAACTTAGCTCACTTGTTACATATAATAACTTTTCGCAAAGTGTCCTTATAAATTTTCACAATGGCTCGTGTTTTGAGTTTGTTTGTACTATAAATGCTATGACGGTCGTTTCGATACTATCTGAACCTCGTAACAATTCTAAGTAGGTATCACTTGGAATTGTTATTCAGACTTTAAAGGAAAACTGAACCTAAAATGTTTTCATTTAATATGCCCGCCCAAACATTCACACTGAAGTGGTCAGGCAGGCTGCACCATCCGTGAATTACGAGTATCCCACCAGTGCCCATTGTGAATGTTAAATACTTGCGTAAAGGTAGACTCGTCAGTCCATGGAATGTTGCGGCCTGAGTCCTCCAGCAACCAACCACAAAACTGCACACGCGGAGCATAATCAATTTTCTTCAGTTCTTGCACTTTCGTAAAATAAGACTTGAGCTTACTTCACCTGGTTTGTATACGCGTAATTAAGAATATTTTATAATTGATTTACGGTCTCGGGCCACTTGAATGACGGACTTTTACAGACAGGCGTGCGATGGGCAGTTCACGTTGGCTTTGAACATGACCGCAGCGCCGACTGGCCAATAGCCTGTTATCTTCGCGGGCGGCTTTTTTGAGTTTCGGCGTCTTTGATTGCGCCGCCACAGATTACATGAGCCGAGTGCGGTCTTTCGGTCTGTGTTTGATTGTGCCACGTAAGTTTCGGTACTGTTTGGCTATTTATTTATTTATTAGGCTATGTTATTTTCAACGTATTTCTAAATAGAAATAGATGGAAATGCTTTTATTTCTTAATATGTAGGAGCAAATTGCAGATTCCATCTGGAATTTGTTTACTTAGAAGAGTTTAAAAATAAGCGCCAAAAGAGCCTTGTCGCACTATACCATGATTTTGAGTTTTCGATATTCACATGGGTAGTTTCGATGTATCGTTATCTTTATGAAGCTTTCAACAGTCTAAAACATGAAGTGCAATTAGAAACTGTTAAAAATATCGAAAACTAAATAACTACAAAAATTCAATCACGTTTCTAAAGTGAATTGAAATTATGACTGTGATTATTTTAAAACTGTCATAACTCCAAATTATTTCCATTCATCTTTGTCTAAACAACATCGAAAAAGAAGGCTTAGATAATAATATAGATGTTAATAAGATAGGGTGACATTCAATATCCTGCGTTTGTCCTACTACCATGCTTGCAGTTGCTTCGAAACGGCAAACTCATCTGTGGAGCATCGATTGTGTCGGAATATGATATTTTAACTGCAGCACACTGTGTTTCAAATCGGTAAGTAATTTAAAAAGTCTTCATACTGGGACCAATACTTAACATAATTTGCTCATTGTATTAAGGTACCATTATCCTGTTTATTTTATATTATTAATTTATACATTTTTCAACACACTTGCTCGTAAAGTGAGCCTTATTCTATTGATTCTATTAGAACTATTAACTGGGCTATAAGTCACGCGTGCATAATATATTATACCCTAGTGCATAATATAATGAATCCTACAAAGTTGAATTGTACCTTAGTGCAAATTACATGCGAGTAAACAGAGCATATTTTATTGATCCGGGTTATACATTAAATATATGAGCGCGCGCGTCCAGGCGGCGCGCGGCCACGTGCAGCAGCAGCACGGCGCCTCCAAGCAACAACAGCGTGTGTACGTGTAATGGGACAGGGTTACTGACGCGCAGCAGCTAACAGCTGCTTCAAATAAATTTTATGACCACGTATGTCTGTCTTTTACTCACAAGTGTGTTGAAAAACGTCGTATGTAACTCGTGAGCGTTGCTAATTACAGTCTCGGCTCATTATTAAGCCCTCGCCTGCGGCTCGGGCTCAAATCACAGCCTCGGCTGTAATTAGCAACTAAGCTCACTTGCTACATAATATACTATTAATTTAGCTATAATTTTAGGATATTTCTCCAAAGACAAATTTTTGATTCCTCTGGGTATTTCTGTAACTAACCAACATAAATTCAAAACAAAATATAATTTGTGTGATTATTACTACATTGGTGTTTTTAAAAATAGATATTCACGAAGTGTCCACCATATAACACTGATTAATATGGCATAAAGTTTACTAGACCGTACCTGGTCAGATATATAAATTAAGAAAATGGCTAACTGTACATGAGGAAGCATGTCATGCGATGAACGAGCTAGAAAGAGTATGTGCAGCTGTAGAGTATGTATTGTCATGGAGGCAAATACCTGATTCATGTTAAGGTGGCATGCTCATTAAAATGCCTACTTTCTACAATTTATTTTATTGTATTTAAAATTCAATTTGTGTTTCGTGTGATACTTGTGGATTATAGATTCATTTAGAAAAATAATAACAGGGATTCATCTGCGCCTGATTCATATGATCAAAACAACATATTGATCAAAAAATAAATAAATTTATTTTGTTTAAAATTAAATTCATTAGTTATGCTGCAAGAGAAACATCTATTAAAAGGAAATGTCTTGAAACATATTTTAGGCAGGTTTCAGTAAAAGTTACCATATAGACCTTCAATTGGATTCAAGTTTTGAAAAGAGTCACTAAAACTGTCGGAACAAGTAAAAACGCTAAAAAAAGATGATAACAGATGAAAGTTACATAAAAGACCAGACAAAAATCTACCTAAAAATAAAAAATACAGCTCTTACTTAGAATAAAAGATCGATATCTCAAAAGGAAAATGAGTGTCAGAGCTGTTGATAGTGATTTGTTAGCTAGAAAAATACGTCTCACTGAGTTGTGGCCCTTTTGTACTACCGTAAGACACACTTTTCTAAAAGTTAAATCTTAATTATGTATAAATTTTGACGACCACTTGGGCGATGGGGAAACCTATCGGCCTCAGAGGCCAGTGGTTGCGGGTTCGATTCCAGCACGGAACACGAAAAACATTTTTTACGAGTCTGGGCATTTATATATACTACGTGTAACAAAATGGAGAGATAAAACTTAAGGGTTAGCTTCTATACCATGCGTAGAATATACAGTAAAAGAATTAGCATGATCAGTGCTGGTATTAGACTTTCATACAAATTTATTTAATTATTTTACAATAAAATATTTTGACAACCCTAGTCAACCTAACAAGCTAAAAATAGACTTGCGCGAGTAGCGCGGATATCAGCTGATTGTTACTTACCGCTCGTTTGGCACATTGAATGAAATTTTTATCACACTACCTAGCTAATAAAAACAAATGAAACAACAGTACAACTTTCAAGTTTCTATTTATTAATAATAAAAACATGAAACGTTACAATACAACGGGTTGCCTGGAAGAAATCGGGTTGCCAGAAAGAAATCGCTTAAAGCTATTTAAATCGCTTGAATATTGTGTACATAATTATTCCTACGTTTAATGACAATAAAAAGTGTTTATTATAATTACTACAACTTAAATTTGTAATATCTGACAAACTCTTATGGCAAGTATCGCACTTATTTCAATCGACACATTCAGTTCACTTTGCGTAAAAACACTCACAACTGTATCTAGGGTTTCCCTTACACTTGGCCAGAATTACAAAAACGACTCACAATTTCTGCCTTCTTTTTCAATACACACATATCTACGTAACGTTTGTGCCACCGAGAAAAGCCTAACCGAGGAGGTAACAAGTCCGCTGGTATCAGCGCTTGCGTCCATCGGGAATGATAAGGATGTTGGCCATCATCACTAAGCGTGCGCCATATCACCATGTGATTGACATAAAAAGGGGGCCGACTCGTCGAGTGCTGCTCCTCGGATCCTCCCGTGCCAGTTCTTTTCGCGTGAAAAGAACTGGCACGCTGAGCCACAGACTCATGCTTCGAAACACGCCATAGCCGGGTAAGTGGCGCTGTTCAGCTGCCTGCACTCCACAAACCGCTGCCTGTAAAGCCTTCGAGCTTCGTTGATGCTGTAGTTAATAGCGGCTCCAACATACAGTATCATATCGTAACATTTTTTGTTTGAATACACATGTCGTCGTGCATTACCTCCAATACTTTCAAGTCGAGACATTTTGAGAAAACTTTGAATAAAATAGCGATAGCGATAGATTTCATGTCCGTTTTGAAGTGTCTGACGTACACACTTCAAAACGGACATGAAAGAACTGAAATAAATTTATACAAACACATGATTATTAATTTTTACTAATAACCGAACCAAACAGTTCTATCTAGTACCTAATTTTTTAAGGGTTTTTCCGTATAGCGATACGATAAACAAAATCTTAGTATACAATTTATTTCATAATACAGTGAAATGACTTCATTATCTTATTTTTTTTATTGTTAAGTTATTCTGTTACGCTTCGCATATTTTAAATAAAGAAATTAATCCATTTTGTTTCTCAAGAAAGAGAATAACAATAAAAGATAAAGATTCCTCATAAAGAAATAAAGTTTCAGGACAGGTTTACTTAGGATATTTTTCCCTACAGCGTTAGAAAATAATTTCAGTTGCCTGAAACAAACGCAACTAAAAACAATGATTATAGTCATAAGTAATTTAAATAAAAAAATTAGTTGAGTCGAGAATTTGTTCATAATAAATATTGAACGGAACAACTTTTAGTTTGGGTTGAAAGCGGCGGCGGTAAAACTCAAAGGGTATAATTCCGAAAGGCGCAAGTTCGCGACGAGACGTCGAAAGAAGTCCCGCGATTTGAGCGATAATACACCTTGTGTATTTGATATAAGAGCGATACGACTTTACTAAGTTGCTAATTTTATTAATTTAAAGCTTTGTTGTTGTATGTATTGATAGTTGTAAGTATGTGAGAATACAAGAAGTACAAGAAGCTGTAAGTAGGTATTGTATTATATTTTGAGGTTTACAAAATCATAGGTATTCACCGAAAATGTTTCCTATTATAATTCTTAGAAAGTTTGAATGTAAGAAAGAGAGGATATTTCTTCGGTTTTAATTAGAATTATGGGTAAGTTTGAGTGTCTATTTGAATCTCTCTTCATGAGATATAAGTTGCGATTTGACGCCGTGCGAAAGAATTTCCACGTAATACCTACCGATAGATTTGTAATAATTTTGTGTAGTTTTCTTGCAATAGTGTATTTCTAAAGTATTTTTTTCTGTATTTTTTTGTATGACAAGTTTGATATCATGGTTTATTGAGAGTACCAAAATTAATGTTTTGTTTAACGTTTCTCTTAAATTGATGATTACTTATGCTTAATTTGATAACATTATTGATTTTAGTCGTAAATGTATTTCGATATGTATTAGAAATAGAAGGCTACCGAGCTTCAGCTTCCGTTCATAACCGCGATTAAGAATATTAAACATTTTTTAAATACGTAACACTTAAACGTTCGTTAACGAAGTAGCGTCATCTAACGAAGACATATTTCAACTGCCACGCATAGATAAATATTATACTTAGGAATAAAGAGCCCTCTTGCAGATTTTTTGGGATCCCATTTGCTACTAACGCTACCTATCAATCGGCCCCAAACTAATGTATCTATATGTAGATCTCCGTATAGGTACGTACATATATGTAGGCAATGGGCCGTATTCGACATTGCATTCTCTTATTTTAATTCCTTCTAAAGTCCAATTTGAAGACTTCCAACACAAAATTTTCTGAGAAATATTGATTTTGAAGTCTTCGACTTTATGGAATATTAAAATCACTATTCAACTCAGGAATAAACACAAAACAGCAGCAGAAACTACAGACACGCGCGTACGCAGATAGCAGTCGCCATATTGTATTGTGGTGGTGTTTTGAAATTAAACAAACCCACCTGACGTTGACAAGGCTTCATTCACAGCTTGAAATAAATCATACAAATTTTGTTATGAAAATAAAAATATATGAATTTTCACCAGCACACTAAAATATATAAAAACCACATTTCAAAAACCAGTTTGCATTTATTTACATAACAGTTTTTTTTAAATAATATAATAAATGTGAGAAGTAGCGTCATCTAACGTCAAGTAGTATTACTATAAAAGTTCAGGGCCTGCCGTTAGATGGAGTCACTGTCTTTAAAGAAACTGAGCTAATAAGCTTTTGTCCCCCCCCTGCTGCTACGTGAGGCGCGAGCGAGCGAGCGATCCGCGGCAGACAAAGGGCAGCGAACTTGCTATTTCATAGACTATAACAATTATGCAGAATGCCGGATTACTTAAAATAATTTATTTCAAGCTTTGTTGTATGGTGGTGATGATATTTGTAAGTATGTGAGAATAAACAAGAAGTTAAAAATCCTTGTCAGTGATGCATCATAGTGTACGGTTTATAAAATATATTCTCACGGGTAGTTAAAATGAACGTGATGTCGGTTCAAACGTGCAAATCTATTATTTCAGTAGAGCTATATATTGGTAAACCGCGTGATAAATGCACATATGGGTGAAAAGGTAGTTTTAAAAATATTCTGCACTTAGATACTACCGAAAAAAACATTCCCGAGACGTTGTTGTCGTCTAATTGAGTAGGCATAAAATTGTACATTGTAGTAAGTATCACTCTTGGTTACTTATCGCTTTATTTTAACGCCATCTGTTATCAAGTAGATTCCATCAAAAGGTAACAGCTGTTTTTAGGGTTAACACTTAGATATTTTGATCTTAACTTTGAACTTTTTTTCCGAACGAACCGTAAGGATTACAAGTTTATGTTACTGTTACTTATAAACTACACCACCAAACATACAATCCCGTTAAGTATTATCTCTTCATTATGTTACACGTTGTATTTGTATTTATATTCTAGGTTCCCCCTAGTTCACTGCATGGTTTCTCATTATACAAGCTTTGCTTACTTTGAGACCGCATGTAGTTGGTATGATTATCTGGGGATTTTATTTATTTATTGTCTATTTTCTTTTTAATGTACTTTTAATTTAATTGAATTCAATTTAAACACTTTATGGCCATTTGCATAGAATGGGGAAATATTTAAAAACATACAGAAAAACATACAAAATACAAAAACATGAAATGGTGCAATATGGGCGGACATAATGTTTACTTATTGTGTTTTTTTATCAATTCATCAAGTGTAATATTATATCTTACGTACAAAAAATTAATATTATGATTATTACTTCGAGAAAACGAAATTTTCAGACAAGGAAAACTGGTTTTAACATTAGTCCACCCACACTAATGGGCAAAAACGACGTAAACGCAGCTTTCTTTACAATTTAAAAATAGTGTATTGATGATAGGTGTTAGTCCCCATATTGATATTTAGTTCAACCGTCCGTCGTTAGATGGCGTTGATTGTTCATTAAATCGCACAAGTGTTTTTATTTATATTTTGTATGAAGCTTGTTAAGATTTGATATAGTTTTTTTTTTATCTTTATTACATTTGGAGGATCGATAGTTTTATTGAGGAACCTGTGGGCTACCTTTATGGGATTGTACAATAGGGATATGAATTTATTTAATTTAGTTTTCTTCGGTTTGCAAGAACTTCTTGACAAATCTACAGTACACAAAGTGTCCAAATAAAGTATTTTTGAGAAAAATATCCTATAGTTCTGCCGTTCAGAGAATGCGTTCCTGACACATCGCGATTGAACTGACGACGTAACTTTGTAATGGCGTTGCAGTTACGATAAAAAATATTTTTGCTGCTTGTTTACCGTTTTAACAATTGATGAGCATTAAAACAACATTATTATATCAATAATCAATGAATTTTATAATTTTGTGCCAAACTGAGTGTCAAATAACTTGGTAAACAATATTTTTCAAAATCTATACTGCGCTATTACAAGGTTATGTCAAAGCTTTATATTTGTAGTGCTGTGCTAATAATAACAGTATCGTAATCTGTTCTTAAACAGGTATACTTTATGAAATAATACGTTTCGTTTTTCTTTTTAAGAATTTGAAAATAATAGACTACAAGATAACTTTTATTAAATTAAAAAATAAAACTAAAACCAAACTGAATGCGCGAAAAAAAGTTGGTTACAAGCAAAAGGCATTAGCGCAAATATGCAGATGGTAAAAGCAGAGCTAATTAAATTAGTTAAAGAAAATAAAGCGGCAAATGTGCGATACGAAATCGATGAACTGGCTCTGGAGTACGGTCATCGCGTTCTAAGAATTCCATCGTATCATTGCCAATATAACGCGATTGAGCTAATCTGCAGTGCTAGCACGGATCTTTTGTCAATCGTAAGTTTACGAATGCTCGTATAGTATGGAGACGGTTTTGCAAGCAATAATTGAAATCTATCCATTGCCGCACGGTCAGCTTAAATAAATGTGTTCCTTGTTAATTTTGAATGTTTGTTAACATGTTCTACTCTTAAATAACTGTAAAATAAAAAATTACATTGTTACTAAAAACTTGCAACCGACTCCATACTATACGAGCATTCGTAAACTTACGATCGACAAAAGATCCGTGCTAGCACTGCTGGGCTCAAATAAAAGGTTACGCCGCCCGCCACAATACTTCCCCGCCATTCAGCACGAAAAAGATGATGACCCTATTAAAAGAAGCCTGCGGGGAAGTCACTAGAGATGACTGGGCAAAGGTTGTTGAAGACTAAAAACCTGATTATGGAACATTTTGACCGAGATATTAGGATTGAAACTGTTATTGATAATAAAATAATTATACATGTAGGCGAAGATGATGATGAAGAAACTACCTCCTCAAGCGAATAGGAGTCTGATGAATATTCTGTACGCACATTCAATACAATATACTTTATTGCATAGAAATACAGATTGTAACTTTGTAACAAAAAATAAATAAAACAATTTTATTATATTAATATTACCTTTTCTTGGTTTCCACTTAAATTACTAAAATACAAATTTTAAATGATTCCGCCAATTAGAAAACGAAAATAATCTTAAAAATAACGCGGCGTTTCATTTTGGAGGAACGGTAACGAACTCAGTGTTATTTTGTGCCCATCACTAGTCGTGACTAACTGATAGGTGTCAGGAACGCATTCTCTGAACGGCCGAACTATAGATAGGGCTAATTTTCCCCATTCAACTGCAAAAAACCGGTTTTTTATTTAGACATTTATTTTTTCCATAAAAAATTCTAAAAAATGTAAGGAAAGCGTGCGCACGCAACTTACCACCTAACTAGATAACGCGCGCCTTAAGGTCAGCTGGCAAATATTAATATTGTTGTGATTTTTAGTGCGCACATTACAATCGAACTTGTTTAAGATTATTTTGAACATAACTTTAGATTTACATCAGAGGAACATTGAACCATTGAGTTGATTTAATTCATCGTCATCATCACAACTATTCTTCATGAGCCAACTGCAGGGCTATGAGTCTCTCCCCAAGGTAACGAGGAGGTATAGGCCCTTTGATTAATTAATTACTGTTAAAAGTTTGATTCCAAATTTTTACTTTTATTTATTTTATGTATTGTATTTATTTTTATCTATTATGTAAATACCTTCAAGCTGAGCGTGAATAGGTGAAAGCTCGCGCGCGCGTGCTTTTCTTGAAATCTTTAGATTTTTTTTATAGAAGAACTATAACTCCAAATAAAAAACAGTTTTTTTGGTAATCGAATGGGAAAGGCTAGCCCTATCTAGAATGTTTTTCTCCAAAGTTCTTTTTTGGACACCCTGTATAGTAGTACAGCTTTTTAAAGGGATAAAGGATATCTTGAGCTTTTTATAGGGATAAAGGATATCTTTCAGTTTACTATAATTATTTATTCTTTTTACAAGATTCTCGTCAGTCGGAATAGTTTCTTCCACCAAAAATACCTTGGATCATTGTTATTGGGTATTTTAAAAGCGACACGCCTTTTTTGATAGAAGAACCGACGATTTGTACACTCGGTCGGGGATTAGGGTAAAATAGACGGAAACCGGCGAACGATTCAGGAAGTGTTGAGCAACACCACGTCATGCATGCATGCTGGAAGCGACCCGCCGGTGAATCCCAGCCTGGTGTGCGGCCACATAGGGCGTAAGCCTAAGGTGGGCGCGGCCACAGTGACACGCGAGCTCCTTTAGCGGTCAGACTTATATCAGGTGTTGAAAGCAATGGACGACAATTTGGTATTTCTGTTTGAAAAAAAAACGACGTGTGGCACTTGGAGACGGCGGCGGTAAAGCTATTGCATAGCATTTTTTATCAACTTCTGCAATTATAATTATTTATTTATTTTATTAATATTATTAACTGCATTAATAAAATAAATAAATAATTGTTTGATCTAATATGAAGTTCTACAAGTTCCTAGTAGATGGCGCTGATTGTTTATTAAAGCCCGCATGTTAAGTTATGAAATCAAAGTATCACCGCTGTGCTGGTCGGAGTGAGGGATGTTAGGTTTTTTTGTAACGGAATTTCTGGATTCGGTCCCCACGCTCAAGACCCGCGATAGAAGCTATGCAATAGCTTAAAAAAAAATTATGAGCCAAATTTTTTTTTCCATATAATACGATAAGAAAAAAATAATAAAATTCGTTCACTTAAACGTCATGAATGACTCTTTTTTTAATTTAAAAACGGCTTTAATAAAATTTTTGCATTTAATAATGCTTAATTATTCTTTAGTTACTGAAAAATGTTATAGAGCATAGAACATTTATTTTTATTTAGCACATTTTTCAGTTATTGTCGAACTGGTTTGTTACCCCCGCCACCCGCGCGTTGGGTCGCTTGTTGCTTAGGCCCGTAGTGTGGCCAGAAAGCGCGGATACGAACGTTTGAAACTTACACACGCTGACTCGCTCAGTCCGGTCGCGCCAGGCTTCCGCCTTAGTCAATTCAGTGTGGAACTGTGGACACTACAGTACGGTTCCATAGGTTTGATATTTTGCGTCCCCCGTGGCCACCGCCTTAGGATCGCAGTATGGACGAGCACCTAGAGTTGTAAAAGAATCGAGTCTTGGAGTCCTATCAAATATGACTTGAATGTTTTTTTCGAAGACTCGAGTCTTAAAATAAAACTTCGAGTTCAAGTCTTTCAAAATTGAAAATTTAAAATTCATTTATTGCATCAAATATGGTACATTGGGTTGTTAGAGGAGTTTATAGTGACCACATATTTCACTGTCATACAGCATGCATATTATAACTTAGTCAAATCAGATAATATTAACATAATACATATACTTATATAATATAATTAACAATACAATTCTAATGTCAGTTTTTTGTTTTTACAATTTTATTCCTACGTCTGATAATTTACACACACTTAGAACCATATTACAATTACAATTACGTTAGAAAGCCGTTTTTGAGCAGTGGTGCAAACACCGCACAACATAATAGGTTGGGGAAAAAGTCTTTTCGCATTATAGTATGTATGAACTTGTAATAAAATCTCTTTGGCTATAGTATTTGTATCTGGCTGGTTTTGGTATCATTGAAAGTTAAAATTTTAAAGAACATAATTCCTAATTCAAATTAGGAAAATGTGTGATTTTCATTTGTTTTTCGTACTGTCAAGATGAGTGAATCTAATGAAGAAATTCGATACATTTTAAAATTTTACCACAAAAAAGGTAAAAATGCAACGCAAGCCACGAAAAAAATTTGCGATGTTTATGGACCTAGTGCAGTGTCTGTGAGGGTAGCACAAATTTGGTTTAAGCGTTTTCAATCCGGAAATTTTGATGTCAAAGATGCACCTCGCTCTGGTCGTCCTATTACGGATAAAATGGATGCCATTTTTGAAAAAGTGGAGCAAGATCGACATATCAGTAGTTACGACGTAGCTGAAGAACTGGGAATTGACCACAAAACAGTTTTGGCGCATTTGAAAAAAACTGGGTACACAAATAAGCTCGATATTTGGGTACCTCACGAGCTCTGAACTCTACTGCGAACAACTTATGAGATTATAACAAGAAGATGAGAGAAAGCTGCCGGAATTGATCAACAGAAGGGGTGTGGTGTTTCATCATGATAACGCTAGACCTCACACATCTATAGCCACTCAGCAAAAATTAAGAGAGTTTGGCTGGGAGGTGTTAATGCATCCGCCGTATAGTCCTGACCTTCAGATTTCCACCTGTTTCGGTCTCTTCAGAATTCTTTAGGCAGTGTTAGGTTAACATCACGAGAGGACTGCCAAATCCACTTGTCGCGGTATTTTGATGAGAGTTCCCAAAATTTTTATAGCAATGGGATCATGTCCCTTCCTACAAGATGGCAAAAGGTTATCGAACAAAATGGTACATACATACTTTAGTTAAATGTCAATAAACTATATTAAAAAATGTTTTGAATTTCCTAAAAAAATGTGAAGAAACTTTTTCCCCAACCCAATATTATAATAGGATAATATAATACACAAGTTCATGACTCAGTTTAGAACTTAAAAGACTCAAAAGAACTCGAAAGACTCACAGGACTCGGACTCAATGTGACTAACGAGTCCTCGTCTTAAAAATTGGCTCAAGTCTCGAAATCAACACTAAATAACTCGAGTTTCTTACAACAGTTAAAAGAAACTCGAGTTCTATAGATATAGTCTCTATCTCAGCCTTTTCAGGTGTCTAACCAGTATCGCTGGGGAAAATCGTTAGTGGATATTACAACAGTTATGATTTTGGCAGACATAAATTCCATCGTTTCGGTCACCCCACGTGCATGTACACTTACTCACTTACGGTACTTGCAGTGTTTTTCGGCCTCGGCCTTCACGAGGTTCTTTGTGATGCGGAATAGTTACGTCCACCAAAATCACGTTAGACGACGAGCGGTCCATTTACACGATATCAGATTTATTCGCTAGAATTCTTTACCACAAGATGATATATAATATTTAGAACAATCTAGAGATCACGCACGTCCTCTAGGACTAAAGCTTGCGGAAGTGAAATATGATTTTATTTAAATGCTGTCAATTTAGCTACAGTTGAAAGACTTTTCCTGAAGATGACACAATCTTAAACGCCCTTACCTATTTTCAGTGACAACACGTTAATTGATGTGGAAATAGTGGCAGTGCGCGTAGGAACTTCAACGTCTGACTCGGGTAAGAATCGATATAATAAGCTAGAAGTTAACAATATAATAAATTTATTGTAGCACGTGGAAACTTAACTTAACTTATTTAACCAAGTGTTTTTGCTAATTCCGCGACTACCTATATTCTATCCACCAAAACGAGTTAATAAAGTGTTGTCACTAAAACAAATTATATACAAAAGACAAGGACAGAACTCAGTCAATGAGAGTCAATTTAGTAATAGAAAAGTAAAGTTGTAATGATATGCAGTTTTTGTGCGCCTAATAAATCATTTATTCTATCACTATAGTTTGATTTCGCTGGGAACTTTAATAAAAAAAAAACAATGTTCTAAACTAAACTGTGGGGTATAAGGGAAATGGCTGGAGTAAATTAATAAATAACTAATATCATTATTTTTTGTTGAAACGACGGATGACAAGTCAGTACATAAGAATAATATTTTAAATTTGATTAAAAACCGTAGATGTAACACTAGCAAAACAAGGTTTTACTACATGAACTTTTATTATATGACTGTGTGTTAATATTTAATGATACACAAATTTAGGTAAAATATATTAAGGCTAAATATATTAAATCGATATCCCTATGGCACACGAAGTTTTTCGTCATACAAAACTCTTTGGTCTTATCACGCGACGTTGAGTGATTGGCCAAACAATACGGGCCCGCGAACACGCGACGTCGCGTAAAGAAACAAGCAGTGAAACAACTTCCATAATTAACTTAAGATTTGACTTACTTAAATAGAAAACACCGTTTTTAGTCTTTTGGTGGTATTTTTTATTCAATCCAAAAATTCATAGGATAGGAATGAATTTCCATACACGTATTCTGTACTGGTATGTCGTAATTTACCATGGTTTTTCCGCATAAACGTGGATGAATTTCGTTTATGCAACTTTGGATCTCCTACTTAAATGAATAACAATAACAATGATCATTTTATTCAGGCAATTTACAGGCAAAAAACATCAAATCAGATCAAAGTAGTGCTCGTGATTGTGGGATTATTGGCATGAACCATTGATTTTAAAATGATGTTAGATCACGCAATCTATGGGGCAATTTTGGTCATTAAAACGAGACACGACTTGCAAATGTCTCATGTTGTATATAAATGAGGAAGCCTTCCTATGGTCTTCTTTTATGTTGCAAATTGCATTGAAGTTTATCAAAATCTTTACTTCATTTGCAAAAATAATAAACGATAATTAACAAAGAAACAGCGTGTGATTTATGTCTCCACAGGTTATTTCCATATATAAAATAATCAATCACCATGTAAGCAGCTTGGCTCTGAAATGATATTATTAACAAGCACGAATAGTTGTCTTCTGTTTGATAATTTTTTCATGTCTTAGCAGAGTTGTATTTCTGGCAAATTGCACCTATAATAAGCACTTTTGACAAGAGAGTGCCAAGAGTTATTTTTCCGTTTTTTAAAGTCGAACATATAGATCTCTCGCACACTGCTGTTGGATACAGGCCTTTCCCAAGATTCTTCACGTCGTCGTCGCCATTCCCGCGCTGGCTTCACTCAGTGTTTGGCATCACTAAGTCTTTATTTTTGTACCTACAATGATAAAAACATTTTGATTTGTTGAAATAATAACTCTAAGTACGACTTAGTTCACGGGATGTACGATTGAGGCAACCAGTTACCTAAGTCGTACAGAAAAAAGGGTTATGTAAAACGGTTGAAATACCAATTTATGAAGCGATTTTTAAATATCTAATCATGTTAATTTTGTTTCAATAAAATGAAGGTTAATATGTATTTTTATTTAAAATACAATAGATCTATTATTACCCTACTTTGCTATATTTCTATTTTTTATTTTTCAGGTGGCTTTGTAAGAGAAGCCGAATCAATAAACAAGCATCCAAACTATGACGCCCGTAGGAACTTTGACAATGATATTGCTCTTATAAGGTTAACTAACAATGTGCCCATGGGAAAGTTAGTGGAAAAAGCCACATTACCTCATGGAGGATTCGAGCTACCGCCAAATGCCGCAGTCACTGTTGTTGGTTGGGGTAGCATGGTAAGAGTGACTAATAAAACTTAAACTGTCCATATTTACGTGTATTCAATTCGTGTGGTCTATTGTAGAACTTGAACAGACTTTATTTTATCATAAACTACATTTCGTGGATATCAACGATAGGTTGGCCGTCGATAATATACACAGGATTTGTTCTAAAGCTTTGATTAATTCCTCGTATGATTTACCATACACAATAATATTGTCAATATACAGGGTGTAACTTAAGGGGTGGATCAAACGTTTCCCAGGAATGGAGGATCTCAATACCTATCAAAATAGTCCCCATGTATGTTCAGCAATATTTAGTGGTTCTGAAGATATTTGCGATTTTATGTTTTTTTTATTAAATAATAAAATAATATAAATTGGAGCGCTTGCAAAATTTATCCGTACGCTACATCTTCGGACTCAAAAAGTACGATCATGTATCCGATTATCGTAAGCAACTCCGATGGCTTCCGATTCGGCAACGCCGTGATGCTAGAATTCTATGTCTCCTATATAATATCCTCTATAACCCATCAGCCCCTATCTACCTTCGTGAGAGATTTTCCATTACTCATTCTCCTAATACGTTATGCAGAGCACATAAACGTACGCTTCTAAAAATGCCAATACATAAAACTAATTATTATTACTACTCTTTTTCTGTCCATGCAGTCAGATTGTGGAATGCACTACCTTACGGTATTCGTGAGTCAAAATCCCTAGCTGTTATCAAGAAAAAGGTTCGAGAACACTTTTTTTCTCAACAATAATTTAATATAAGATTACCACTGTTCAATTTTCATATGGTTATATATTAACGCATATATTTATATATTTGATTGTTTTCATTTTTATTTTATATATGTATTCATATTTATGTATAAGTATTATATATATATATAATACTTATACATAAATATGAATTATAAATATAATTTATGTATATAAATTTATATATATTATGTTGTTTATATGTATTTTTATTTTTATATCTGTTATTTTTAGTGTACATACTTAAATTGTATTTTTTATCGAATACTCCATTCATCAGGTCTGCTGGTAGAAATTTCTATAGAAATAAGCTGTACCTTTGTAACTATTTTCCTATACTAACTTTATATACCTATGTTAATCATTACAAGTATGTACATAAATTGTGAAATAAATAAATAAGATTCTCAGATAAAATTTGAACAGCTTTAAAACTTGGTCTTCGGTCGTGATTCTTGGTCTTAGCTTAGCTAAATAGTACGCCTTTAATATCATTTAACCACTGTCAATCGTGGCCTTTTATAGATGAAGATAATGTTGAAAGAAGCCGATATTTTTAGAAAATCTAGACACAACGTTAACTTCGAGGGGTCGTAGAAAAAAAGTCATATACTTTTTTTCTAGGAACTATCTTAAAAACTACTAGTGCTGATGTTAAATAATATTTGAAAATTTCATTTTCCTAACAATATGACAACACTAAGAAAAATGTGCTCCAGTAAAAAAGTAATTATTTCCATTTACGCAGCGCTATCTAATTTCGATAATCTCTACTTGAAAAGCTTTTTGTTCAGGTAACTAACATGATTTGTTTTTATTGTTGATGAATTTAAAGTCGGTTTATGCATATCGAAGGGCAATAAATGAAAATTTGTTGTGTTTTTATGTGACGGGCCGTGGTTTGCATCACGTGGTGGTATCGTTTTAGGAGATGACTTAATCTCTAACTTTTGCATATATCTTTAGTCGTTTATCGGCTTCCAAAAAAAAACACAAAATCAGAAATATCTTCAGACCCACTAAATATTGCTGAACACACTAAGGGGGTTATTTTGGTAGGTATTGGGGTCCTCTATCCCTGGGAAACGTTTGATCCACCCTTCAAATTAGACCCTGTACCTATACAATGTCGTTCTAGTATTTTAACTTTGCAAGGACCTTATGTATAATTCGTTGGAAAATTGCCCCATTAGTATTTAAACCAAATGGCAGGACTTTGAATTCATACAATCCTGACGGTATAACGAATGGTGTCTTGTATTTGTCCTGCTTTCTGATTTTCGATACCAGTATCCAGAATTTCAATCGAGATTCGCATAGAATTTGTCCCCGTTCAAATATGAAATCAAATCTTCTATTCGTGGGATTGGATACGAATCCAATATCACATTTTATTTATTAAACGAAAATCTACACAAAAACGCCACAAGTTATCTAACTTTTTAACTAACATGACAATTGAAGCAAAATGACTACGTGATTCCCTTATTATTCCATTTTGTAACATTTTGATTACTTGATCTCTGATCACTTGTTGTTCACTTGAAACCACAGAGGAAATACATAAAGGAGTTGCCCTATCCAGTTTTCTCTAAGGACTCAAGTGAAGCCTACGGGCGGGATGCGGGAGGGATAAACGGTTGGTTATGTCCAATCATAGCCAAACAGGCGATGGCATCAGTCACCTAGTAGCGAGTAGTAAAAACCGGTTGAAATATTAGGTTCGAGTTATTCCGATCTGTTACCCTAAAGAATTTATACAAAGGTAAATTCTGGGAAACGTATGTCCTTAAATTTACCTTATTCTAGGCTAAAAAATGGTATTCACTATGGCCTAGTGAAGCAACCACTAGATATTAAGTATTTCTTGGAAATTGTGTTCCTGGTTAAAAAATAATTTTTCATTTTCATTTCTTTTTCCGATTTTTTACCCTGGGTACAGGCTGCGTGTCAATTTATAATATGTGTACAATAATCTTTATATAACATCAAATAAACGATGCGTAGCACCAGCCGTGAGAGCCACCAAAAGAAACAAAAGAACAGTTTTTTTTACTATCATAGTTACAGAAGCCAGCACATTAAGCGTTACAAATGTGTCAAATTTTTATACTGAAATCTAAACTCTATGCTCTCGACATTAAGTTAAAATTGGTTGGAAAAAATTGACAGGTAATGTAACGCTTGATCTGCTGCCTTCTGTACATATGTTTTTCTACACTGGTCATAACAAACATCGGCCCACCTACTTTTTATACGAAAACTCATGTGTTCTTATATTTTGAATTAACGAAATTGTATCACAGCTGATAGACATTAAGATATAATTAACAAAGGTAGTGCTTCTTGCCAACAAGGTAACTTCGCATTTTTCGTTATCACCGGCCTCTGGAACTAGATTATTTATTTTAGAGATTAAACAGCAAAACTTCGGGGTGATGGTGGGTAGGGTTTCTATATCTTCGAATGAAACCACTCATAATTAAAATCGAACTCCACTTAAGAGCCCGCCGCTCGATTAGCCAAACTCGTCGTTGGGTTTGGCAAAAACACCTTGATATTTCTTTCAGCTTGACATGTTTGGTTCTTATAGAAATCGAAACACAAAATGTTTTAATAGTATATTATGTAACAAGTGAGCGAAGTTGCTAATTACAGTCGAGGCTGTGATTTGACTTGGTGTAATTACAACCACTTTACGAGCCAATATGTTATGAATGCATTACGCAACGCATGGTTACACTGGTAACTACTTACCACAGACTAACAACATAGAATAGGTAGGTAGGCATAGGCGACTTCACGTACTGTCATCGAGCAGGGAAGCATTCGTGAGCATTTGAGAGCATTTGCCGCAGGCTAAGGGCTTAATAATGAGCCGAGACTGTAATTAGCAACGCTCACGAGTTACATACGACGTTTTTCAACACACTTGTGAGTAAAAGACAGACATACGTGGTCATAAAATAACAAACACACTTGATAACAAAGCTGTGAATTGTGATTGAAAAATGGCGCCGAACCTCGCGCATGCGCGTAGGTTTTTTTTTCCGCCAAATGTGTCAATGTCTGTATAGCATATACAGCCTATTTTAAGTGAAAATGTTTAATTTGGAGTGGTAAATGCAAATATTTTAATATTTTATAACAAATTATTGTAAATTGTGAATAATTTCTTTGATATATAATATAAGGCGCAAACATTTAAAAATGTATATCGATTTGAAGTGGGATAAAACCTCTTTGTTCTTTCTGAAAATATTTAATGTATAACCCGGACCAATAAAATATGCTCTGTTTACTCGCATGTAATTTGCACAAAGGTACAATTCAACTTTGTAGGATTCATTATATTATGCACTAGGGTATAATATATTATGCATGCGTGACTTATAGCCCAGTTTATAGTTCTAAATTCAATAGAATAACGCTCACTTTACGAGCAAGTGTGTTGAAAAATACTTTTGGGAATTATGAGTATAGCTAACTGATACCTTTGAAATAAGTGTTAAATAAACTAGGTCCGTAGAAAATATTAATTTATTATGTTATTGTATAAATACGAATTGTAATGCCAAATGTTGCATTAAAATTGTTGTAAAATAAAAAAGCACATGATATTAAACTCACCATTAATCAAGAAACTCCCCACTAATAATACAAAGTCTTTCTGCGCCTCTTTTCCAACCAGAGAAACTGCGGAACCAGAGCTCGTTTCAACGTTTTTCGATTACGTACCCAAAAGGGAGACAGGCGTGATGTTATGTATATGTGCAGAAATAATATGCAATAGTGACATCTTACTGGTATGCACAATCAGATTTGTACTACTATTTCTGATTTTTATTTTGTGCGTCCGATATTTCGATTGTACCATGACCGCATATGGCAGATATAGGTGACTATGATAGTTAGAGGCAGACAAGACAATCTATAGGTTTTTGACCGGACACACCACGATCGTTTAAAACAATTTATATTATAATAATTATACTAGCGACCCGCCCCGGCTTCGCACGGGTGCAATGCTGATACGAAATACACTACAGAAAAACTGTGAACGTTGTATATAAAAACATAGCGGCCCGCTGCGGCTTCGCAGGGGTATTAAATATATAGCCTATGTGATTAAAATCGATTCAGTAGTTTTGATTTATTCATTACTGCCCGTGGCCCGCACGCGTTAAATTTGGAGTAAAACAATCCCCCTTTCCTGAAGATTTCCTGCTATCTTTGGAATATCTAAATTCATACACTACATTTTTACTTATTTACTTTTTACATTTTTAACTATTTATTTTATTTTTACAACATATTACAGAATGTCTTTATAAACAACGTTCACAGCTTTCTTGTCATTAGACTATACAAACATGTTTTCTCTGGAGGTCACTCTTGAAAGAGCGACATACAGTTGTCCATGTGAAAAACAGTCAACGCTCAAATCTAAGCCTGCAACGTTGAAGGTTTGACCCTGCGATTTATTAATGGTCATTGCAAAAGATGTCTTTACCGGAAACTGTAAACGTTTAAATTGGAAGGGTAAATCCGATGGTATCAGAGGGATTCGGGGAATCAATACATCTTCTCCAGTGCACAATACACATCCTGTGAGTATTGTGCACTCTATTATGAAAGTTTTCAATGATTTTACCAGCAAACGCGTGCCATTGTAAAGTTTAGGTGGATTCAGGTTTCTTAATAAAATAACAGGACAACCTACTTTCAACACCATTTTGTGAGGAGGGAGTCCAGACGGGTTCAAATAATTTAGAAATTCTGTAGGAAAATGAACAGCTTCTTCCAAATCGAGAACAGTATCGACCGAGTAGTATATTTTCGTCGGCGCATCAATCTTTGAAAGAATCAAGTTATTTACTTTATCTACTTGTTCGTTAGTTGGTGACAGAATCGCTCTTTCTTTAAACCAAGATATTGTCTTATAACTTATGTTATCAATGTCAGGATAGAAGCTGACTGAGGCGAGCCTCACGCTCTACTGACGATTCTCTGTCCCTCTGAACCGTATGCCTATCTCGATCCCGGCTGCGGCGAATCTCACGCTCTACTGAAGATTCTCTCTCTCTCTCAGCTCTATATCTATCCCGAGCCTGACTGAGGCGAGCCTCACGTTCCGTTGACGATTCTTCATCTCTTGCTGAACGTACTCTTCTGGCATTCACTGTACTACGACCTATGTTCGAACGACGACGTCTTCCAGACATAACTTTATAATTTCTGTACAAAATTTACTCAGTTCTATATGTATGATTACCTATGCACAAATTTCATATTATTAGTATGTGCCGCAGTAAAAAATATCTAAATTCTTACCATTTAGAAACAAAAGATAATCAACAATCATAAAAAACAAAAGATACCTATTAATTCTATTCAGGTCTTTTTTTTTACTGAAATACCTCAACTTAACAACGATTTTAATTAAATTAAAAGTACTTAAAAAATAATTTGCTATTCGTGCGACTAAAAACAAAAGATAATCAACAATCATCAACAACAAAAGATACCTATTCTATTAAGTACTTTTTCTGAACTTACATATCTCACCTTAAATCACGATTTTTTGAAACTAATTTCCCTAATATTAAATTGATCTAACTGTATAATCAAGATCTTAATAGAAAATTGCAATCCATAAATTATGGTTTTATTTAATCTAATCTTATCTCACCTTATGTAGGTACCTACTTATAATTACTATAACTGCAATTTAAAAATTAACCTTAGAATAGAATATAATTTATATTTTAAAACTACTATCATACAATTATTTATCGTAACTTACTTATAATTACCTACTGATACGTTGTGGCCGGCCGGTACCGCCGCAAACGCTACGTCCCGCAATTTTTAAATCTGTAATATCTTCGAAAATATTCACTTAAATCATACGGTGTAAAGGGCCATATAGATCTATATTAAATGAACAATGTATTCAAGGTATTTAATTGGTTAAGGATTTATGCTGCATTGGTTAAAATCGCTTCGAAAATTAGCCATTATTTGTCGTAAAAAGTAAATGACAAAAAAAAGTTATTGTGGGTTATCCATAAGAGATAGACATACACCATCACGGACTTTTCTGTAGACCTTTTCAATGTGTACAATACTTAGTACATTATTTTGATAAAACTCGTAGGGTTCAGCCTGCGTTTGCAATGTAAGCGGAAAAAATGAAATTATTTACGACATCACATTAGAAACCTGAAAAATAACAGTACTATTACACTATTTAATGGATGTTATTATACACATAAACCTTCCTCTTGAATCACTCTATCTATTAAAAAAAACCGCATCAAAATCCGTTTTGTAGTTTCAAAGATTTAAGCATACAAAGGGACATAGGGACAGAGAAAGCGACTTTGTTTTATACTATGTAGTGATAATAAAAATATGACTTGAAACAACAATTTCTTATGTTAAAGACAGAATAAATCATGTGAGTCTACAGCGGGTCCTTATTGTTTCGATTGAAATAAGATGATGAAAATAAGACCAGCTCGATGATTTAATGTATTTATTTCACTATGATTTAATGTATTTACATTAAATCATACTGAAAATAACAGCGATAGTTTAAAACAATTATTATAGACCAGCTCGAGCTCGGATGGTAAAGATCATTCAACTTTTAAAAATATTTTTTCAGGAATCTGGACTTTACGCAACAACTCTCAAAAAAGTGACCGTTCCATCAGTGGATATGGAATTGTGTAAGGGTGTATACAATACAATGCGCGTGTCAGTCACCGAAAATATGATATGTGCTGGCCTACTCGATATTGGAGGTTACTTTCAGTTTAATCTTGCGTAAGCGAAATGTAAAATTAGACCTCATAATATTTCATATAATCGCAACATGCTTTACGAAAATAAATAGCATATTTATGGACATTACTAGTAAATACTAGTAAATATTTGAATATCGTATTTGTTTTTTTTGCGACCCAAGAAACCGTTATTCCTTGAATTTATTTATTTAAGTATCCCGACTTATGACCGTATTTAGAAACGTTTAATTTCTTTTTCCGAAAAATTAACATTCATTGGACTGCAAAGAGGAAGACCGCGGGCGTGGGCGCGGGCGTGATAGCTAATATCTTGGACGTTCTCGACGTTCTCACGCTGTTTTTCGCGATGAAGAGACGTACCGAACAAACGAAAATGTAGATACGGGGGGGGGGCGTATTTATACTTTCACAGTTCTTTTATATGATACGATTTAATATGGGAAAAGAAAACGTAAATCTGTACTTTAAACTAAGGACTCTAAAGGCGAGTTTGATCGTAATTACGGGTTCCAAAGTCAAAATTCAAATAAATTCTCTGATTATTATATTACTTGACATGGACATTTAAGGGAAATTATTGAATACATACATACATACATAACCTCACGCCTGTCTCCCTTTGGGGTAGGCAGAGACAAGGGAACACCAATTGCTTCGATCCAGCAATTGGAAATTATTGAATCTAATGGATTATTTGTTAATATTAGTTCATCATCATCATCACAACTCATTGTAATGAGCCCACTGCAGGGCATGAGTCTCTCCCCTAGGTGAAGAGGAGGTATAGGCCATAATCCACCAAGCTGGCCCAGAGCTGGGTGGTGGATGCCAGATTTTTTGGGGCGCCTACATGGCTTCTGACAAAACCCTAACGACTACTGTATACAAGTATACAGCACCCGGGACCGACTGCTTAACGTGCCCTCCGAAGCACGGAAGTCGTTGTGCGATGTGAATGGTCGGCGGTCACCCATCCAATTACCGACCGCGCCGAACGTTGCTTAACCTGTGATATCGTATGATACACACAGTAACCACGGCGCCACGACGACTTCAATAGGGAATAGGGGAGTCCGTTTAACACAAGAAGATAGTGGAACTCTGTAAGGATGAGAGCTATGCATAATTCTAATTTCTTACACATTTATACAATATTAGTTATTTAAATGTAATTCATTTTAATTTTACTGACATGATCTGGAATGGTTTATTGAGAATTTTTTTATTATTAAATTTAATTTGGTGTTAACATTGACAGCGTCATCGTTCAGGAATCATTCTGTAAAGGTGGTTGATTTGTAATAAATAAGTAAACTTTTGAAACACTATTCTTAATACATTTAAAATATTTTAAAAGTTGTTACATTTTTGCTGGATAAAGAAGTGCCTTATCACAATAATAAACAACATTTGTTGTGTGTGACTTTTCAATTTATTCCAATATGTTACTTAACTGTTAACCTTAAACTGTTACTTAACTTGTGACAAGCGATGCTCACCATTCTTACGCCAAAAAGGATAAAATCACATCCAAACTCCCAAAATTGAAATATGCAATGCTTCACTTTTATGATTTACAATTCCGGCAAAAAGATTCACCTTGGGTGGATTGGTGCAATTTATTGCCAAAGAAATTTGGAGGGAGCATGTCACCCGTCTAGTCTTTACAATAGGAATATAATAAAATACTCCTAATGAAACACAATTACATACCCAAAACAAAAAAAAAAACTCTTAATTATCCCCGGAACTAACAACGCGTCTTTATTAAAAAAATACCTGTACTGTATAAAAAAAGTTAAAAGCAACCAATTCTTAAATATTGTTTTATGAATTATTTTAAAAAGCAGAACTTGCTATAAAGGGTAACTGGGAAAACTGCTGTGTTGACTGAGGCAGCGCGTCAAGAAAAGTATAGTAAGGTCTCTTTAATTATTCATACTTTATTACATAACTAGATTTTGTTATGTTGTTTATATTTAACACAACCAGTCACTCATTGAAGAACTTTTATGTCAAGCATCATATTATCCGTGCACTCAATGAAAATTTTTTTTCGTATAAACTAAAAAGTCCAATATTTCGTGTACCCATGGGAATGTCGGGAATTTCTTTCACAAAACAAACAGTCACTCACTGAGGAACCTTTGTAGTAAGTATCACATTCGTGCACTCAAGGAATAAGATTTTTTATAAATACTAAAAAGTCTAACCCCTGCCCGTGGGACTTTCGAGAATTCCTTCCATAATACAAACAGACACTTTTTGAAGAACCTTTATACAAAGTATCACATCCATGCACTTAAGGAACAAGATTATTTCATACAAACTAAATCATCATATATTTCCCTTTCCCGTCGAAATTTTGGAAATTCCTTTTATAACACAGCCAGTCACTCTTTGAAGAACCTTTATGCCAAGTATCATATCCGTGCACTCAATTAATAAGATTTTTCATACATACTAAAAAGTCTATGCTGGACTGGGAGCGAAAGAAAAACATAGAATGTGCCAGCTGCTTCTCTTCCCGGGCATACTGTAAAAGTCAGTTAAGGGACTGAGGTGGAGGCTTTTTTATGGGCGATAGGCTGACCCCCTGTCACTGCAATAGTCTCTCTCCACTATTATAATGATGGTTTTATTACCTCTGGTGTTCTGCCTACCTTATACGAGATACAGGCGTGAAGTTATGTGTTTATGTACTAAAAAGTTCAAGAATTCCCGTTCCCGTGGGATTTTCGGTAATTCCTGCCTAAGTGCTCCCCCACAACCTCAAAGGATTGTATGTTCCAAACTTCAGCTCTCTACGGCCAGTACTTTAGGTTGTACGTTGTCGGTCAGTCACTCAGTCAGTAACGGAAGAGTTTTATACATTCAGATAATGATTAGCAGTGCGAGCACAGAACTTTATCGACTCGTATATTTACGAATATTCGTTTAGTATGGAGACGGTTTGTAAACAATAATTGAAATCTATCCATTGCCGCACGACCAGCTTAAATAAATGTGTGCCTTGTTCATTTTGAATGTTTGTTAACATGTTGTAATCGTAAATAACTGTAATATAAAAAATTGCAATGTTACTAAAAACTTGCAACCGGCTCCATACTATACGAATATACGAGTCGACAAAGTTCTGTGCTCGAGTTCAGAGTGCTATCCTTCAGTATCTAAAATTTGTCACCAGTCACCCTGCATATTTATATATATTTTTCTGTTTAGGTAAAGATGCATGCAGAGGAGACAGCGGAGGTCCCTTAATATATAAAAAACATCTTGTTGGCGTCGTTTCATTTGGTCGTGGATGTGGAACTGCAAGTTACCCTGGAGTGTACACTAAAGTTTCTAGCTATATACCTTGGATACGCGGCAATGTATGTAAAGTTATTTATATAAAATATTATATAGATATATAAAAGTATAATATAAAATATTTCTAAAAACTCAATGTTTACCTACTCATAATTGTTTTCGAATATACAAGGTGTTCCTGTTTGAATATACTCTCTAATACAAGGTCTTTTTCATGTTAGGGGATTTAACTCGGCCATTGCTAGCAAAACTGATTTTGAAGCATCAAGTTTCACATAAAAGAGATTAAGTAGAGATTTTAACGTCGAATACGGCCTTTAATATACTTAATCTGCGGAGGCTTGTTAATGGCTTACTCGACATTATATGTTAAACCTAGTTTTTAAGTAAAAGCTGTTGGCCACCCAAATAATATAAAATAAAAATAAAATAAATAAAACTATACAAGGTGTTCCTTTTGACTGCCCATAACTCTAGGGTATTAATGGGACCATGTAATGGAATCAAATAACATGTGAATAATTTTCCAATTTAGTTATTTTTTCTTTTTATTTTTCACAGAAACTAATTCAATTAAGTCAAAACATCTTATGTAAAACACCTTTAAGCGAAGTATGACAGCGTGGCATTTTCTATCCCTTTTTTATCGCTATGCACAGGTACAGTTCAAACGTTTTTCGTTGTACATTTTATACAACTTTCCTTCAACGTTTAAAATGTTTTTGTTGTTTATTTACCAGTGACACGCGTCTATTGAATGAATGTCAAAGAGATTTAACAAGGGTGATAATTTATGAACTCACTATATTAAGATTGATGATAGCTTGAAAAGTTTGCGGTTTGTAACCACATATTCTTCGGCAAAAAGTATTATTTTTTAGTAAGGAAGAAAACCTTAAAGTTATGGGGTATCAAGCGATTTTATTTATTTGTTAAAAAGAACACCTTGTTAACACGGTCTCTCGTAATGAATGGATAACCCATTATCTGGAGCTGGTCCGGATTTAAGACTGTTAGAAAATCGTTTCTATATGGTGGAATACTCTCTATATAAAAATGGTGGAGATGTTTAAACTTTTTCATAAATTTGGCGAATTCTTTCATTCATTTCATTAAATTTAGGTATTTTTTTTTCATTTCGGAAAAGCCTATTTGCTATTCCAGACTGTACACTATGACTATGTGAAAAATCCAAATTTGTTTAGCCGTTCTCTCGTGATTGAGGAACAAACATCCATTCATCCAGACATACATACATCCAGGCATCCAAACTTTCACAAACTTTCACATAATAAGATAATTACAGAGACTTCCCAGTGAGTTGTCGAATGACACTCGTAGTGGGAATAACTCACTACTTCATTCGAGGACAATGGTGAGATTACAATTTACAGATAATGTACTTATTTACAAACGCAAGTCCCTATAGGTATACACATATACATATTATATGGACATAAACAGTCCATATAGGTTTTTATTTTAGTTTGAAATCATATAATAGAGTAAGTTCAATATTTGATAGGGTTAAATGGACATAGGACAAAAGATGCTTTGTCTGATCTTCCCAATCAGCTCTCTTTAGATCTGAATAATCTCCTAGCTGCCAGCTCCTTGCTGGTAAATTTAGTCGATTCAGCACGTACTATTTCCTCTTATCTTAAGCGCAGCTTTTTTTCGCTGACTTACTGTCGCTTATTTCTTCGGAAAGACAAAAGATCATTAAGGGGAGTTTAGTGAGTAGAAGTCTCACACTGTCTGGGATTATCTGGCCGGGGCCCTTTCCCCAGCATGTGCCTTTTTGTACTTCTGACGTATTCTCCTCCTCGCCTCTTTGACTTCCCGTACAGCAATAGGCCTACGGGTGCTCTGAGGGTTGTCTTCTGTGGCGGAAAAAAAAATTAATAGTCATCGCTCAGCTTATTATTATTATTGGTGTGGGCAATAAGTTTATTTAAGGCGAATATGAGTTAAACGGCTCCTAAAATGCATATACATATAGAAAGGCTGAGATAATCATTACCAAAGTATACGAATACATGAGATTCACAATAGGTTCTCAATCATATAAGAAAATGGGGTTCAAATAATGAAGTTACTTGCGTTTGAATATTTTATCACAAATTTGTAGCACTGCTGGCTTTGTGGCACATATATAATAATCATTTCAAGTAGGGATGAAATTGCAGTGTTTCATATTAATAAAACAGCAGAGGTAGTACGCGAAGTCAGTCTTAAAATTGCCATAATTTCAGGAAAATAATTTAATCCTTCTCGATCAAATTGGAGAATCGAACTGCGCTCAAGTAGTTTGCTTGAAATCACACTTACTTATGATTGTAAATCTATGGGTTGATTGTAATTAAACTTGTTATCTTTTTTATAATAATAATGAAATTGTTTATTCCAATAACAGAAATCTACATTAGTTAGTAACAATTACTTATTAACTATAAAAAATAAAATAAAATCCCCAGACAATCACACCAACTACATGGCCCCAAAATAAGCATAGAATGGGATACTATGTAGCGAACTAGGGGGAACCTAGAATATAAATACATAGATAAACATAAAGACCTGCAAAATTTTTTTTTTGTTCCTGGCGGGAATCGAACCCGCTACTGGCGTCTGAGACAGATAGGTTTACCCATCGCCAAAGTGGTCATCTATGACAACCGCGAAATCCTCCAACTTTCTGCCTTAATTTGTAGAAAAATTGTTGCTAAGCAAAACATAAATAGGAAAAGGTATACATTTTTTCTCATGAACGTGAAGTAATACATATTGCTATTAGTAAAACATTAAAGATCTGTAAGAAATAACAAATTTTGTATCTTAGAAGTAACTTCAGAACCGGCCAAAGTTAGCTCAACTTTCTGTCAACATTGTTAACAGCTTATATCTCCTAAACTATCAGCCTTATTTGCATTCTGTTGAAAGCCATGGTAAAAATCTGGCCAAAGGAGCCAACCAAATAAGGGCAAGTACATACTGGGCGCTCGGCGTTGCGTTGAGCGCGCGTTGGTCGCGTACACACACCGAGCTTAGCGCGGCGTTCAACGAGCGTTAGTAGGGCGAACATACTTCAGTTCGAAAATGGACGTCGAAGAGATTGCTTGTGTGTGGCTCCTCTATCGTCGCTATAAAAGACGACGACAAAGACAAAGAGAATATTGGGTGCACCCTATACTAAGAGATAGACCAACGCATGGGTCGTTTGTTACATTATATCCAAAATTAAGACGGTATGGGCCTAAGTTCTTTAATTATTTTAGAATGTCTGTGAAATCATTTGATGAATTATTGACTATTATAAAAGCTGACATAACGGGTAATTCTACAATATTAAGAGACTCGGTTTCACCAGAAGAAAAACTCGTTATAACGTTAAGGTAAGTTTATTTATTGAAATAAATGAAGACTTTCCGAATCTTGGCTTGAAGGTGACGGCACCCACGTCGACGTTGGCGGTGGTGATGGACGTGGCATCACAGACCACTGTTGTGATGGTGTTGAGGACCTATCAGTAGTGTATCCGGAATAAGACGGTGTAGAATATGCGTATTGATATTGGTACTGATTTGTTTGTAGTGGCAATGCTTGATTCTGTGCTTTTTGAATTACATTGAGCAATTCAATCTTTGTTGACAGCCGTCGATTCTCAGGTACCTTCTTGAGCTCAGTGTATAATGATAAACAGAATAATTTATCATCATCTTCATTAGTTAGTTGTGCTGTTTGAAGCTGTTGTCTTGCGTGCAAACTTTTTTCTAAAATATCAACTATTTGTTTATCCACTGCATTTATTTTTTGTTTTTTCCTTGTCCCTTCAATGTGTTCTTTTGGATGTGGTATCAAGTCTTCATTTTCCGCATTGTTTAAATCAGAATTTGTTGCGGAAGGAGTTTCGAAATTGTTCTCTGTATCCTTATTTACTACGGAACTCTCGAGAAATTTTAGTATTGCGAAGTATACATATGGTACATGTTTGGAGGATCCAGACCCAGATGGAAGATTTTTTTGCCGTTTAGACTCCCTAATGTAATTGTCTCGAATACTTTTCCATTTTTTTGTTAGTGTAGAACCTGAAAATAAATAATAAAATGTTATTTTTATTTTTGACAGATACTTGGCTACAGGCTGTTCGTTCGCAGAATTACACTATGGATACCGTCTTGGAAAATCGACTGTTATACAGATAGTGGAACAAGTTTGCAAAGTGCTGTGGAGCAAATTAAAATCTATGTGCATGCCTGAAATGACTACCGAAAAATGGAAAGAAGTAGAAAAAGGTTTTATGAAATACGCCAACTTCCCAAACTGTATCGGCGCAATTGATGGGAAGCACATTGAAATAATACAACCGGAACATACAGGCTCGCTTTATTTTAATTATAAAGTTTATTTCTCTTCGGTATTGCTAGCAGTATGTGACGCAAATTATTTTTTTTATACGTTGATATCGGATCTTATGGTAAAAGCAGTGATTCAGCGATTTTTTAATACTCCGAATTTTATAAAAGAATGATGGATGGTAAATTAAATATTCCTAACCCGAAGCCGATATCAAACATCGATAGAACACCATTGCCTCACGTGTTTGTAGGCGATGAAGCCTTTGGGATCATGTCAAATGTGATGCGCCCTTACAGTGGAAAACAACTCATACACACAAAAAGAGTTTTCAATTATCGATTATCGAGAGCAAGGCGCTATATCGAATGCACTTTCGGAATATTGAGCAACAAATGGCGAATATTCCATAGACCTATAGATGTAAATATTGAGTTCGCGGAAAATATCATCAAAGCATGCACCTTACTACATAATTACGTGCGTACACGCGACGGTTATAGATTTGAAGATACACTTTATCGTTCACCTTTACAATCTATAAGTCCAGAAGATATACCACGCGGCAGTTTGACTGCTAGGACTGCTAGAGACAAATTTGCCCGTTATTTTGTAAACGAGGGAAAACTTCACTGGCAAGACAATATGATATAAGCACTTACCTAACACGTTAATGTAAACAAGAATTCAATAAAATAATCACTCACCCAACAGTTTCTTTTTCTCCAAACTATCTTCAGCCTCACAAAAAATTTCTACAAGCTCCTCCCAATTACGTTTTTTAATCACTTTATTCTTATAATCGGGACTTTCCATATCCCAGATAGCTGGTCGCTTTTGAATTTCATCTATGAAGAAATCTGTGTCAAAATGCTCGATCTCCATTTTCGTCGTGCCGTTCGTCCACCCTACACAAAAGCGCGCGATAAAATGTACAACAAAATGGCCGCCCATGTACCTCGAAGCGCGCAGCTGACGCCCGAGCAACGCGCGTTCTAACGAAAAAATGAAGACGCGCGCTTGACGCGCGCTTGACCAGAAGCGCGCGCTTGCATGTGTACACTTCAATAGAATTCGGGGTTCTCAAAACGCGCGTTAGCAAAGCGCGCGTTCCAAAACGCCCAATGTGTACTCGCTGTAAAGTAAAATACCTAAAGTGGCCATTTTCGGCTTTAATTGTAAGTGGCCAATGTTAACTGGTTATTTTTGCTTATATCCATACAACTAATTTTAGTTACTAGGGCTGTCACAAAGAAAGATAAAGATATTAAACACAGTTTTTACACTAGGTGTAATTTGTGTAATGTAATATTTGGTCTCCCCAGTTTCTCACAGCCCAAAACTCTGCTTCATACATCATGACAGGCCTGATGACCATTCTGTATATTTTTCTTTCCAAGCCCAGTGAAAGCCGCGTGAAAGTTCAAATTTCACGTTCCGAAATTGGTCAAGCCATTTCGGAGATTAGCCCAGACAGACTGAAAGACAAAAATAATTCAAAATTGCATTCTTTTTATAGGCATATACCTACTCAATATGCTTTTAAATGCATATAGTAAAAAATACTAAGAGACACTACCATCGATTCAATGTTTACATTGTGGAAGGCTCATGTCCTGCAGTACATTTTAATGGGCTGTATTAATAATATTCAAGAACCATCTAATTGTAGGTAAGTACCTACTTTTAAATTACGTACTGTGAAAATTAATTGTAGTAGGTAATAAGTAAGCACATATTTATTTTACTTTAGTATTTTGTAGTATAAGGTTTACGAAACTTTTTGTAGCTAAAATCTTAATAGGATAAATTTAATAGAAGGTGGCAGCCCTAATGCACTAATGTCCTCGGGTAGCGAATATACAAAGGCTATTTGAGTCACGAGTCAGACTCTAATAAAGGAGCTTTTCTTTATGTATATTACTCGACAATACCTAATCTAACTCAGTAAAAAAATTGACTGAAATGGATAAGCTTTTGCTCTTGTAATTTTCAAATAAATTCAAAGACAAAATCGAGTACTGTATAATACATATTCTGTCAAATAGATAAGCTTTTGTCAAGATGAAAAGTAGGTATATCTTTGTTTGATATACATTGCGATGAAAGAGATAAGGTACGAGAAGGGCTCCCGCACCGGAAGGCGGAGTCGCTACGGTTAGGTGCGACGACGAGCGCAGCGAGGAGGAGCATATTAGGTTGCATATAGTTATACACGTAACCTGGCCGTGTTAAGCCATAAACCTGGTCAGCTATTATAGTCAACCCTGGACAATCCCGACATGGTCAAAAGTTAAATGTTAAGTCATCAAAATAACGATGGTCATAATGCATGCACATTTTATTCCTATCTTTAAAAATCAGAACAATTGCCATTTAAGTATCAAATTGAAGCTAACGATCGGTTAATATCGATATCAAATGGGATAGCTTTTGTTGCTGCAATGTTAAATTGAAGTTATCTCACAAAGTCTACGCGACTTCGGTCAATTTCTGTACTAGAATAGATTAGGGTTTCGGCAAGTTTTTGTCATACAAAAGCTAAGCCAGTTCAGTTTGCACTTTCACTCTAAGGCGCTGCGCAGACGACAGACTATCCGTGACGCACTTTTTAGTCTGTGAAAATAGAACCTATGCAAATATATGCAGTAACGCACACGACGCGCAAAAAGTCCGGCGCACAATAATTTGACAAACTTTTGTATAAAAGGCTTACAAACTAAATAATTAGCACTAGTTTCCGGCTCCTTTCGGTTGCAAATTGACATCCAGTTACAAAATTTGAGAATAAAAAGAAAATTAGTTAACCACCGATTTTTACTAATAACTAAAAAAAGTGTGCCGTCTGCGCTGCACCTAATATACCGGAAATACGCCCCGGGTACGGACACTTGCTTTGTAACTTTGGCCACTTAGATTTCTCTAACACAAACACCAATCGTAAGTTAGAAATTAAATTAAAATGTTCTTATGATATCATTTTATAACATATTTAAAAACTACTAACCCAGGCTTTATAATAACAGATTGTCAGACAAAAGTTTACATGTAAAAATTGGTCCACTCACGAGCAGCGACACTTTGAACTCAACTGATAGAAAACTGAATGGCTCAGATAAAAAAAATACAGTCAAGCGCTGTATAATTTATTTTCTACCGCTTTTTTTAAAATAATCCTAACTCGCATATTTTCAGAGGTACGAGCCAATTTAGTTACTTTTTTGTTTCGGCCAATGTTACCTCTGAAGACCAAAGTTGGAGGATTTCACGATATGTTAGCAACATTATTGTTCTGGATTTTGCATTTTCATCATCAACTTCATAAATAGTTATAAACGGAGTGATATTTTATTTTCACAGGTAAAAAGAGAGCAAACACAGGTAAGTTCCTATTCTTTCTTGTACATGCAGTCAGATTGTGGAATCAACTACCATTCAAAATACGGAAATTAAAATCTCTAATAATATTTAGAAAAAGTATAAAAGATATCTCATATTCGTCAATTATAAACAACATCACTAAATATATAAATTTGTGTATATATGTATGTATTATTATTATATATCTATAGGTATTTTATATATGTAAATGAGTGTATTCAGTGAAATATTATAAGTTAATATTTTATAAGTAGGTACGAACGCACTAATATTGCTCTTTTTTTACACCTAAAAAAAGAGCAATATTCTAAATTTCCATCAGAAATAAGCTGTACATTTTAAGATACATTTTTATTTATACCGCACATGTTATTTATACCACACGTGTGTACATGAATAATGAAAATTAATAAGTTCATCTAAAAAATGAGATTTTTAGTATTCAGGAGTTATTGCACACATCCAATTAGTTAAGAATATAGTCCGACAAGGATTTTTTGGCGCGTGGCGAAACTTGGAACTACCTCAAGTCACATCTTGGGAAATGTCATTTCATGACTTTTACCACTCATATTTGTTATTGTACTTTTAAATTCAACATTAAGGTATGGAATACACCAAAATTTACAAAATGTGCGCTTACTTATTGTAGTAATAAAATTTGAGAAGTTATTTTCATAAAGAAAAACAATTTAACGTCTCAATAAATCCCTTTTTAATAGTAAAGAAGCAAGGTCCCTCTGCTATGTTTACAAATTGCCATACTTTGAAAAATACACTTTAGAGCATTACTTATTATTTTTTTTATCTCAATGGAAATTACTATTTCAGAGGAATTGTCTTTTTAGAAAGGCTGTATGAAAAGTGAAGAAAGATAAGCAGATTTTTTAAAAACCTTTCAAAATACGAGCATTTCTAGATACGAGTAGGTACTTAATAAAGAAAGTTGTGGTGACTAGGATGACGAGGAAAACAATTTGTCAAAAAACATGATATTATTTTCATGTTACTTTATTTGTAATATTTATATTTTCTTGCTTAATCTTCTATTTATATCTTCAACCCTGTGTTTTTGTACCACTAATAGTCTAAGATCCGGCCGCAGGATTACTGCGTTCATCTGTTTTTTGCAGAAAACTGAATTTTTATGTATTTTTATAATTAGGAGAATATATATTTATCAGGTTGCCTATCAAAATTTGGCCGCCAGTATTTTTAATTAAATTATTTTTAATTAATTTTTGGGAAAAAATTTCGTTCACTTGTTTTTTAAATAAAATAACGTCTACATCACAGCAATTTATATGAAGATTCAAAAAAATCACGGTTGCCGTTTCGCACTTGGCCGCACCTCTTCGCAGCCATGTGTCAACAGGTATGATTTCGATACATTTATACGTTCATAACGATTATTCATTAATTATATATCTATTTTTTTCTATTTATTATAATATATGGTTGCCTAATCAATATTAATTCAATATTAAATATATTAAATGAATATTATAATTCTTTTGTGATTTTAAATTTGTCATTTTGAAAAGGAAGACATATTTTTTGGAGTATTTATTAAGTCGTCTCTATTATAAAAAAAATAATAATAAATAATAAAATCCCCAGACAATCACACCAACTACATGGCCTCAAAGTAAGCGAAGCTTGTGTTATGAGATACCATGTAGCGAACTAGGGGGGAACCTAGAATATAAATACATAAATAAATAAACACCCAGACACGGAATTTTTTTTTTTCTTGTTCCGGGCGGGAATCGAACCCGCAACCACTGGATTCTGAGGCAGATAGGTTTACCCCTTCGCCAAAGTGGTCGTCTATTACTCCTCGGTGGTTGAGAACACTAACATTCGACGCATGCGTAATGGCTTAAAAGCGTCGCACAGCTGATAATCGCTATCCTCGTCTGACAAATGATGTTAACTCTCTTTCACTCTACCTTAAATATTTGTTATTTTTAAAAGCCAGCAACCACGGGAAGTTTTAATTCGGCAACCATATATTATAATAAATATAAAAAATAGCTTTAATTTGATATACAGGGTTCATTTGACAACATCTACCAAATTTTTTTTACGTAATAAGTATCATTAATAGAGACCATTTCTGCAAAAAAAAGTAGTTATTTTTTTTACACGGAAATTCATATTATTCACTAAAATGTTAAACACAACATGGTCATGCTATTTTACGAATGAATACTATAAAGACTACGGGCAGTGGTACAACTTGTTTAGCCAAATGAATTACATCACAGACGTCTAAATTTTCAAAAAAACAATCGTATCCTCTTGACAATAAGTGCCATTACATCGAGCAGGTAAGATACCGACATGTTCGCACGTGAACGAAACCGGCCGGCGGCGCCGTCGCAAACCCGGAAACACTTGTCTGTTGCCATGACCTCGGCGGAAGTGCAGCTGCGTTCGCGAGAGCCCGCGAAACCTGCGCCGCATGTGTTTATTAGACAGTGAGTCGTCGCTAACTATCGATAATGTTTACAAATAGGGAATCGTTTATCAGAACGAAGCTCGAAGCCTTTCTGATTTAAAAAACCAAATAGTGTGTGAATTTGACAAAGTGACATTGCAGTCAAATAATAATAAATAAATAAAGCCCAAATTAAAATGTGTTAAAACGTGCTAGACTCTGCCTGGAGAAAAATGGTATGCATTTTGATCACTTACTCAATAACTTAACGTGAAACTCATTCGTAATAATTGTGTAAATAATGTTGATTAGAGCTTTAATTAATGTACATAAGTTTATTCAATCTTTTTAAATACGCCGAATTGCAAAATGCTTCTTTTTTCTATCTATTTTGCATTCACTTAAAGTATTATGTTAAATTTTCTCACATTAAATCCCTCAAACCTTTTGCAATTTGCCGGTTCTAAGCCTGTAAAAGTATGAAGAAAATATTGTACGTAACTTATGTAGGTAACTTTTTTATTGCCTGTAGGTATGCATAACTACTGAACTCAAAGTGTGACCTTGCAACCTCATATCGTTAACATGTTTTGTCGCGCGACAAAACATCTTGTAGTACTACGTCTTCGTAGTATTATGAAACGTAATCAATAATGTGCCGCGTCATAGTATCGTATTGTGTGTAGGGCGTTTATCAATAACGACTATTCGTGAAACAAATCAAGGTGCCATATCTTTACTTTTTTCTACTGAGCGATACTAAAATAAAAATGCAGGTTATTCGCATTATATCAAAGTAAGTTATATTTAAATTTGGCAAGTGCCTACAAAAAAACCCTATATAATTAATGAATAAACGCTATGAAAGTATAAATGTATCGAAATCATACCTGTTTACACATGGCTGCGAAGAGGTGCGGCCAAGTGCGCAACGGCAACCGTGATTTTTTTGAATCTTCATATAAATTGCCGTGATGTAGACGTTATTTTATTTAAAAAACAAGTGAATGAATTTTTTTCCCAAAAATCTATTAAAATTAATTTAATTAAAAATACTGGCGGCCAAATTTTGATAGGCAACCTGATAAATATCTATTCTCCTAATTATAAAAATACATAAAAAATCGGTTTTCTGCAAAAAACAGATGAACGCACTAATCCTGCAGCCGGATCTCGTACTATAACGTTTTTCTCAAAGTTTACGCGACTTGCCTTTTTTTGTAGTATATAAAATGAAATAATTTCTGTTTTCAAACATGAAAAAACTAAAAGTTTATGCATTCATATTTTTCCCTGAGAAGAGGGATATTATAATTAATGGTAACCCTTAATCCACCCTCACGCCCCTCTGACGTCCTCATCCAATCGCCAAAAAAGCCTTGTCGGACTGTAAGAGAAAGTAATAATGTCACTAACAGCATGTGGTTGCCACTTTTTCTCAGCAGACTTTCTGAAGTGACAGGAGATTCAGTTCAATTTGTGAACTATTGAACTTATTTCAAGTGTATGGACTAAATTACGAGTAAGATGTTTTTGCCCTAAAAAATTTTATAAATATTTTTTCTTCCAACTATGCTTTAATATCTTCACAATCACACTAAAAACTCAGTACAAAGCGAGTCTTTAATGCTCTAGAGCAATAAAATGTATGAAATTTCATTATTGCACAGTTTTTTGAATCGCACCAAAAGGTGCCAATCTCAATGGATTAGCTCTATTCAGCCAGCCGATATCAATACTTTTTTTACGTACGTATTATTCGTTTCTATCTTACTTGTTCTAAATTTAAAAAACAAATATAAATTTGCCCAACAAAATTTTTAACCTTACGTTTAATAATTGCCCAAGCATACCTTTTAGTTTTAATAATTAAACTTCTATTTTAACTGTTTGATATGACTTTCTTATATCTACTATCCCTGTAGGTAATAGCTGAAAGAAAAGCAGATTATGCACCTCGCCTTAAGGATGCGTTTCCGAAAAGGCTAGGTATCGAATTCTACTACTACATGTATAAGATTCACGCACACAAGCGTGCCGTGAAAAAGACGAAAGGTTTTGAACAGTTTTGATACTTTAGTTTTAAATATTTGCAAATTCTTTTATTAAAACGATTAAATTGGGTAAGATTAATTAAAGTGCTCGGAAAGTTTGAGCTCGTTTTATTCGTAACGATAAAACCTCACCATCGAACCTGATGAGCTGGTGGTACACTCGAGGGCTTCTTTCTACTGGAATTCCTATTCCTAGGCATGTCAAGTTCGAGTTCATAAGACGAGACATTACCATCAGTCCTGGTAGTGGGAGCTGAAGGTATGCCTTGAGGTACTACTGGAACTCCTAGACGAGTAGAGCTTGGCATGTCGAGTTTGGGTTCATTTTGATTCTTAGGACGAGACCTTACCACCCGTTCTGGTAGTGGAAGCTGAAGGTATACCTCGAGGTGCTACTGGTACATACACCTAGACGGATAGAGCTAGGCATGTCGAGTTTGGGTTCATTTTGATTCTTAGGACAAGACCTTACCACCAGTTCTGATAGTGGGAGCTGAAGGTATACCTCGAGGTGCTACTGGTACTCCTAGACGGGTAAAGCTAGGTATATCGAGTTTGGGTTCATTTTGATTCGTAGGACGAGACCTTACCACCAGTTCTGGTAGTGGGAGCTGAAGGTATACCTCGAGGTGCCACTGGTACTCCTAGACGGGTAAAGCTAGGTATATCGAGTTTGGGTTTATTTTGATGCGTAGGACGAGACCTTACTACCAGTTCTGGTAGTGGGAGCTGAAGGTACCATATTTTAAAAGAACTGAACAGGACACAAGGAACTGAAATCTATAGGCGGTCAGATTTGGTGGAATCGGGTTTTCATATTATAAAATTTATGGACAAAGGATAATGCAAGTGATTGGGCTCCAAAAAAAAAGTCATTGTGCAGGGATGAGATGAAAGTCAGATTATAGATTAGACACATGTCATTCATATTTGTTAGGACGCTAAAAAAATTAGCCCTGGGAAAAAAAAGATATGACCAAAAATACATTTTGCATTTAATAGAATAAAAATCGTTTTCTTTTATGATACAGAAACTGAACGCCCGTAGATTTCTACGAGTGTATTCGTATAACCTTTACAGCCATTGACTACGAAACTAGTGAATATTGTAATAAATACGATTATTGGTAAAAAAAGTGCTTGTGTGATCCTTATAAGTACCTAATGGGTAGGCTACACAGTTGTAAACCGCGATTAGTTCGTCTCTTTTCTAAGCCCCAATTTTACCGATGTATTAAAACGCGATCAATTCGAGTTGAACTCGGATTATATGTTAAAACGAGTTCCGCCTTCAAGTTTCTTTTTCATCGACATAAATAAATCTTAGATTAGCTTAAATCTGGATTAGCGCCTAAACGTCCGATTTTCGCCGTTTAGCGTGTTAAAACGAGTTTAACAGCTGCGTGCTGTCATTGTCAATGTGTCATATGAAACTATTATTTGTTTATAAAAAGGCATTTTTTGAAGTGGGATTATATTATATTAAATTTATATTTCCCCGTATTTGTTTATGGGTTAAAAGGGAAGGGATAATTGTTTATGTTTTTGTGATTTATTTATAAAGTTAAAGTTTGTTAGAACTAAGATGAAAAGAGCCTTGGCACTAGGTTTTGGCGAAGATTTACATATATTTCAGTTTTTTTAATAAATATCATAATAAGCGAAACAGTTATATATATCTTGATTATTTACATCGAGAACTAAAGATTAAAAATTATCGTGATCTGACTTTCTAATTTCGTCATTTGAGAAAGAACCATTTTTCTTTATTGCAACATTTTGAACGCATCATTCTTTCGTTCATTCCTAGTCATACATATCATAGCTAAACTAAGTTTTATGAAACGAGAATACAACGAAGCCCATGAAATCCGTGACACGTAAATCGCGATCAAAACTAGCTTCTGATCTTGTTCTGATCAGATCTGAGATTTCTCAATCTCGGTTCGAAAGGAAATCGGTGAAATCCCCCCTTAGTATAGTGACTTCCCTTCTTATTATCGTCGACACACAAAAGAGATGTTATTATTAATCTGTCTCTTTTCTTACTATAGCGAACTTTTTGCGGCACTGGTTCGGCGACATTGGAAGCACGGTTTACAACTGTGTAGCCACCCCTTTTGATTTGATTTGTCTTTTTTCTTACTTTAGCGATGTCTCTTATACGGCACTGGTTCGGCGACATTGGAAAAGCAGTTTACAAATGTGTAACCACCCCTTATGAAATAATGGTATGTATGGTTCATCTAATACTGCCGTTTAGAATAAGCTAGTATGTTGCTATAAGTGGTTAATAAAGTCTAATAGTGGTTATATAATTATTACAACTAGATTTCATTAACGCTCTCTATCTCTTTCTCGGAGCACATTATTAGCGCGCATTGTCCATTTTATTCGAAACATTTTGGGGTTCGAGTCAAAAGTCAAACTTCTTTTATGATTATGATATTTAATTGTATTGTTAATATGAATCATGTGTTTAAAAGTACTATTCCTTTTATAATTTATGATGTCTGTTTAATTGTACTGAAATAATGAATAACGTCTTCAAAAATAGTACTTATTTTATGTTTAAGAACTCTTACCAATGGTAATGAATGAAATAATAAATCATGTGTTTAAAAGTCTTACTTTTTTCATTAACGATAACCACTTATACCAACACATTAGCTTATTCTAAATGGCAGTATTAGATAAACCATACATACCATTATTTCATAAGGGGTGGTTACACATTTGTAAACTGCTTTTCCAATGTCGCCGAACCAGTGCCGTATAAGAGACATCGCTAAAGTAAGAAAAAAGACAAATCAAATCAAAAGGGGTGGCTACACAGTTGTAAACCGTGCTTCCAATGTCGCCGAACCAGTGCCGCAAAAAGTTCGCTATGGTAAGAAAAGAGAAAGATTAATAACATCTCTTTTGTGACAGCGCACTGCTGTCTCGCTCGACGATAATAAGAAGGGAAGTCGCTATACTAAGAAAAGAGACGAACTAATCGCGGTTTACTACTGTGTAGCCAACCCATTAGGTACTTATAAGGATCACACAAGCACTTTTTTTTACCAATAATCGTATTTATTTACAATATTCACTCGTTTCGTAGTCAATGGCTGTAAAGGTTATACGAATACACTCGTAGAAATCTACGGGCGTTCAGTTTCTGTATCATAAAAGAAAACGATTTTTATTCTATGAAACGCAAAATGTATTTTTGGTCATATCTTTTTTTTCCCAGGGCTTATTTTTTTGGCGTCCTAACAAATATGAATGACATGTGTCTAATCTATAATCTGACTCTCATCTCATCTCTGCACAATGACTTTTTTTTTGGAGCCCAATCACTTGCATTATCCTTTGTCCATAAATTTTATTATTTCTTTTAAAATATGAAAACCCGATTCCACCAAATCTGACCGCCTATAGATTTCAGTTCCTTGTGTCCTGTTCAGTTCTTTTAAAATATGGTACCTTCAGCTCCCACTACCAGAACTGGTGGTAAGGTCTCGTCCTACGCATCAAAATGAACCCAAACTCGATATAACTAGCTTTACCCGTCTAGGAGTACCAATGGCACCTCGAGGTATACCTTCAGCTCCCACTACCAGAACTGGTGGTAAGGTCTCGTCCTACGCATCAAAATGAACCCAAACTCGATATAACTAGCTTTACCCGTCTAGGAGTACCAATGGCACCTCGAGGTATACCTTCAGCTCCCACTACCAGAACTGGTGGTAAGGTCTCGTCCTACGAATCAAAATGAACCCAAACTCGATATATCTAGCTTTACCCGTGTAGGAGTACCAGTAGCACCTCGAGGTATACCTTCAGCTCCCACTACCAGAATTGGTGGTAAGGTCTCGTCCTGCGAATCAAAATGAACCCAAACTCGACATGCCTAGCTCTATCGGTCTACGAGTACCAGTAGCACCTTGAGGTATACCTTCAGCTCCTACTACCAGAACTGGTGGTAAGGTCTCGTCCTGCGAATCAAAATGAACCCAAACTCGACATGCCTAGCTCTATCGGTCTACGAGTACCAGTAGCACCTTGAGGTATACCTTCAGCTCCTACTACCAAAACTGGTGGTAAGGTCTCTTCCTTCGAATCAAAATGAGCCCAAACTCGATATACCTAGCTTTACCCGTCTAGGAGTACCAGTAGCACCTCGAGGTATACCTTCAGACCCCACTACCAGAACTGGAGATAAGGTTTAGTCCGAACAAACATAATGATTCCAAGTTTCCAAATTCAATCCTAATCATAAAAGGTTTTGTAATTTTTTTTTTTCAATAAAATTATATTATTACCTTTTCAACTCAGTTCAGAGAGCGTCAAGTATCGAGACTTGTTTGATGTAATAAATTGTGTATGTACAGCGATGTTTCTTAGCACGAAAAATAACTCAAAAGCGATACAGGTCCACTCTCGACAGCGGCTGAGCGCAGACTGAAGATATCTAGTTTTTGTTTGGAATGATATTGACATTATTTGCTAAAGTATAATAACCCTTACCACAGTGTGTTAAGATTTACGCATTTATACAAACATGAAGAAAATTACGTGTTTGGTTTTATTTTTTTTTAAAGGGTTTTTAGTAGTAATTTCAAAGAAAAAAATGCGTATTATCAAAAATGAACATGTCAACCATCGAATAGTATTTTTTTTATTCATAAATACTTGTGTTTTCATACCAAAAGTGGTACCGTAAATTGGCTTAAAATCGTCATTTTCGTGCGACGAGGCATCGCAAAATTAGTTTTTAAGCCACAAAAACAAATTTATTTATATTATTTTTATATTATAAATGGAGATGAAAGTCTTATCTATCTATTAGTACTTGTAATTATACTAAACTTTGCGCCATTTTATCACAATATGTACCAGAAAATACCCTATTTTGAAGATTTGCGGAAACGCGTCCTTAAGTAATTTATATTTCCCTCGTGCCTGTTAGATTCAGGCACTCGCTGCAATAATAAATTACTTTGTGCTCGATGCAATAATCTACTATTGATACGAAAATGATATAAACATGCTTTGTTTTAGATACTAGCTCGTTCCCTAGTGTCCTCTGGCCTTATTATATTACTTAAAATAAAGCCTTGATATGTTATCTATTTTGATGATGTTCGTTTTTAATGTTTGTTCCAGGTTACAATAACAACAACAACAGAAAGAACAACAAGAACAACAAAAACAACAAGAACAACAAGAACAACAAGAACAACAAGAACAACAAGAACAACAAGACCAACAAGAACAACAAGAACAACAAGAACAACAAGAACAACAAGAACAACAAGAACAACAAGAACAAGAAGAACAAGAACAACAAGAAAATCTCGGTATAATATTAAAGCTCAAGCTGTCTCTGTTCATACTGGAACCATATCACTACTTTCATCTGTAATTGTTTCACTTATACAAAGATTTTAATGATTTAGTCCGGTTAATTTAGACATTCGAAGCTATTTTAATTGCCACCAAGCTGAAAACCGGTAAGATTCTTAAAAATATTTGATTGAAAATAAAATTTGAAATTTACCCATCTTCAAAAAATCCATCGGTCAGAATAGCGTGGAACAATTTTCAAAAAAACGGTTAGTTGTAGATCATAAAATTATCTACAAAAATTTTGATGTACTTTTTTCCTATGAACCGCCGTTTTTGAGATACATCCACTAATATAACTAAGTTACCTTGCTAATTCTGCGACTCGTGCTTGCACTAGTGATGCAGGATTTTCGTGCGTTAGTTCACCGCCCTCCCTCCCTAAAGCAAGAAGCAAGCAATGCAATGAACACACACTAGGAATACTGTAACCCACACCACAAGCTAACACCTGGTGGTACACCACAAGCTACCAAGTACAAGCACGAGTCGCGGAATTAGCAAAGTAACTTAGTTATAGAAGTTGTCATGGATTTCCGCAAAGTAACGCCTGATTCAATCAATTACATCTACTGCTATTGATAAGAGTGTCATATAATGTACAATATGTAGTATATTTGTAAGCAAATTATTGTACAATAAATCATTATGTTTCATGGCTTAATTCTTTGCGATTTAATGTTAACATGTTGTAGTAGTACTTCCAAGCGTCAGCCTTGCACGGCTTTCAGAGACACGTTTTTTTTTTGTTTTTTATTTTTTTATTTGGCAACCCTGATCCCCGCTCTTGAACTCCTCTCCACTTACTTTCTCTCATCATCCCTCCTCAATAATCATTATGTATTTCCGTGCTCAAGCATTCGCACGTGCGTCTATAATTTATTACTTAAATTAAACGTTAGATAGATAGTCTTATAGTTTAAAAATTTAAATCTCAACTTATTATTTGTCGTTCGTAAAAATGGAGAAAAGGAAATATGAAGACATCGAGACCATACGCAATAAGATCAGAAAACTGAAAAAAAAAGCTTCAAAACAAGCAAATGCCAAGTGAAATTTGTACCTTATCACTATCCATGGCTCTTTACATCGCATAATTGCGTTACGAATCCTTATTCGAAAACAAAGTTCAATGATCTTTATCACTGAATTTGAATGAGCCGAGTTTAAAACTCACAAATTTACCTAGTTCGAATCTTTATTCGAGACTATGGAAAATTTCTTTGTTTAGTGATCATTATCGCTAAAATGACTTTACGAATCCTTATTCGAAAACAAAGTTCAATGATCTTTATCACTGAATTTGAATGAGCCGAGTTTAAAACTCACAAATTTACCTAATTCGAATCTTTATTCGAGACTATGGAAAATTTCTTTGTTTAGTGATCATTATCGCTAAAATGACTACCTACCCTACTTTTTGCATTTTATGCTCGTAGGTGCTAAAAATACTTCTTTCGAATTATTATTCGAGACGCTGACTACTTTCGTCTTTTCAGTGCCATCTATAGCGATATCTTAGAGATGTTGGGAGATGCTCCTAAGATTGCTGAAGAACTAGGAAAACCTTTACATAAGGAAATTTCAACCCGGTGGTCTGAAATCCTTTTAAAGGGACTACCCAAAGAGACAAGAGATAAAATCCTAAAGGATTATCTTATTCCTAGTAATTGTCAACTACTCCTTGCCCCTGCTCTGAATCCGGAAGCAAAAGTGGCAGTTATCGAAGCGGTCTCTAAACGGGATTCCTCCCTCATGTTTAGGCAAAAACAAACTGGTGTGGCTATAGCAGCTCTGGGAAGAGCTACCTAAACACTCGTAGGATCATCTTCATTAATACCACAGAAGCAACAAATAATTAAGCCGCTTAGTGACGCTTGTCGCATTCTATACGACTTGCATTTTAATGAAACCCGTACACGTAGGAATTTCATTCTTTCTTCTATAAACGCTTCACTTAAAGAAGCACTAATAGACACAACACGAGACAAGTTGTTGTTTGGAGACAATGTAACCGAAAAACTAAGGGCTACTAAGTCCATTCAGCGGTCAGGAGAAGAGCTGAAAAATACTCGAAAACCTCCTTTTAAGAATAATATGTTTCCGAAGCCCAGTTACCATGCCAATAATAATAAGAACCATTTAAACTTGAAAAGTCAACACCGCAAGACTTCCAACAAGCCGGAGAACTTGCAGCGTCGGCCTCCACCCTCGACTGCTCGTCAGCAGTTTCGCAACAAACAGCCTTATCAACGACCATCGGACGAGCGCCCTCAGGGGAGAACGCAGAGGAGATAAATATCGAGGTATGCTGTGCCGGTCGGCTTAAATATTTTGTAAATAAGTGGTCACAAATTACTAAAGACCCCACTTTACTGTCATGGCTGGCAGGTTATCATACCATTTACATCAATTCCATCGAATTCAGATTGTCACTGTCATTCTGTTTTTCCAAAATCCACACAAGAGAGCTTAGATTTCGACCAATCATTACACAACCTAATAAGCAATGGTGCCATCTCGAAATGTACTTATATTGAAGGTCAATTTTTATCCAGTGTATTTCTTGTACCTAAGCCTAATGGTGATAAAAGGTTTATATTGAATTTAAAAAAGTTAAATAAATTTGTACTTGCTAGTCATTTTAAAATGGAAGATTACAGAACAGCGTCAAAATTAATAACTGAAAACTGCTACAGGGCAACAATAGACTTAAAAGATGCATACTTCTTTGTTCCGACAAATAAAGCTCACAAAAAATATCTTCGATTCAAATACAACAATATATTTTTCAACACACTTGCTCGTAAAGTGAGCGTTATTCTATTGCATTTAGAACTATAAACTGGGCTATAAGTCACGCGTGCATAATATATTATACCCTAGTGCATAATATAATGAATCCTACAAAGTTGAATTGTACCTTTGTGCAAATAACATGCGAGAAAACAGAGCATATTTTATTGGTCCGGGTTATACACTAAATATTTTCAGAAACAACAAAGAGGTTTTATACCACTTCGAATCCATATACATTTTTAAATGTTTGCGCCTTATATTAGTAAAATAAATTTGTATATTAATCAAATTATTCACAATTTACAATCATTTGTCATAAAATATTAAAATATTTGCATTTACCACTCCAAATTAAACATTTTCACTTAAAATAGGCTGTATATGCTATACAGACATTGACACATTTGACGGAAAAAAAACCTACGCGCATGCGCGAGGTTCGGCGCCATTTTTCAATCACAATTCACAGCTTTGTTATCAAGTGTGTTTGTTATTTTATGACCACGTATGTCTGTCTTTTACTCACAAGTGTGTTGAAAAACGTCGTATGTAAATCGTGAGCGTTGCTAATTACAGTCTCGGCTCAATATTAAGCCCTCGGCTGCGGCTCGGGCTCAAATCACAGCCTCGACTGTAATTAGCAACTTCGCTCACTTGTTACATAATGGTGATAAAAGGTTTATATTGAATTTAAAAAAGTTAAATAAATTTGTACTTGCTAGTCATTTTAAAATGGAAGATTACAGAACAGCGTCAAAATTAATAACTGAAAACTGCTACAGGGCAACAATAGACTTAAAAGATGCATACTTCTTTGTTCCGACAAATAAAGCTCACAAAAAATATCTTCGATTCAAATACAACAATATATTTTTCAACACACTTGCTCGTAAAGTGAGCGTTATTCTATTGCATTTAGAACTATAAACTGGGCTATAAGTCACGCGTGCATAATATATTATACCCTAGTGCATAATATAATGAATCCTACAAAGTTGAATTGTACCTTTGTGCAAATAACATGCGAGAAAACAGAGCATATTTTATTGGTCCGGGTTATACACTAAATATTTTCAGAAACAACAAAGAGGTTTTATACCACTTCGAATCCATATACATTTTTAAATGTTTGCGCCTTATATTAGTAAAATAAATTTGTATATTAATCAAATTATTCACAATTTACAATCATTTGTCATAAAATATTAAAATATTTGCATTTACCACTCCAAATTAAACATTTTCACTTAAAATAGGCTGTATATGCTATACAGACATTGACACATTTGACGGAAAAAAAACCTACGCGCATGCGCGAGGTTCGGCGCCATTTTTCAATCACAATTCACAGCTTTGTTATCAAGTGTGTTTGTTATTTTATGACCACGTATGTCTGTCTTTTACTCACAAGTGTGTTGAAAAACGTCGTATGTAAATCGTGAGCGTTGCTAATTACAGTCTCGGCTCAATATTAAGCCCTCGCCTGCGGCTCGGGCTCAAATCACAGCCTCGACTGTAATTAGCAACTTCGCTCACTTGTTACATAATCTATACATATAATAAAATGGTAGGAAAGTCAAAACTGTACATTGAATATTTTTTTAAAAGAATACTTGGGGTATGATCTACAATCGAAACAGAAACAAAAAATATAGTTTTTAGAATTTTTGTCTGTTTGTCTGTTTGTCTTTCCGGGATAAACTCAAAAAGTACTGCATGGATTTACTTCAAATTTGGCATGAAGATAGTTAAGAAGTCGGGTCAATATATAGGCTGCATATTATCACGCTAGCAGTGTTATAATCGTAGGTGCGTTTGGTGCTGCATAGCGTTCACGCAGACGACGTCGCGGGCAGCAGCTAGTATACTAATATGAATTCAATTGTTTACCATTCGGCCTTTGTACCGCACCTCTCGTGTTTACTAAATTAATGAAACCAGTTATAGAATACCTGCGTAGTCGGGGTATGATTTCAGTTATTTATTTAGATAACATTTTTTTATCAATGATGAACGGCTTAATTCGAAGCGATTGATATACACCCGCCCAAACAGTATTTATTCCTTTAAGTAATATCACCCACCCATAATTAATGTGAATTATTTTTATGGGTACTACCTAGGAACTTTAGCTGTAAAAAAAATGATTATTGAGGAGGGATGATGAGAGAAAGTAAGTGGAGAGGAGTTCAAGAGCGGGGATCAGGGTTGCCAAATAAAAAAAAAAAACGTGTCTCTGAAAGCCGTGCAAGGCTGACGCTTGGAAGTACTACTACAACATGTTAACATTAAATCGCTTCGAATTAAACCGTTCACATAATTGTGATCGAACTTCACTTGGTAAGTTCGTTTGATCCTTAATTATTTATTTATTTAGAGTCTGGCTAACGAAAGTAGACAATGGGGGTTTTTTACAAACTTTTTATATGGCATTACTAGCATAAATTTCAAACTCGTTTTTCTGTTGTCAATCCAACGGAATAGTTTAGCAGAATGGTTTTGATACTTTTAATCATTGAATTGCGTATGAAAAGGTTTATTTTTGTTTTATCGTTTAAAAATAAAACAGCAGCAGTTTGGAAAACTGATCATGTTCTGCACGTTGACAATAAATACCGACAAAGAGGTTTTATTACAAAAAAATATTTAGTTTCGTAATCAATGTTGGAAACAGCGACACCAGTGAATGACAATTCATTCCATACAGAAATGCTGGATAAAAATAATTATTGTATATTGTTACAGCTGGTACATTCTATGGTTTTCATTCTATGGAATGGGAGCAAAAAAACAGTACGCAATATGTGTGCAAGCTGCTTCTCTTCCCACTGAGTGCAGTGTCTTTGATGATCCCTTCGAAATCAACTATTCTTGTACCAAAGATATCCATTACTTCAGAAACTTCCTTCAACTGGGCCATTATTTGATTGGTTGAGTAAATTGATATAAAGTTTTTTGTTATTTAAAGGAGAATTTGTGAGTGCTGGCAGGTTACATCATCTACAATTTTTCATTATATGTTGATATTGTATATTTTTACTACGTTCAACTATTAAAATAAAATTAAAGAAGCCCTCTTAGACAAAATTAGCACAAAGAAAAAGACTTGATATACGTTGCCTTTCATTTTAATAACACTATTCTAATAAAATGAAGGACTGTGCTAATTTTGTTACTTTTTACGATTCTTTGATAAAAAAAAATCAAGCATCAAGTTTGTTTAATCAAACGTGTCGTACTATAATCGGGGTTAACCTGATTTGCCTTGCCAGATTTTTTAATTCTCTACTTTCGCTGGCAAGCTAAATTATGTATAATTTACATATCGATTCAAGAAGTTGTAAAAGTTGTAATCGTCATAATTATGCACACGTTTCCTCGCCACCAATAAAGTAGTGTACTAATAGTATATTATGTAACAAGTGAGCGAAGTTGCTAATTACAGTCGAGGCTGTGATTTAATAATGAGCCGAGACTGTAATTAGCAACGCTCACGAGTTACATACGACGTTTTTCAACACACTTGTGAGTAAAAGACAGACATACGTGGTCATAAAATAACAAACACATTTGATAACAAAGCTTTGAATTGTGATTGAAAAATGGCGCCGAACCTCGCGCATGCGCGTAGGTTTTTTTTTCCGCCAAATGTGTCAATGTCTGTATAGCATATACAGCCTATTTTAAGTGAAAATGTTTAATTTGGAGTGGTAAATGCAAGTATTTTAATATTTTATAACAAATTATTGTAAATTGTGAATAATTTGTTTGATATACAAGTTTGTTTTACTAATATAAGGGGCAAACATTTAAAAATGTATATGGATTTGAAGTGGTATAAAAACTCTTTGTTGTTTCTGAAAATATTTAATGTATAACCCGGACCAATAAAATATGCTCTGTTTACTCGCATGTAATTTGCACAAAGGTACAATTCAACTTTGTAGGATTCATTATATTATGCACTAGGCAATAATATATTATGCACGCGTGACTTATAGCCCAGTTTATAGTTCTAAATTCAATAGAATAACGCTCACTTTACGAGAAAGTGTGTTGAAAACGTGTTTTTTGACGTGCTTTACCCAGTAGGCCTATTCCACGGGTCAGTTGTGATCTTGTTTAGTTTAAAGCCATTGCAAAATAATGGATATTAATAGAAATTGAAAAGATAATAGTAATTTAAGTTTAAAAAAAGTAGTGGAATTTAATCGTCCGAGTAGTAACTTTCAAACTCTTCATCTTTTTCTTCTTCTCCTTCATCCTAGGTGCATGTTAACTGCGTTAATAGCGATGTATCGTATGTCGCCTTGTTGGCATCAAACTGTTTTGACAATGTGTACATGCCAGAGAACAAAACAGTCCAACTTTTTTCAAACATATTTAGCACTGCACCCATTTTGCAGTTGCAAAACATTGTGCTCAGCAGATGTCTGCGCAGGTGGAAGTAAAGCAGTGTCCACCAACCAAGCCATACTTGAACTTATCAATATACCCGAAAAGATTTTGATGAGCAGCAAGTGAGGTTGGAGGAAGATAATCTAATTGATGACGTTAAAGCCAGAGAGTTCTACGGCACAATTTTTTTTTTCGGAGAAGTACCTATGTTTTGAAAAAACCATGTTTTTTTTACTATTTTTTTATTTATTAGTATTTGTAATTATTTCAAATAATAAAGGAACACTTTTTATTAATATCATGTATTTAATTAGGCCAGTATTATAGAAAAAAGTCACTCAGATCACTATGGCTGTTCCCAAAATTTAAAACTGTATCAAACATTTTAAATAAATAAATAGTATATACGACGTTTTTCAACACACTTGTGAGTAAAAGACAGACATACGTGGTCATAAAATAACGAACACACTTGATAACAAAGCTGTGAATTGTGATTGCAAAATGGCGCCGAACATCGCGCATGCGCGTAGGTTTTTTTTTCCGCTAAATGTGTCAATGACTGTATAGCATATACAGCCTATTTTACATGAAAATATTTAATTTGGAGTGGTAAATCCAAATATTTTATTATTTTGTAACAAATTATTGTAAATTGTGAATAATTTGTTTGAGGTACAATTTTGTTTAACTAATATAAGGCGCAAAGATTTAAAAATGTATATGGATTTGAAGTGGTATAAAACCTCTTTGTTGTTTCTGAAAAAAATTAATGTATAACCCGGATCAATAAAATATGCTCTGTTTACTCGCATTTAATTTGCACAAAGGTACAATTCAACTTTGTAGGATTCATTATATTATGCACTAGGGTATAATATATTATGCACGCGTGACTTATAGCCCAGTTTATAGTTTTAAATTCAATATAATAACGCTCACTTTACGAGCAAGTGTGTTGAAAAAAATATTAAAAATCGACGCTCATCAATCTATATACTATTCCGTTACTGATAGAGGTTCTGTGTGACTGACAGACAACGTAGAGCCATTATTACTGAGCGTCGAGAGCTGTTTGGAACATACATTTCTTGAGGGCCGTAGAGGTGCACTAAGGAAAGAATTCCCGAAATTACCACGGGAACTTTTTTGGATTATATGTGTTTTGGATACATTTTCCCATTATTCAGCGAAGCCCAGTTTTTACTGCACCAGTGGTCAAAGTTTTTCGCATTTTATTTGCCGCATCCTGAAATAAAGATAATGATCAATAATGAATTTTTTCGTCATTATACAGGGTGTCCCGCTTGCCCTTTATAATACCTTCTCGGAGGTATTCTAGTATCCATAAGGATAACAGAAAAAATACAAAAAAAAGAAAAATTCTAAATTTATTTTTCAATTGTTGTATGAAAGAAAACGTCGAAATTTATTGCTGAGCTATAAAAATTTAGAAATGGAATTCGATTTTTTCTTTTTTTCATATTTTTTTCTGTAATCCTTATGGGTAATAGAATACCTCCAAGGAGGTATTATATAGGGTAAGCGGGACACCCTGTATTATAGGTGTAATCTGGAAATTATGATGTCCATGGGCCTAGATACTAACCACAATTTGGATCCAGTGCTTGATTGCGGGATATTATAAAATACTGTAAAAAGAAATTTAGGTACCTATCAATCTATATTGAGGTACCATCATTAAGTTTATAAAGTTACTATACGTTTGTCCACGTGAAGATCAGAATGGAAAAAATAGTAAGTATTTTTAAGATCTTTGAGATTGCGATTTAAATATACATATATAATATTCATATTCATAAAAAAGCTACGGAGTTTAAAGCCAAATATGACTTACTTATGCGAAGTTACTTTTTGTTGATTTTTTTCTATTATTAGGCTTTTCTATTATCACATGTTTTTATACATTTCCATATTTTTTGCTACAACAGTAGCTATATATTCACTAACACTCCACAAAATCACAAAAAAATATGATGTCCAGCAATCAAGCACTGGATCCAAATTGTGGTTAGTAGCATCTAGGCCCATGGACATCATAACGGACAGTGCATATAATATAAATAATGATAAAATTCTTTATTTCAGGATAATCAACGTGGCAAATGAAATGCGAAGAAATAGCCTAGTTTTCAGGTGTGCAGTAAATACTGGGCTTCGCTAAATAATGCAAAAATGTAGCCAAAACAGAGGCGGACAAGTTGAACGTAAATTGTAATGTGCAACGATAATAAATTTTATTTTGCACAAACTTATCCTTTGTTTTATTTGACGGCTAAAAAAGGAACTAAATTAAATTAAATAAATAAATATTTTTTTACCTTATACCGGGTGACTAATGAAAAATTTTAAAAAGTGAAGGAGGGCACTCTGTATTTGATTTTGATCATAATTTTAATAAAAGTAGGTACTTCATTTTTCAGCGGAATTCCCTATAAATAAATAAAGAGTTTGACTAGGTCGATGACCATATTGTGAAACCGTCTATACCTACCTACCTAGGTTGTGTTGATAGCGCCATGGGTGTCCGTACCAGTGTAACAGTGTAATTCATTTATTAAGAATGAAATAGGAGAATTTAAAATACAACAATTAAAGTACTTTTTCATATTTGTTATTCAGATGATAAATTTAAATATTCAACACCTGATATGTCATAACTTTCGACTTGGCTAATTTATTCATCAATATCATTATACAGGGTGTTTGGTAGAGGGTTCGACAAACTAAGTGAGCGTGCTCGGGAACACATTTGGAGAATACAAGTTGGCCAAAAAAGTATGTGACCCTCTATTTTTTATGATGTTTTTGTGAATTTTTCGGTTTTCACCAAAATTGTACACATTTACATCTATAGCTTTTTTTCAAATCTATTTGAGACTGAATGTTTTTACTTTATTTTGCTCTCTGATACATCCTTAAGCCACGATCTACATCAGTTGGTTTCATCTGATTCTATCTAAATGATCATTCTTAACACTGCGACAAGAGAAATACTTCGTAGGTGCGAGGCGTGTATTCGTATCAGAGGATCTGTGTTCAAGCAAGACTTGAAATAAAAATAATTTGGCATACCAACCGGGCTCTGCGACTGGATATCTGATTTTCTGAGGGAACGGTCGATTCGAGTAGTCTTAGACGGCTACTCCTCTGACCTAATGGCAATTAATGCCGGGGTACCTCAGGGATCTGTTCTCTCTGCAACTTTATTCTTGCTGCACAGTAATGACCTCCTAACACCAGGCATTATTGGATATGCTGATGACAGCACTGTTGTTGAGAGATATATATCCAATGCGCGAACGAGCGCCCATGAAAACCAGATTTTGAGAGAGTCTATGATTGAGCGCGTTGATTCGACCTTGCGGAATGTGTCCGATTGGGGCGAATCTAACCTGGTCAAATTCAACGCCTCCAAAACACAAGCGTGTCTATTCTCCGCAAAAAAGAGCACCTTTACTCTTACGCCCACTTTCCAGAATGTATCTGTTCCCATCACCGACCAACTAGGGCTTTTGGGCGTCACTATAACGTCCAAATTAAACTTCGGACAACAAATTGAGACTATGGCAAAAACGGCTTCCAAAAAATTGGGTATCATCTCGAAGGTCCGGCGGTACTTCAGCCCTGAACGGCTCCTCAACTTATACACAGCCCAAGTGAGGTCTTGCATGGAGTACTGTAGTCACCTTTGGGATGGTTCTGCCAAATACCAGCTCGAAGCGCTAGACTCTGTTGACCGAAGAGCCCGAAAAATCATAAATAACAACAACCTTACAAATAAAAAATTGCAGACGCTAGAGCATCGTCGTAAGGTTGCTTGTTTGACAGTATTTTATCGGCTACATTTTGGTGAGTGTGCGAGTGCTCTTTTTGACCAAATTGAACCCTTTTGACCTTTTTACCACCGGACTACCAGACGCAGACAGAATTTCCATCCGTATATAGTGGATATACCAAGAAGTCGAACAAAACGCTTCGATAGTTCCTTTTTGGTACGGATTGCCAAGGTGTGGAACAATCTGCCTGCGTCTGTTTTTCCTGACCACTACAGTCCTGGAACTTTTAAGTGTCGAGTGAATAGGTTTCTCGTGGATGGACGTGTAACACCATAGTCTTCATGCGCACTTTCCATCAGGTGGCATGGAAGACAAACGTCCTATCCTTACAATATAAAAAAAAAAAATTATTTCTGTTGTTTGTATTTTCCTTTATACCTTATTTATTTAACAAGCTGGTAATCAATATAGCAATTTAGTATTTCATTGTAATAAGTGATAAATAGAGAAGTTTTTAAACGCATATAACCTCTAGCATTGCCAGTGGTTTTTTTTAAATCATTGTCAAAGTTGAACTTTGATGTATTTATTTTGATTATTTCACTCTAAGAGTTCTACATCAGTTTCATTCTATATCATTTTGCTTAAGGCATCAGAGACCAAAATAAAGAAAAAAAATCCAGTCTTTATGAAAAAAGTTATGGAAGTAAATGTGTACAACTTTGGTGAAACCCGAAAAATTAACAAAAAACATCATAAAACAAAAAAAGAGGGTCAGAGATTTTTTTCGGCCAACTTGTATTCTTCTCCAAATGTGTTCCCGAGCACGTTCACTTAGTTTGTCGGACCCTCTACCAAACACCCTTCTACCAAGTTAATAATATTCGTTTTATTTTTATCACAAGCATTCATTTCAAATAAGCATGCAATTTGGTAAAAGCCCCTTTGAGCTACCAGCGTGTACTATTATACAGGGTAAACTTGAGGGCTGCATCAAAAGCTTCCCATGGTTGAGGGACCTTAATACCTACCAAAATAACCCCCATGTATATTCAGCAATATTTAGGGAACATACATATAAAAATAAGAATATATAATGTTAGTTACCTTAACAAAAGGCTTTACAAGCAGCGATTGTCGAAAATTAGTTAGATAGCACTGCGTAAATGAAAATAATTACTTCTTTTACTGGAGCACATTTTCTTTATTGTTGTCGTATTGTTAGCCAAATGAAATTTTTAGATATTATTTATGATTAACTCTAGTAGTATTTAAGACAGTTTAAAAAAAAAAGTTATGTAACTTTTTTTCTACGACCCTTCAAGGTTAACGTTTGTTGTAACATTATTTCCATTTGTCAAAGGTCATAATTTAGAATAGTTAAATGATTTTGAAGGCGTAATATTAAGCTAAGCTAATACCAAAAATCACGACCATAGAGCAAGTAGCTACGCTGTTTTTTCAATATTTCTATGAGAATCTGTTTACAAAATCACAAAATCGCAAATATCTCCAGAACCACTAAATATTGCTGAAGATACATTTTGGAAGGTTTTGAGGTTCTCCACCAATGGGATGCTTTTGATCCACCCCTTAAGTTACACCCTGTATATCTTTTCAAAATTATGCTACGTACTACGTACGTAAATTATGATACGTATTTTTTTATTATGTTATTAAAAGATTCGAGTTATTTAACATGTAGCGGATATTCTATTTATATGAACTATTTAATATATTTTATTTACTACATTATTTATTTCAATATAATATATCATTACTTACCGTATAATTATATATTATATTGTATAATTACATAATCTGGAATATCTATTTACGCTACTTTGTATTAGTAATTATAATTTGTTACAATCATATAATTATTTATTTAAATACTTTCTATGTAATTAAATATTACTTATTAATTATACCTTTCGTATCTAATATATTTACTTATTTATATTATCCTATTAATAAGTATCTAAGTAAATTACACGCAAACTAATATGTATTATATTCGTGCATTGGAAACGTAGCCGCGCAGCAAAGCCGGGAACAAAGAAACTCGGAATAATAATAAAAAGTTTAAGAACTATTAATGCCCAAAAAGAACCCTTTCCTCGCAATGACAAAATTTACCTACATTTGTACGACTACGGCTGTTTAAGCTCAACGTCTTGTAAGAGCTCAATATTAATGTCATTTTAAAGACAAAAGAATAAAGTAACTAAAAACAAAGAAAAAAGCTGGCAAAAATTGCTTTTTCAATGACATTTCCTAAGGAACAAAGCTTATTTTTAACAGTATTTTAGGGCATCTGGACTGGAATTTTTTTTATTATTATACAAGGCATTGAAATTAAACAGCCGTTGTTTTACAAATTAGTATCGCTAGTATAGATGTTCTATGTCACGAAGTCCGTTTGGCTATGAATGTTGTCAAGCGTGCACATGCACATTGTTTTTGTGTGCGTAACTTTGAGAGCGCTCAGTGTCGATCGGGACCATAGATGAAAATAAGTACTAAAGTATAGATGGCCGTCTCGCCGTTTTTGCACTTGGGCGCCAACTAGGCCCCGGGACCGGAACTAAAAAGCGGGGAAAGGGTGCGGGCGGGGGATGCTTCATCTAAAATATTAAAGAAAGTTTTAGAACTACTTGCAGAACTTCATCCTAAATGGAAATAATCCTCGAATTATCCTCGAACAACAAAAAGTCTAAATTTGTAAAAAGTTGAAAACGGAAACGTATTTCACTGAAAACCAACGGATTCTCAGTGATACAACGTCTTTGAATCGCATAGTGCGTAATACAACACAAAATTTGTGTTGCCAGGATTTAAAAAAATATTCCTCCCAGCTATTGATACTGATTCAGTTTAGTAGTTTTTTTTTATTTGCTTACAAAAAGTTGTTACAGGAAACATATGAAAAAACACCAAAGTTGATAAAAAAAAATGAAAAAACACTAAGGGACAACTCAGACCATGTTGATCTGTAAAATTGTAGCCATAGATATGCTTATTCAAGATTTTAGTAAACCAAATATTACCTACTCAATAATTAGGTGAGTATTAATACGTGTTTTTCATTAAGCAAGCTACAATAGGTTTATTTGAATTAAAGTGAATAGCTTAATAGTGTGTTATTAAATCTACTATTAATTGTTACTTTTTTTGAGTGGCAGCTCTATTATGAACGCTATTTGAACGCATTTTTTCTACTCGTAATAGTTCCGAGCCCAAGGGTATGGTGGCGTTAGTTTATATCAGAATTTCCCAATTGTATGGAAGACGAACTAGCATGATCGGGACACGGTCCGGATCAGTAGTGTGTTTAGTTCGCGCCAAATTGTTTCACGGAGTAAGGTCAGCATGGCAACAAAACGAAGAAGAGTTGTCCATAGTGAGGCAATATTTATTTATACGTTTTCGATTAAAATTTTATGCAAAGATATTTAATATAGCAATAGAAGTATTTATAAAATGAATATTTTTTTGTGTTATAAGATGTTTATATTTCTTAATTATTTTGATTACATTTTGTTTTATCTCAATATTTTGATGTCGATTTTGAATTTATAATCAATGTACAAGATGATTCTGATGACAGCAAAACGGAATCGGAAATCGAAAATTTATCTGATAGTGATTGAAAATACTGAATAGTACTACTTGTTTCGTTTACATTCTGTAACACCGATGCTTAATTAAATGCCTACATCTTCTTAATATTTTTGTATTTATTGCAACCTAATCTAATTTAAATAAAACTACTTTTTTAACACGAGCGTGACCACGGGGTCTGCAAAGACACCGAAACGTCGAGTTAAAATGTAAAATATAAATTATACGCGATTAATCCGGTTAAAAAGTAGTTTTATTTAAATTATGAATCGTGAAAACTTAAGACAATACTAATCTAATTTATTTACAAAAAGTATATACTTTTAAAACCAAAATTTTATTTCGATTACTAAATCTCGACTTGAAATATTATATTATTATGATTTCTTTGATAACGTTTCCTACATTTACACACACAAGCGCGCTTGTCGGGATACGTCACTACTACAATCAAAGCCGAACGGACTTCGTGAAATAGAATATCTATAACAATATTTCGCAAATTTTAATACCTCAGCTATTACGGAGTACAAGTTGCAGATTTGCGAGGCTAGTTGGCAGCACCTTCGTTGTGGAAATTCCCTATACTGCAGTACGAGCACAGACCTTTTACCGATTTTTGTTCACGCTTACTCTTTATCTACGATCGACTATGATCTACATGATAAAATTTTATATGATTTAGGAAAAGCATTGTGGAATTTAACAGAGATTGCTTAACGTATTCTGTGATATAGCTCACAGATGTGGGAAATCTTTATAAATCAATCTTTCTGTATGTTCAATAACTCTTGTGTCATTCCTAGCCTTAGCTTCCAATATAAAAAAAATTGAAGGCAGTGTAAATAAACTCAGAGACATTTAGTGATTTGCAGGGTTTGTAAGGTTGCCTTGCCTAAAACAGCTCACACACACGTTTCCTAAACAACAAAACAATTTTCAATGTCCGTCATATTTCCCCAAATTAATACACCACACCTTACTATTGGTGCGGCAGAACAGTTCAAATGATAGTAGGTACTTAAAATACACGTAGATACTTACAATTATAAGAATAGGCATTCCATTAGGTCAGCTCCGCTGCAAATCTTGTAGCAAATTTAAAATGAGGACATAGACGGCAAGTTAATCATCTCGATATCATTTGATTTGAACTATATCTCCGCCTCTCTTCCTCGGCAATTTATACAAATCCAAAATCCATTATTTTTACAGTTTTCACTTTGAAAATATGGAGCGTATTGTAAGAAGTAGAGAGAAAAAATTGCCTTTATGTGATGACAGGTAGACACCAGTCTAACGGAAAAAGTTCGTGTTTACGTTTAGAAAATCGTATAAATTTCGATTGGTAAGTCACAATGACGATAAATAACCGTCGTTTATGTCAAATTAACGATCGAGTAAAGATCTGTGCTCGCACCGCTGGCTTGTGTCAGTAATATAAAGATGTTGTTTGACTTCACGGTAACGGAAGTATGTTAGTAGTATGCTATGGAGGGCGCTGAATGCAATGAATGGCTGTTTGATATTCGATTTCAGCGTCGCGGCCAAAAAGCATACAATCACTACGTTCTAGTCGCGGCTATATCTAGTAGTGGTTGATGAAAGTGACATATAGGCGATTAGAGAGGCTAGGCGTGCGGACGTATCTTAAAAGTGACGGTTAATTGGTTTTAGCGTTGTAATTGTAATTAACGGACATACCAGCGAATGAATATTGTGTTGTGAATAAGCCGATATTATAACCAAGCCCACATTTTCAGTATTAACTAACTGCCTAGTGATTATTTCTATCGTGTTTTATTAGCTTCAACACTAACACTTACTCCACTTCATTAAATAATGTGAGCAAAATATACCTACCTACTGAATTTGGTATAAACTTCAACATTTCAATACCATATGGCCACCTTTACTTCGTAACATAAACTACGTTTAGAAAGGAAGGTTTATTGAATTTGAATAAAGTTATTTCCTTCAATTAGTAAGTTAATCTCATTTCTTACTAATTTATAGAGCTGGAGAGTTATAAAATGATATACTTTTTACTTTACTTTACTTTTCATATTTTTGGACACCCGCAAAACTATTTCTGGTTCTTATTCGCAAAATTACCGCCACTGTCGTGCACGGCGCACGGCTCGGAGCTTCATATTTGCTCTTAAAATTATCTCCACCATGGTTCATTATAGAAAAGCATGCCATAAAAGTATGCCGTGAGACGGCGCGGCGCAGTGCTGTACGGTGCAAATCAACGGCGCCGTAGAGATGGATCCACGTGAGTGATCCACTGATCTTATTTTTTCCCATTCGGCAACGTTAGGCGCTCAGTGGAATAGCTAAATCAACCATAACTCCAGCGTGATGGGGCCTCTTAAGTACTTATTTTCACTTGTCATAATGGTTACTGTAAGCGACTGTTTGATCACTAAATAAAATAAATAAATAAATATTTCCTCTGCAGGATGGGCCATTACGATCGGTCAGTAAGGAAAACTCTCAAACTAAAAAACATAGATCTCTTCTTAGGAACCATGTCATCGATTTTGTTAAAAAGAAAACTAGATTTACATATTTAAAAAAAATGTATTGGCTTAATCGTACTCAGGCTTTTAAAAAATAAACTTATTTATATTTTTTAGTTTCAGACTTTCCATACTGATCGATTTTAACGGTCCGCCGTGTTTAGTTCTTTAAATGATCCTCTTTATAGTGAATTAATAAAAAGAGACAACTATATGAAAACAATACATTTATTCGTCAAAAAATAAAGAACAGCTGTTTCTAAGACCACAAAATAAAACTTTAGTTGTGTGGCACCTGATCTGTAAAAATATACCATGCCCACCTGAAAAAAAAACATATTTAGATAAAAAAATGTCGACGACCGGCTGGTGTAGTGGTAACATACATTGCCTTCTATGCCAGAGGTCCTGGGTTCGAATCCCGGCGGCGGTGGATTTTTGTGTGATGATCACAGATATTAGTCGTCAAGTCATGGTTGTTTATATGTTTATTAAAGTTTATATTGTTATAAAATATATATATTTATTCAAAATGTATGTTTATATATTTCTTAAGTATATCAGTTTTCTAGTATCGATAACACAATTTCTTTAGGAAACTTAATTTAGGCTAGATAATGATGTGTGAGTGTCAGAAATATTTATTTATTTATAATGCTATCCGTCAACGGAGCACGTTGCCTATTCACACACTGTACCGCACCAAGCTACATATTCTGCACATTCGCACATAATTGCGGGAATGATGCGATATTTGACGCATGCACAAAAGTAGTCGCGTTTTGTAACTTCATTCACTAATCTCTCTCATTTCATTCCTAGTCTTCAAAAATCACCGACTGCGCTGCATAACTTGGTTTGCCATACTTAGTAGCTCGTATCTTGTCTCTCATGTCTCGTCACATGTCTCTCCGTTTTGGCGTGAGCTCTGCGTAAACACGCTTGGATGCATTTTTCGAATGTTGGACACCTCAAATGGAGATACTTAAAAGGATATTAAAAACGCATTCACGATGCGTGATGAGGGACAGCGTGTTTTTTGTCTCACTGGCAAGTAATTAAGGTTAACAGGGCGTTCGTGATTTATGCTGGAAGAAGCCATCTTTTGTTTTACCCTTAGATTAAGTAGGTTTTATTAAATTTTTCTATGCGGTCATACCTCGACACCAGTACTCAATACTTTATTGCAAAAATATTTTTTCAGGTGACCCACTATTATAAAAATAAAACAATAATAATGAGTAAAATTGTGCGCCTAGCTCAGGTATTGCTATGCAGGAGAGGACATTTGAAGTCATTTTAAATTAAATTTATTATTTTTATACAAGAATTATTCGTCACTTATATATATTTATATGTAAGTTTTAATTTCGAATCCCCTGGGAATATCGGGATAAGAAGTAGCATAATATGTGCTATTCCAGACTCTACACTATCACCATGCCAAATTTCATGGAAAGCCGTTCTGCCGTGACTGAGGAACAAACATCCATACATCTAAACTTTCACATTCATAATATAAGTAAGAGTAAGTTTAATTTAAGTTTGTCAAAAAAACAGTTTTATTCATCTTAGGAATTTCACAAAACACTTAATGAAGTCAGTCATCACATACTCCGGATTTAACTAGTTGTTAAATAAGATATTACAGTAGACCAAGAGACAAAAAAAGCCGGCGGAAAAAAACTCTCGGCACTCTTTTTCAGTCAAATTATCAAATTAATACAAAAGATACAGAAGAAATTGACCATGACATGAAAAAAAAAACAAACACAAGACAGCTAATTGTGAGAGCCAATGTCATGCCACAACCAAATTGCTAACATAGTAGGTTCAATAAGCTATGGATGGACAATACGAACATGACAAACTGGGACTAGAGTATTTGAACAAGAATGGAACAAAATAGTCATAGCATCATTACCAAAACTACCTGTCACCGCTCACGAGTATAACGCAAGCACCAGCCATCACCCTCCTCAACCATATTTTAGGGAATAGGGTGACCCGATACCCGACGCTACCACAAGCCATGACATCTGAGGGAGCATGCCGTTCTTGCTGTTGTCTTGACAAGAAAATAAGTGAGTGAAACAGTCACCAGTATGCCATATGTATACAGCACAGTCAAGCCGTAAACTAAATTATTAACTAATTAGAAACTTTTAGAAATATCCTGTTGTGCTTAATCCCATGCCTTTTTATCTTCTAAACGATCTTTAGTGTTATAATAAGACTTTCGAGATAGAGTGTTTTAATGCTTGATTTTAATTTATTGAATGGCAGGGATTGAATATTGTGATGCAAAGATCAAAATACCAATCTCTTTAAACTTTTCTCGAAGAGATTCTCTATTCCCAAGTTTATACATTCCACGAATAGCCCTTTTCTGCAGTTTAAATATTGTGTCAATATCTGCGGCATTACCCCAAAGCAGGATGCCGTAGGACATTATACTATGAAAATACCTAACTAAAATATACCAGCTTCGGTGTATTAACATCAGTCAGTGAACGAATTTTCTTTACCGCGAACGCTGCATAACTAAGTCTACTCGCTAGTTGTGAGATATGGGCGCCCCATTGCAATTTATAATCTAAGGTAATTCCAAGAGTTACCTACTAGATTCAACCTGTTCCCATTAAGCCGTCAATCAAGTATTCATTGGTCGTGTACCTAATAATATATTTTTTATAAGGAGTTGCTTTAGCAAATGCGTGAATCTTTTATAATTTTTTTCGTGTTTGATATATTTCCATAAATTATTAAAAATGGGACATTGGTTGTAATAATGTACTTTTTCGGTAGGGTCTAAGGACGTAGGACCTATTTACTTAGCACTCCATCCGGGATGTTTCCGGACGAATTTGCATGCTTCAATTATGTAAATGCACGGTAGGCTCAGAATTTTGTAATTTTTGGAAAAGATTTACAGCTGTCATCGTTCTGAGTCGCATCTACCGTCCCCTGTACTCTGGAGGGTTCCGAGACAGGCACTTATAACATAACGTTTACCAAAATCTCTATAGCTCGACGTTTGACTGATTGAACACCCAACCAGAGTGTTTACGATTAAGTTTTTCTTCTCAGGAATCTAGTTTATTTAGTGTCAAGGTTTATTCTTGATCATCTACAGTTAAGCGAGACATTGGCTGAGTGTCGGCTGCGGTGTGAATGGTCACGAGTCGAGTCTCCGCTGCGAGAGCTTCGACAACCATTTTTTTAAAACATTACTCTCGTCTGGCTATAAACTAGAATACCCGCTGTGTAATCTCCATAATAAAATCTTACTTATATTATTAATGTGAAAGTTTGGATGGCTGGATGTATGTACGGCTCTGTGGAATAGCACATAGGCCACTTTTTATTTCGATACACTTGCGAGAGTTGAAATTGCGCAGGGTAAACCGCGTGAAACAGCTAGTCTAACATAAAGCTTGCTTCACAACGTACCTACATAGTGTGTTACTATGGGTAATTTAATTTAATCTTAAAAGTGTATTTTAATACATTTTCATCATCATTGTCACCTGTTTTTGAATCCAATCGGTGTATGCGGATACTCTCGTGTATACTCCAGGATAAAACTTATCCCCGCAGGCTATGCCAAATGACGTCAGACCTACGACAAAATGCTTGTACAGTAACGGACCTCCACTGTCGCCATTGCAAGCATCTTTTTCTGAAAACCAATCATAGATTAAACTTTATTCCGCGTAGGGCCGGCTTAGAGTAGCACCACCACTAAAGGCTTGCGAGCGTTGAAGACTCGGACTCGACGCACAACTCGAGCGTCGAAACGTTATCATTTTTAATGAGGGTATATGGATATTTTTTTATAAGAGTATTGTTTTATAAGGGGATATTCTGCATTTATTATGACGTGAGACATGTTCGTTCATATGCTTTGGGGACGCTCACGCTCGAGCCGAGTCGAGCGTCGAGGTCGACTCTATTATTGACGTTCTTTATCTAAACGCTCAAACCAGCGTTAAAGCGTTTTGGAACTGACTCAAGCCCGACTCGAGCGTTTTAGCACCGACTCGAGCATTTTCGCAACACTAGTACAACACTTAAAAGACCATCGTTCATTTAAAGCTCGCCGCTAAATATCAACGGTCCAGTGGAGATGTGTTCCGGCAATATTGTATGAAGAGCCAGTTCCTTCCTAAACCCGTGTGTTGTCATCTTTGACCTCATTTTCATATGATTATTTAGTATGCATGATTAATTTGGATATGATATAAATAATCAACGAATGCGGAGCATTAAAAAACCGACTTCACGTCAAAACTTTGGCTGAGTTATAATGTCATCCACGTAAACATTCTCCGAATTCATACATATTTTTTCTATAATTTGAAATTGTCAATGAAGTACTCAATTGATTTTGATGATATTAATATGGGACCAACCATGAAGTATCTTCTATCGTACGAAACTAGAATTTTCAAAATCTATCTATAATTTTCAGTAATATCGTGTAACAAAGACAAAAACAAAACAAAACATACAAACGAATTGAGAACCTCCTCCTTTTTTGAAAGCCGGTTGAAAAAATTTCAAAAAGGTTATAAAAGATTCTCGTAATAGTGGCCCATTTGAGGTACCGAGATACACTCAGCGGCTTATAATACCTTTCATTCCACTAAATAAAGCTGTATTAACATTTTAGCTCTACGCTGAACTTTAAACTTTGAACGTCGTAAGGTTGCTTGTTTGACAGTATTTTATCGGCTACATTTTGGTGAGTGTGCGAGTGCTCTTTTTGACCAAATTGAACCCACCCCTTTTTACCACCGGACTACCAGACGCAGACAGAACTTCCATCCCTATAAAGTGGATTTACCAAGAAGTCGAACAAAACGCTTCGATAGTTCCTTTTTGGTACGGATTACCAAGGAGTGGAACAATCTGCCTGCGTCTGTTTTTCCTGACCACTACAGTCCTGGAACTTTTAAGTGTCGAGTGAATAGGTTTCTCGTGGATGGACGTGTAACACCATAGTCTTCATGCGCACTTTCCATCAGGTGGTATGGAAGACAAACGTCCAATCCTTACAATATAAAAAAAAAAAACAGAGAAAAAAAAATTATGATCTTATGTTCCGGTTATTTTTTTACCCGACTGCGGCACGCAAAGCAGGGTTAATATAACTTTAATATATGTAATTTATTTTACACCTTTTAATTATGAAGTTAAATATATCCTTTTTTTACAATTCCTCGGTTTACGCCCTACAATTTGGTGTCCATGAACCTCGCGGTACACATATGGACCAAAATGTATGAAGATAAAATATTGACCTGTGTCTAGAGTGCGGCCGTTGCGGAAATGCGTTCTTGACAGCTCCTTATGTCCACTGAATAAAGTTTATTTCCGATTCGAAGGGGAAAAAAGCTATGATTTTGACAGCTGTCAGGAACGCAAACTCCCACCGGTCGCACTATAATCTAATATATAAAATTCTCGTGTCCCTGTTTTCGTTGCCATACTCCTCCGAAACAGCTTGACCGATTTTGATGAAATTTTTTGTGCTTATCCGGTATCTATGAGAATCGCCCAACATCAATTTTTTTTTTATATCGCAAAACAACGTTTGCCGGGTCAGCTAGTCTGTTTTATAATTATATTAAGAAGTTGTTAACCCCATTGAAGTTGAAAAGGTACGCGCACTATTTTGGCCTAAATTGCATCGTAAAATCCGCCTGTGTCATTCGTATACATTACATATTATGATCTATCGCATGATTCGTCGCGAATCATTGCCTACGATGGGTTGTGGCCCTTTCCAGCCCGTTCCACCAAACTCCAGCCGGTTCCGCGTACCTCAAAAGTTATTAAAGTTAAATCAATCAATCGCATTTAAATTTGGTCTAAAACGTCTTTAATTTAATTGTAGCTTAAACCTCCTTGTCCAGAGAAGAATGACTAACAGCCTTGCCGTGAACTCATTACAAACAGTTGTGATGATGATATTGATGATTTACCAGGTGGGCGTCCGGCAGCGCATATCATATTGTCAGTAATTTTATTCCCGCTGATTGCATATCGCCATCTGCAAGTCTTGTGGTTCATTGTTTGAACTTGCACCTCTAGAAGATACGGTGATGCTAGGTTGTATTCCTGCACAAGAAAAATACATAATTATATCTTAAGTTTTCATGATTCATAATCTTAAATACCAAAAATCAATCTTTTTTCTTAATCTGAATCAAATCACATTATTAAACAGATTAACCGCGTATTTGCAGTCTAACATCAACCTCCAAGTTTCGGTGTCTTCAAGGACACCGTCGTGATCATGAGCGACTTGGTAATAAAAAATGCTTTTTTATTACCAAGCTTTTGCTGATGACTTTTTGACTATGTTACTTTTTTGAATTTGACTCTGACTTCTCCATCTCCAAGTCCACGTCAACGTCCTGTCTTTTTCCACGACTATCCTCATGTCCATCCATCTGTAATCTCTCTCACCTCTATCACTACGTCTATCTCTGCGTCTATCTTTACCTCTATATGATGTTTTTGTCTAGTACTTGATTGCCTCACGTATAAATATAATAGTAGACTCCAGAATATCACCAACTCGTTCATGGGTCAATGTGTTAAGTCTTTAAGCTTATTTAATGACAGGATTATTGATCACATAAGTATATAGTATTTCGTGTCAACAATAGATGTCGCCACTTGTATGTTAAAGCGCGCATGTAAGTTTACAAATAGATACAATAGGGTGCGAATTATTTTTTGAATATACATGCTCGTCTTGAAACGGATATTGAGTTTTATTTACCTTATCCTTAGTATTAGATTAGCTTTTTTGTGGATAAGTTCATGGTCCTATCGTGCCGGATGTTTGGAAGTAGTGAGCAGTGATCAGGATCTATAGTAAAATAGTGCTGGAGCTGTGGCCGATTGTCACTGGTGGCGCTGTATGCAGAGAAGGAGAAGTTGGAGTTTGGAATCTATCCACCACCAGGGGGCGCTGAGAAATTTGTGATAACAATACCAGAGGGCGCTACGAGGACCTGTTGATGCGACGACATCATTGGAGATATTTTGTGATCGAATGTGAACAGTGAGTGCAGTTGAAATTGTGAGTACTTTTATATGTTATTTTCGACTTAGAAGAAATTTGGACTTGCAATATTTTCAAGAATTATTAACGTGAATTTTCTAAGTGTTAGTTTGGACTTAGGCTGAATTAGGGCAAAAAGTGAAACTACGGGGAACCTACACCCAATTTTGCAGTCATCCTAGCCGCTGGAAGACCTTTATAGCAAACAGAGTCTCTGAAATACGAGGGTCATTTGAAAAGTTCTTAGCCTAACATTGTTAGACTCGTCGGTATATTTTATAACTACCCTCATTTTATAGCTACATTATTTAGCAACAAGTATGCACAGTTTAGTTTATTTGCAATAATTAATTGTTCGTTTACACGTGATACCGTAAGTCAAGTCAGAGCAATTTTTGAAAATGGATAAAATTGAACATCGTGCAGTGATAAAATACTTGTATTTGAAAGGTTTAACTCCAAAAGCTATACATGAAGACATGTCTGCCACTTTAGGTGAGTCCGCTCCTTCGTATGCGACTGTTAAAAATTGGGTGGCAGAGTTTAAACGTGGTCGTGAGTCCATTCAAGATGAGCCCCGTAGTGGCCGGCCCTCGACGGCTTCCACTGATGAAAACAAAGAAAAAATCTGTGATTTAATTTTATCTGACCGAAGATTGACAGTCGAGGAAATAGCTAAGACTGTAGGCATCTCTTCTGAGCGAACACATCATATAATTACTTCTGAACTTGGATTCTCTAAGGTGTCTGCGCGGTGGGTACCGCGGCTGCTTTCAGTGGAACAAAAACGCAACCGACTCACAACTTCCCGCGACTGTTTAGAGTTATATGAAGCTGATCCACAGGAATTTATTGAAAGATTTATAACCATGGATGAAACCTGGGTTCACCACAATACACCTGAGACAAAAGAACAGTCGAAACAATGGAAAAGGGCAGGATCACCCACCCCAAAGAAGGCAAAAGTGGTTTTATCGGCTGGCAAAGTCATGGCATCAGTTTTTTGGGATGCAAAGGGTATAATTCTGGTGGATTATTTAAAAAAGGGTGAAACAATAAATTCTGATTACTACTGCAACCTGCTGCGGCTTTTGAGAGAAAAAATCAAAGAAAAACGTCCAGGTTTATTGAGGAAGAAGGTCTTGTTTCATCAGGACAATGCACGCGTTCACACTTCTGTGCAATCCATGGCAGAAATCCATCGGTGTGGCTTTGAATTGTTACCTCATCCCCCATATTCACCGGATTTAGCACCGTCAGACTTCTACCTGTTCCCAAAGCTGAAAAAATTTTTAGGTGGTAAACATTTTTTTACAAATGAAGAGGTCATAGCCGCCGTAGACGCTTATTTTGAGGAGTTAGACGAAGATTTTTTTAAAATGGGTATCGAAGCCTTACCGGGTCGATGGAAAAAGTGTATTGAGCTCGGGGGAGAGTATGTTGAAAAATAAAAATATAATCAAAATCATGTGGTTTCATTAAGTACGTTAGGCTAGGAACTTTTCAAATGACCCTCGTATTAACAACTTGGGAAAGTACACAGTGGCATCATGTGAGTTCAAAGGACAATCCGGCAGATTGTGCTTCTAGAGGGTTAACACCAAGTGAGTTAATGACACATCAGTTATGGCTATAAGGTCCAAGGTGGTTAGTGGATGCTAAAATAGACTACACGGAAAAAGAGAGAAAGGATACAATGTTGGAAGAAAATAGGGCCAGTGTTTATCATTCCAAAATAAGCACAACACAACCAGATGACATGTGGGTTAAATACTCTAGTCTTCGTAGGTTAACTCGTGTCATAGCTTATTGCAGAAGATTTTTAAGGCATCATCGTCGTTCGAGTGAAGCCCCAAAATTGTCGTCGTGGCTTAGTAATAACGAATTACAAGAAACACTGAATATTTGTATTCGTTATTTTCAAAGACATTATTTCAATGAAGAAATAAAGTCACTTGCTCGAATTGGTAGGGTAATTAAAAAAGGTAAATTGTTCTCATTTACTCCTTTTATCGACGATCTAGGCATTTTACGGGTTAACGGGCGGTTGAACAATACTGACATTGCAACTGACATGAAAAATCCAATTTTATTGCCAGGTAAATGTCATTTAACAGATTTAATTATAGCAGAGGCTCATCATAAAACTTTACATGGTGGACCACAGTTGATGTTAAACTATTTACAAACCAAATATTGGATTTTGGATGCAAAAAATCGAGTCAAACTTCATTTTCACAAATGCGTAACGTGCGTTCGACATGCAGCTCAATCTCAGTCGCAACTAATGGGTCAGTTGCCTTCGTCAAGAGTTACTCCATGTCGACCGTTTTATCAAAGTGGCGTCGATTTTGCAGGTCCCATCAGCATGCGTACATGGAAAGGTAGAGGTCACCATGCGGTAAAGGGCTACATATGTCTTTTTATTTGTATGGCCACTCGTGCGATTCACTTGGAAGCCGTTAGCGATTTGACCACAGAAGGTTTTATTGCAAGTTTTAAGCGCTTTGTAGCTAGATGTGGTATTTGCGCCGATATCTGGAGCGATAACGGTACTAATTTTGTCGGAGCCGCTCGCGAACTACGACAACTTTTCGCCAACGAAAAGTCGGGTTATATTAAGGAGATTTCAGAATGGTTAAATGACAATGGTACCACTTGGCATTTCATACCTCCACAAGCTCCGAATTTTGGAGGACTGTGGGAGGCAGGGGTGAAATCCACCAAACATCATCTCAAGAGGGTCATTGCTGATAATAAATTAACATTTGAGGAGATGACTACGGTGTTGTCTCAAATCGAAGCTTGCCTCAACTCGAGACCATTGTCTAAGATAAGTACCAAGCCAGATGATTCATTTCCTTTAACGCCAGGTCACTTTTTGATCGGAGAACCTATTGTTCTTTTGCCTGACAACAATTATGAGACTTCAACCATCTCTACACTTAGGCGGTGGCAGCTTACGCAGCGACTAGTGAAAGATTTTTGGCGGCGTTGGTCGACTGAATATCTAACTCAGTTTTATCAACGCCACAAATGGGCTGAACTCAAGGAGGAGCCAAAGGTTGGTGATGTAGTTTTAGTAAAGGAGGATGGTCTTCCGCCTACAAAATGGCTCTACGGTATAATAGTCGAAAAACATCCCGGTTTGGACATAATCACGCGTGTCGTTTCTCTAAAATGTAAAAATAGTGTGATTAGAAGACCGATATCTAAGTTATGTGTCTTACCAGTTACTTAATAGTAATAATCACACATAGGTAAAGGGTTTATTTATTTGTATAAAGGTAAAGGTTAAGATTGTATTGTGAATCTCATGAGTTTTATAATTTACAACCCTGTTTGAGTAAATCCTGCTACTTAGAGAGTAAGTTAAGATTGTTTAGTTTACTTTTTGATTAGATTTTTTATGTGTTTATAGAAATCAATTTTGTTTAGCCAAACATCAAGTGGTCAAGGTTGTTTTATGTTTTATCTTTAAATACAGTCCGCTTTAGAGTTATCGAGTTGTTGGATGATTTTGATTTGTACGAGGGTGGATTGAAAAGTTCGCGGCCTAGTCAAGAAAACAGAATAAAGTACATACAAAAATATTTTTATTTTTCGACGTAATCTCCATTTAGCTCTATGCACTTCTTTCATCTGCTTTCCAGAGCTTCCATACCTGTTTTAAAAAAAGATTCCTCAAGGTCTTCAAAATACAGGTTAACAGCGGCTTCGACCTCTTCATTCGTTAAAAATTTCTGCCCACCGATGTGTTTTTTCAGGTTTGGAAACAGATGAAAGTCCGAAGGTGCCAAATCAGGAGAATAAGCTGGATGTGGCAACAATTCGAAACCACAATCACGAATTTGAGCCATAGACTCGACAGACGTGTGGACTCGGGCGTTGTCCTGGTGAAACAACACTTTCTTTCTCAGTAATCCTGGGCGTTTCTGTTTAATTTCTTCACGTAAACGGCGCAGAAGGGTGCTATAGTACGCAGAGTTTATTGTTTCGCCTTTTGGAAGGTAGTCCACCATAATGACACCCTTAGAATCCCAAAAAACCGATGCCATCACCTTGCCAGCCGACAGAATTGCCTTTGCTTTTTTCGGAGTTGGTTCACCTGATTTTTTCCATTGTTTGGATTGTTTTGATTCTGGGGTATAGTGGTGAACCCAGGTTTCATCCATTGTCACAAATCTGTCAAGAAAACCTTGTGGATCAGCCTCGAACATCTCCAAACAGTCGCGAGAAATCGTGAGTCGAATTCGCTTTTGCTCTACTGAAAGCAATCTGGGGACCCACCTAGCCGAAACCTTAGAAAAGCCGAGTTCATGGACAATGATGTTTTGCGTTCGTTCATATGAGATGCCTTTAGTGTCTGCAATTTCTCTGATAGTCAATCTACGGTCTTTAAATATGAGATCACACACTTTATTGATGTTTTCTTCGGTCGTAGACGTCATTGGCCTGCCGGAGCGAGGGTCATCTTCGATGTTCTCTCGTCCACGTTTAAATTCTGCAACCCATTTTTTCACAGTGGTATAAGACGAGGCAGATTCCCCTAATGTTGTTTGCATGTCATCATGGATCTCCTTTGGTGCTAATCTTTTTTTAAACAAATATTTAATCACAGCACGTTGTTCAAATTTATCCATTAGTGAAAATTTGTTCTACACACGTATTTATATTGTTCGTAAAATTTTATTTAAACAAGATATCAAATTGAAAATTCGCGGGCTGACAATTGAATAATGACAGTTCAAAATGACGGCAGAAAACATAACAAAAGTTTTTTTTTAATGGCCAGGCCGCGAACTTTTCAACCAATGTAGTAATTAAAGGTTTAGTTTATTAGAAGTAAGAAGTGTAAAGGATACTAAGTGATCTTTATACTTTTATCATAAATTTGTATAAGGAAGGTTAATTATGGACATTCTGTCCATGGTGGGCGGAATGTTAAGTCTTAAAGCTTATTTAATGATAGGATTATTGATCACATAAGTATATAGTATTTCGTGTCAACGATAGATGTCGCCACTTGTATGTTAAAGCGCGCATGTAAGTTTACAAATAGATACAATAGGGTGCGAATTATTTTTTGAATATACATGCTCGTCTTGAAACGGATATTGAGTTTTATTTACCTTATCCTTAGTATTAGATTAGCTTTTTTGTGAATAAGTTCACTTTTATAATAAAATTCTAAAATATTTAAGATTAACTAAATAAGCACTTAATAAATAAATAGATAGATTTAAGAATAACTGTTATATAAAAAGTTTTAATATAAGATATCCGGATGCAAGAAGGTGATTCCCTCGTTGCTAATTGTTAGTGTGTAATTTTAAAAGATGATTGCTGTTGAGTTTCTTGCCACTTCTTTTCAACAGATCGACTTTCCGAAGTGGTGGTAGATTCAGTTCAATTTATAAATTGTTTCACTTATTTCAAATATATTTAAATAATTACGAAATAAAGATTCTTGTGACTTTGACTTTGACTTTGCTACGCAATAAATACATTTAACGATTCCGATGCCGAGATATCTACTTTGCGATGTCTCACTTGTACGTAACGTATATATGTATAACTGATTATTTATCAAGTTTTGGGTTATTTATAAAGATTTGTAAATAGTCTTCGAACAAATGTTGTTGGGATTGATATGGAGAGGCTGCTTGCAAGAGGTGATGCGCTAATTAAAATTTACCATGTATAGTACGAAAAGAAGTCGTCGTGGCGCCGTGGTTACTGCGTGTATAATACGATATCACAGGTTAAGCAACGTTCGCCGGGATCGGTACCTGGATGGGTGACCGCCGACCATTCATTTCTCACGACGACTACGGTGCTTCGGACGGCACGTTAAGCAGTCGGTCCCGGGTGCTGTATAATTGTATACAGTAGTCATTAGGGTTTGTCAGAAGCCATCTAGGCGCCCTGAAAATTCCGGCATCCACCACCGAGCACTGGGCCAGCTTAGTGGATTATGTCCTATACCTCCTTTTCACCCAGGGGAGAGACTCATGCCCTGCAGTGGGCTCATTACAAAGAGTTGTGAATGATGATGGTAGTACGAAATCAAGAAATCAAGGACGGGACAACTTCTTATCGATAAAAGAAAAATATATGTGAAAGTTTAGTTTTTTTTTTTTGATATAAATAAACACTGATACCATGTAATGGCAATTTGTCTTATTTTTAATAAAGAACATAATTATCTTTTTATTGTCAGAGATCAATGAGTATACTAGTGCTAAAGTAAAAGGTACCACGCCTTGTCAAATCTGTAAAACTATAGTATTAGATTCGTTATTACTTATTTTTGCACTGTTTATTTATTATCTATGTATTTGAATCGGAAAAGAAACACAAGAGCGCACGATTATAATGCCTGGTACTATGACGCAATGATCATAATATCTGTGCGCTTACGATGTCACGGGTTGGCTTTTATTGAAATCGGTGGCGCTGGAAGCATCAAGATTTTGCCATTACGTAAATATGGTTTTTGTGATATCGAAAATCCTCACTAAAATTAATCAACTTTAATGAAGTGATTTGATCCGTAGATTGATTTTAAAATGTCATATGTCATACGTTATTAAATGACCCGCATTATTTTCAATCATAAAATCAATGACATTGGGATGGAACAAAACAAAGTTGACATAAATAATAAATAAATTAATTAATCCCCATCATCACAATCACATCAACTGCAAGGCTTCAAAGTAAGCAAAGCTTGTGTTACAAGATACCATGTGGTGAACTAGGGGAGAACCTAGAATATAAAATTCATATATATTGATAAAAGCCCACACCGGAACAATGGAACCCGCAACCACTGGCATCTGAGGCAGATAGGTTTACCCCATCGCCAAAGGGGTCGTCTTGAATTGTAATTACACAAAAGTCGATAATAACTACCACAACTGAAAAAATAATAGGAGAACAGGTAAGTTGCAGTAAGATTAAAAAGACCAAGGTCTTAAATATACCTAAAAAAGACTGGACTTATAAAAATATAATCGCTGCAATCGATCTTAATAAAAAAAAAACTGAAAACAAAGACTTACAGAAGAAATATAGCAGAGCACGAAACGAAATTATCAACACGATTAGAGAACATAAGAAAGTTTACTTCTAGGTATGATCTGTTTCTCAATAACTATAACAAGCCAAAATATTTGGAAAGTGATTTACAGTTTATCATTAAATGGAATTAAATTTAGCATTTAATGTTACTGGATCGTAGCACTTGGCGTTCCCTAGTAGAGACAGGCGAGAAGTTATGTATGTAGAAGTGCTCTCATGCAATACTTTAATGGACGAAAATAAATTTAATCATAAAAATCCATTAAAATGAATTTCTACCATGTATTAATATTGAAATTGCTAAAATTATCGATAATCTTGATAAAACACTAGTACCGGAATTAATAGATGGAGTTAGTATGAACGCAATAAAATGCTTAAAAATCTTAATTATTGACAAATTAACTGATTGTATTATGTGTTTCTTGAAAATGGTATTTTTCCCGACTCACTATCCCGACTCAATATCCCGACTCCATTTTTTTATCCGGTGTCAAGTGAAGGAAACATATTGCTTGACCAACACTGTGGCTTTCGTTGAAAAGTAATTTATTTATTTATTTACAAAATCCACAGCTCTTAATTACTATATGTATAACAATCAAATAGATAAATCTTAAATAAAGAATTCACATGAAGTTAATAAAAAGATAATAATAAAATTAAAATAATCAATATTACGTCCAAGTTCACAGTTATGAAAAACATAATAATTTATGCAGATGGGTACCGCGATAAATGTGTGTAAGTGAGTGTGTGTCTTATTTTAAAAAAAAATATTACACTTAGTTTAACCCATAGATAGGCGACTTCTTTGTCACTTTTTTTGTAAATTAAACTCACATACAATAACTAAACCTTCTCTTAAAATATTTAGCTTGTGTGACAAACGGCTTTCTATGGTTATTCAGAAAATCTTACACCGTTAGGACGTTTCGGAGAGGTTAATCTCGTTAGATATCAGATGTGGTGTAAAAATAAATTGCTATTAGGACATTAATCAACAATCTAACTGCAGTCTTTGTCCATTTCGGAGATAAAACACAAAATAATAAATTTTGGTCGAAACGGTGAATCTGCGATGGATTTTTCGACTAACCATGCCTAAATTACTAAACCAATTCAACTCAATTCAAATTTACCGTTTTGCCCCATCCCACTGTAGTGACGGGCGTATTGTCATTAAGGGTAAAGTTATAATAAACTATAGTAGCTTTCTGAATAGTAGCTGAGTAGTCCAGGTTTTTCACGAGCACCACGATAGCGATATCGTGATCAAACAATGGAACATAATATTTTTCATGTGGAATTGTATCCAAGACACGAGAGACAACGCCACCTGCAAAATGATTTTCATTATTAAAATTAGATCCTATTATTTTTAGCGATTTCGAGGTGCTGGACTTGAAGCAAAGGAAAAACATAGAATGTGCTGCATAGCTGCTTCTCTTCCCGGGCATAATGTAAGGGACAGAGGTTTTATTGGAGGTTTTTGGTGGGTGATAGGCTAAATCTCTCTCCATAATTACAATGCCTCCAAATTTATCAAATGTGACTTCAGATGGTTTTATAACCTCTAGTGTTCTGCCTACCCCATAAAAGATACAGGCGTGAAGTTATTTATGTATGTATGTTCAGATTATTAACGGAATATTCTAAGACTGTTGAGAATGAATAGAAATTTTCAACACACTTGCTCGTAAATTGAGCGTTATTCTATTGAATTTAGAACTATAAACTGGGCTATAAGTCACGCGTGCATAATATTATGAATCCTACAAAGTTGAATTGTACCTTTGTGCAAATTACATGCGAGTAAACAGAGCATATTTTATTGATCCGGGTTATACATTAAATATTTTCAGAAACAACAAAGAGATTTTATACCACTTCAAATCCATATACATTTTTTAATGTTTGCACCTTATATTAGTAAAACAAATTTGTATATCAAACAAATTATTCACAATTTACAATAATTTGTTATAAAATATTAAAATATTTGCATTTATCACTCCAAATTAAACATTTTCACTTAAAATAGGCTGTATATGCTATACAGACATTGACACATTTGCGGAAAAAAACCTACGCGCATGCGAAAGGTTCGACGCCATTGTTCAATCACAATTCACAGCTTTGTTATCCAGTGTGTTTGTTATTTTATGACCACGTATGTCTGTCTTTTACTCACAACTGTGTTGAAAAACGTCATATGTAACTCGTGAGCATTGCTAATTGCAGTCTCGACTCATTATTCACATTATTATCACAGCCTCGACTGTAATTAGCAACTTAGCTCACTTGTTACATAATATACTATTATTTACTTACCCGATTGAGCGAAGGAGGTTCCAGCGCGAATCCTCAAATGTGCTGGCTGAAGCTTCTTATTTTGTCTGAAACATACGAGACACAATTAAAGACGTACCTACTCGTACAAAAGAGAACTAATAATAAATTAAATTAATAATAATACTAATTAAAATAATAAATTTAATAAAACACTTTTTAATAGGATTTATCGCGTATATTTTAAATTTTAACTCGACATTTCAGATTCTTTGCAGATCCCGTGGTCACGAGCAACTGGTGGAAGAAATGACCTAAAATTTGCTTTTACATAAGCTTGTGCTATGGAGGTCACACACTAGAGATAAGTTATCCCAGTATACACCCAAACCAAAGCAAATTTAGGAAATCCTCCTTCCTAAACTACATTTGACCAACATTTTCAGTAGGGCTATTCGCGTACCTAACTAAAACAATAGTACTGTGCTCAACGACGAGATGAAAAATATTTCATCGTCAAGCTCACAGATGTTACATGCAGCAGAATATCAAAACTTAAAGAAAATTGTCAAACAGTTCGGACGAATTAGTGAATATCAATTAAGTCGCTGATGCATCGATGAACTCGAAGCTGTTTGTTTAGGAGAATATCCCTGCTGGTCGTAAGTGAAAATGAGGCTAAAAATGACAGCGCACGGGTAAAACTGTCTCTTCTTAAAACATTGGTGGTGGGAGCGGTGATATTTGGCGACAGATTTTAAACAGGGTGACTAGTGGGTGGTTTGAAATCATTTAATTCTTGGTGACTTTAATATGCCAAATGTCAATTGGACTAACTCGAATAAATTATTTTACAACACACTTGCTCATAAAGTGAGCCTTATTCTATTGAATTTAGAAGTATAAACTGGGCTATAAGTCACGTGTGCATAATATATTATACCCTAGTGCATAATATAATAAATCCTACAAAGTTGAATTGTACCTTAGTGCAAATTACATGCGAGTAAACAGAGCATATTTTATTGATCCGGGTTATACATTAAATATATGAGCGCGCGCGTCCACGCGGCGCGCCTGCAGCAGCAGCGGCTGCACGGCGCCTCCAAGCAACAATAGCGTGTGTACGTGTACACACGCTATTGTTGACACGGACAGGGCTACGGAGGGGCTCCGCTGAGCGCGCGCGTCCAGGCGGCATTCACTTAGAGCCGAAGCAGAAGAAGTTTTGACCTGGCCTTGAACAACAACCGTCGACATCTAGCATTAATTATTTAATGCCAAATCATTCCAGTGATTTGTCTATGTCGCCGACATACACTGAGGACGAGCTGGCACTTCAAATAATAATGTAGAATATAAGTTTGTTAACTGTACCTTCAACAGCTGCTTCAAAAAATTTTTATGACCACGTATGTCTGTCTTTTACTCACAAGTGTGTTGAAAAACGTCGTATGTAACTCGTGAGCGTTGCTAATTACAGTAACTTAAATTAGCAACTTAGCTCACTTGTTACATAATATATTATTATGTACCGTCTAATATTCTTAGTGCCAATCAATTGATATTTTTCGATAATTTTAATATATCTAGCCTCAACCAATATTAGTTATTGGTTGAGGCTAGATATATTAAAATACCTCACCACCAGTTATTTTATTAATGTTAATGACCGTATACTTGACTTGATTTTTTGCAACGATGATGTAACTGTTAGCGAGTGCCTACAACCGCTAGTACCGATTGACCCGCACCACAAGGCGCTCTGTATAAGTGCGGATTTGGCGGAACTTCACGTACTCTACGAATTTATAACATCGAGACTTGACGAAATCAATTGAAGCGACTTAATAAATAATACCTTGACATTAGAACAAGTGATTAGTATTTTTTATGGCGTTATCTATAATTAAATTAATGCTCACGTACCCAAGAAACTTGTCTCAGGGAACAATAAATACGCCCCTGTTACAGGAGTCCGCTTTTAAAAATTATAAAGGAGAAAAATAAGTTCCACTCAAAATATAAGAAGTACAAAAACATTGCGGACTATAACAGTTTTTCTATTTTATGTAGTAGGGCAAAGTTAGTTGAAGAAGAAATGTTTCACGAATAGAATAAGTGTAATTACCAGCAATCCTAGAGAGTTCTGGACCTACAAAAAAACAGGGTAAATCTTTTCCCTCTATTATTAAATGAGAAAACAAAAGCTCTGACTCAGATACTGAAATATGTGAAATGTTTAGCAACTACTTTTTTATAAATAAAACTACTTTTTAACCGGATTAATTGCGTATAATTTATATTTCACATTTTAACTCGACGTTTCGGTGTCTTTGCAGACCCCGTGGTCACGAGCGACCAGTCGCTATATAAATTATACGCGATTAATCCGGTTAAAAAGTAGATTTATTTAAATTATGAATCGTGAAAACTTAAGACAATATTACTTTTTTATATGTCAAACGCCGACAAATGATAAATGAATCGAACTATCTGCCAAGTGCTTTAAATTCTACCGACCTTAGTGATATATAAATAAACAGTAAGAAGTACTTAAATTACTTAGGTTTGTAGATAACACCAAGTCTGCGGGGCCGGATCGAATACCTTTCCTTCATAAAAATTGTGCAAATAGCCTCGCATTGCCGTTGATATTATTGTTTAAAAAATCTATGTGTTTAGGGCAGGTAACAAACATATGGAAAACAGCGTACGTCACTCCAATCCATAAAAAAGCGTACGAAAAACAAAAAAAAAGGACCCAAAAATTATGTTTGCAACTATCGTCCAATTTCCAAATTATGGGAAACCATGTAGCAAACAAGTGGGGAACCTAAAATACCTAGTCGGGTCATAAGTTCTGTCAAAACCTCATATTTTTCATTTTCGAATACTGGCCAGAAATACGTTTACTAATTTTAGAAATAGACCGGTTGCGATTGTTGAAAATAAAAAAGAAATTATATTTTATTCATTTTCAAATATGGAGTGGTCGACTAAAGAAGATAGAATCGCGGTTATCGCGTTGCTGGGCTGTGGTCACGCGCCAAAAGAGATTTTCAATATTCTACAAAAATTGAAAATAACGTTACGGTTCGTTTATCGTACTATTAAACGATTCACTGAAGAATCAAGCTTCGAAGATCGTAAAAGAAGCGGCCGACTTCGCACAGTTAGGACACCAGCGGTCATCAAAGCAGTGAAGGCGCGAATCGAAAGAAATCCCGTGCGTAAACAAAAAATCCTAGCTCACCAGATGGGGCTAAGCAGAACCACGGTCAAAAGAGTGCTAAATGAAGACCTAGGACTACGAGCTTATCGTAAAAAGACCGGACATTTCTTAAACGAGCGTTTAAAAAAAATTAGGCTAAAAAGATCTTTCGCTTTGTTACGACGGTACGCGGGAAAAAAATACCGCGAAATGCTTTTTTCGGATGAAAAAATTTTTAACATTGAAGAAAGTTATAACAAACAAAACGGTAAGGTGTATGCCCACAGTAGTGAAGAAGCGAGCGCGCGTATTCCGAGGGTCCAGCGCGGGCATTACCCTTCCTCATTCATGGTTTGGCTTGGAGTCTCATATTCAGGCATAACTGAGGTGTTTTTCTGTGAAAAAGGTGTGAGAACCAGTGCCGTGGTTTATCAAAATACTGTCCTGACAAACACAGTGGAACCTCTTTCTCAAACAATGTTCAAGAACAGACATTGGACATTCCAACAGGACTCTGCACCGGCTCATAAGGCACGAAGCACGCAAGACTGGTTGACCACCCGCGGAATGGACTTTATCCGGCATGAAGACTGGCCCTCTTCTAGTCCAGACTTAAACCCACTGGACTACAAGATATGGCAATATTTGGAGGAGAAAGTCTGTGCTAAAACTCACCAAAATTTGGAGTCTCTGCGAGTATCTCTGGTTAAAGCATCGGCAGAAATAGATATGAATGTGGTGCGTGCAGCGATCGATGACTGGCCACGTAGATTAAGGACATGTGTCCAAAATGGGGGAGGGCATTTGGAATAATGTAATTAAAATTATATTGTACATTTAATAACCTTTCATTTCATATATAATTTTTAAGTAATTGTCAAAAGGTGTATCAGTAATAACATTAAAAGTTTGTGACAGAACTTATGACCTGACTAGGTATATACATAGATAAACGCCCAGACCTGGAACATTTTGTTTAAGCTATTGCATAGCTTCTATCGCGGGCCTTGAGCGTGGGGACCGAATTCAGAAATTCCGTAACGAAACAAAACCTAACACTCCTCACTCCGACCGGCACAGCGGTGATACTTTGATTTCATAACTTTACATGCGGGCTTTAATAAACAATCAGTGCCATCTACTAGGAACTTGTGGAACTTCATATAAGATCAAACATTACTGCATTAATAAAATAAATAAATAATTATAATTGCATAAGTTGATAAAAAATGCTATGCAATAGCTTTACCGCGACAGTCTCCGAGTGCCACACGTCTTTTTTTCTTATACCTTGCGGAAATCGAACCTGCGACCACTCGCCAGTCACCCAGCTTGGCTGTGAAATGCCATTAGCAAGCATAAATAGCTGTCTTCGAAGCGGACCTGTATCTCTACCGATTTATACAATATGTTGACAAAAGAATGGCGGCTTCTTTCGCTCTTCTGTCAACTTTAGATAGTCTAAATTTTGGTTAATTTTTAATTTTAGAGCTGTGGTTGTATTTTTACGTCCATTCAGTGTAAATTTGTAATTGTAAACCTACACTGCCTTATTATTAAACAAGACTAAGGTCGGATTAAAGTTACAGAAGTTAACGGAAATTTCGGGATATTTTTTTTTTTGTGCCTTTGTGCTATTCCAGACTATACGCTATATTTATGCTAAATTACATCCAAATCCGTTGAGCCGTTCTTCCGTGATTGAGGAACAAACATTCATTGATACATCCTGACATCTAAACTTTCACTTTATAATATTAGTAAGATAAGATAAGGTAAACAGTTATTACTAGATTAGATTAGATTAGATTTTCCTGTGGAGTTCAGGTCTTGCGCAAATCACTTTTGTTCTATTGAAGAGCACAAAGTTATAATAGTCAAATGTATGATTACATTGTCAATATATTGAAAGAGGCAGCAATAGCGACTTATCAGGGAAAAAAATAGAAAACATATTATTATAGGGTGGAATAATTATATTAAACCATTTCATGGTGACGCCAGGCTTTGTTTTCAGTTATGGGTATTATATGGAAAACCAAAAAATGGATTTTACTATGAAAATATGATGCAAAGTAAAAGACAAATTAAATCAAACTTAAAATGGTGCCAAGATAACGTGAAAAATATTAAAATGGAGATATTAGCGGCTAGTCATAAAAATTAAGATTTTTCAAAATTTTGGACAAATACAAATACACTGAATTCAAGGCCCGGCGTCCCTGGGAATGTGGACGGAGAAAGTGACGCGAGACGGATCGCAAATATTTTCCAAGACCATTTTAAAGTCATTTTCTCTCATTCATCGAAGTCACAGGGTTTCCATGCTCGTATCGCGGATAGGGATGAGACCATGTGCTTCACGGCTAAGCAGGTAAGATATATGATTAAAAACATGACGCGAGGTAAATCTCCTGACCATGACAGTATCAGTATCGAACACCTGCAATATGCAGGCGTGCACCTTCCACGTGTTCTTGCCTTGTTCTTTACTTTTTGTGTGGGGCACTCATATTTACCTTCTGATTTTATGAGAACGATTGTCGTACCGGTACTGAAAAATAAGACTGCTGACTTATCATATAAGAAAAATTACAGACCTTGCTACAACTATGGCGAAGGTGATGGACGGTCTGCTTGAGAGAGAGTTGCAGGATTCGCTCAATCTGCATGATGCACAATTTGGCTTTAGATCGGATCTTTCCACAGAAAGCGCTGTACTGTGTCTTAAACACGCCGTCTATTACTATACTAAGCGTAAAACACCTGTCTTAGGCTGTTTTCTGGATTTATCCAGTGCTTTCGATCTGGTAAAATATGAAATACTATGGAGGAAGCTGGCTACTGAAACAAACTTTTCCAGTGACTTAATAGGCCTTTTTCACTATATAACTTTCCCTCTACAAGTCTTTATGGCGTACCCTTAAAAAGAGTCACAAGTTTCAAGTACCTGGGGCACAGGGTTACAGACAACCTGTCTGATGACGTGGACATTGAGAGGGAGCGTAGGTCGCTAGTTGTAAGAGCTAATATGATCGCCCGTAGATTTGCAGTATGTAATGTTGCAGTGAAACAATCACTCTTTAGGCAGAGCTCTAACAGCCTCCTGACAGGGATAGGTAGTCGCTATTGTTGCCCTATCTTAAAACATTTGAACCAAACCCACGTTGGTTTAAGACCTGCTATAGAAACAAAAACTACTCAACGGATTTTAACAAAACTTGGTAAAATTATTTTTCATACTCCTGGGCAGGTTACAGTATACTTATTATCACGCTACAATCAATAGGAGCAGAGCAGTGAAGGGAACTGTTGGGAAAACGGGAGAAATTACTTCATTTTTAAGCTTCCGTCACGTGTACAGCCTTAATGGTTAAAGCTACATAGAAATCATGTATGACAGAAATATTTTTCATAAAATTATATAAAAAATATCTAATTACAGTATATGTCTATATTTTATGGTTGACTCACAATAACACGTGTAAATCCCGATAGCCTAGCAGTTCGGAGCTTTCTGATTATATTTGTTTACTCTTACATTTATAATACTCTCACTCATCCCTAATTAAAAAAAAAACATTATTATCTATTCAATAAAAAAAGAATCATAGAAATCGGTAAAGAAACACCAAACTTATACATGAAATACGCTAAAAATCCATCGCGCGTGAATATTGAATGATATAAGGATTATTTTTGCGTAACGGTTGCCGCGCTCGACGCGGCTCGCGGCGGTAGGGTATAAAAAGGCGGGAGGCGAGCGCAAGCTTTATAATTCATTCAATATTTGGCTGTTGGTGCGTTCAGAGCGTTCGACTTTATTGACAGACAATAATTGATATTATAAACCGTGCTTATCAGCGCGACTTTCTTTCTTAAATAACAGACAGTTTCTATAATAGACAGTCTTTAAATAGTTTATTTGAATTTCTTTCGTTGTTATTTTATAAAATAGGTATTAGTTGTTTTGGTAGTGTTTAAATATTCGGTTTATTATATTGTATTTTTTAGGTCAAAGCGTAGGTATTTTTGATTATGTAGTTATAGGTATTTATTTGTAAGTAAAGTAGGTATAGGTAGATAGCATTGCACAGGCGTTTCAGCTTTATTTTCATTTCTTTTTCTGTTGTAAGTTGTACATATTTCTGGTTATAATTCTATTTGGATATCTCAAACTTTAACAGGTTGCGGTGCAGGAGAAACCGTCTTTATTCCCAGAATGGTACCAAATAATTTTCCATTCCAATTTAAAAGAACGCAATTCCTGGTATCGGTGTGTTTTGCAATGACAATAAGGCTCAAGGGCCGACTTTTCGTGTTGCTGGAGTAGATCTCGGTGTCAGTTGTGTCTCGCATGGTCAGTTATACGACGCTCTTTCCCGGGTTAGCAGTTCTAGAAATCTTCATGTTCACGTGCCGGACGGGTCAACTTTCAATATAGTTTACTCGGAAGCTTTGCGCTGAAGTATTTTAGTTCCATAGATACTTAAGCCTCATGTGAAAGTGATCTAAACAATTAATTGTCAAATAATATAAAATGTCAATCCTTATCCTTACTAATATTATAAATATAAAAGCGTGGATATTTGTTCAGCTTTCACGCAAAAACTACTCGACGAATCATGAGAGGAACTAGAAGTTACATAGGATACTTTTTATCCTGAAATTATCGCGAGCGGAGCTGCGGGCAAAGCTAGTTTAATAATATTTCTGATAACTAAATCTACTAACCCTAGTTTGTAAGCCAATTTCTATGTTACTAACCAAATCTATGGAATTTTATTTTGAAATAAATGACTATTATTATTATTATTACTTGAACGAGAAATCTTAAATGAGGATTATGTAAGGGGCATGATAAGCCTTGGTGAAAAATTGGAAAACCATCATAACTTTAATCCGACCTTAGTCTGAATTTATTAAAAAGGCTGTAAGTGTTTAAAATTAAATTGTTTTGTAGTAGAAGGGAAATAAAAAAAAAACTTACTCATCAACGAGACAATGGGCGCAGGTCAAAACATGCCTACGAGTCAAGATGACACCACCGCAGCCCAACCTATCCAAAAAAACGACCTGTAAAATGTATGCTCGTGACCTATTAGTTTGCCAAAAATCATATTATACAGGGTGTCTCAAAAACGACATGTCTCCGTGACAATGGTGGCAGATGGACCTTAGGCCTATCAGATAACATCATCATAGCTGATTGTACTTTTTGAAGCACTATACTGGAAAGTTTGGTAACCGGAGCTTCCATGACTGATTCCCAGCTGAATTAGTCTGAAGAAAGAACGTTCAAATAGAATACAGATATTTTTTCTTCAACTTACTTGGACAAGAAAAGGAAACCTTTCTATATTAGCCCTAGCTCCGCCAACGATTCTCAGATTGGAGTCCTGAGCTGCCCCTGGAAACATAAAATTTTCTAATTATCATCTGTATATTTTGTTTTCGCGATTCATACTATTAAATAAAACACTTTTTAACCGGATTTATCGCGTATAATAAATAATAAATAAATAATAAATAAATTTATTTATTTCTCCCACAATAATATTTTACATACTATAATTAAAAACTATATATATTATAAGAGGTAATATTAAGAGAAGTGGGAGACTGGTGCCCCATTTAGGTTTCCCTGTACTAGGGGATCACCAGGCTCTTCCCTCGTGCCAAGTACCATAGTTCTTAAACTAAGACTAAACAATGACTAAGTATTATGCTACATTAAGTTTATTTTACATTACGTTGACAGATTTTTTCTTAAAAGCTAAATGTGTGATATTTATTTGGAGTGTGTATATCAGTATGTGTGTGAGAGATGTCTGTATGTGTATGGGGTTAGTGTATGAGATGAAGTGTGACTGGATGTGTGTGTGTGTGTGTGTGGGTAGAAATTTAGTGTGATGTCTCTAACTATTGTAGTCGTTCAAAAATATTTTCAGTTTCTAAGTAATCAATTGATTTGAGCCAGTTGGTTAATTTGAATTTTGTTTCGGTTTTGTGTAGAGAATATATTTTAAGTTTTCTGTGTACAATTTTGCTCCACTGTAGTTAAAGAATTTCCGTGCAAAAAATGTTTGTGTTATGGGAATGTAGCAGATATCATGGTGTCTCCTTTGGGACAGACTAGGGTTATCTTTATCAAAACCAATGATTTTGTATATTTATATTTTAAATTTTAACTCGACGTTTCGGTGTCTTTTCAGACCCCGTGGTCTACATGTCGCTCGTGACGTGTAAATGTGTTTTATTTAAGGTAGTAGATTATTTTGTCTGCCTCTTGCTGTCATGACCACCTACCTAATACATACGCCAGTCCGCGATCATGGTGCTTGGACGCGCTAATTTTATATATCAGTACATATTTTGTTAACAAGCATGAATGAATTCACGAATTCAATCTTGTAATATAAATTAGTTAGGTATATTAGTTTATTTCATCAATATATCTAAAATTAATAATACCAAGAATAAACAAGTTTTTTCTTATAGGGGCGCTCGTACCTGGTTTTACCTGCGCAATTTCGATTCCCGCGGGATTTTTGGGATAAAAAGTAGCCTATACGGATTCGGAAGAATCCCTCTAAGTAATGGTAAAAGAAATTTTGAAATCGGTCCAGTAGTTTTTGAGCCTATTCAATACAAACATACAAAAATACAAAGGTTTCCTCTTTATAATATTAGTATAGAAGTATAGATTGCTATAATTTAAGTTCTTAAACTGACATGGTCAATAACATTTAAATTAACTTTAAAAACGGGAGAATTATTTGTTTATTTACCATGTTTTTTATTTATTTTTAGTTCTCGATATAAGTTTGCTGTCGGAGTTTTTCATTTACAACTTCCACATAAAGTTTCTAAAATTATTTTAAATGCTAAACACACGCACAACGCCTGTCTCCCTTTGGGGTAGGCAGAGACAAGGGAACACCAATTGCTTCGATACAGACATGCCTCTTGCGCTTCCTCCACGTTCTTAATCTTTTCATACATGATTGCCGGTTACGGGCACTTTTAACTAGGCCCTTTTTAAGAACGTCGCCAATTTGATCGGCATACGTTCGCCTACGGCGGTCTCTTCCGACAGCACCATCCATTTTTGCTGTGTATACCTCTTTCGTAAATCTTCTTTCACTCATCCTTTCAAAATGTTTAAACCACCGTAACATACCCTTTCCAATCTTAGTCACTACATTTTCTTTCAATCCGCATCTCTTTCTTATTTCACTGGCGCACCCTATCACTCAATTTCAGTCCACACATACACCTTACAGGTCTCATCTTCACAGCATTAATCCTGCTTTCATCTCTCCTGCCACACCCAAAATTCACTCCATGCATAAGTGTTGGCGCCAAAACTCCCTCAGAACGTGCCTTATTCAGTTTTACCCTCTTTTCAATATCAATGTCATACTTCTCATCTCTGGTAAACAAGGACCCCAAGTTGACAGACTCTTAGTTGTTCCACTTTTTTGTCTCCTATCATAATATTGTTTTCCATTATAACTTCATTCTTCTCCATCACCATAACTTTCGTCTTTCCAACATTCACTCTTACACCTTTTCTTTTAAACGACTCATGCATCACAGTGACTCATTTGTTGCGATTCCGACGCCAACGATGCAAGTAGAACCTGGTCGTCGGAGAAAAGCAGAGTTTTGATCACTTTCTCATGCATTTTTAAACCCCATTCAGACTCTTTCAAACAGCTATCCATGAATAGGTTGAACAGCCATGGAGACACTACACAGCCATATCTAATGCTAAACCATTCCGTGTAGTCATTATTCAACCTGACACAGGCACTCGAGTCCTTACGTAGGGATTTGAGTGCCCGTATCAAGACACTGACCACCCTTAACTCATATAGAGTTGACCAAAGCTCATTCCTCATCACACGGCTTTTCATAAGCCTTTGCCAAATTAATGAAGCAGCAGAAAACCTTTCGGTGTTTAGCCAGAACTTTCTCGGTTACTGATCTAAAGGCAAAGACTTGATTCGTGCATCCCATCTCCTTTCGAATTCCCGTTTGCACATCTCAGATCTTACTTTCTATTAAATAAAACACTTTTTAACCGGATTTATCGCGTATATTTACATTTTAAATTTTTGACTCGACGTTTCGGTGTCTTTGCAGACCCCGTGGTCACGAGCGACTGAGGTGTCAAGCGCCGGATTGATAGATTGAAAAAGTTATACATCATCATCTCCATCTGTTTCTCAGTCTTCGAGCGTAGCGTTCTGGATTGACACAAAACGAGCTGACAGTAACTCGAGTTTCAGGTCGTGCAGCTTGCTGGATGTTAGATTTAATGTTTTTCAGGATAGGGTCCCATGTCGGTGATAGTTTCCAACCATCTTCTCTATTGAAATTAGGGTGTTTTTTAATTTCAATCGCTTCTCTGATCATTCTAGGGATGTAATGCTTCTCTCTAGATAAAATTTTTACAGAGTCAAACCTTAAGTAGTGGTTGGGCTTGTCCATGGAATGCTCACAAACTGCAGACTTTGAAGCTCTTCGATTTTTAATATCAGCTATGTGTTCTTTTACGCGGGTTGATACGTTTCTTTTGGTTTGACCAATGTAGGAAAGCCCACAGCCGCAGTCAATCTTGTAAACACCTGGGTCTTGTAAAGGGATGCTGCATTTAACTGAGCGAAGATGTTGACTTATTTTTGAATTAGGTTTAAATATTGTTTTTATTGAAGCGCGCCTAAGAATGTTTGAAATTTTGTCTGTAACACCCTTCACAAAAGGCAAAAATGCAGGTTTGCGTTCGACTGTCTGCGGCTTCACGTGGTCACTGCGGCGGCGACGAGGTGGTTTGAGGCCGTTTTCACGAAGCACCTTGACAACATGTTTCAGTTCATCATCAATGTGCTGAGGATCGCAGATTCCATGTGCTCTCTGAAACAAAGAGGAACCTACGGCGAGTAACTGGCTCGGGTGGTGTTGGGACTTCCCATTTAAATATTGGTCAGTATGGGTGGGTTTCCTATAAACTGTGTGACTGAGTGTACCATTTGGATTTCTTTTAATTAAAACATCAAGAAAAGCTAACTTATTATCTTGTTCTAATTCCATAGTGAATTGTATTTTAGTATTAAGGGAATTAAGATGATTTAGAAAAGCAGTTACTGTATGTTGAGGTAAGATTGTATATGTATCGTCAACGTACCTCTTGTAGATCTTCGGCACGACGGGTGCCATGTGGAGAGCACGCTCCTCAAAGTCTTCCACGTAGATGTCAGCAACTACAGGCGACACTGGGGAGCCCATAGCAACACCATCAGTTTGTAGATAAAACTCATTATTCCACATAAAGTAGCCCGATGTAAGGCATAATTCTAATAATTCTGCATATTCAACAGGCAAATCTGATTCAGTTAGCTTTTTCTTGACAATTTCAATGCAGTCTTTGACAGGTAGTGATGTAAACAAAGACTTAACATCAAAACTAACCATGGTTTCATTGTTTGCAATTTTAAGATGTTTTAAATCACTAACAAATTGGTAAGAATCCTTTACATATGCTCCTGTTTTTCCTCTCAATTGTGAGAGTAAACCTGCTATATGTTGAGCAAGCTTGTAAGTTGGTGTATCTATTTGGCTCACAATAGGTCTTAGTGGTACAACAGTTTTATGCACTTTAGGTAGCCCATACAGTTGTGGGGGTTTTACACAAGCTGGGTTAATTTATTCACATCTAAATTTAACCATTCTTTGTGTTTTTGTACTAATTCGGAAGTTTTCTTCATAATTCTAGAAGTAGGGTCATAGTTTACTTTTTTATAAGTTAATTCATCCGACAAAAGGTAAGTAATTTTTGTGTTATATTCAGATGTGTCCATCACAACAGTGGCGTTTCCTTTATCTGCACGAAGGACAGTTAACTCTTCATTGTTGCGTAAGTTCTTTAATAAATAAAAAAAAAAAAAAGTTCTTTAATGCAAGTCGTTCTTCTCTAGCATGATTCGGTTTCGGCGATTTACATCGCCTCAAAATGCCAGAAATATCTTGACGAATACTTTCGGCGTCTTCCTTAGAGATTTTATTCTGAAAGAGTCAGTCTTCTACTTTGCAGATAATCTCCTCTGTTGGTATTTTTGATGGAACCGGTGCGTAATTTAATCCCTTGCTTAAAAGTTTTATTGTATTTGAATCTAATGTTTGTTTTGACACATTAACCACTGCCTTTTTCACAGAGCATGATGACGACTGAATTGAATGATTATGGTTGATTGAATGACTCATTCCTTTGTTCTCTAATTTGTTAACCTTTTTGATTTGTTTACTTTTATAAATATCATGGATGGCTAATGCTCTTTTGGAAGTTATGTTTTCTATGTTATTAAAGTCATTTTGAGACAGCGTTAATGAGAGTTGATTTTTTAAATTACTTATTGATTTAGCTATTTGAAACTTATCATACCGATGTTGTTGGATGGATTTGATGAGTAACTTTTTGCTTGCTTGGCGTAGAATGTCGGCACTTCCCCAGATGTCTTTCTTTGGAGAAATTCTGACGCACACAGGGATAAGGTCGTTGTCACGACATCTCTTCAAAAAATTCAAGGATGTTAACAGTCGTGATTGCCGTTTTTTTAACCATTCTAACTGCCGAATTTTGTTTGCACTTTCCAGTCCGTACTGGTTCACATAATATTGTCTTAAGTTTTCGCGATTCCTACTATTAAATAAAACACTTTTTAACCGGATTTATCGCGTATATTTACATTTTAAATTTTTGACTCGACGTTTCGGTGTCTTTGCAGACCCCGTGGTCACGAGCGACTGAGGTGTCAAGCGTCGGATTGATAGATTGAAAAAGTTATACATCATCATCTCCATCTGTTTCTCAGTCTTCGAGCGTAGCGTCCTGGATTGACACAAAACGAGCTGACAGTATCTCGAGTTTATTTATTTATTTATTTATTAACCCGCGTAAAAGAACACATAGCTGATATTAAAAATCGAAGAGCTTCAAAGTCTGCAGTTTGTGAGCATTCCATGGACAAGCCCAACCACTACTTAAGGTTTGACTCTGTGAAAATTTTATCTAGAGAGAAGCATTACTATCCTAGAATGATCAGAGAAGCGATTGAAATTAAAAAGCACCCTAATTTCAATGGAGAAGATGGTTGGAAACTATCACCGACATGGGACCCTATCCTGAAAAACATTAAATCTAACATCCAGCAAGCTGCACGACCTGAAACTCGAGATACTGTCATCTCGTTTTGTGTCAATCCAGAACGCTACGCTCGAAGACTGAGAAACAGATGGAGATGATGATGTATAACTTTTTCAATCTATCAATCCGACGCTTGACACCTCAGTCGCTCGTGACCACGGGGTCTGCAAAGACACCGAAACGTCGAGTCAAAAATTTAAAATGTAAATACAGGGTGTAAAAAGACCGCGACCTTTAACTTTAGGGTATGATTATACTACGTATACTGATTACGGAAAAGTAGTTTTTTTTCAAATCTGAGACCTTTTTTTTGGACATTTTTTAATTATTTTTTTTACATTTTTCATGCTTGGACACGTATAAATAAACGTATTATCGAAGAATTTTAATGAAATTCGCAATTTTATTTTTTCAAAACTTCCGGCAATGTATCGCGTACAAGTATTTTTGTCGAACCACGCGCGCTCCGAAACCATTGAATCGTGCGGGCAGGCTGAGCGCCCCTCCACAACCGTAGTATGCATGGCACCCCGCGCCCTTCCCGCGCCCCAGCTGGCCAGAGCGCGCGAAAAAAGTTCAAACAACGTACGAAGCGAACATCATCACGGTCGTTCATTGCACTAGTCAGGGTTTCTCGTATGTTACAAAATAATCATTTGGTCATGCCTCATCATGTGTCAAAGCCGTGGTTTACATTAATTTCATCAACGTATGAGTATTGAACTCGTTCCCATTGAAAACCGTGATTAGAAAACTACGGACAACAGCAGCTGGTCAAAGTAGCTACAAACGAAATCATTTTAGATACCTAGGTAGGTAGATAGATTATTGTTAAAATAAGATCTCATTCGAATTATCGAAATGTTACTCATAGTGTAGTAACGTAAATACCGAATCCAGTGTGGAGATCAAATTCACACCTTTTTTATCAAAAAAAATGGCCACGCGCACGTTATACCTATCTTCACACCATCATCGGAAACAAGGTATAAAAGGTTCCAAAATTAGGTACCTTCTTATGTTGCGAAAAAAGTCAAGTTAGGTAGGTAGGTATAATTTAAAAAGTATCTTGAAAAAAAAATGTTATCCATATCTCAATGTCCAATCTTTACCAAAAACTTATCTGTTAAAACATAACTACAAAGTAGGTAGGTACGTAGGTTGTTTGTGTACAGGAATTCGGTGAAAATACGTAAAAAGAACTCTTTAATTTTTTAGCACAATTAATAAAAAATGTTTTTGCTATACGGGCCATGAACCCATTTGTCAAACAGACGCTCTTCCATTTAAGTTGCCAAGTCACCTAACGTAGTAGCAGTAAGTACTTATCCATTGTCTGGGTCGGAGTCAAGCATTTTACCCGCGTTTATTTCGATCCCGTAGGAATACCAGGATAAAACTATACATCTAATTGTTGTTCACGCTTTATCCTAGATTTGTGTTAAATTTCTTCCTTCTTCAAAAGAAGTTACAACTACATTTAATCCCGGGTATTATCGAGCCGGTTAAAATGAGAAAAAGTCGAAGCACTTGATTTTGCATATTCTACCTAGGTAGTTAATAACGTGTAAAACCTTTAAAGTTTATTGAGTTTGAAAACAGTCGTCATGCAACCCCACTTCTCGGCTTAACGCCCAAGATGGTGGGTATCTTCTACCTACCTAATTACCTATCTTTACCAAAAAAACGTATCTACTCTATTCAAGTAACTATGAAGTTCTTTGTGTGCGCGAATATTTCGGTAATAGGTAGGTACCTACCTATGCAACACAAACTTTTTCAATTCATATTAAATAAAATATCCAGTAACACGATATTAATTTAAATATTCATTTTATCAAAATATGACGATAATTCCTATTGAAAACCTTGAATAGAAGACTAGCATAAATAACGACTATTAAATTAGTTTTAAAAGTACATAAGTACTTTCTTCGTTGTGTTATACGCACAAACCAAATGAGTAGGTATTGAAAGTCATCCAACTCAACAACAACGTTTTATTACGCACTTCACGATATACTTACCTACCTTTTTTTAGAAATAAGTTTTAAATTACTTTGTAAAAGACCCATTTTCTCTAAATCCGTCTAAGCAAAGGTTCTAAAGGTACCTAAGTTGTAAAATAATTTTAACGCATTCAAAACTACGATTTAATGACGTAAACAAAATGTCATGTAGGTACCTCTTGCCTTTTTGCCCAATTATGTAACCTAACCAAAAAGCCATAAGTACCTACTCTGTCCACGTAACTACAAAGTGCCTACTTGATGTACGGGAATGCGACGGAAATTTGCAACATAAACACTTACAACTTCATAACAAAAGTAATAAAAAACAAGTGCCCATTTGCCTGTGTGGAAGGTCCCATGCAGGGATCTCCTGTCTAGCAGCCAACCTTCATAATGAATATGCCACCAAATGTCACCGCACCAGTGGTCATGTGTTCTGGCATGATTATTAAGGAGGCCTCATTGCTAAGCCCGTGTAGCTAAACCGTGTCATCTTCACAAGGTCAGCATGAGGTCAAACGTGGGTTTAGTTTATCTAAATCCTGTAGGAGTATCGGGATATAAAAAAAAATGCTTCATTGGTGCTAAATAAAGCACCCTTCGGGTTATTCTAGGCTTTTTCCTACCTTAGATCAAAATTTCAACTGAATCCGTTTAGTCACTTCAGCATGGAAGAGTAACAAAAAAACCACCATCCAAACAAACTTTTACGTTTATAATTTTAATTTCCTACCTTAGATCAAATTTTACATGTATTAATCAAGTAGAATATGTAATAGCTATTATGGCCTTGAAATAGTCAGGTAGGCAGGTACCTACGTAAATAAAATGAAATATCTCACGTTTCAAACTAACAGGGCCGCCAGACTGTTGACAACACGTTGAAAACCAATGCTTCCAACCAAGGTTAAGGAAGGTTAACTTGTTGACAACCAATTCCGAGTCATCCACACTGTTACAAACGGTGGTTTCCAACAAGGAGACAAACAAGAACACAAGCCAAGGTCACGCCAGGCCACGCCCCTTAATCGTCAGTGTGCTCTGATCTCTCGCGTTGGCAACATCTTCGCGATGGCAGTTTTGTATGCAATTGAGGATACAAAGAAGGAAAGGTTGAAACGCAGGATAAAAAGCTTCAAAACTCGAGTCATTTCTAGTTATAGTTACATAGTAAAATATACAATAACAAGCGTACACAGTCCTAAACACAGACATACATCTACATAGATAACGCAAATGCATGTCCTTTGCGTGTCCGAACCCCAACCAAATGTCAAGGTTGGTCGCCTCTAGATTTAATATGTATTGTAATATGCGTGTATGTATGTCTGTTAGAAAATCGAGTCAAGAATATCAATATCGGTCTTAATAATCGATTTCATCGGCGGTATCGGTGTCTCTGAATCTTTTTGTATTTTCCAGTAATAAATATCAGCTGTGACGTCACAATAGGTCTTAAAAAGTCGGCACGCTTGGTTCGAATACAAATCGTGGCACTTGCGTTGTCTATGTAGATGTATGTCTGTGATTCTAAACACCGCCGTTTCCAACCCGCCAAGGTCATGTAATTTGGTTGTCAACAGCCATCTTCACTGTTGGAAACACGTTGTAAACTAGCAAGGTCACCTTGGTTTGATGTTTTGTTTCCAACAGTCTATTTGGGCCTTAACACAAATCGCAAAACATGCAAATACAACTAAATATGTGTAAGCTTATAATTAGCTTTTAAGATACAACTATTGCTAAATAAGTTTTGTAAGAACAGCTGTCAGCTTTCCAAATAAATACATCATTTTGTTAATCATACAACTTAGTTTTAATACATGAGAATGAATTTAGGCACCTAGGTAGGTAAGCATGATGTTGTGATTTTTTTCTGAAAACCATAGTAAAGATCCAGCGAAACAAAGGTAGGTACTTTCTAATTTCTTTTCAGGACTCAGTCACTTAGCGCCGTTTTAATAAGCGATTGCGTTAAGATAAAAGTTTAATTTACTTCAAGCACTTTACTTTGGAACATCTACTACCTAATTATTTGAAAAAAATTATACAGTGGCTATGGTGGTAAGGTATCTCGTAAACCCCTTATGTAACGAAAAACCTTAACCTTACCTACCGTTAATAAAGCGTTTAACAATTAAAAATGTGTTGTGTCTAGTCTACCTTTAAAGTTTTACAGCAATTATTTCGGGAAAGACTAACAAATATCCCAAGTTCCATCCAAATTAATTTAAGTCATTTAATCAAATAATAAAATCGAAATCAATAAATACATTTTATTCACTGTGGCATACTTATACTAAATGAACGTCAGAAATTACCACATTCACTACCTCAGTAGGCCACTAAAAATGAATATTCTGAAATAAGAGCTAGGTTAGCCTCGGATGTGCCACAGTCTTATTATGACTAAGATGTGCTTTGAACTTGCGAACTCTCGTTCACTCGACTAGTGCTCCTCCAACTCCAACGAATGTTACCTATGCTACTTGGGCTACAACGATACTTCAACTTCGAACCAACCTAAACTGTTAAAAAATACTTTTTATTTTTAATTCTTTAAATGTACTTGTTAACCTACCTTATTTTCGTAGTCAATTCATCGCACAAAACATTCTCTCACACTAGTAGAACACAACACACACTAAAACAATTTATCACTACACGATAACACTCACTTCGAACGCATGCACTACCCCGCCGCGCCACCACCTCCATTAAAAATCAGCAGTAAACTAAAATCTATTTTCAATATTTAAAACAATAATATACCTAATGCCTATCATTTCGTTCGCTCGCCGTCGCCGCGTCGTCGTCGTCGTCGACGCGAAAGTCCACAATTCGGCGGATGCCTTGTCGGCGTGTTTAGCGGAGTTGTTTGATGTTAACGTACTAATGCTACTTTGCTCGACTTTCGGCTCTTTAAAGTAAATTTTTAAAAATCTGCAAAATGTAGGCCTCGGTCAGTCAGTCAGTTCCTTGTTTGCCGCGCTGTCATACAAGTGACGCTATCGCCGCGCCGTGTAATTCGTGTTAATTCTTTTGTTTCTTGTTTAATTTCTATTATTTAAGTGTTTGTAAATTAGTGTTAATTTTTGTTAATAATCTAGTGTAAGTTTTTACTTTTATAATTGTTTATACCTGTTTTGTGTTTAATCAAAAATGCCTTCTTCATATGTGTACAGCCCACGGGAATATGGCATGATGTTGATGTGCTTAGGAGAAGCATGTGGGAATGCCGCTAATGCTTTAAGGTATCTACCTATTCTAATAATTTAATGTGTAAACATAAATGTCATGTATTACACACCTCTCGTCTCAATGCCCAAGTAGGTAGGTATAAGTAGCAAAAAAGATATTTCTTCTATTTACTCAACAACAAACTACATACCTACTTAATAAACGGAAAACGATAGAAAAACGCAGTACATAGGTACACTTTACTTTAATCACAGCGGCCAACAAGGGACTGGCTGACCAGGCTGACTGACTGATCAAGCAGATTCGCGCGCGGTTATGGATGCATAGTTCACACAGACAGAACCTTCGAATAAGTATGAAGTTATCGATGATTTGATTATGCTTTGATTCACGTCATCATCATCAGCTGAAAGCAGTCCACTACTGGACAACCACTTCCACTAAAGAAAATCTTCACGTTGTCACTCGTTCTAGCATTTGTAAATATCTAAAACGCATGTAAAGATAATAGTTTAAAGTTCTAAGTTGTATGAACGCATTTCGTTGACTATTGCACGAAAACAAACCTCGGCAAGACATCCGCCGAGCGGCTGAGCGGCTCCGGACTTTTGAGTCGACGATTCTTGTTGAGAATTGATAGGTACCTACTAGATAATCGATAGAATAGTTGTTTTGTTATATTACAATTATTTTTGAAAATAGATTTTAGCTTTCCGCTGTTTTAAAAGGAGGTGGCGAAGCGGCTAAGTGTTTTGCGTTCAGATTGAGAGTGTTATCGTTAGAATGAAAATGTAGGTCCTTTTGGATTATTGTGTGGTTTTGTGACTATGTTTTGTGTTCAACTAGTGTGAGTGAGCGCCATTGAGTTACTATGTACTAACGTAAGTTTTTTGCGAGGCACGGGCTACCAAAATAAGATTAACAAGTAAATTTAATATTCTGAGAAAGGATTAAGTTCTCCGTTTCCTATTCTTTTTAAAGACGGTTAGAGCTATTTTAACAGTATTTTATTTTGTGGAGCAGTGATGATCACGGTGATTGGAGGTTAATGTGTGATTAATAGAATGTTATACCTGTATGAGTGCATTATTGCGATAAACAAACTACGATAGCCAGGTAGGTATCTAATACGAGACACATGTTATGTTATGTACAACTAATTGATACTAGTTTGGTGTAGGTAGCTAGTTTACCCTTTGAACTATGTTGGAATTAAGTTTTATGTATTCAACCGCCGCCGACTATTCGCGAGGTGATAGGTAGGTACCTAAGTAGGTATGTCATGGAACGTACTTTTTAAGGACGTAAAGACAGTCATGCTGGATCTTTAGTTAGATAACTGATTCAGTTCTTTCACAACATAGGTAAGTTCCTTACTTCATTCGTAATTCTTTAAAAAATAATGCAAAGCGTTAAAAAACCGACTTTGTATTAAATTATTTTATAACTTACACACTATGATTTGAGCCTTGTGATTAAGAAACACTTTAATCTCAATTTAAAAACTGCTGTACATAATAAGATGAATTTAAACCAAAACTAATCAACTAAAAATATATTAGGTATACACTCAAACTTATAATTTTCGAGATATGCATGGACAAACATACCTACATAGGTACACTTATGTTTGGCATAAGTATCTATGTGTTTGGAAGCTGTTCGAGGCTAAGAAATTTTAATACTAAAACTGATAAAACAACTCACTTACGGGATAGATTTCTTTTTTGAAGTCGGTTAATAAAGATGTGTTTTCATTGGCTCATTCATTTGTCGTTTTAGTGTCAAGTGAGTGTTTTTTTTAAATAATGTACAAACTACGGATGTTAGTTATCAGGTTATACTTACGGGGTTTTTGAACTATACATGTACCTACTATAATACCTAACTAATACCGTTTTGTACTTTAAAATACCATCTTATTTCACTATAAAAAACGATAAACTTTGTGACGATGGATTTTTATTATTCTTTTACGTTGAAGTGGCTAAAAGGATGCAGCTTAAATTTTAAGGATTACACATATGAATATGATATGTACCTAGGTAGATACTTTTAATCTGATCTTATCTCGGCATTGGGATCGGCTTTAGAACCCGTACGGGGGAAACGGCTATAGTTAAATGTTTGTGTTTTTGAAAGTTTAAGTGTTTGGGTTGCGTACAGAAAGTAGGAAGGTACTTTGAGGTTACGTGGATAGAATACGCATGGCTTTTTGGCTAAGTTACCTTACTGGGCGAAAAAGCAAGAGGTTAATGTCATTATTTTCTCAGATAGGTAGGTACCTACTTCACAGTCGTCGTTTTGAATGAGTTAAAATTCTTTTACAACATTACCTATGTTTACCTAACTTTGGGACGACAATTTCGAGATAAAAAGTAGCCTATGTCCATCCTTAGGGTCAGGTCTATCTCTGTATCAAATTTTATTCAAACCGGATCAGTACTTTAAGCGTGTCAGTACTTAAGGTAGATAATAAATAATAATAAATAAATAAATCCCCAGACAATCACACTGACTGCACGGTCCCACCAAAGTAAGCTAAAAATAATCTATCTAAAAATAACTTCGTTTTAAGCTGCTTTGATCAGCTGCTGTGGTCCGTAGCTTTTCCGTAGTCATACGTTGATGAAATTAATGTAAACTACGGCTTTGACACATGATGAGGCATAACAAAATGCTAATTTTGAAAACATACGAGCTACCCTGCTGAGTGCCATGGATGATCGTGGTTGATGCTCAGTGTTCACTACGTTTCGTTCGTTGAACTTTGAGACGGCGGCGGCGCGGCGGCACTGCTGGGCGCGCGCGCTGGCCGGGCGGGGCGCGGGAAGGGCGCGGGGTGCCATGCATACTACGGTTGTGGAGGGGCGCTCAGCCCGCAGGATTCAATGGTATGCGGAGCGCGCGTGGTTCGACAAAAATACTTGTACGCGATACATTGCCGGTAGTTTTGAAAAAATAAAATTGCGAATTTCATTAAAATTCTTCGATAATACCTTTATTTATTCGTGTCCAAGCATGAAAAATGTAAAAAAAATATTTAAAAAATGTCCAAAAAAAAGGTCTCAGATTTGAAAAAAAACTACTTTTCCGTAATCAGTATACGTAGTATAATCATACCCTAAAGTTAAAGGTCGTGGTCTTTTTACACCCTGTATACGCGATAAATCCGGTTAAAAAGTGTTTTATTTAATAGTAGGAATCGCGAAAACTTAAGACAATATTATGTGAACCAGTACGGACTGGAAAGTGCAAACAAAATTCGGCAGTTAGAATGGTTAAAAAAACGGCAATCACGACTGTTAACATCCTTGAATTTTTTGAAGAGATGTCGTGACAACGACCTTATCCCTGTGTGCGTCAGAATTTCTCCAAAGAAAGACATCTGGGGAAGTGCCGACATTCTACGCCAAGCAAGCAAAAAGTTACTCATCAAATCCATCCAACAACATCGGTATGATAAGTTTCAAATAGCTAAATCAATAAGTAATTTAAAAAATCAACTCTCATTAACGCTGTCTCAAAATGACTTTAATAACATAGAAAACATAACTTCCAAAAGAGCATTAGCCATCCATGATATTTATAAAAGTAAACAAATCAAAAAGGTTAACAAATTAGAGAACAAAGGAATGAGTCATTCAATCAACCATAATCATTCAATTCAGTCGTCATCATGCTCTGTGGAAAAGGCAGTGGTGTCATGTGTCAAAACAAACATTAGATTCAAATACAATAAAACTTTTAAGCAAGGGATTAAATTACGCACCGGTTCCATCAAAAATACCAACAGAGGAGATTATCTGCAAAGTAGAAGACTGCCTCTTTCAGAATAAAAACTCTAAGGAAGACGCCAAAAGTATTCGTCAAGATATTTCTGGCGTTTTGAGGCGATGTAAATTGCCGAAACCGAATCTTGCTAGAGAAGAACGACTTGCATTAAAGAACTTACGCAACAATGAAGAGTTAACTGTCCTTCGTGCAGATAAAGGAAACGCCACTGTTGTGATGGACACATCTGAATATAACACAAAAATTACTAACCTTTTGTCGGATGAATTAACTTATAAAAAAGTAAACTATGACCTTACTTCTAGAATTATGAAGAAAACTTCCGAATTAGTACAAAAACACAAAGAATGGTTAAATTTAGATGTCAAAGTCAAAGTCAAAAGAATCTTTATTTCGTAAGTATTTAAATACATCTGAAATAAGTCACAATTTACAAATTGAACTGAATCTACCACCACTTCGGAAAGTCGATCTGTTGAGAAGAAGTGGCAAGAAACTCAACAGCAATCATCTTTTAAAAATACACAATAACAATAACAACAACAACAATTTACAATCTTCTTGCATCCGGATATCTTATAATTAAACTTTATGCTTATCCTTAAATCTATCGAAGGGTTAATCTTAAATATTTTGGAGTTTTATTATAAAAGCGTACACATTGACCCATGAACGAGTTGGTGATCTTCTGGAGTCTACTATTATATTTATACATTAGGCAATCAAGTACTAGACAGAAACGTAGACATAGATATAGAGGTAAAGATAGAAGTAGATAGATGTAGCGATAGAGGTGAGAGATATTACAGATAATAATATCTGTAATATCTCTCACCTCTATCGCTACATCTATCGCTACATCTGGGATTAATTTATTTAATGTGAATAAATTAATCCCAGCTTGTGTAAAACCCCCACAACTGTATGGGCTACCTAAAGTGCATAAAACTGTTGTACCACTAAGACCTATTGTGAGCCAAATAGATACACCAACTTACAAGCTTGCTCAACATATAGCAGGTTTACTCTCACAATTGAGAGGAAAAACAGGAGCATATGTAAAGGATTCTTACCAATTTGTTAGTGATTTAAAACATCTTAAAATTGCAAACAATGAAACCATGGTTAGTTTTGATGTTAAGTCTTTGTTTACATCAGTACCTGTCAAAGACTGCATTGAAATTGTCAAGAAAAAGCTAACTGAATCAGATTTGCCTGTTGAATATGCAGAATTATTAGAATTATGCCTTCATCGGGCTACTTTATGTGAAATAATGAGTTTTATCTACAAATTGATGGTGTTGCTATGGGCTCCCCAGTGTCGCCTGTAGTTGCTGACATCTACATGGAAGACTTTGAGGAGCGTGCTCTCCACATGGCACCCGTCGTGCCGAAGATCTACAAGAGGTACGTTGACGATACATATACAATCTTACCTCAACATACAGTAACTGCTTTTCTAAACCATCTTAATTCCCTTAATACTAAAATACAATTCACTATGGAATTAGAACAAGATAATAAGTTAGCTTTTCTTGATGTTTTAATTAAAAGAAATCCAAATGGTACACTCAGTCACACAGTTTATGGGAAACCCACCCATACTGACCAATATTTAAATGGGAAGTCCCAACACCACCCGAGCCAGTTACTCGCCGTAGGCTCCTCTTTGTTTCAGAGAGCACATGGAATCTGCGATCCTCAGCACATTGATGATGAACTGAAACATGTTGTCAAGGTGCTTCGTGAAAACGGCCTCAAACCACCTCGTCGCCGCCGCAGTGACCACGTGAAGCCGCAGACAGTCGAACGCAAACCTGCATTTTTGCCTTTTGTGAAGGGTGTTACAGACAAAATTTCAAACATTCTTAGGCGCGCTTCAATAAAAACAATATTTAAACCTAATTCAAAAATAAGTCAACATCTTCGCTCAGTTAAATGCAGCATCCCTTTACAAGACCCAGGTGTTTACAAGATTGACTGCGGCTGTGGGCTTTCCTACATTGGTCAAACCAAAAGAAACGTATCAACCCGCGTAAAAGAACACATAGCTGATATTAAAAATCGAAGAGCTTCAAAGTCTGCAGTTTGTGAGCATTCCATGGACAAGCCCAACCACTACTTAAGGTTTGACTCTGTGAAAATTTTATCTAGAGAGAAGCATTACTATCCTAGAATGATCAGAGAAGCGATTGAAATTAAAAAGCACCCTAATTTCAATGGAGAAGATGGTTGGAAACTATCACCGACATGGGACCCTATCCTGAAAAACATTAAATCTAACATCCAGCAAGCTGCACGACCTGAAACTCGAGATACTGTCATCTCGTTTTGTGTCAATCCAGAACGCTACGCTCGAAGACTGAGAAACAGATGGAGATGATGATGTATAACTTTTTCAATCTATCAATCCGGCGCTTGACACCTCAGTCGCTCGTGACCACGGGGTCTGCAAAGACACCGAAACGTCGAGTCAAAAATTTAAAATGTAAATATACGCGATAAATCCGGTTAAAAAGTGTTTTATTTAATAGTATGAATCGCGAAAACTTAAGACAATCTTACTTTCTATTTCATTCATCACTCTTTCGATTAATATCTTTGCATAAATTTTTCCTACAATACTTAAAATACTAATGAACTTTTTGCATTCCCGCTGTGCCCCCTTGCCTTTATAAAGTAGCACAATAACGGCCTTGCACTAGTAGCCTGGAACACGGCCAGACCGCCAACATTTATTGAAAAGCTAGTACAACGGGTTTGCAGTGATACCTTAACCCGCCTTGAGCAATTCGGCATCTATCCTATCATACCCTGCCGCTTTACTCAATTTCAAACCTGCCATTGCTTTTAAAACTTCTTACATACTTATCTTAGTTTCACGATTCGTCACACCACTCGAAGGTATAATTTGTCCTTTTCATAAGTAGTTCTAAATTTTGTATATTTTAGAATAATATTACGAGTAGATTAGTTTACAAAGGATGCGTATTCTTAAATAAATGAAAAATGTGATAAATAAAAATTACCCGACCAGGATGCGAACCTGGGACCTCTCCTTTGCCAGACGAGTGCTCTTCCAACTGAGCTATCGGGGCCTGGCGCTACGCCTCGAAATTACTTATCACATTTTTGTTTTTACGTTATATTGCTAACGTAGCTCCATATTATGGTATAAGCTTTGCAGCTAAGACCACCCGAGATCAATTTCTTTGCAGAAATTGTGAATCCCAGTTAAAGTGAAGCATTGCAATGTTTTATGATCAGGTCATATGATCAGGCGTATTTAAAGAGATAAACCCCAAAAGTAAATATAAAAATTAAATAACTTAGATATTGATTGTGACTAACTACATACACTCGAGAGCGAAGAATTAAGGTCAGACACAAAACCCATAATATCTCGCACGAACTTTATTTGTTGCATTTCCGACATTGGCTCGTCTTCCAAATCTGTCGAATCATGAGCTGCCCATAAATTGGATTGATTTGATGTTTTACGAGTTAGTTGAAGATGCCCATGTCGTCACAAGAGAATCATATCCTAATCTGCAGTGCAAGTACGGAACTTTATCGACTCGTATGTTGACGAATGTTCGTAAAGTATGGAGACTTTTTGTAAGCAATAATTGATATCTATCCATTGCCGCACGGCCAGCTTAAATAAATGTGTTCCTTATTAATTTTGAATGTTTGTAAACATGTTATACTCTTAAATAACTGTAAAATAAAAAATTACAATGTTACTTAAAAAAAATTTGCTTCCGACTCCATACTATACAAATATTCGTAAACATACGTGTCGATGAAGTTCTGTGCTCGTACCGCTGACCAATCGACTTCACACTGTGGCCACGCGCGATAAAATTTGAAAGCCGATCCGAATAAAGTTACAATCTCGGCCATGACCGAGAATCTTTATAATTATATAGCCGAGATATCGAGGTAAACTCGGTTGCATTTGTTGCAGTGAATGTCGTGACCGAGACCGAGATCTCGGTCGAGCCTTAGGTACTTCCCATATTACATAACCGGATATCACATAACATCAGACAAAACGATTTAATGTATATACGGGATTCTTACCACGATTTTTAATTTTATTTTCGCACGTCCGCGATCATGGTGCTTGTAACAGCATCGAAATATCGGACGTGCGAAAATAAAATTAAAAATCGTGGTAAGAATCCCGTAAATACATTAAATCATTGTGAAAATAACCGCGATAGTTTAAAACAATTATCAGACAAAACGTATTATATAATAAAACATTTTAAAAAACGTACTTGAATGGCATACTGAAATCAAGGCGAAGGTGATCAAGCTTTTCCACATAATCTCTCAATGCATTTCACATACACCGACATCACGTATTTAAGTTTCAAAAACTATAACATTGCTTAATGAGACAACAAGGCATTTCAATTAATCAATTTAAAACCATTTCAAATTTTATGAATTTCGATACTAAATAATCAAAAGCGTGTATTTTTGTGTCAGTGCAAAGTCAAAGTTGATATGACATAAGAGTTTTACACTTTTAAAATGCCAATGGCTCAAGAAACTTAGCTTTCCTTACTCCATCTCTACTCATTGTAAAATGCGCATTGAGACTCTGTGGCAGTGCGAAAAAAAGATGAAATATGAAATGTTCTGTGTTGCCAGAAATTATACAAACAACCGCGTAGGATCGGCTTAGTATAAGTGTTAGCCACTGGATAAGCGTTACGTAAATGGCGACTAATCCGAGTGATCCTCGCTTGGTGGTAGGAGATCAAGATCTGAACATTATACTTAGAAATTGAATTGATTTTGAATGCGGAGCATATAGACATTCTTTGTATAACTGAACCTTTTTTATTGGGACACCAATTCATTTTAAATTATGCTCAGCACAAAGTTGCTAGTTCGTTCAATAGACATACAGCAATACATGGGGCTCTTTAATAATATTTTCAACACACTTGCTCATAAAGTGAGCGTTATTCTATTGAATTTAGAACTATAAACTGGGTTATAAGTCACGCGTGCATAATATATTATACCCTAGTGCATAATATAATGAATCCTACAAAGTTAAATTGTACCTTTGTGCAAATTACATGCGAGTAAACAGAGCATTTATTTTATTGATCCGGGTTATACATTAAATATTTTCAGAAACAAAAAAGAGATTTTATACCACTTCAAATCCATATACATTTTTAAATGTTTATATTAGCAAAACAAATTTGTATATCAAACAAATTATTCACAATTTACAATAATTTGTTATAAAATATTAAAATATTTGCATTTACCACTCCAAATTAAACATTTTCACTTAAAATAGGTTGTATATGCTATTACAGACATTGACATATTTGGCGGAAAAAAATAAACAACGCGCATGCGCGAGGTTCGGCGCCATTTTTCAATCACAATTCACAGGTTCGTTATCAAGTGTGTTTGTTATTTTATGACCACGTATGTCTGTTTTTTACTCACAAGTGTGTTGAAAACCGTCGTATGTAACTCGTGAGCGTTGCTAATTACAGTCGAGGCTGTGATTTGAGCCCGAGCCGCAGGCGAGGGCTTAATAATACATCGAGACTTAGCTCACTTGTTACATAATATACTATAAATAAATCTTTAAAATTTAGGGAACGTACTGACATAGTGAGTCTATCTAATGAACAAACTATTGAAATATCCTAGGTGGAATTGGCAAACTGTATAGTTATTTGTATAATAGACCCCCCAAATCAAACTATGATAGTTTTGAATATAAATAAAACTACTTTTTAATTTAATTATGTATGTTTTATTTATATTTTACATTTTAACTCGACGTTTCGGTGTCTTTGCAGATCCCGTGGTCACAAGCGACTGAAACGTCGAGTTAAAATGTAAAATATAAATTAAACGCGATTAATCCGGCTAAAAGAAGTTTTATTGAAATTATGAATCGTGAAAACTTAAGACAGTTTTAAATTTGTTTTAGAACAAGCATTGGATAATTTATGTAATAAAACTACGAAAATATTTTTAAATAGCCGAAAAAATGTGATAAATAAAAAAAAATGTCTAGGGTGGTCTCGGGTGGTCTTAGCTGCCAAGCTGTATGTACCATTAGGGAGCTACGTTAGCAATATAACGTAAAAATAAAAAAAAATTGGTAAGTAATTTCGAGGCATACCGCCGGGCCCCGGTAGCGAATATACAAAGGCTATACTATTTGAGTCACGAGGCAGACTCTAATAGAAGAGCTTTTGTTTATGCATATTACTTGACAATACCTAATCGAACTCAGTAAAAAAATTGACTGAAATGGATTAGCTTTTGCTCTTGTAATTTTCAAAGAAATGCAATGACAAAACCTAGTACTGTATGATACATATTCACTCAAATAGATAAGCTTTTGTCAAGATGAAAAGTAGGTATATCTTTGTTTGATATACATTGCGATGAAAGAGATAAGCTACGAGAAGGGCTCCCGCACCGGAAGGCGGAATCAGTACGGTCAGGTGCGACGACGAGCGCAGCGAGGAGGAGCATGTTAGGTTGCATATAGTTATACACGTGCGCGAGCCGAGCGAGCGAAGCGAGCGGTGCCGCGCAGCGGCCGGCGATGCGCCATAAACCTGGTCAGCTATTATAGTCAACCCTGGACAATCCCGACATGGTCAAAAGTCAAACGTCAAGTCATCAAAATAACGATGGTCATAATGCATGCACATTTTATTTCTATCTTTGAAAATCAGAACAATTGCCATTTAAGTATCAAATTGAAGCCAACGATCGGTAAATATCGATATCAAATGGGATAGCTTTTGTTGCTGAAATGTTCAATTGAAGTTATCTCACAAAGTCTACACGACTTCGGTCAATTTCTGTACTAGAATGGATTAGGGTTTGGGCAAGTTTTTGTCATACAAAAGCTAAGCCAGTTCAGTTTGCACTTTCACTCTAATGATATAGCTTTTGTAAATACGCGCCCCGGTAGCTCAGTGGAAGAGCACTCGTCCGTTTTATTTATCACATTTTTTCGGTTATTTTAGAATAATTGAGGATTATAAATGCAAAAACTTAAAAACTTCTAGGGAAGAACTAATCTAGGGAAAACTCTTCATCCGACGAATCCGAATTGCTAGTCTGAGTAGGACTGGAAATGCCAACAGGAACACCATTTCCACTAGGTCCAGCAATAGGCTCCGGAGCAACACCTTGGAGCACAAGTGGCTCACTAGAGTCCAACACTTGCAGTACACTAGGCTGATTTGCCACCACCTCCGCAGCAACACCTTGGAGCACAAGTAGCTCACTAGAGTCCAACACTTGCACATCACTAGTTTGAGTTGCCGCCGCCGCACGAGACAGAGTCTGAGCACTGAGGTTTTGAAGACACCATGGTAGTCATACGTCATACGCTGATGGACTTACACGAGTACGTAAAACGATCTTAACTGATGGGCGAACAGACGATGACTGACTGATTGATGTTAACAAGTTTTGTTTGACAACTCAAAATGGCGGCACCGTAAATTATGTTTTGTATTGCACGTTAATAATATGAACATTTCACTAGTACGCAAACCGTTACATATAAATATTTTTAAGTTGTAATTTATTATATAATAATACTTTTATTCACAATTTTTAAATATAGATGTGTTTATTTATATATTTATTTATATCAAAGCGTTAAACGGTATTTTACGACTGTGAGTGAAACTAAACGCAATGACAGGTGACATTGATCAATCAGTGATTGTATTCATTACTTTAAACTCTATGTTTGTTTTTTTAGCTTAAAATTAATTGATTAAATGGAATTTCAAACTTAAATTTTATAAAAACTAATTATCTCCGCAATGTGAAACTTTGCAGAAAGACGCCTTAGGCTATAACCTTTTACCCGTAAAAATCCTATCGTCCAGTCTGACGCTTCATATACAGTAGTTTATCCATAAAATATAACAGTTCAAGATGTTTTGCAAGAATTCTTTGTTTATCTTTTGTGTAGTTCTGTGCCGTCAGTGCTGTTATTCAGGTGTGTACAAACATAAATATTCCTGTTCTTCTTATTATTTATGGCAATCAGCCGTTGTTATGAGTCAACAGACTATTTTTGCCAGTATCGCGTGGAGGAGTAAATATTACTAATAACTTAGTATATTACTATAAACAAACGGGACGACAGCGACAGCGAGAGCGACAGCGGCATGGTCAGCGGCGTGGGCAGCGATTTCCGCGACACGATCGAGTATTGAGTTTGTATGAAACTGCGACAAATCGCTTGAGCGTCCGCTGGCGTCGAGAATGGCCCAGATTCCCCGCGTCGCTCCCGTTCAGTTTGCAGCCTTAGAAACATCAATAAATGATATCTATAGGTTGAGGTTGTAATTACGATATATCTTGTTTTAAAACATGCGTTTATGTTGAGAGAAAATTATTGATATGACTTATTCGTAAAACTTTATAGCATAAACTTTGTAGGTTTTATTCACGTGGTGGTAAATGATGTAGAGACCTGTGGTAGAGTCCGATAATAATGCTAGTGAAAGGACTTTATCTAAATTCACTTAATATTGTTTGTAGGCTTGCAAGCTAGGTGCTTGGTGGTAGGATCCCTTCTGGGTCCGCCTGGCTAGCGACCACCCTTTATATAAAGTCTGCCGCCAAATGTTACCGCTCCGGCGGTAATGTGTTCCGGCAATATTGTATAAAGAGCCAGTTCCTTCCTAAACCCGTGTGCTTTTATCTTCGACCTCATCGTCACTTACCATCAGGTGAGATTGAGATCAAACGCGGGTTTAGTCACTTATAAAAAAAAAGGTGCTCTACTAAGGTATCTGCCAAGTACAGGGTTTATTTGTAGTCACCAGCCAAACTTAAATGTTGTTTTCTTTGATACAACATAGACCTACCTGCATATTTATTTTAGTATCGCTTAGTACAAAAAAAATATGGCACCATAAACTAAATTACAAATAGTCGCTGTTGGTGAACATAAATACTACGACGCGGCATTTCGTTGATAATACTACGACGTAGTACTACAAGTCGATTTGTAGAAGCGCGTAGTCGTATTTATTTTAAGATTATTCATTCATAATTTAAAATGACCACGCTGTCCTTTGTATGTTAGCGAATAATTTTATTTTCTTTGTAAAAAATACTTCCGTTTTTTTTTGCAAAAATGATTTCTATTAATGATACTTATTATATTACGTAACAAAAATTTTACCTGTTGCTACAAATCAACCCTGTATAATAGAATAGAATTAATTTATTTGCTGGATATGCTTCAAAAAGATCTTTAAGCTAGGTAATTACATCATACTCAACTGCTGGTAGCGGTGTGTTAATTTTCATATTATTAATTAAAATGACAACATACAAAATTATCAATATAATCATTTTAATATTGGTTTTCAATATAGAATTCAGATAAACAGAAAACAATTTTAAAATTAAATAATGTGCAGTGTGTCACTATACGAATATAAATCTTATAAATTCATTTCAACGACTAAAATTATACAATAAATCTATCAACATGAAAATTAATTTACACTACAATAATTATATTATTAACTAGCTTTATCCCGCAACTTCGTATGCGCTTAACTACCATTCTCGTGGAAATTTCAGAAACTATACTGAAAGAACCTTTATACCAAGTATCACGCCCATGCACTCAAGGAATAAGTTTTTTTCATACAAACTAAAAATCATATATTTCCCGTGCCCGTGGGAATTTTGGGATTTTTTTTCGTAGCACAACCAGTCACTCTTTGTAGAACCTTCATGCCAAGTATCACATCCGTACACTCAAGGAATAAGATTTTTCATACAAACTAAAAAGTCCAACCCCTTCCCGTGGGAATTTCGGGAATTCCTTCCATAATACAAACAGACACTTATTGAGGAACCTTTATATCAAGTATCACATCCGTGCACTCAAGGGATGGGATTTTTTCATACAAACTAAAACATCATATATTTCCCGTTCCGTGGGAATTTCGGGAATTCCTTTCATAACACAACCAGACACACATTGAAAAACCTTTACACCAAGTTTCACATCGGTGCACTCAAGGCATAAGATTTTTCATACAAACTAAAAAGTCCTATATTTCCCGTTCCCGTGGGAATTTTGGAAATTCCTTCCTTAATGCACCCCTACATCCTCTAAAGAATGTATGTTCTAAATGTCAGCTCTCTACGCCCAGTAGTTACGGCTGTACGTTGTCTGTCAGTCACTCAGTCACTCAGTACCTCAGTCACTCAGTCAGTAACGGAACAGTTTTATATATATTGATTGATTAATTCCAAAGCTTTATGCGCTAACATAGATTGCGATCAAAGTCATAATAATTAAGCCATATTTTAATTTGATGTTACGCTTATACAGTGGTTCACGTTTTACTGATAAAGCAACGATATCAAAACCTTCATAGCATTTAATGTTCACGCACAACGCGCCCACGTGCTCTGCAATCAAAACGAGGGGCTTCTCCACACCAGATGGACACCCTCCTTATAGTCCTGGTTTAGCTCCGTGTGACTTTTTTTAATTCCCTAAAATTAAAAATCAGCTCAAAAGGATACAGTTTTCATCGCTGAAAGACACACTATCAGCGTTTGAAAAGACCGTGGAAGAGTTGTTTGCGGAGGACTGGAAAAAAGGTTTTGAAATTGGTTCAGATGCATTGAACATTTTATAGAGGCTGGTGGAGAACTCTTTGAAAATATTTAGGTAATAAATAGCATATTATGTAACAAGCAACGCTCACGAGTTACATACGACGTTTTTCAACACACTTGTGAGTAAAAGATAGACATACGTGATCATAAAATAACAAACACACTTGATAACAAAGCTGTGAATTGTGATTGAAAAATGGCGCCGAACCTCGCGCATGCGCGTAGGTTTTTTTTGCCGTCAAATGTGTCAATGTCTGTATAGCATATATAGCCTATTTTAAGTGAAAATGTTGAATTTGGAGTGGTAAATGCATATATTTTAATATTTTATGACAAATGATTGTAAATTGTGAATAATTTGTTTAATATACAAATTTATTTTACTAATATAAGGCGCAAACATTTAAAAATGTATATGGATTTGAAGTGGTATAAAACCTCTTTGTTGTTTCTGAAAATATTTAGTGTATAACCCGGACCAATAAAATATGCTCTGTTTTCTCGCATGTTATTTGCACAAAGGTACAATTCAACTTTGTAGGATTCATTATATTATGCACTAGGGTATAATATATTATGTACGCGTGACTTATAGCCCAGTTTATAGTTCTAAATTCAATAGAATAACGCTCACTTTACGAGCAAGTGTGTTGAAAAATATATTATGGAAGTACTGTAAGCAAAGATGCACAGCTTCTAATCTGCAGTGCAAGCACAGAACTTTCTCGACTCGTATGTTTACGAATGTTTCTATAGTACGGAGACGGTTTGTAATAAATAATTGAAATCTATCCAGTGCCTCGCGGCCAGCTTAAATAAATGTGTGCCTTGTTAATTTTGAACGTTTGTTAACATGTGTAAAGTAACTCTTAAATAACTGTAAAATAAAAAATTACAATGTTAATAAAAACTTGCAACTGACTCTATACTATACGAACATTCGTAAACATATGAGTCGATAAAGTTCTGTGCTCGCACTGCTGGGTTGTCGTGACGTCACAGCTTCAATAGTTTCAGCTACTCCACACTACAGGTACTGGCGTCACTTCGACGCTTACTTCTGTGAAGTGAAAGACAAATGTGCCATCTTTAATTTTAACAAAGGCGGATGTACATTTTTTTATCAATTTCTTGATTTAAAATAATTTTATCAACAAACAAATAATATATTCCAAATTGGTAAAACCTTTTACAGTTTGTTTTCACAGTTCTTTTTTCACAATATTTTCCAAAGTGAATAAAGTTCAAAATTTGACAGCAACTACGGAACTGTGTCATAGAGCGCTTGAAAATAAGATCCGAGCTGCCAATATGTAAACGTGAAATAAAGTGTATACCTACCACTTTTTCATCATTGTATAGATCTAGCAATTCTCGACGGCCACTGGGTTTTACTTGTAGTTGAACGTGTTGGAACTAACTGGCATGGTGGAAATGACACTTCAGGTCTTTTATCGGCTCATATTATTTTTGTACATTTATTTTGTACTATTTAAAAAACACACGTCAAACACGTCAAAATTCATAAAATGTGGGCCTACCTATTATGGTGGTGGTAAAAGTGAAAACGAGGTTTTAACTAAGAAAAACAATATAAAATTCCTATAAATCCATAAAAAGAGTAAAGAAACGAGTTGCTTCTGCAATGTTTACAAATTTCCATACTTAAAAATATAAAAATAAATAATTACTTTTGATATATATGTATTATTTTGCTTCCATATTGGACTGGGAGCGAAAGAAAAACATGGAATGTACCAGCTGCTTCTCTTCCCGGGAATACTGTAAAAGTCAGTTAAGGGACAGAGGTTTTATTGGCATTTTTGAGGGTGAAAGGCTGACCCCCTGTCATTGCAATAGCCTCTCTCCATCATTATAATACCTTTTTTGTCAAACTTGACATCCGATGGGCTTATAAACTCTGGTGTTCTGCCTACCCCATAAGGGATACAGGCGTGAAGTTATGTTATGTAATTATTTATTTTTATATTTCCATTCAATCAAACTAAAGCTTCAGGAGACTAAAACTTCCACTAAGGACTTGAAAGGGGAATTAAAATCAGCAGATATTTAAACGAACCTTTCACACGTGAATTTGTATACTGAAGAAAGTAGTGATGACGATAATAAGGAAGTTAATATTTGTTTGAAGTCTTAATTTATATAACCTATACCCGCAACATTTAAATATAGAACGGCCGGTCCGTCTTCGCTCGTCAGCGGAAGATTAAGGTTGCGTTGAGAGTTTGTTTTGAGCAAGCGTTCGACCATTGCACGGTTTATGGTTATTGTCGCGCCCGCGGTGGATTTATCGTATTTTAACACGTCGATTTTGCTGCGCGCATTCTTAATAACTAATTGAAAAAACTAACCGATTTGTACTATTTGCCATGAAGTTTTACTGCCTCTAAATAAGGATTTGGTAAGAAAGTGACTACTCTGAGTGACTTCGCTTGATGGAAGGCTCACTCAGTAGTCACACAGAGTAGATCAGGGTTCGAATGGCTAGCGATAACCTTATATCTACCGCCAAATATTACCACTTTGGCGGTAATGTGTTGCGATAAAGTTTTATGAAGCCAGATTCTTCCTAAATTCCTATGTTTCCATATTATTTGTTATTCCTAACAAAACTTACGGTTTTTGATATTTTCCGGTAACATATACAATTTTTTATACAAGGTGTTCTTTTTGATTTCCCATAAGTTTAAAGTATTGTTCCTTACTGAAAATTAATAATTTTTGCCAAAAAATATGTGTTTTAAAAGTGCATACTTCCCGAGATATCATCAATCTTAATAAAATGAGTTCATAAGGTAAAGTTTCTTTACCACTCATTCCATAGATGCGTGTCACTGAAGCCATACAATAAACAACAAAAACATTTTAAACGTTGAGGAACGTTGCATACAATGTACAACACAAAACGTTGCGAACTGTACCTGTACAAAGCGATAATGAAATAGATAGAAAATGCCACGTGGTCATACTTCGCTTAAAGGTGTTATACATAAGATGTTTTGACTTTAATGAATTATTTTGTATGAAAAATAAAAACAAAAAAAAATTGAGAAATAATTATATGTTACATGGTCCCATTAATACCCTAGAGTAATGGGAAATCAAGCGGAACAGCTTTTAGAATCTATACATATAATAAAATGGTAGGAAAGTCAAAACTGTACATTGAATATTTTTTTAAAAGAATACTTGGGATATGATCTACAATCGAAACAGAAACAAAAAATATAGTTTTTAGAATTTTTGTCTGTTTGTCTGTTTGTCTTTCCGGGATAAACTCAAAAAGTACTGCATGGATTTACTTCAAATTTGGCATGAAGATAGTTAAGAAGTCGGGTCAACATATAGGCTACATATTATCACGCTAGCAGTGTTATAATCGTAGGTGCGTTTGGTGCTGCATAGCGTTCACGCAGACGACGTCGCGGGCAGCAGCTAGTTAAAAATACAATGAGAAACGCTATAGGCACACATACTCATCAAATCTCATTGTTGAATAACAGTAACAGCTGTGTTTTTAGTCTTTTGGCTAATATTCTTCGTACCGCAGAAACGAAACGCCGTTGCTAGAATTTTGAAAGGAGCTGCTTACATGTTCCGCTGCATTTACGCTGCATAAACGTCGTTCAAGAGATAGTAAATACATTTTAGATTATATGAACCGAGAAATTATTCGGACCATCAATTATAAATACCAACTTTAGCAAAACTTTAGTCAGTTTTAAAAGAAAAAGTAATTTCGATGGATGCTAGAGCACTTTATTTTTGGAGATTTGAACTATATGTATCATGGAAGTTAAAAAAAAAATTGAAAAGGAATGAATAATAATATTATATGAAATAGGTATAATATTCTTAAGGCTTTGAGCTTGTGATTAAAGTGAGTGAATCAAGTGACAGCGATACAGAAGGGTTTAAAAGTGACAGGGATAGTTTAATCGAGGAAGAATAGTTATTGTATATAATAATAGAGAATTTTATTAATTTTTAGTTTCTTCATATTATTTTAAATTTCGTAAAACTATTTTTTTTTTTCAAATTGCTTTGTTTGTTTGTCTAAATCATAATACCTAAAGTTAACATAGGTACAAATAAATTTCTTTAAAATTACCTTTTATTTTTAACGCCCACCTTACCTTTTACGCTCAATCACCCTTTAGCACGTTTACTGATACGAGTTTACTACAAGCAAAGCACGGTTGCCATCGTGAGTTGCAGGATCCATACGTCAGAGTGAACTACTCGATTGCGTAGTAGCCCTGGCAATGAGCTGCCTTCGATTAAATTGACTTGGGTTCGATCCCGGGTGAGAGACTGTAATTAGCATTTTTTTTTTTGTAAAACATTATCATAACTTTTGTATACAGGGTGTCCCAGTAATGGTGGTCAGAATAGTAGTTTTAGGGTTGACACTTAGATATTTTGATCTAAACTTTGAACTTGTTTTTCGGCCGAACCGTAAGGCTAACAAATAATTGTTACTGTTACTTATAAACTACATCACCAAACAAACAATCCCCTGAAGTAATATATTATTTCTTCATTATGCTACACGTTGTATATTTAAATGAGTATTTTTTTTAATTTAGTTACAATTTTACTTTGATGGTGACAAAAAAATTAAATAAATAAATAAGAATAGGGGGAAAATAGTAGTTTATGCAACTGTCATATAATAGAGGGTATACCATGAGATTAAATAAAGTAGTGTATGCAACTGCATATAATACCTAATTATATGCTGTTGCATACTAGTATATTATGTAAGAAGTTACTCACGACGTTACATACGAGTTAATACTTTATTTACGTACTTCTATAAGAAAATTAAAAAAGTAAATTAAAGCATTATTCTCATAACAAAACAATGCTTTAATAGTTTATTATGTAACAAGTGAGCGAAGTTGCTAATTACAGTCGAGGCTGTGATTTGAGCCCGAGCCGCAGGCGAGGGCTTAATAATGAGCCGAGACTGTAATTAGCAACGCTCACGAGTTATATACGACGTTTTTCAACACACTTGTGAGTAAAAGACAGACATACGTGGTCATAAAATAACAAACACACTTGATAACAAAGCTGTGAATTGTAATTGAAAAATGGCGCCGAACCTCGCGCATGCGCGTATGTTTTTTTTCTGCCAAATGTGTCAATGTCTGTATAGCATATACAGCCTATTTTACGTGAAAATGTTTAATTTGGAGTGGTAAATGCAAATATTTTAATATTTTATAACAAAATATTGTAAATTGTGAACAATTTGTTTGATATAGGTACATATTTGTTTTACTAATATAAGGCGCAAACATTTAAAAATGTATATGGATTTGAAGTAGTATGAAACCTCTTTGTTGTTTCGGAAAATATTTAATGTATAACCCGGATCAATAAAATATGCTCTGTTTACTCGCATGTAATTTGCACAAAGGTACAATTCAACTTTGTAGGATTCATTATATTATGCACTAGGGTATAATATATTATGCACGCGTGACTTATAGCCCAGTTTATAGTTCTAAATTCAATAGAATAAGGCTCACTTTACGAGCAAGTGTGTTGAAAACTACTTTATTTAATCTCATGGTATGGTTATTTAGTATCATCGGTATTGCTAGACATTTTTGCTACTAAAGTTTTATTCAACAAAATATTACTCAACTTGTACAAAATAGCGTCAAAATGGAAAACGCCTGTTATTGGTTTATGGCTCGAATCCAGCACGCATGCGCATTGCGCGCGCAGCGCGCTCTCCACAGATAATGTGTACTTAAATTGAATTGAAACCTCCTAGGTCGGGACACATTGTACTTTAATAATAAAAAAATTGTTTTAAAGCATTGTTTTGTTATGAGAATAATGCCTTAATTTACTTTTTTAATTTTCTTATAGAAGTACGTAAATAAAGTATGCCAATAAAAGTCTGTATTTCATTTCATAATTAGAACATTACCGAATGAGATTATATAAAAATATAAAAATAATTTCATCGTTTACCTTCATCTAACATCAGGTTAGATTCAGGTCAAAAGCGAGCTTAGTCATTAAAAAAACTCATACCTACCACAGGGTCATATACAAGGTTGATTTGTTTACCGGCCCAATTTTTTAACATTATAAGTATCATTTGTGGCAACCAATCTTGCAAAAAAGCATGTATTTTTTTACAAGGAAACTAATATATTCGCTTACACATTCAGCAAAGCATGTTCACTTTAAATTACGAATGAATACCATTTAAATAAAGGTGGCTATGTCGTAGTATTATCAGTAAAATTCCGCGTCGTTTTAGCTATGTTTATCAACAGAGACTATAAATAAGTTTTTGATGCCATATCTTAATTTTTTGTACTGGGCGATACAAAAATGAATATGTAGGTATGTTTATATCGCATTAACGAAAATTACATGGTTGGTGACTAAAGAACAACCCTGTATTAAGCCAAACCTATGATATTTGAATACAAATCAAGTGTCTAATTAAACTAAGAGTAAGCTTCCTATAACTGGTTGAATCAGGCACTCGCTTCAATTGAACATGTGTGTCGGAATGCTGCTCTAAATAAGCATGCTCATTTCAAGCACCCTCTTGTATTGACAGGCTTTCAATTATCTAGCATGCTACCAGCGTCGCGGGTAGAAGAGGATGTTTTTACCCACGACGGAACGGAGACGGTATATGCGTTTGGGGTGAGAGGGTGTTTGTGCAAACCAATGTTACCATTTATCTCCAGAACCACTGGTCCGATTTTAATGCGGTTTTCAGTAATCGCTATGGATTTAATTGGTTCATGTTCTTACATAGGTGTAGCGGTAACAACTCACCAGGGGGCGCTGCAGTAAACATTTGTTTGTAAAAGCCAATGTTACCGTTTATCTGCAAAACCATAGGTCCGATTTAAATGCTGTTTTCAGTGATCGCTTTGGATTTGATTAGCGCATGTTCTGAAATAGGTGTTACGGTAACAACTCACCAGGGGGCGCTGGAGTAAATATTTGTTTGCAAACCATTGGTCCGATTTGAATGCCGTTTTCAATTATCGCTTTGGATTTGATTGGTATAATGTTCTTAAATAGGTAATGAGGAACGAGGTTTTGTGTAATGTAATGTATGGTACCTATATTATGCTCTTTAGAAAGTTTGAAATAAAAAACAAAATAAAAGTTTTGAAAAACCCACGACGCGACGGTTAAAAAGTAATTGAAAAAGAATAAAATAATTTAAAATCCCCCGACTGTAATGATTTATGTGACGAGAGATAATTAACGTGAAAAGCTTTTTTAAAAGTTCACTTGATCTCACACAGAGTCGGTCATATTATGAACAACATACTATTCGTTTTCATAACACTTCCCTACGCTTACCTATTCGGTTCTCGAAGATGTAGATGTCGCAAAAACATAGGTATTCAACTCCCTATGAACTTTATAATAAGAGCAAGAAAATCCGTCGAGGGCTGCCATCAATATTTTAAATTTCAAAAAAATTTTAAATTTTAAAACTACAAAACGAATTCATTCAATAACAAAAGAAAAACATATATTCAAATATCAAAAGAAAAACATATATTCTTACAAAGCAAACAAAGTATCTAGTATAATAAAAGTGGGTAGTTTTATAATAATAATAATAATAATAATATTTATTTATTCAGATAATTAAAATCCAATAGTACAACTTAACATATATGAAGCACATACACAACAATACACACAATTATTTATAATAGACATTTAACATTAGCAATTAATAAAAAGAACCTAAATAAATTGAAATAATTAACTAAATACATTTAACTTAATAATCAACTCAATAAATTAGGTATTTTAATATTATAATGTAATTTCATTCTAGCCATTTTCAATATGGACCCTCTCCCAGTGCTTCCAAATAGGGCAGTCAGGTCTGCCGGCCAATACGGCCAGGATGCCATTCGCGCTACCACGCACACGCTTCATCAACGAAGCTATTCTCTTGCGGATTTGTATTTGGATCATCAAACCAGCACGACTTATCACCATGCAACAAAAGCGAACACAAATACGAAGATCTAAAGCGAAATTTAACTAGATGTGGCTTGGGGCCACATCTAGTTAAATTTCGCATAAATAAACATATAAACATCCATGACTTGACGACTTATATCTGTGTTCATCACAGAATCCGCCGCCGCCGGGATTCGAACCCAGGACCTCTGGCATAGAAGGCAATGTATATTAACCCTAGACCAGCCGGTCGTCAAATCAGTTGTATGTATTGAAGTACACAGTTTTTAAACACGCCATTAATCAAAAAAATAATTATTATTTGTTTTATACCTTTAAACCAGGTGCGTCAAGAGGTCCTCTTATAGAACGGCCTAGAGGACCTATTGAGTTGTACTCTAATTTAACAAGAATTGTTGGTGGCTTTAACGCAGATATTAAGGAATTTCCATTCGCTACCCAGGTTAGTGACTATATTCTACTACCGACCTACTTGTATATTTAGAAAATTAAAAAAAACAACGAGCTCAGAGCATTAAAAAACCGACTTCACGTCAAAACTTTGGATGAGTTATAATGTCATTCACGTAAACGTTCTCTGAACTAATACATATTTTTTCAAAAAATTTCAATGAAGTGCTCAACTGATTTCGATGAAATTTATATGGGACTGACCATGAAATATCCTCTATCATATGACAAAAGAATTTTCAAAATCGATCCATAATGGTCCAAAATATCGTGCAAGACACAAAAAAAAAACATACGGACGAATTGAAAACCTTCTACCTTTTTGGAAGGCTGTTGAAAAACTTACTTAAAAATTGTACGTAACTAACTCCTTTATCTATGTTTGGAAAGAATACAACAGAACTAAAAAGAAAAAAATTAAAACCGTAACTTCTGTGTTAAGTACACTCACTTTGATATACCAACTAAGTATTTTTTGAAGTCGGTGCCTGCTCTAATTATAGCAAATTAAGAGTAATGAAATTGCAATGAATGAAGCATATAAATCCATCAAACTAAACACGTTACCCCTCCTCGCAGAAATCTCGCGCGTCGCCCGAGTCTAGTCAACAATAAAACGTCGCCCTAATTCTATTCTAATAAAGCATATTTTGGTCTATCAACGATTTTATGTGATCTAGGTAGAGCGATCAAAACTGCATCTATCTCGCTTTCTACTTTCGAATTTCTGTATTGTTGTGTATTGAAACGACCGTGATAGGTTAACAACTGATTTATTAATATAAGTACTACCCTCAACACCTTCCCCTTTACAAAGTAACTATAAACTAAACCAAAATTACAACAATATTTTCTTAAACACATTATTTATATATATATTATTTACTTAAACACTGTTTCTCACTTATCTTAACTTAAGTAACTTACACAGGTTAATGATTATGTTTATATGCTATTTATTTGTTTAGGTTTATCTTTATATTTAAGTTCATCATAGCTTCATATCTTAGATTAGGTATATATTTAAGTACCTACCTAAAATATTATTGATTGGCCCGTCGCCTAGTCGTAGGAGGACTATAAGGTGACGGATATGAGCTCAAGTCCCTACTCATCTCATACTCCTCCCCTGACTCATCTCTACAATCTATATTACTACAATCAGTTTGTTTTTCTTCTGCCTGTTTGTTAGCCGGTATACTTTTAATTAAGTGTCGGCGATTACGGCGATATAAACCTCGTTTATTTTTTAAAATATACGATCGCGGCGTGGAAGCTTTTCCGACTACAGTGCCATGAAGACGTTCGTTTTTATTTTCTATCATGATGACGTCATCGCCAACACTTAACTCCGGTAATGATTTACTATGTTGATCGTAATAATTCTTGCTCTTTCTTTGGTTTTCTACAAGTAATCTATGTTGATCAGAACATTTATTTTCGTTTATAACTTGCCGTAATAAGTCCGGATGTACAGGAAGCCTACAATTTAATCGACGTCCCATCAAGAGCTGTGCAGGAGAATTCAAATTTTCCCGCGACGTGTTTCGGTAGCTTAATAGGTTTAAATAAAAATCTGATTTACTATCTATAGACTTTTTTAGCATTTTTTTAACAATTTGGACAGCTCTTTCGCTTTTTCCATTTGATTGAGCGTAGTATGGAGATGAAGTAATGTGATTGAAACCCCATTCGCTAGCAAATATTTTGAAATTACGACAAGAATATTGTGGGCCATTATCACTAATAACTGTTTCTGGAATACCATAACGACTAAAGTTTTCTTTCAAAATATTGATTACCGAACTAGAAGTAGTATCTCTTAAGTATGCTACCTCGATGAAACTCGAATAGTAATCTACTAGAAGCAAATAATGTTTTTTTCCATATTCGAATAAATCCGTGGCTATTTTATTCCACGGTAAGTTCGGAATAGGTACTGAAATCAACGGTTCCTTGCTAGGTAAGTTTGAATTCTCCTGACATACTTTACATCTTTTTACATATAATTCAATATCTGATGACATACTTTTCCAAAATAAAACTTCACGGGCACGTCTTTTACATCGATCAATACCTAGGTGACCATCATGAATGATTTTTAACATTTCATTTTGTAATGACTTTGGAATTAAAACTCGCTTATTTTTAAAGATTACTCCATCTACACTATACAATTCATCTCTTACAGACCAAAAATACTTTAAATCACATTCTAAATTATATATATGATCAGGCCATCCGTTTTTAATGTAAGATAACAATCGTTTTAACGTTTCATCCTTGCAAGTCTCTCTTTTTACGGCAGTAAGTTTATTTTGCGACATCGGTACATTATCAATAACCATTTTAAGTTGGTATAATATTGCATTGCTAACATTATCATCATACAAATCAGAAAGAGGTGCACGTGACAACGTATCCGGTATATACATAAACCTACCCGGCTTGTAAGTTATTGATAAATCATATCCTTGTAGCTTTAACATCATACGCTGCAAGCGTGCTGGTACTGCGTTTAGCGGTTTTTTAAAAATACTTTCCAGTGGCTTATGGTCAGTTTCAACAAGTATTCGTTTTTTACCATAAATATACTGATGAAATTTTTCACAAGCGAAGACAATAGCCAACATCTCCTTCTCAATTTGAGCGTATCTCTGCTGCGTGTCAGTGAGAGTGCGCGACGCGTACTCCACCGGGCGCCCGGCCTGCAGCAGCACCGCCCCCAGCGCGATGCTGCTCGCGTCTACTGATAACAATACATCCCTACTCACATCGTAAAGAGACAAAACCGGCGCCTCACATATAAGCTTTCTTAATTTATCAAAAGCATCCTGATGTCCCTGTTCCCAACACCAGGTTACATCCTTCTTTAATAGTCTCGTTAAAGGAAATATGTGGTCAGAATAATTAGGTATAAATTTTGATAGGTAATTTACTGCCCCTAAAAATCTTTCTAAGCTCTTACGATCGTTTGGTTCTGGCATTTTAATTACTGCCCGAACTTTTTCGGTATCTACTTTCATTCCATACTTATTAAAAGTATGACCCAAATACGTCACCTCACTAACACAAATACGACACTTGTCTTTATTAAATCTTAAATTTATTTCTCGTGCCCTATCAAATAATTGTTTTAATCGCATATCATGTTGAGACTTAGTAGATCCCCAGCAAATAATATCGTCAATAAATGATTCAACCCCGTCGAGACCTTCCAGTAATTGTTTTATTTTTGCGTGAAAAACTTCCGGGGCGCAGTTCAAACCGAACGGTAATCTTAAATATTGATACCGGCCAAACGGCGTATTAAACGTGCACAGGTCGGAACTTTCGTTGTCTAATTTTATCGACCAAAACCCAGAATTTGCATCGAGAACCGAAAAGAATTTAGCACCGTTCATTTTTGCCGATAACTCATTTACGGTTGGTAATTGAAAATGTGCACGTTGAATGGCTTTATTCAGGGGCCTCGGATCTAAGCATACACGTAAACTGCCATTTTTCTTTGCCACTACTACCAGTGAATTGACCCACGGTGTCGGATGAGTCACCTTTCTTATAACACCTAAACGCAACATTCTATTCAATTCATCCTGTAACTGATCGCGTAAACCTAACGGTACTTTTCGCGCGGCGCACACTACCGGCGGCACGTTCTTATTCACTACTATATGATATTCGCCCGGTAAACAGCCTAAGCCAGTAAATAAATCGTCGTGTTGTAACACATTTAAATTATGTATTCTACTTATTAAACCTAAACTTAAACACGCTTGCAGTCCCAGCACACTTTGACAATCTATATTAGCAATGGCGAATTTTAAATCATACTGAATATTTAAATGCCACCACTTCAAATTACAAACACCTTTTATTGGAATTATATCACCACTGTATGACTGTAACTTAATCTTTGGGTTCGACAAGATAATCTCAGGCCTATATCCTAACTGTAAAAAACGCTTGTATGATAAAACATTAATATCTGCGCCTGAATCTAATTTAAATTTTTCTGACCCGTGATCCCCGCAAAGTATTTGAAACCAATCCTGCGACACCGAGTTTATCTCAGACACGTTATGTAAAACAGAAACATAAAACTTACAGTCATATTCGTCGTCTGACTTATCTTCTTGCACATTGATGTCGTATAACTTTTTAACACTTTTATTTACTTTGCACATTCTAGCAAAATGGCCATAATTTTGACACACAAAACACTGCACACGTATCGCTGGACAGTCACCACTGTTACCGCAGTCACTACCACACCTGGGACACGAACACACTGACGATGTACTAGGTACTCCTCTGGCGCTGGAGCTGGATTGGCGGTACGTGCGGCCGCCGGCTCGCGCGCCGTTGCCGCCGAAGCCCCCGCGGCCTCGCTGCCGGCCGCGAGCCCCGCCGCCGCTCGCTGCGCCTGCGCTGCCGCGCGCCCGCGCGCCGATCGCGTTCACGTGAACCGACCCGGACGAGCCACGATCCTCCAACACACGACTGCTGTCTGCCGATACTTCATCGACCCGAATTACTTTAATCACCTTTTCTAACGTCAAATCTTCCATTCTTAACAAATGATCACGAACGATTGTATTTCTTATGCCGCATACAATACGGTCGCGAATCAGTTCTTCTTCTAATGTTTTAAATTCACAAGTTTTACTCAATAATTTCAACGCTGTGACATACTGGTTAATGGATTCACCTGCTTCCTGGTTTCTTGTAAAAAATATGTATCTGGCCAAGGTAATATTCGGCTTTACACCGAAATATTCGTCATACTTTTTCAACAAGATGGCGACATCTTCTTGTTCAGTATCTTTTTTGAACGTGAAAGTCTCGAAAATATCAAAACCCTCCGGTCCGATAAGATTAATTAGCAAACTAGCTTGAACACTATTGTCCTCTTTATGCACCCCGGATGCTTTTAAGAACAAATTAAATTGCGTCTTCCAACGCTTCCATGCGTCAGCCCGGCTGACGGAGTTGCCTTCCAAACATAATTCTGACGGTGGACGGGCGTGTTCCATTATTACAGAATTAAGTACACCGTAACACAAATTTTAACACTTTTTAATGTCCGCAATAACTCTCAATAACAGAAACAATGATTAATTTAACACCGCTGCCACCATGTTGTGTATTGAAACGACCGTGATAGGTTAACAACTGATTTATTAATATAAGTACTACCCTCAACATGTATGAGAAAAAAAGAGGCAGATGCTCTTAACAATACAAAATATTTCAGGCCGCCGTTTTTAGTGCGAATAAAGCATAAATCATTTATTTCGCATCTGAAAAAGTTTGGGTTCACGTTGTATAGTCATACGAAAATTCGTGCTAATAAGGCATAAGTCTGATTTTTGCCAATATAAAAGTGAAATAACTGATAAAGTTTTAAAAATCAATCCAGGTTCAATAAATAATCAATTCTTTAATACAAAATAAAAAAGGGTTTTCAAAGAGCTGTATGGACCTAAAACCTTTTTTTGCTTCCTGAACAGTCATCGATTTTGACTTATTTCCTATTATAATTAGGGTGACGAAAGGTATAGGACGCTGTATTCAAAATATTCAATCAATGACTACATTCAGTAACCTCATTTTCTCTTCAATTATGTTGTGTTCACAGATTTTTGAAGATAATACGTTCCTTTGTGGTGGAACCGTTTTGACGCGACTTGATATTTTAACTGCCGCTCATTGTTTATTAATTAGGTGAGTAATTTACCAGTATACGTAGCTATCTTTGAAGTGTGAATGTTGAATCATCTGAAAATAAAAAATGTTTTGGTAAAATTTTGAATAAATAACAATATAAAAATCCCTTGACAACATGCCGATTTTGGTCACAGAACAACTAAATCTGCATGAAAAAAAAATTGTATACCAATTTCAAATAGATATTTAAGAGGAAAATTAAAGTCGTTTATCTTGAAAACTATTTGGTTTAGGGTAGAGTGTTTCAGAGTAAAATCAGCTAGGAAAGACAGGTGCTACTTGCCCTTTACAGATCTAGGTCGACTTACCCTGTTTATTCTCGACCGCGTGCGAATTAGGAACAAAAAATTGTGCTGTGAGAATTAGGAATGACGTTCTTATTATTTTGATCAAACGTAAGGATTTCAATTCTCTCGCGTTACGATACTTATGCTTGACAAAACTTAAGGTTCTAGCTGTAGCTGGTTTGTTTGGATCGGTAGTATACAAGTCGCTTAGATTGTTACATCGTCGGTGCATTCGTAGACGTAGGTGACAAATTGGACTTCATGTCCCGTCTCACTGCGGCTACGATTGTAAATAAGGCCGGCTATTAATAAATTGTGTTTTTATTCACTTTTGAATCTTTCTTTCTTGTGTTAATATACAATGAAGAGTAAATAAATAAATAAGCAGTGTAACACAAGGAGTATCGCTATACGACCCCACTACATTAACAAGCTTCACGGACAAGGCTCACGCACACTAATACAACACCGGCACCTTCATAAAGACGAACGCGCCTCTCAGCGATTCAGGATTGGCCGCGACTGCTGTACGTCCGAAGAGTACCTGCACGGACCTCTCTCTCTAGTGGCATCCCTGCGCGACTTCACCGTGAAGTCTGCGCGCCCGTTCGTAAACGGAGTGACTGCTAACCGCCGCTAGTCGTCCTGGTTGGGGGGCCCGTCCGTCCCTCGGTACCTGCCCGGTCTGCCACCAGCGACAAGCCCCGGGTAAGGGCCCTGGAAAGACGGCGCAACCCGACTAAGGGTCGCAGGGACGCAGTCGCTCCCCGCGAGTTCCCGCGCACCGGCATACCGGTATGCCGAGCCACCCGCCGCCGCGGAAGTCCACCGCTCCTGCGCCGCTTCCTACCTTGCGCCGCCAATCGGCGGCTGCGAGGGAGGGCAGGCCGCAGTCGAGCAGAAGACCCGCCGCCGAGTCCACCGCTCCTACCAAGCCCGCCCCGCCACCGGCCGTCAAGCCGGCCCGCAAACCGGGGAGGCCGCTGTCGCCGCCCGCGTTGGAGGCTAAGTCGGCTGCTGCGAACGTCGCTGATGCTGTTGGCGGAGCATCGCCGTTCAGCGCGCCGACACTGCCACCGACAAGGACGCCGGCGGCTTCCCCGCACCGGACCGGCTCGCCGGCCGCGGGCGAGAGCGAGATAGTCGCTCACCGCACTCCCCCCTCACCCGAGCGGGGGATTCTTATCCAACAACTGGAGCAGCTGACCCCGGAGGAAGCGCAGCAGATAATGGCCGAGGTGTACGCGTATCACGGCCTATCAGCTCCACCTCCGGTCTACCGAATCCAGACCGCGCACGCGGAAGCGAGTTTGTCGCCCTCCACACCAGGAGCCGGCGACGAATTCTTCCCTGCGCCGCCGCCGACGCCGGCTACCCTGCCGAAGCCGCCCAGAGCGCGCCCGCAACCCGCGGGCACCCCGCCGGGCCAGGTTTTGGCGGGTACGCCGGACCAGCCTCCCCGCCTAGACAGGCGCCCCCGCGAGCCGCGACGGCGAAAGGTGCCCCCCGAGGCAACCCCCGCCGCGCCCCGCGCCTCCGCAGCCGCGCTCCCGACCACGGGGCGCCCCACACCGAGTGAGAATAAGCCGCCGTCGAGCATGCCGGCCTTGTTCACCTCACCGGACAAGGACGGCGCTCCGGCGCCCACAGGACGTGACTTCGCCACGGTGGCGGCCTCACCGCCGACACCGTCGCCGCCCGCAAAGCGGCCCGCGACCGCGCAGCCCCAGAGCGCGACGCCGGTGATGCGGCCTGCTGCTCGAGCGCCGGCTACCAAGCCGGCCGCCCGCGCCGCCGCCGCCGCACCGGCGCCGCCCACGCAGCCGAAACTGCGGTACCCGCCGCTCATCGTCGAGCACCTCCCCAACTGGCAGATTCATTTCCGCCGGTTGATGGATGAGCTCGGCAGGCCGGCGAACGCGAGACCGCACGGGAAGGGCCTGCGTTTCGTGCCAGCTGACGACGTGGAGTACCGCGTCGTGCAGCGATATCTCGCCCGGCTGGAGAAGGATGAGGGAATCTCTTGGTTCTCCTATTCTCTTCCAGCCGAGCGACATGTCAAGGTCGCGATACGCGGCCTCCCCGCTGACACACCACCGGACGACATCAGAGAAGACCTCCAATGCCGCGGTTTTGAGGCGGAGTATGTGCGGCCCATTCGCGCCCGCCATGGGCGCCCTGGCTGCATATACTACGCCCAGATCGCCCGGACCGCCGACTTCCCGAAAATCTACGAAGTCTCGGAGCTCCTCTGCATGCCGGGCATCAAAATTGAGGCCTGGCGCGGCAGGAGGGGCCCCGCACAATGCCATCGCTGCCAAAAGTTCCGGCATTCCTCCCACAACTACCACAGGCCTCTGGCTTGTGTGCGGTGTGGGGAGGGACACCACGCCGGGGCCTGTCCGCGACCGCGCGAAGAACCCGCCACGTGCGCTAACTGCGGGGAGTCACACCCCGCAAGTAGCGCAGCCTGCCGGGTCTTCCAGCGCGAGTTGCGAAACCGGAAGGCCGGCATAGTTGCCCAGACCCGACACGTCCCCGCCGCCTTGGGGCAGGCTAGCCTCATGGCTCCCGCCAACCCAGGGGCGGCGGACACACCGAAGATGACCAGGAGGAGACGGCGCCGCAAACCAAACTCCGCCCCGTGCGTCGAGACGGTTGCGGCCCCCACCGGACGAGACAGCCCAGCCGGCGCCGCCATCAAGGCCGCGCTGGCCATACTAAGGACAGCCCTTAATGCGCTGAGCGTGTCCAAGGACCCGGCGCCCGCCCTAGCTCTGGGCATTTCCCAGCTGGAGGCAGTAGCTGGCCAGCTGATCCCCTAGCTCCCTACGCTGATCGCCCGACGGCCGTCTGTCTTGCGATAGACCGCTGACGGGCTTGATTGCGAGGGGAGCTAGGCCACCATCGAAGCCGCGCCTAAGGCACCCCAATGACCGGCCCAACTCTTTGGGCTGCGCTGCTGCCTCCCGAAAGGGGCCATAGCCCCGAGCGGATTTCCCCGTTCCCCCCTCGGGGGGGGCGAGCGAAGACAAACGACGCTTCAGCGATTCATTCGATAGCTAGCAGCCGTCGAGTGCGGTAGCCCCGCAGCCCACTCGAACGACTGACAGTAACCTGACTCTGTGCGATAGCCCCGCAGTCCATAGAGTTTCAGTTAGACTAGGACGGACAAGGAGAGCGATAGCCCCGCAGTCCCCTCCGAGGTCCCTCTATAGGATTTAATATACATACATATAGTGACAATACCTTTGTAAACTAAAAATAAACGTTTAAAAGAACTATCATTGTTTTACTGTATGCCAGTACGAGGTTACAGCAGTGTTTTATTAAATGTAAAGTGGACGCATACATATAGTACGCGTTCACTCTACAGTGAGGGCTTTACTAATACAACATGCAACAAAATGGAGAGATAAAACTTAAGGGTTAGCTTCTATACCAAACGTAGAATATACAGTAAAGGAATTAGCATGATTACTGCTGGTATAGACTTTCATACAAAATTATTTAATTATTTTGCAACAAAATATTTTGAAAACCCTAGTCGACCCAATAAACTAAAACAAGACTTGTGCCGCAGTAAGTAACCTTATGACTCTTTCCGCACCGGCTGAACTTTGTAGTATCTTTCTTATTTACTTTTATTTATCACTTTATTTTTACGTCATCTGTTATCGAATAGATTTCATCAAAAACTAACAGCTGTTTTTAGAGTTGACACTTAGATATTTTGATTTAAACTTGTTTTTCGACCGAACCGTAAGGATAACAAATTTAGGTTACTGTTACTTATTAACTACATCACCAAACTTACAAACCCCTTATTATCTCTTCATTATGTTATACGTTGTATATGATTGAAATTAATATTTTCGAAGATATACAGATATACAGGTGCCGGCCGCAAACACTACGTCCGGTATCAAATAACGGCCGGGCGGGGCGGCGGCTGGAGCGTTACTAAAAATAGCGCACCGTCGTTAGTCGCGGACCGGGCGGTTCTCCCTATAGCACTTTGAATTTAGCAGCGATCGGACGCGTTTATTATCGAAGCTCTTACTTCATAAAAATGTGCTTTTCAGCGCAACAACTTATAAGTGATTATAAGCAAGTTTGTTGTGATAGACAACATTTAAGAGTTAGTCAACAATGTCTATCCTGCCATTGATAATATAAGTTATCAGTTAATATTATCTTCGTTTAAGGAAAAAGCGATGTGTCACAAAATAAAAAACAAGTACATAAATTAAATAACTTGATCCTTTCAAAGATTGATGCGCCGCCGACGAAAATATCGAAGTTGCAGTGACAAGAAATCATATCTCAATTTTACCGATTTTTTATTGCATATTTGGACTTAAAATTCCACAATACATGTCCTCAGAAGAAACCAGGTCTTTATGTTTGAGATTAAGCAAAACTATTAAAGTTTGGTTGTACCTCCTATGTTTTTGTATGAAGAAAATGCTGGTAATTTATCCTATCTAAACGCTATAAATGTATAGATATATTTTTGACTACCTGCAACGCCCAGCGTCCGTCAAACTAAAAATTAAACGTGCCATCATCAGTGTTTCCAGAGCCACGTTAGCCACGCCAGTATTTTACAGGATGACTTTCAAAACTTTCAACTTTGACGTGATAGACTCTCTTCTCTTCATGTATGATCTTAAACGTGATAGTTTAAGATCATACTTGAAGATAAAAAATAAATTAAAAAATAAATATTATTTATTTACTGAGTAAACTTCTCCGAAAGTTAAAGAATTCATTACGCAACGCATGGTAACATTAGCGTAATACAATAAAGACTTACCGGGTGGTAGTGTGCGTGTGGCGGGAACACTGCTCTGTGCGTGTTGACTGAGGCAGCGCGTCGGGAATAGTGTAGTAAGGTCTCTTTATTTATTCATAGGGATTTCTGGTGAAAAATTCAGTACCTACTTTTATTACATAAATATGATCAGAATCGAGTACAGAGTGCTCTCATTCAGTATTGCAAATTTGTCAACAGTCACCCTGTATATCACCCATGACCAGATGGTCGATCAGGACGTCTGGTAGTTATTATGACTATTATCTCGCGTTTTACCTTAAACTCACCTGACGTTAAGTGAAGATGAGCGAGTTAAGGAAGGGCCCGGCTCCACATAAAATATTGCAGCAGCAGTGCATTTGGGGGCAGCCTTTATACACTTTATACTTTATACGTGTCATTTCAAGGACACACTGTATAGCGACGGGCTATCGACCACCGTTCGCTAGCCAGGAGGACCCTGAAGAGGTTTTACTACCAAGGGATGCCACCCTGATCAGTCGCCATTTACGGCACGCTCATCCAGGGGAAGTAGGGCTATTCTAATCTGATCCTACACGGTATTATGAAATGATATAGTATATTGAAAAAAAAAATGGACATAGTTTCATGCCACCACTCCCCTACACAACTTTTGTTTTTTTCAGCGACACTCATTCTAAAAGCCCTTCGACTTTAACGGTGCGCGTCGGAACTACAAGGGTTGGCTCAGGTAAGAATCAATTATAATTAATAAGCTGGGAGCTAACAAAATGATCAGTGAATCAGTTGATCAGTTATTGATTAAATCAGGCGTTATTTTGTGAAATTCCATCTCTACTACTAAATATAAAAACTGTAACACTACAAACATTTCAACTATAGTTCCCTTAGCATTAATTCTATTACCTGTCAATAGATGGCGCTGATTGTATATTAAAGCGCGCAAGTACTTTTCACAATAAGATGTATATAGTCTACTAAAACTTTTGTATCGATATCCAATCCAAGCTAGCTAGGCATTGGGATAGCATTGAAATTGCACTCAAGATTTTGAGACTTTTACGATTTATCTAATCCTTCAGCAGCACTAAACTCTACGCCTTCACACTCGCGAACACAGAGATGGGTCTGCCTTAGCAATTACATTAACCTTGTATGGTTTTATACAATTGGTTCGATCCCTGCACAGTGCAGATATTTGCGTGACGAACATTTTTTTTTTTATGGGAAATGGGTGTGATATGTATGAATCTACTGGAGTGTGATATCGCGCGAGGCAAACCACCGTTGTCCACAAACAAAATTACGCATCGGTCAGAATGGCGGGGACCAAATCAATTATTCAAAGGTTTGTAAATATGGAAAGTTAGTACTAGCAATCTACTTCTTAGTACCTTTAATAAAATAGTTGGTACCGTAAACCCGGGACCGCTAAGCAGCAAATCTGCGTAATAGCTTAATCATCAAATAAAATATTTATATTTAGTAGAAACTTATATAAACTTTTTATTATATTCAACTTAAATTGATCACTTATATTCGTAGTTATTTAAAAAGCTTGGCGGGGGTAGGGCAAAGTCACGGGACCCTTGTACGTTTCAGAGGAAAAAAAATATTTACTCAATATTTTTTCTGCCGGACAATCATTGTAAAAAATCATCATCGAACATCGATTGTAAAAATACTCATAGTCCGATTTCAATGTTCTTTGCAATTTTAGATTAAGAAATCAATAATAAATCTTGTTTCAGTATCATTCCAAACAGAAGTAACGGGAAGTTATATAAAATAGAAATGATTTTTTTCTGAATAACGTTTTTTTTTTTTTTTTTTATAAGTAACTAAACCCGCGTTTGACCTCAATCGCACCTGCTGGTAAGTGACGATGAGGTCGAAGATGAAAGCACACGGGCTTAGGAAGGAACTGGCTCTTTATACAATATTGCCGGAACACATTACCGCCGGAGCGGTAACATTTGGCGGCAGACTTTATATAAAGGGTGGTCGCTAGCCAGGCGGACCCAGAAGGGATCCTACCACCGAGTTTACACAAAATAGCTTTTTTCTCCATAAAAGGTTTAATAAATTCTGCATACATTTTTTTGAAAAAACTTCTATAACTCTTCGGCTATACAACGAGCTAAACCAATTGGCACTTAACTACACAGTTCAAGAAAAAAAATTAAAAACAAAATCGGAAACCTCCATTTTTATACAAAATTATAATTATTATACAAAGCGTTCCTGTCATTAGGACGCTAACTTTTCGCTATCAAAAAGTTTTTTATTAAATAAATAAGGTTTTGCTATCGATAATTTGATGAATTGCAACGAGAGGAGGCGACTTGTATTTTTGAGATGCCCTTTTTACCATTTTAGTTATGAACCTCCAACTTGGCTAAAAACCCTTTTTCTGAGACCTTTTATAAAAAAAATATATTAAAATTCTGGTATGCGGTGACTCAGGTGCTGTACGACGACTTTAGACCGCCATTTACGATACATCCTCTATGTATACAGGGCGTCCCAAGGCTATGGTACATAAAGGGTAAGTGCATCAAATATCATAGGTAGGTTATTTCGCTGAAGGAAGATTTTTTTAAAAATAATAGTAACTCTGCAAATAATTATTTTCTTAAAATAAGTTGCCACTTCTGGGAATTCAAGTGACTTACAAGTGGTTCAATAAGTCCTGAGACTAAGTCCTTCAATAAGTCCTGAGACTAAGTAGTAAAACAATGTTTTTTTATAAATTAATTTTTTATTCATCAACGTAGTCTCCTCCAAGAGCGATTCCTTCCAAAGCTTTTCTTACTTTTTTATCCCATGCGTGTAGAACGATATGTCTTTGGCTTCAAATATTTTTTTGACGACTACTTTGGCGAAGTGGTAAACCTGTCTGCCCAGACGCCAGTGGTTGCGGGTTCGATTCCCGCAATTTCCGAAACAAGAAAAAAATATGTATGTACGCAATTTCCGTCTGTATTATAATGTATTCATATTCTTGGTTCCCCCCTAGTTCGCTACATGGTATCCCGTAACACAAGCTATGCTTACTTAGGGGCCATGTATTTGGTGTGATTGTCTGGGGATTTTATTACATTATTTTATTGAAAATATGCCTCTGTTGCTGTGATAACTTTACTATTTGAGTCAAATTTATTATTCTGGAGCATTTTTTTAGATCTGCTAACATCCAATAATTGCTTGGAGCCAAGTCTGGTGAATAAGGGGGATGAGGAAGTAATTCAAAGCCCAATTCATTCATTTTGGCCATCGTTCTCACAGACTTGTGACAAGGCGCGTTGTCCTGATGAAACACCACTTTCTTTTCATTCATTTGAGGTCATTTCTCCGCAATTTCATACTTCAATTGCACCAATAAGCATTTAATGGTCACTATTTATATTTTTACCCTTTTCAAGGTATTCGATGAAAATAATTCCATGCGCATCCCAAAATATAGACGCCATAGCCTTATCGGCCGATTTCTGAATCTTTGTCCTGTTCAGGCGGGTTTCACCAGCCGCTCTCCACTCTGCTGGCTGCCGATTAGATTTCCGAGTGAAATTGTGTATCCATTTTTCATCCATTGTCACATATCGGATTAATCAGCGCCCAACTTCGCTCTAAATCATTGATACGTTATTCCTTTTGATCATTTGTAAGCGAACGCGTCACCTACTTCGAAAAAAGCTTTTACATAGCTTTTTTATGTAAAACTAGCTGTTGCGCGCGGTTTTATCCGTGCAATTTCGATTCCCGCGGGATTTTTGGGATAAAAAGTAGCCTATACGGATTCGGAAGAATCCCTCTAAGTACTGGTAAAGAAATTTTGAAATCGGTCTAGTAGTTTTTGAGCCTATTCAATACAAACACAAAAATACAAAGATTTCCTCTTTATAATATTAGTATAGGTATTGGAAACACTACCAGCTGAAATATTTACTATCTCGGCTATCTCGCGCATTTTTTTTATTTATTTATTTATTATGGAAAACAAACAGCATCAATAACATACATGGGTCAGTTAATCTAAGTATTACATTAGGCAAAACAGTTTTCACTAATGTTTCTCAATTATAATATGAACATTTATATTAAAAACTAAAAATTCTAAATTATTAAACAATAAATTCTATAAAACAGGCACTACATGTGTTAGTTATTGTACTATGTATGAGCACTAGGTACTTATTATGTTTTCAACACACTTGCTCGTAAAATGAGCCTAATTCTATTGAATTTAGAACTATAAACTGGGCTATAAGTCACGCGTGCATAATATATTATACCCTAGTGCATAATATAATGAATCCTACAAAGTTGAATTGTACATTTGTGCAAATTAAATGCAAGTAAACAGAGCATATTTTATTGATCCGGGTTATACATTAAATTTTTTCAGAAACAACAGAGGTTTTATACCACTTCAAATCCATATACATTTTTAAATGTTTACGCCTTATATTAGTTAAACAAAATTATATATCAAACAATTTATTCACAATTTACAATAATTTGTTACAAAACATTAAAATATTTGGATTTACCACTCCAAATTAAATATTTTCATGTAAAATAGGCTGTATATGCTATATAGCCATTGACACATTTGGCGAAAAAAAAAACCTACGCGCATGCGCGAAGTTCGGCGCCATTTTTCAATCACAATTCACAGCTTTGTTATCAAGTGTGTTTGTTATTTTATGACCACGTATGTCTGTCTTTTACTCACAAGTGTGTTGAAAAACGTCGTATATACTATTATCGTATTCAAAGATGATATGTGGATAACGAGTTATTATTTTACATTTTTAATGGCGAACACAAATGCCCCAAGTTTTTTATGAAATATATCAATATTGTTATAGCAATAGTTGTATGTATTAAAAACCGATTAGCACAATAATTATTTTTGCAAGTTGGTATTGAAAATACGATGTTGTTGGAGCGATTTTTAGGGCATTTAAAAGAAATATTACTGAGAAGATAAGGCGAGTCTAAGTAGTTATTTTATTTTATTTTATTTTTATTCGAAGGAAAACTTACAGCTATTACAACATATGGTAATAGCTTTATGTATGTATGATTTTATACAGAAACATTTGGTCTCTTTGCTCACGTCTTAAAGCAAGTGAAGTCAGTTGCGGTGATGAGGTTTTAAACCTATATTTAAACCTTCTAATGAATTTATTTGATACTTTCTAATTGTTCTTTATATTAAGCATAGATAGGGCTCCAAACAGTCGACGCATATTCTAAATGACTCCATACTAGTGAATTACAAAGCATTAAATATGTATTTATATGTATAATGTTTTTTTAAGCTATTGCATAGATTCTATCGCGGGCCTTGAGCGTGGGGACCGAATCCAGAAATTCCGTAACGAAAAAATCTGCGCTTTTATGCGGGCTTTAATAAACAATCAGCGCCATCTATCGAGAGGCATCCATTCTAGGCAACATGACAATTTTTAGAGTTGACAGGTAAATAAACAATAGTTGGCTTTCATAACAAATCCTTTATTTCGCTAATCTGAGTAAATCGATGAGTGGTCGAGTGGTAACGTCAGAAGGTTCCCGACCAAGAGTTACGAGTTCAAGCCCTGATAATGGCATTGACATGAATCCTTTTTTATGTTTTCTTTTCTCCTTTTAAAATTATAAATACATTTTTTTTCAAGTTTTTTATATTGGAAGCTTACTTTGTTCTAAGAGGATTAAATAAAAGAAAAGGCAGTTACAAACAAATTGATTGAATGACTAAGTTAAACAGAAATGATGACACCAAAATACGACATTAAAAAAACTGACAAATGTAAAAAGAATATATTGAATAATCAAAACCTGAAATGTATAATGAATGAAATAATGAAAACCTAACCTGAAATTGTAAATTAATTTATCACATAGAATGCGAAAATATTTCGACTCAAAGGTTTTATAATACCTTAACAGCTGAGCACAAAAAAAAACTGATAATTTTTTCCCGATCAAGAGTTACGAGTTCAAGCCCTGATAATCGCATTGACATGAATTCTTTTTTATGTTTTTCTTTTCTCCTTTTAAAATTATAAATATTTTTTTTTAAGTTTTTTATATTGGAAACTTACTTTGTTTTAAGAGGATTAAATCAAAGATTTAAATCCAATCTTTGGATTAAATAAAATAAAAGGCAGTTACAAACAAATTGATTGATTGAATAAGTAAACAGAAATGATGACACCAAAACCTGACATGTACAAATTGTAAATTAATTTATCACAAAGAATGCGAAAATATTTCGACTCAAAGGTTTTATAATACCTTAACAGCTAAGCACAAAAAAATGGCAGTGCATTAAATGTATACGGAAGTGCTCCACGCCAAGAAAAAAAAGATAAAGCTAAAAATAAGCCGGGTGCATCAAATAGCCAGATAAGTACCGTCACTACTAGGAGGAAAAAGGCTTAAAACCTCCGGCAGCCAAGTCGCCTAGCATCACGCACACACATTCATGTGAATCCCTGGATCACAATTTGTCTCTATACCCGGCGCGGCGAACCTTGATCCCTATGACACTAACAGTAATTTTCACAACATAACCTTGTAGTGCCGTCACCGTTACATTAGAATCGTATTGGAGGCTTCTAAAAATGGCATTTATTTATTTTACGTAGCTATATTCCAATAAAATGATATTCCGTTGGAATTACAACAATTCATAACATTTGCAAGAAATTATCTCGAATTATCTCGAATAATCAAAGAATTAGTAACTTTTGCACAACGTAAACGTAAAGTGTGATTGAGATTGAGATAATTTCTTGCAAATGAATTGTTATAATTCCAACGGAATATCATTTTATTGGAATATAGCTACGTAAAATAAATAAATGCCATTTTTAGAAGCCTCCAATACGATTCTAATGTAACGGTGACGGCACTACAAGGTTATGTTGTGGAAATTACTGTCAGTGTCATAGGGATCAAGGTTCGCCGCGCCGACTATAGACACTATTGATCTTGAGTCTTGACACAGCTTCAAAAAGTTTTAATTTATCGACTGATATAAGTGCAGACCACACTTGAAATAATTAATTTACAGAGGCAGTTTGAAAGCACGTACATGGAAATGGAGAATATTATAATTGAAAACATTGGCTTAAAAAAAGAAGTTAGTCAATTATCTCGACAAGTGCACTTACTCAAAAATATGTGCACCAAAACGCTTGAAACTAAAAACTCTACGAAACAAAACAAAAAGACAAAAAAGTCGTCGGCAGACAATAGCTAATACACACAATGAAAACGTAGAGTAATTACAATCATTGCCACCATCACCATCGTACTCACTATCATCACCATTGAAGGAGAGTAACAAGGATTGTCTACGAGTGGAACCGGAGTCCTCACTACTAAAAACAAAAAAAAAATCTCCAGGCAGTGGAAGAGGATAAGGTATTGGTGACATCTAAGAAAAATAGACATGAAGAACACAGAATCTTTGTAATTGGTGGACAGCAATGTAAAGGTAACAGATTAGTAAGATCAAGATTTAATAATCCTTACGAAAAATATGAAGTTATATCTTTTACTATACCTTACGCAAGCACTGAAGAAATATTGACGATGCTTAAGAACCAAAGAAAGAAAAGGACAAAATAATAAATTATTATTAATCATTTACTAAGTATCATATTAAGAATAAACATTCAAAGGTTAAAAAATATACATTCAAGTGCAGATTATAAATATAATTCAACTACTACTCAGGGTGTAACTAAAAAGGGAACAATTCCGTAATACTTTTTAAAAATGACTGAAAATAAAATAGACATAAAAATTGGACATTCAAATGCAAACTATAAATCTCATCCGAATACTACTCAGAATATAATTAAAAAGGGGACGATTTCGTTCTACTTTCTTAAAAAGACAAAAAATAACTTGGAAAATAATGAATTAAATTTTTTTCGTAAATAAAGTAAATTTAAATAATAATAATGATAGCAACTCAAATCAACTAAAAATATTTCAACAAAATATTGCGGGTCTTTTGTCTAAAACTAACTTGTTGGAAATTACCTTAAATGAATTACGGAAAAATCACAATATGCCGAATGTGCCTACTTTGAGACTTTTGTTAAATTTAACAATAGTAATTTATATATGCATGCCCTAAAAAGGTAAAATATGTATGACCTATTTTTTTAATTTTAAGTCCTAAATCTGTACCATATTTTATGGAAATAAATGATTGATTGATTGATTCATAACTTTATATGCGGGCTTTAATAAAAAATCAGCGCCATCTACTAGGAACTTGTGGACTTCATATCAGATCAAACATTACTGCATTAATAAGTAAATAAATAATTATAATTTCATAAGTTGATAAAAAATGCTATGCAATAGCTTTACCGCGGCAGTCTCCGAGTGCCACACGTCTTTTTTTTTAAGTTTTTGCATTTAAAATGCTCAATTATTCTTAAATAAATGAAAAATGTGATAAATAAAAATTACCCGACCAGGATTCGAACCTGGGACTTCTCGTTTGCCAGACGAGTGCTCTTCCACTGAGCTACCGGGGCCTGGTGGTGCGCCTCGAAATTATTACATTTTTCACAGGTTCGAATCCTGGTCGGGTAATTTTTATTTATCACATTTTTCATTTATTTATGTATTTATATGTTTAAAATCTATGCACTGTCAGAATACGAATCCTAGCATTCTATAGGCTTTTGAAGCAATTTTGTTGATTTGTGATTCAAATGTGAGTTTGCTATCAATATGTACTTCCAGGTCTCTCACCTCAGTTACCTTTTTTATACTAAGGTTATTAAATTTGTAATTAAAATTTATAGGTTGTTTTTTTCGTGTGAAAGTAATAGTGTGACATATTTTGTCTATGTTTAATTTTAAGTGGTTTTTGATACAATATTCATAGTTTGAAATAGATGACAATCATCAATAGACTTCTTCTTCTTTTTTAAGTTAAATGGCAACCAGCCGTCGACGTTAGGTGACGTGCTTTTACTGCCAGTATCACGTGATGAGATAGACACGGTATTAGAAGTGATGTTTAAAATCAATTTAACATGACAGGTTGGGCGCGACGTAGACCGGACATTGAGATACCTATAAAAATTAGACAACACAGTTATTACCATCATCAACAAACACTTTTAATATACAATTAGCAACATATACATGAAATACAACAGTTCACTAACTACATATTTACAGAGAAATATTAAAATCTCGGATATATTTACAAAGGATTTTAAGGAAAAGGGGATGGCTAGAGCATAGGAGGACCTTCATGCTGGTAGATCTGGGGAACTGGGGGGCAATAGACTTTATAACAGCAAATATCTTAGTGTCATCTGCATACAATAAAGCATGTGACGTTTTTAAACAGCATAATGTACTATTAATAAAGACGTTGAATAGCAAAAGCCCGAGATGTGATCCCTGGGGTACACATGAGGTGATAGGAATGAAGGTAGACGTAAAACCTTTTACCGCAACTGCTTGCGTTCTATCGCCTAAGTAAGAGGTTAGCCATCTGAGCAGATCGCCATGTACACCGATGTTCTCAAGCTTACTAATTAATAACGGATGAGAGATTTTATCAAATGCTTTAGAGAAATCAGTGTACATGGCGTCTACTTAGAGAGAGTTTTCCATAGTCATCAGAACATAGTTCAGAAATTCACATAGATTTGTCTCTGTAGAACGTCCACTTATAAAACTATGCTGACTTGAAGTCAACAGTGGCCTGATAGTTGAAAATAAGGCGTCGTAAATGATTATTGCAAAAAGTTTGGGAATTACCGATAGTTTGCAAATACCTCTGTATGTTAGGTATATTATGCTTATAACCCTTTTTTGGAATTAGCGTTATATTATTCCTATATAGTTGGCATCAGACCCGGTTAAATAGATACGTTAAATAATACCGAAAGTGGAAGGGCTAGCTGATTTCTACAATATTTCAAAAATAGGGGGTGTATGCCATCAGGACCAGTGCCCTTTCTTATATCAAGTTTTACCAAGTATTTCTCAACTTTCTGTTGACTTATGGAAACAGTGTTAATGATACAGGTGCTATTTGGTGAATCAGTATTATTTAAGTTGGGTTCAAAAACACTAGGAAAGAATTGATTAAAAAGATCAGCGATTTTTTGTTCATCAGTGGTATGCGTACCACCCAAATAATAGGTGTTAGGAATATCGCTACTGTTTCTTTTTGATTTTATAAATGCCTAAAAGTGTTAAGAGCTAATACGGATGTTATTTTCAGAACTAGAAATAAACTGTTCGTAGCATACTGTTTCCAATTTTTTTACATCACGGCGTAAGTTGGAGAATGATTTATAGTCTGAGATCCTACCATATATCTTAATAAAAAAAATAAAAAAAAAAGACGTGTGGCACTCGGAGACTGCCGCGGTAAAGCTATTGCATAGCATTTTTTATCAACTTATGAAATTATAATTATTTATTTACTTATTAATGCAGTAATGTTTGATCTGATATGAAGTCCACAAGTTCCTAGTAGATGGCGCTGATTTTTTATTAAAGCCCGCATGTAAAGTTATGAATCAATCAATCAATCATTTATTTGCATAAAATATGGTACAGATTTAGGACTTAAAATTAAAAAAATAGGTCATACATATTTTACCTTTTTAGGGCATGCATATATAAATTACTATTATTAAATTTAACAAAAGTCTCAAAGTAGGCACATTCGGCATATTGTGATTTTTCCGTAATTCATTTAAGGTAATTTCCAACAAGTTAGTTTTAGACAAAAGACCCGCAATATTTTGTTGAAATATTTTTAGTTGATTTGAGTTGCTATCATTATTATTATTTAAATTTACTTTATTTACGAAAAAAATTTAATTCATTATTTTCCAAGTTATTTTTTGTCTTTTTAAGAAAGTAGAACGAAATCGTCCCCTTTTTAATTATATTCTGAGTAGTATTCGGATGAGATTTATAGTTTGCATTTGAATGTCCAATTTTTATGTCTATTTTATTTTCAGTCATTTTTAAAAAGTATTACGGAATTGTTCCCTTTTTAGTTACACCCTGAGTAGTAGTTGAATTATATTTATAATCTGCACTTGAATGTATATTTTTTTAACCTTTGAATGTTTATTCTTAATATGATACTTAGTAAATGATTAATAATAATAATAATTTATTATTTTGTCCTTTTCTTTCTTTGGTTCTTAAGCATCGTCAATATTTCTTCAGTGCTTGCGTAAGGTATAGTAAAAGATATAACTTCATATTTTTCGTAAGGATTATTAAATCTTGATCTTACTAATCTGTTACCTTTACATTGCTGTCCACCAATTACAAAGATTCTGTGTTCTTCATGTCTATTTTTCTTAGATGTCACCAATACCTTTTCCTCTTCCACTGCCTGGAGTTTTTTTTTTGTTTTTAGTAGTGAGGACTCCGGTTCCACTCGTAGACAATCCTTGTTACTCTCCTTCAATGGTGATGATAGTGAGTACGATGGTGATGGTGGCAATGATTGTAATTACTCTACGTTTTCATTGTGTGTATTAGCTATTGTCTGCCGACGACTTTTTTGTCTTTTTGTTTTGTTTCGTAGAGTTTTTAGTTTCAAGCGTTTTGGTGCACATATTTTTGAGTAAGTGCACTTGTCGAGATAATTGACTAACTTCTTTTTTTAAGCCAATGTTTTCAATTATAATATTCTCCATTTCCATGTACGTGCTTTCAAAATGCCTCTGTAAATTAATTATTTCAAGTTTGGTCTGCACTTATATCGGTCGATAAATTAAAACTTTTTGAAGCTGTGTCAAGACTCAAGATCAATAGTGTCTATAGTCGGCGCGGCGAACCTTGATCCCTATGACACTGACAGTAATTTCCACAACATAACCTTGTAGTGCCGTCACCGTTACATTAGAATCGTATTGGAGGCTTCTAAAAATGGCATTTATTTATTTTACGTAGCTATATTCCAATAAAATGATATTCCGTTGGAATTATAACAATTCATTTGCAAGAAATTATCTCAATCTCAATCACACTTTACGTTTACGTTGTGCAAAAGTTACTAATTCTTTGATTATTCGAGATAATTCGAGATAATTTCTTGCAAATGTTATGAATTGTTGTAATTCCAACGGAATATCATTTTATTGGAATATAGCTACGTAAAATAAATAAATGCCATTTTTAGAAGCCTCCAATACGATTCTAATGTAACGGAGACGGCACTACAAGGTTATGTTGTGAAAATTACTGTTAGTGTCATAGGGATCAAGGTTCGCCGCGCCGGGTATAGAGACAAATTGTGATCCAGGGATTCACATGAATGTGTGTGCGTGATGCTAGGCGACTTGGCTGCCGGAGGTTTTAAGCCTTTTTCCTCCTAGTAGTGACGGTACTTATCTGGCTATTTGATGTACCCGGCTTATTTTTAGCTTTATCTTTTTTTTCTTGGCTTGGAGCACTTCCGTATACATTTAATGCACTGCCATTTTTTTGTGCTCAGCTGTTAAGGTATTATAAAACCTTTGAGTCGAAATATTTTCGCATTCTTTGTGATAAATTAATTTACAATTTGTACATGTCAGGTTTTCATTACCTATTCAATATATTCTTTTTACATTTGTTAAATTTTTTAATGTCGTTTTTTGGTGTCATCATTTCTGTTTACTTAGTCAATCAATCAATTTGCTTGTAACTGCCTTTTATTTTATTTAATCCAAAGATTGGATTTAAATCTTTGATTTAATCCTCTTAAAACAAAGTAAGTTTCCAATATGAAAAACTTAAAAAAAAATATTTATAATTTTAAAAGGAGAAAAGAAAAACATAAAAAAGAATTCATGTCAATGCGATTATCAGGGCTTGAACTCGTAACTCTTGATCGGGAAAAAATCATCAGTTTTTTTTTGTGCTCAGCTGTTAAGGTATTATAAAACCTTCGAGTCGAAATATTTTCGCATTCTATGTGATAAATTAATTTACAATTTCAGGTTAGGTTTTCATTATTTTATTCATTATACATTTCAGGTTTTCATTATTCAATATATTCTTTTTACATTTGTCAAATTTTTTAATGTCGTATTTTGGTGTCATCATTTCTGTTTAACTTAGTCATTCAATCAATTAGTTTGGAACTGCCTTTTCTTTTATTTAATCCTCTTAGAACAAAGTAAGCTTCCAATATAAAAAACTAAAAAAAAAATGTATTTATAATTTTAAAAGGAGAAAAGAAAACATAAAAAAAGGATTCATGTCAGTGCGATTTATCAGGGCTTGAACTCGTAACTTTTGACCGGGAACCTTTTGACGTTACCACTCGACCACTCATCGATTTACTCAGATTAGCGAAATAAAGGATTTGTTATGAAAGCCAACTATTGTTTATTTACCTGTCAACTCTAAAAATTGTCATGTTGCCTAGAATGGATGCCTCTCGATAGATGGCGCTGATTGTTTATTAAAGCCCGCATAAAAGCGCAGATTTTTTCGTTACGGAATTTCTGGATTCGGTCCCCACGCTCAAGGCCCGCGATAGAATCTATACAATAGCTTAAAAAAATAAAATAAAAAGACGTGTGGCACTCGGAGACTGCCGCGGTAAAGCTATTGCATAGCATTTTTTATCAACTTATGAAATTATAATTATTTATTTATTTTATTAATGCAGTAATGTTTGATCTGATATGAAGTCCACAAGTTCCTAGTAGATGGCGCTGATTTTTTATTAAAGCCCGCATGTAAAGTTATGAATCAATCAATCAATCATTTATTTGCATAAAATATGGTACAGATTTAGGACTTAAAATTAAAAAAATAGGTCATACATATTTTACCTTTTTAGGGCATGCATAAATAAATTACTATTGTTAAATTTAACAAAAGTCTCAAAGCAGGTACATTCGGCATATTGTGATTTTTCCGTAATTCATTTAAGGTAATTTCCAACAAGTTAGTTTTAGACAAAAGACCCGCAATATTTTGTTGAAATATTTTTAGTTGATTTGAGTTGCTATCATTATTATTATTTAAATTTACTTTATTTACGAAAAAAATTTAATTCATTATTTTCCAAGTTATTTTTTGTCTTTTAAGAAAGTAGAACGAAATCGTCCCCTTTTTAATTATATTCTGAGTAGTATTCGGATGAGATTTATAGTTTGCATTTGAATGTCCAATTTTTATGTCTATTTTATTTTCAGTCATTTTTAAAAAGTATTACGGAATTGTTCCCTTTTTAGTTACACCCTGAGTAGTAGTTGAATTATATTTATAATCTGCACTTGAATGTATATTTTTTTAACCTTTGAATGTTTATTCTTAATATGATACTTACAGCCGGTTGTTCCAAGTTTATACTTTTACGAATTCGTAAAAAAAAAAGTAAAACGTTAAAGTATCCCGTAAAAAGTGTTGCACCACATTTTTTTTATACTTTTTACAGTTACTTTTTACGTATACTTTATACGGAGCTCAGACCCACCTCATAACGTAAAAGTATATTTTTTGATTGGAAAATAGCCTACAGTACGTGTGCTAAATTTGGTTTAATTACTTAAAAAAAATACTTTTATTGCACTCTGTTAAATAATAGGCCTTTGAGTCGTATTTAAACCTTATATTTTTCGGTATTACAAGTGTAAATGATTTTAATTATAGAAATTGATTTAGTGCGTATTCGTGTGCGTAAAGCTTAAAAGTTCGTTGCGTATAAAAAGAGAAACACCTTATTTCATTTGTATCATTGCATTCTATAGGTAGTGGTCAAATTTTAGAAAAAGATCTACGTATGATGCTGCCTGTAGCCATTCGTATAGAAGCTACTTTCGACACTCCGTCTTTCCCTGGGTAGATCGCGAACTTGAGGGGGGGCGAGTTGGGGATTGGTTTTGAATTACACATCTGGAATTTAGGTTTGGGGTGGAGGGGGGATGGGGGGTCTCCCCAGCACGATGCGGAGTTGCGGAGATGGCTAGTTTTTTTTTAATGAATTTTGAAGTTTGCTTTTTATAACCTCAAAAATAGGGTTATCAATCACTGATTAGGGGTGATTTTGGTAAAACTACAGTATATGGACCGTCGAATTTAGGGGGGGTGAGGGTGAAAGGGGGGAGGGGAGGTGGTTGGTGACCTCCCCCTCTCAGGGCGAGGTGCGGATCCTTGTAGTAAGTGAGAAAATCGAAGATAAAATTTTGGGGTTAGACTCGGTTTTGTGCGTTTATTAAAAAAAACTAACCTCGGAGGTTAATGCAAGATGCTCCGCTTTGCTTCGCTCCATGCATTAACCTCCTAACCTAACCGGTCCATGTCGGACTGTGACACAAATTGTAAAAGTTACAATTATTAAGTTAATACTGGACTCTTATCGTTAATAAGGGCGAACAACATACGTTTTGTTTTGTACGTTAATAATTGAACATTTCACTAGTACGCATATTAATAAAACAACAATAATTTTTTTATTATTTATTATATTTTATAAACTTGTTTTATTACATTTAACAATTCCATAAATTGGTCTTTTATATATTTTAGCAAGTAGCGCCTCCACTTGTATTCAACTATAATGTCAGCAAAATTTTCTGGGTGGTTATAATTATCTTTATAGAAAAACCTTTTAACCACCCGCCACTGAGACTCAATCCTTTGGGTGTGCATTCCATCTTCTGCCACAAATGGATTGTCTGGATATACATTTCGTTTTACCAAGCAATCATATAAATTGAATTTTTGTATGTAAAATATCGTTTCAGTATAGGAAATTGTAAACACGTATAATTAAAAAACTATGCATCTCTGCAAAACAAGAGGGGTATTAATCGAAAGGGGGAACCCACCCCTACATAAATAAACCCATTTCAATCCAATTTTCCAGATGTGTAATTCAAAACCCCACCCGCGAGTTCTCCTCCTTGACAAGAACAAGCGTATTTTCCTTCAAGGTGTCTCCAAAGTTATTCCACTTCACCCGGATTTGTAGCTCCGATACATATTCCTTTGACCACCAAGTCCAAAAGTGCTGCCTGGCCTGCTCTATTCGCTGGTAGCGCGACAGTCGGTGTGGCAAAGCTTCATATAATCCCATTTATTTTTTAATTGGTGCGATTTTCTGGCAAAGGAGCATGCGGGATCGCTATTAAATTCATTGGTAATGGCGCGCCAGGCATCTTCCCTCTGCTTAGGTGTAACTTAACCTGAAAAATGATTTAACACTTATATGAGTTAAATTTTTTTAAAACAAAAGGTATCATATCTGTTTGTTTATTTAATAAAATATGTTTATATTTTTTATCAGATTATTGAGTAAATTCAACTCATCTTCATTGAATTTAGCACTTCGTTGTTTGAAACAAAGAAACACAATAAGCTCGGTATATTTTCTATGAAAACGTGAGAAATTAAATAGGTACATAGGTGCTGAAGATGTTGTACTTACTTTTCCAGCGCAACATTATCTTCAGATCTTATTCCATTATACTATTTTAATGCAAAAAAACAAACAACTTTAAAAACTATAAACAATTTATTTAGTTTGTTTTTGACAATCATATCACAATATTGAATGCATTGTCTGTCATGCAGTCAGCCAATCACGATAGTTTATTTTGAAAGGTATGACAGGTCTTGCCACGTAAAAAAATGGTAATAAAAAGCTACCTAGCTGAAATGGAAGAATAAACGTCTTTGACGCCTGGCTACTTTCTATACTGTTACTTTTACAGGAATTTTGTTGGAGCAACAGAAATTTACGAATTCGTAATAGCAAAAGTAATAGTATACGTAAAATGTAAAACGGAATTGGTAAAAAAGCAGATGATTTGGAACAACCGGCCATTAGTAAATGATTAATAATAATAATAATTTATTATTTTGTCCTTTTCTTTCTTTGGTTCTTAAGCATCGTCAATATTTCTTCAGTGCTTGCGTAAGGTATAGTAAAAGATATAACTTCATATTTTTCGTAAGGATTATTAAATCTTGATCTTACTAATCTGTTACGAAGACCTTTACAGTGCTGTCCACCAATTACAAAGATTCTGTGTTCTTCATGTCTATTTTTCTTAGATGTCACCAATACCTTAACCTCTTCCACTGCCTGGAGATTTTTTTTTGTTTTTAGTAGTGAGGACTCCGGTTCCACTCGTAGACAATCCTTGTTACTCTCCTTCAATGGTGATGATAGTGAGTACGATGGTGATGGTGGCAATGATTGTAATTACTCTACGTTTTCATTGTGTGTAGTAGCTATTGTCTGCCGACGACTTTTTTGTCTTTTTGTTTTGTTTCGTAGAGTTTTTAGTATCAAGCGTTGTGGTGCACATATTTTTGAGTAAGTGCACTTGTCGAGATAATTGACTAACTTCTTTTTTTAAGCCAATGTTTTCAATTATAATATTCTCCATTTCCATGTACGTGCTTTCAAACTGCCTCTGTAAATTAATTATTTCAAGTTTGGTCTGCACTTATATCAGTCGATAAATTAAAACTTTTTGAAGCTGTGTCAAGCAAGACTCAAGATCAATAGTGTCTATAGTCGGCGCGGCGAACCTTGATCCCTATGACACTGACAGTAATTTCCACAACATAACCTTGTAGTGCCGTCCCCGTTACATTAGAATCGTATTGGAGGCTTCTAAAAATGGCATTTATTTATTTTACGTAGCTATATTCCAATAAAATGATATTCCGTTGGAATTATAACAATTCATAACATTTGCAAGAAATTATCTGAATTAAAGTGTGATTGAGATTGAGATAATTTCTTGCAAATGTTATGAATTGTTATAATTCCAACGGAATATCATTTTATTGGAATATAGCTACGTAAAAAAGCTAGCTTCCACGCTGGACTGGGAGCGAAAGAAAAACATAGAATGTACCAGCTGCTTCTCTTCCCGGGCATACTGTAAAAGTCAGTTAAGGGACAGAGGTTTTAAAGGCGTTTTTGTGGGCGATAGGCTGACCCCCTGTCACTACAATACCTCCAAATTCGTCAAACGTGACATCAGATGCTCTTGTAACCTCTGGTGTTCTGCCTACCCCATAAGGGATACAGGCGTGACGTTATGTATGTATGTATGTATGTATAGCTACGTAAAATAAATAAATGCCAATTTTAGAAGCCTCCAATACGATTCTAATGTAACGGTGACGGCACTACAAGGTTATGTTGTGAAATCAAGGTTCGCCGCGCCGGGTATAGAGACAAATTGTGATCCAGGGATTCACATGAATGTGTGTGCGTGATGCTAGGCGACTTGGCTGCCGGAGGTTTTAAGCCTTTTTCCTCCTAGTAGTGGCGGTACTTATCTGGCTATTTGATGTACCCGGCTTATTTTTAGCTTTATCTTTTTTTTCTTGGCTTGGAGCATTTCCGTATACATTTAATGCACTGCCATTTTTTTATGCTCAGCTGTTAAGGTATTATAAAACCTTTGAGTGGAAATATTTTCGCATTCTTTGTGATAAATTAATTTACAATTTGTACATGTCAGGTTTTCATTACCTATTCAATATATTCTTTTTACATTTGTTAAATTTTTTAATGTCGTTTTTTGGTGTCATCATTTCTGTTTACTTAGTCAATCAATCAATTTGTTTGTAACTGCCTTTTCTTTTATTTAATCCAAAGATTGGATTTAAATCTTTGATTTAATCCTCTTAAAACAAAGTAAGTTTCCAATATAAAAAACTTAAAAAAATATATTTATAATTTTAAAAGGAGAAAAGAAAAACATAAAAAAGAATTCATGTCAATGCGATTATCAGGGCTTGAACTCGTAACTCTTGATCGGGAAAAAATTATCATTTTTTTTTTTGTGCAACCTTTGAGTCGAAATATTTTCGCATTCTATGTGATAAATTAATTTACAATTTCAGGTTTGGTTTTCATTATTTTATTCATTATACATTTCAGGTTTTCATTATTCAATATATTCTTTTTACATTTGTCAAATTTTTTAATGTCGTATTTTGGTGTCATCATTTCTGTTTAACTTAGTCATTCAATCAATTTGTTTGTAACTGCCTTTTCTTTTATTTAATCCTCTTAGAACAAAGTAAGCTTCCAATATAAAAAACTTAAAAAAAATGTATTTATAATTTTAAAAGGAGAAAAGAAAACATAAAAAAGTATTCATGTCAATGCGATTATCAGGGCTTGAACTCGTAACTCTTGGTCGGGAACCTTTTGACGTTACCACTCGACCACTCATCGATGTACTCAGATTAGCGAAATAAAGGATTTGTTATGAAAGCCAACTATTGTTTATTTACCTGTCAACTCTAAAATTTGTCATGTTGCCTAGAATGGATGCCTCTCGATAGATGGCGCTGATTGTTTATTAAAGCCCGCATAAAAGCGCAGATTTTTTCGTTACGGAATTTGTGGATTCGGTCCTCACGCTCAAGGCCCGCGATAGAAGCTATGCAATAGCTTAAAAATGTTTTTTAATTTCAGAAAAGCATAAATTACAAATATTGGCTTAAATATACAAGTAAAGATAGAACATTGGTGCCTGAACTAGGATAATCCTGTTTTTCAGGCTGAAGCGTGCTAAAATAACATAAAAATCATGCAAATTAAATATAGCTTCTATAAAATAAAATATGGATCTTAAATACAAACATAGTAGAATCTTTTTAACTATTCTTAAAAAATAAAAATAAAATAAGAAATTGTGACAATTTTAAATCTAAGAGATTTACTTACATAATTATTTCATTATTAAACCTAATTACACATTTATACCTTATCAAAAATTAACTTATAACAGTCAGTAGCATCTCGGTTTCATCGTACGACAATTCCTGGAGGACTTTAAATATTTCTTACGTTTAAGGGATATATATACACTTTAGCGTTTATTTTGTTATACAATAATGGCCCTAGGAATTTATAAAATCGTGTAGTCGAAGTGTATTTTACCCGCGTGCGATTTGTGCATACAATATCCTTGCGTTTTTTGTTAGTAGAACTGGTGCTGTATTGAAGTGCTGTGTGCTGTTTAAGTACTGTGTTAGTTATAAATAATTGTCGGACTGTTAGTACATTGCATGATTTATATAAATGGTTAGTAGGGTAGAGGTATGGCCTTAAAGAAGCTACCTTAAGAATTGCTCTTTGAGCTCTTTCTACAATAAGTAGAGAGGTTTTAGGAGCTCTGCCCCAGATCGTAATTCAATATGTTATCACAGATTGACACAGGGCGCTGTATAATAGCATGATAAGTTTTGAATCCACAACTGACCTGATTTTCTTAAAAACGAAAATCAGTTTACGGATTCTATTACTAAGAGCTTCAATGTGATATCTGAAGGAAAGAGTTTCATCAATAATCACACCGAGATATTTTATTTTATCTGTTACTGTAATTGTAGGACACTCACATGCAATGTTAGCAAGGTTATTGCAGCAATGTGCAAACAGGGGTCTATTAGTTAGTTCTACGTGTGATTTCCGCATTGTGAACATAATATATTTTGTTTTGTCTGCGTTTAATGTAAGTAGGTGAAGTTTAAGCCAGTTATTCACAATATTGAGGCCATTCTGAGTAAGTTTAAAAATGTCTTGTTCTGAGTCAGCTGAAAAAAGTAAAATAGTGTCGTCGGCGTATGAAATTATTTTACCTTGTACTAGTTGAAGATTACAAAGGTCATTTACGTATATTAAAAATAATGTTGTGCCTAAAATACTACCCTGGGGGATACCGAAGGGGGTGGTTTTTTGTTCAGAACTAACTATATTGCCTAGTTTAACACGTTGACTTCGACTACTAAGGTAACTAGTTAAAATATTTAGCTGATTTCCTCTTATACCTACATTTTCTAATTTTTTTAACAGTATGGGAATAGAGACGGAGTCAAAAGCCTTGGCTAGATCAAGGAACACCCCTATAGTCTGGTATCCCTTATCTAGTTCCTGTGCAATATAATCTACTAAGTCGTGCATAGCATCAGAAGTCGATAGGTTTGGCCTAAAGCCAAATTGTGACTTAGAGATGATAGACTTATTTTCCAAATATCGTACTAGCTGGTTGTTTATTATTTTCTCTAATATTTTAGATATTGAGGGTAGTATGGAAATAGGTCTATAGTTCTTTATTTGGTCTTTATTACCAGATTTAAAGACAGGAACTACGAGGGCTTTTTTAAGACAAGTAGGAAAAATTCCTTCTGAGAGACATTTTTGAAATATAAAAGTTAAAGGAGGGATGAAGAAATGCTTGAACTTTTTCAATAATTTACAAGGTATATCATCACACCCAACAGCACAGTCATCCCTTAACCCCATTATAATTTTTTCAACCTCTGCTGCGTCTGTATTTAATAATACAAAAGAATTCAAAGATGAGTTATTGTAAGTATTAATAGTTTCATGTGTGATGGAGAATTGTCGAATCTTTTCTGTTAAAGTCTTTCCGATGTTATTGAAAAAGTCGTTAGCACTATTTGCCGCCGATAGTGGGGAGGGATGGGATAGCAATAAACTCGAGGGCGATTCAGTGTTTTTGGACGTGTACGTGACTTTTTTTATGTATTTCCAAACTTTTTTACTGTCTTTTCCAGCTTTTGCTAGTTGATTTTTGTCATAGTCAGCTTTTACTTTTCTTAAAATATTATTACAAAAATTACGATAGCGCTTATAAGTTATTTGTAAAATTAAATTTCCCGGACAAGATTTGGCCCTCATGTGGAGTTTGTCCCTATTTTTCATGCAACGAATAAGCCCCGCTGTAATCCATGGTTTGATGTTTAAGTTTTTATTACTAACTTTTACTTTTGATGTATTATTAAGAATTGCTTGTTGAACAATATTTACTAAGTATGCCATGCTCGAGTCAGCGTCAGCAGAATTATAAATTGGACTAAGGTCAGTGTTACATAAATCGTCCTCAAGTTTATGAAAGTTTAATTTAGAAGTAAACCTTGCGTATTTTGTTTTAGTTAATTTTAATCTAAGGGTTAATAAAACAGCTTTGTGGTCCGTTACGGTGGAATTAGTAACTAATACAGATGATAGCAACTGGGTTTTGAGAAAGATATGGTCCAGACAAGAGCCGCTATGATGTGTAGGCAGTGTGTGCGCAGGGTATAGTCCGTGAAATGCACATCGATTTAGGTACTCCTGTATCGACCCACTGTTATTCTCTGGTCAATATCAATATTTATGTCTCCAGCAAGCAAAATATTTTTATAAGACGATAAATTTTGAAGTTGACTATCTAAAGATTCGAGAAAGTCATCCAGCTTCTTAAAAGAAGGGGATCTGTACATCGCTAATATTGCAACTTTATTTTTGCTTTCATCGATTTTTATTACCAAACTGCTGCATTCCCTAACAATAGAGTCCTCGACTGTGATATTCAGAGTGTTTCGAGCGTAAACTACCACACCATCATTTTGGTTGTTAACTGTTTTACTGCTATACACATCGTAACCTGTCATCTGTGGAAGTTCATAATTATTGGAAAGCCAACATTCAGTTAGTACAATTAGATCGCAGTTAACATTTAGCCTCTGAAGAAAAATATTAAAATTATCAAAGTTTTTATAGATACTCCTAATATTTTGTGTTAGTATGGTTATCGAATTGTCGCACAGAGATAGATACTGTTTGCAATCTTCAACATTACAAGATGTTGCTTCCGAAACAGAGATACTATCTAACTCATTAATGATATGATGAGTCATATATTATTGAAATATTAACAATTAAGAATAAAATATAATAAAAATATAAAAAAATTAAAACAAGTATAAAAAGAGATATACTTATAAGATAAGGCAAAAAATTAATTTACTAGAAACGGCGCTCTTAGACGCCTTCATAATTAATTGAGTTTATATACCTTTGTTCGGCAATTTTCTTGGCGGGGCAATCAGTTTTACCTGTTTTGTGACTATTTGGCTTATTGAAACGGGAACATGTTGCACACTTAGGTTCCTCTGCCTTTTTCTGGCACTCGTTTGATGAGTGGCCTAGAACTCCACAGTGTCCACAGGTACAAGTTTCTGCTCGGCATGACTTCGCTGCATGTCCATACTGCTGGCATTTAAAACACCTAGTAACTAAAGTAAAGTCCCTCACCGGACAGGGCGACCAGTTAACAAAGATTCTTTCTTGAGAAATGAGCGCTTTTCTTATTAGGGCTGGAACTTCGATTACATAGTTACAGGTCTCTGCTTCATTCTTTCCAGACTTATGGCTAAGTTTAATGGAAGACAGGATTTTTTCACGACCATCACTAAGTTTATTGGAAAGATTTTGCTCATATATGCACTTAAAAACTTCTTGTTCCTGCATTGATGTGGGCATCCCAATTATGACAATTCTAGGGTTTCGCTTGCTTGGTTCATCTACGGTAAGGCCACAGGATGACAGCTGGACTGACTGCTTCAGTTTTTCAACATCTCCTTTCGAGTCAGTGCTAATAATAACCCCACCATTTTTAGTTTAATAATATATATAATATAACTATATAGTTTACTTTCCCAGCTGATATCGGATATTTTTTCGTTTATGATGTCATAGTCTGCATGGACGTTTTATAATTCTGAGAGGGGAATGTAAATAACATTCTTGATAATTTAAATGTATATCAATACTAAAAGAGGGATACTAAAAGAGAGAGAGGGTTGGTGGGAATCTTCTGGCAGTGATAAGGGCGTTGCCCTGTCAGCTGTATATATGGTGTCTGATATTACAAGATCTAGTTTCCTAAAATTAATATTGTCAATATTATTGTACTGAGACCAACCGGTAAAACAAAGAAAAGTAAGTAATTGTGATGTTAAAGTATCAACTTGTGGGTTGATTTTATGTAGGAATTATGATCAACATACCACGTAGCATATCTTATTTTAACATCACCAACTAATGGAAATTTATCGTTAGGATAATCTAGTTGTAAAGCGATATATTCAAAAAAAAATTGTGATATTTTTTTGCAGAAAATAACAGTAGAATAACCGTAGGACATTTAACGTGGACTGCTTATTTAATGAAATATTTATACAAGTAATGTCAGTATCATGTAATAATCAACGAATGCAGAGCATTGAAAAAACGGACTTCACGTCCAAGCTTTGGCTGAGTTGAGAATATCATCAACACGTAAACATTCTCCGAAATCATACATACTTTTTCAAAAGTTTGAAATATTCAATGAAGTACTCGACCGATTTCGATGAAATTTAAATCCTCTATCATATGAAAAAGCTTATTTTTTTTAATTAATTCATAAATGTCCGAAATATTGTGTAACAAAGACACAAAAAAATGCAAACGAATTGAGAACCTCCTCTTTTTTTGGAAGTCGGTTGAAAAGGGTAATGGGTGCATTTTTGCATACTGTGAGCGATGAAGGTTATTAAACACGATAGAAATAATCACAAGGCAGTTACTCAGACCTGAGAATGTCGGCTTGGTCATAATACCGGCTTATTCACAATCTTTATTCGCTGTTACGTTCCGCTATTACTTTACCATTACAACGCTATAACCAATTCATATCGAGCTTCTATAAACTGTCCGTTTGAGACACGTCCGCACGCCTAGCCTGCCTAAACGTATATGTGTCACTTGCCATCACCCTACTTCAAGATATAACCTATGGCGCTGCAATCGGATGTCAGTTATTTATTGCATTTAGCGCCCTCTTTAACAGTACTACCAACATACTTCCGCTACCATGAAGTCATACAAACATCTTAATATCGCAAACTCATCGTTATCGCCAACACGGCCATCCTGCGATGACACACGTCCTCGTTTGTTAATCTGAAACAATCATACTAAAGTGGCGGCCACTCCTGACAATGAAGTCAAGCTAATTTTAATAAGTATACAAAAATACTTAAAAGGACTATGCCGCACTTAAGAGCCCGGGTTTTTCCCACACCGTTCTTGCCAGGATCACTTGCATTTAAAGAGCTTTTTGCTACACTTAAACGTACCAAGAATTTTCCTTCAAAATTCGAAATTAAGATTTTATATTTTACGCAAAGCTACCACTGGTTCGGAAGATCCATCTACTGAGCAGAACCTGCAAGAAACTCAGTAGGTATCGGTTAACGTCAACGCATTGTTCGAATCGCAATACTTTCAATAAGATATACTCACAATATTAATCATTTTATCGTAAGAGATATAAGCCAAAAAACAAAAAGTAACGTGGAAGCTTCTGGATTATGTCAGTTTTTGCTCCGTGACTTAAAACAGTGCATGTTTCTGTTCGGTCATTTTGAGTATCACTCCGTGACTTATAACAACGCATGCACATGTTCGGCCATTTGAGTTTGCCGATCATAATTCCGCTTGCCATTTTACTTTTCATGTAAATGTTGAGAGAACAACTATTTCGTATAAACGGTATTCAAATTGTATGTACTTATGGTTAAACAACTTTTCTTGACCACGATACTTTTTTTTCACAAAATAATAACAAAAGACAAAGAAATTCCAAACCATAATCGATCCGAGTATAATCCTTTCTACGCGAAACCGTATTATGATACTTCTTTAAAAGCAGTTTTACTTTAGCGACAAACAACAATTCAAATCTAAACGCAAGATACAGTGATTAAACCTATATCGATATATTTCAAAAACTCACGCAATAAAGTACCAATTTTACAAGTTATTTGACTCCAGTAAAAGAAATATGTCAACATTCAGAATTTTTCGATTTCATACTGTGATTCTATTTCTATGCGAACGCTTTTACATTTTTAATGCAATGTTGTTTTTTACAATGCTCAGGTTATCACTGTTTGTACAACATGCTCTTAAATGTTACGATCACATTTTACACAGAATCTATGAAATTGACTTTACAAAGTTATCCATTTTCCAGTTTTTTTTTAACTCCAGTAAAAGAAATATGTCAACATTCAGAATTTTTCGATTTCATACTGTGATTCTATTTCTATGCGAACGCTTTTACATTTTTAATGCAATGTTGTTTTTATACAATGCTCAGGTTATCACTGTTTGTAAAACATGCTCTTAAATGTTACGATCACATTTTACACAGAATCTATGAAATCGACTTTATAAAGTTATCCATTTTCCAAAAAAAAGTAAGAACACGTGATGGAAACAATAGAATAAACGTTTTGTTTCTCTTTAAATTTAAATCACGTAGATAATATTTTTAATCAAACCCTTTTACAAGATAACGATCCTTCTAAAGCACTTGAATCATGCCGAGTAATATGAACATTTCCGACGGAATAATCAATATTAACAAAATATTTGTTGCGCACTTCACCGTATTACAATCGTTGGTGCTTATCCATAACGATTTTACTTAATGACGTCACTTATTTTTACAAAATAACAAACAATTATTTTGAAGTCTCGGCCAATTACAGGAAAATTCCACTGTTCAACAACGCTTTATGATCACAAAACAGTTTTATTTTACCACCGTATAGATTTTAAGAAAACAAATCGAAACACAAATTAATTTTAAGCATGGGCGGATTCGCAAAAATAAATCGAAACACTAATTAATATTAGGATTTAGGCTTATCCCACTTCTGATGTGAGCGATGGGGCTTATTAAACACGATAGAAATAATCACAAGGCAGTTACTCAGACCTGAGAATGTCGGCTTGGTCATAATACCGGCCTATTCACAATACAATCTTTATTCGCTGTTACGTTCCGCTATTACTTTACCATTACAACGCTAAAACCAATTAATACCGAGCTACTATAAACCGTCCGTTTGAGAAACGTCCGCACGCCTAGCCTGCCTAAACGTATATGTGTCACTTGCCATCACGGCTGGTAATCTCCATAGTGTATATTAGCATCAGTCTATGGATATTGTCCATGGGCTCACATAATGATATTGACACTTGACTGCTTGAATTGGTTGAATAGTTTGATTGAATTGAAAGTTTCAATTCGAATTGAACAATCTTTGTAGAGATTGACACAATAACAATCTTTGTGAATTGATGTGTAAATGAATTTAATTATAAATAAATTATAAAAATATTGTATAATTTGTGAAACGTGTGTTACCCTTATGTGAATTTCCAAGAAAATATACCAAAGGAAGTACCTTACTTATAGTAATATAACAATATCTGAAATATGCTGACAGCGAGGACTGAAATTATATACCTATATTGGATTTGTAATTGGATTGTCAGAAAAATTTATTTAATCACACCACATTGTCTAGCCTAAATTAAGTCTCATTAAGAACTTGTGCTATGGATACTAGATAACGGATAAATAAACTTAAGAAATATATAAACACATAGATATTTTTTATTTTTATATAGAAAAACATCCAGACCCATATTTATTTATTTGTAAATTTTATTATTTGGCAAAGGAATTACCTATACGCATAACATACTAAGAAAGTTCTTTGCCATGTCCGTAGAAAAAAAAACTGCTACACCTCATTGTGTAGAATAACATTTAAAAAAAAACAAGCTGTCAAAATCAATATGTGAGCCTCGTATAGACCGACATCTATGACAAGGGAGTTGTCCGTCTGAACTTGTTCTCCTTATTAGTCTGTGCTTGCCATCACCCTACTTCAAGATATAACCTATGGCGCTGCAATCGGATGTCAGTCATTTATTGCATTTAGCGCCCTCTTTAACAGTACTACCAACATACTTCCGCTACCATGAAGTCATACAAACATCTTAATATCGCAAACTCATCGTTATCGCCAACAATACTTACACTGATATTGCATGCTTACCTCCACCCCTTGTATCGTCACGTTCCTCGTAGTCTCGATCAGTACGGTAAACCCTATATCGTGAATCGACCAATTCCGGAGAATGTTTGCATGGATAACATTATAACTCAGCCATAGTTTTGACGTGAATTTATAATATGTGAGTGTAATGTGAGTTAAAATGAAAACTTTGGCTGAGATACAAAAAAAAAAAAATTTTTCATAATATATTTTTTGTATATTCTTTCGTTTGGCGTCATAAAAATGGGGTATTTTTTTCATACTTAATTCGTTATATTGACGAGGCAAATAATTGTTAGAATATCTTGACATGTAAAATTACTAATATTTAAAAATAAAACAAAGTCTTTGTACGGGCATTAATTAATGTTATGCCCGTACGCAGCGATCAGTCACTGCTTTAAATATTTACGGGAGATAAAAATGGAAACTTACCGGCATCCAGTAATCTCCTCGTGAATCAATTATATATTTAATAAGGAGGGGAATTAGAGTAATATATAGGAATCGGAAGGGATGAATATAGATATTAATTTCACCACTATTTTCACCAAATAAAACCTTTCTTCTAACAAATCGTTGCACAAAATCTGTGAATATGAAAATAGTGGTCAATTCAATTCACCGGAACCAAATCTACATTCGAGGCGCCAAGTCACAAGAGTATTCAACAACAATATGAAAACTGACGTTTTGACATTTATCAAAAGCAATTCATCATTCATTCAAACAATACCACACTAGTGCCACCTAAGGGTAACTGGCGCGAACAGTTTTCTTTCAGCAAAATATCCTATCTACAATATTTAAAGTAATTCCCCTTCATGTCCCTTAGCTGCTGCTTTGGAACGCCCTCTATATTTTTCTGTATTTTTTTCAGGTGGCTATTTAAGATACGTCGGGTCATTACACTGGCATGAAAAATATAGTATAGAAAAATCGGGCTATGACAATGACGTTGCTGTTTTGCGGCTAACTAAGGATGTACCTTTAGGGAAGATAGTTCACAAAGCTAGGCTACCTCCACGTGGGTTCGAGTTACCGGTAAAGGCTGGTGTCACTGTTATTGGTTGGGGTAAAATGGTAGGTACTGTTAAAATAAATCTAATTTAATCACTTTGTTGCTTTCAATTTCGTTGTTTTACTGTAAAAGAGAGAATTGGGCGACACGGAAAATGAGAAGACATCGCCCTAAGGGGCTGACAACAATTCTGATCTCCGACTTTATTCTTACTGTGGACTTGTACACAGTGTGTCCCTGGATGTAGTCATAACACTTTAGGGGCAGTAACCACACACTATATTTTCATCGATGATATAGAGTGGTTCACTGGCCAGTAGTGCGATCACAGATATTTGTCTATTTATATATTTAAGATTATTCGTATAGAGTGAAGTCGATTGCATGTTGAAGGCAACTTTACTATTTATTTATTTTATAATCATTTAATAATGAAACATGTCGATATGGAAGTGACTAGATTTCAATTGGAACCGGACCAATGTTGCAACTGACTCCAAAATAGTGAACATGGGTAAAAATAAGATTCGGTATAGTATATTTTATTACGAGTGCCGAAAGCCTGTCATTGCAAAGAGTTCCGACAAATGTCTACCCGAGCCGAGGCGCAGCCGAAGGTGAGGGTCGATAGTCGGAACAAGTAGCAATGACGGTTCCACACGTGTACTGAACGACTATTTTTATCACATTTGCGAAAAAATGAAGCACTTTTATAGAATATACAAAATGGCGCAAGCCGTAAAAGAATATAAAAAGAGGTTTTTCTTTGTTTTCTTCACCCATTCTGGGTAGGCAAAGGTAACTTAGTTCATACTTCAGTAGATTTTTCGATTAACATGAAATCAAAATGAAATTGAATGAGATAAAATGAAATGAAACCGAACCTAACTCATTGAATCAAATCATTTAATCTGATATTGAAACAAATTAGTAGCTTCTTTTCAGAAATATTTGCAGGAACCATAAAAACTTCTATGATTTTTTTTAGTAAAAACTTGGTGGTCGGTTTTTTCTTTTTAATAGTCATGATTTTGACAGTTGGGAAAGAGAACGCAAGAATTCGGAAAAGTTAAATAAAAATTACGAGTGTGTAATAGTAGACCACATCCCGAACGCTATACGCCCCTGCAATACGCCACTTTTTGAGCAACGGTATTAAAAAAGTCATATTGAGATCATACTGCTGAGTTGTCTGCTTGGCAGAAGATGCGATCAGTTTGATGTAATTTAACATCCTGAATTCGTTGCATGCCTGCTGAAGTCGTAGCAAGATTTTTTGCACAAGTGTATTACTTACAAAAATACCTAGCCATGGGCATCTTAAGAAAGTTGTATTCGCCGCGAGCGTGTTTGAGTGAAGGACTAACAAATAATAAAATAAATAGATGAATAAAATAAAATCCCCGGACAATGACACCAACTGAATGAACCCAAACCAAGCAGAGCTTGTGATATTGGATACCATGTAGCGTAATAATATAAAATTAATATAAAATTCAAAGCATGTTTATTTCTCGTTCTGTGCGGGAATCGATCCCGCAACCACTGGCGTCTAAAGCAGATACATTTACCCCATGAGTGTTCGTCATATAACAATTCACGGATCGTGTCAAGTACACTTCGAAAACGCAACTCTGACGCAATTCGTGCTTGCAAGCCGTCCATGCCACGATCATTGTGCGCATCCTAGTTTGTCTTTCATATAATATCAAGTTTTTAAAGGATACTATCGCCACCTAGTTGACAAGCCTCGTATTAGTATTTTGACTCTAAAAAAATTCCTTCGGTAGTTAAGTTGATCTTAATATTTTAATTCGACTAGTTTTGATTTTTACACTACCTAAGATAACCAAATTTTTTAGATAAAGAAATCTGTTTTTGCTGTTCTTACGTGATGTGTTGGTGATTTTTTGTTGAGATAGTGACTCTAATAAGTTTGTTATTGTGATATTGACAGTTTCAAATGCCTCAAAAATTGTGCTGTAATTCATCTTGTGCTTCAGCACTAATTGATGTTATGTTGTAAGAAACATAATGCAAAGATTAAGAATATTATTATAAAAAAAGTATTTCTTTTTGTATTTTTTTTTTTTTATAAGTGACTAAACCCGCGTTTGACCTCAATCTCACCTGATGGTAAGTGACGATGAGGTCGAAGATGAAAGCACACGGGTTTAGGAAGGAACTGGCTCTTTATACAATATTGCCGGAACACATTACCGCCGGAGCGGTAACATTTGGCGGCAGACTTTATATAAAGGGTGGTCGCTAGCCAGGCGGACCCAGAAGGGATCCTACCACCAAGCAGAAAATGATTGGAGCCGCGAAGTCAACAATTTGTTATGTGGTAAAACAAATTGTTGACTTCGCTTTGTTTTACCACTATTTCCTTCATAAATGTAATGCGCCCTTTTTAAATCACGAAAACCGTTTTGATATTTTTATGGCAAAAATCGGAGCAATAAAAGGGCGCATAGAATTAAAAATTCAAAATAACTTTAAAAGAAGCCAGGACTACGTTTTTTGGGCGTTCGAATGTTCGATTTTGTTCAGAGTCATAGCGCTAGATGGCGCTAACGTACTATTCAAGTCATAATATGGCCATCTATACTTTAGTACTTATTCTTATCTATGATTGTGCGTGCGAAGCCCCGTCCTCGACGAGCCCCATAGAGGAAGATAAATATACCAAAAGGAATAGAGAGCCAACTTGACGCCTTAACTTATCACCCCATTGACGCGCCGCCATTTTGCCATGCTTTCCTGCTGCCATCTCTATTTTGGTGCAATAATACTATAAAATGGCTTGTATCATACATATTTTTGTATGAGGTGTTATTCCAGAAGTGTTGAAACAGTCCTTTGTAGTTCCGATATTTAAGTATGGCGATAAGCATGATATCTCAAATTACCGTCCGATATCTAAACTAAGTTGTATTCCTAAACTTTTCGAGTTAATTATTTATGACAAAATTTTCCCCATCTTCGACCTCTATTTATTTAAGAGCAACATGGCTTCCTGAACAGAAAATCAACTAAGAGCAGTCCATGCGAATTCGTTGAGTTTTTGAATAGATCAATGAGTGACGGCTTCCAGGTTGACGCCGTGTATACCGACTATTCAAAAGCTTTTGACAAAATTTCACATGAAATATTAATTCAGAAAATGTTTGAGGTCGGTATACACGGTGACCTCCTGCGATGGTTTGAGTCATATTTGCGTGATCGTAGCCAGGCTGTCACTATAAAAGGCTTTTGTTCAACTTTTAAACCTGTGCCGTCCGGTGTTCCTCAGGGTTCTCACCTCGGACCACTTTTATTTAATATATAGATGATTATATAGATTTATAAATGACATTGCTTCAGTCTTCAAGAATTCACAGTTTTTGCTTTACGCTGATGACAATAAAATATTTAAAATCATAAAATCTCCAAACGATTGTTTAGATTTACAAAGTGATTTGGACCAATTATGTGTGTACTGCGATCAAAATCTTTTACACCTTAACATTAAAAAATGCAATATCATTACTTACTCAAAGAAAAAAAGGAACTTTCACTACGAGTACAATTTCAAAGGTGAAATAATTACAAGAGTGTCCTTAGTGAGAGACCTGGGGGTGTATTTGGATAGCAAACTGGTTTTTGACACTCACATCTTTTATATGACCGAAAAAGCCTACAAAATGTTAGGCTTTATACTCAGAGTCGGTAAAGAGTTTAAAAAATTCAAACATTAATTTTGCTCTATAATACATTCGTAAGATCTATATTGGAATACGCAACTGTAGTGTGGAATCCTCAATATGATATATATATATATATATACCTAGTCGGGTCATAAGTTCTGTCAAAAACTTTTAATGTTATTACTGATACACCTTTAGACAATTACTTAAAAATTATATATGAAATGAAAGGTTATTAAATGTACAATATAATTTTAATTACATTATTCGAAATGCCCTCCCCCATTTGGACACATGTCCTTAATCTACGCGGCCAGTCATCGATCGCTGCACGCACCACATTCATATCTATTTCTGCCGCTGCTTTAACCAGAGATGCTCGCAGAGACTCCAAATTTTGGTGAGGTTTAGCACAGACTTTCTCCTCCAAATATTGCCATATCTTGTAGTCCAGTGGGTTTAAGTCTGGACTAGAAGATGGCCAGTCTTCATGCCGGATAAAGTCAATTCCGCGGGCGGTCAACCAGTCTTGCGTGCTTCGTGCCTTATGAGCCGGTGCAGAGTCCTGTTGGAATGTCCAATGTCTGTTCTTGAACATTGTTTGAGAAAGAGGTTCCACTGTGCTTGTCAGGACAGTATTTTGATAAGCCACGGCACTGGTTCTCATACCTTTTTCACAGAAAAACACCTCAGTTATGCCTGAATATGAGACTCCAAGCCAAACCATGAATGAGGAAGGGTAATGGCCACGCTGGACCCTCGGAATACGCGCGCTCGCTTCTTCACTACTGTGGGCATACACCTTATCGTTCTGTTTGTTATAGCTTTCTTCAATGTTAAAAATTTTTTCATCCGAAAAAAGAATTTCGCGGTATTTTTTTCCCGCGTACCGTCGTAACAAAGCGCGGGATCTTTCTAGCCTAATTTTTTTTAAACGCTCGTTTAAGAAATGTCCGGTCTTTTTACGATAAGATCGTAGTCCTAGGTCTTCATTTAGCACTCTTTTGACCGTGGTTCTGCTTAGCCCCATCTGGTGAGCTAGGATTTTCTGTTTACGCACGGGATTTCTTTCGATTCGCGCCTTCACTGCTTTGATGACCGCTGGTGTCCTAACTGTGCGAGGTCGGCGCTTCTTTTACGATCTTCGAAGCTTGATTCTTCAGTGAATAAGAAGAATAGAATAAGAATAAGAATAATTTATTTCTTTAAAGTGTTACACTTCATATTACAGTTGTCGAAGTCACCTTTTAGGCAAATAATGCCTGTGCCAGGTGAGTTCGCTCTTCCAAGACAGTTCATTAATGTGTACAAAATAAAGTGATAACAAAGGTTTTTTTTTCCATTTCATTACAATAAATATTTTTCTATTACTAAACAAATAATTTAATTTTAATTTAATTTCTATTTAATATTTAACTTTTAATCGTCAGTTATTTTAAGATTTTTTGTATATCTATATTACATTGCTTTTTAAATAGTCAGTCATTACATTTGTTGTTTTATTCTATTAAGATTATAGTTATTAATTGAAATCACAAAACATTAATACAAAGAATACTTAAATTAATGTAATTATCCTAATACTATCCTAATACTAAGCGTTAAAATACATTAATTAAATTTTTATTTCTATTTGATATTTAATTTTTAATCATGAGTTATTTTAAGATTTATTGTATATCTATATTACATTGCTTTTTAGTAAGCCAGTCATTACATTTGTTGTTTAATTCTATTAAGATTATAATTATTAATTGAAATCACAAAACATTAAAACAAAGAATACTTAAGTTAATTTAATTATCCTAATACTTTAATAAACGTTAAAATATATTAATATTTATACATACCCATATGTATATATATATATATTTACATAAAATTGCTATTCACCAAACAAACAATTTTCATTAAAAATTTTTTTTGTTTAATAATTTTAACAATAAATTGGAACGTTATAGTATGGAAACAACAGAAATTAGCTATCCTAGTAATTTTAGTTACTATGTTTCTTTAACTTTCCCACAATCGTAATTCTCCTTTAGCATAAACAGCTAGCTAGGTTTAATATTAATATGTATAGGCATTAAATGAATACCTAGTAAGTTATTAAGTAGATAGTGACGTAGATTTTTGTATGTGTTATAGCTTTCTCGTGAATCGTTTAATAGTACGATAAACGAACCGTAACGTTATTTTCAATTTGTGTAGAATATTGAAAATCTCTTTTGGCGCGTAACCGCAGCGGTGCAACGCGATAACCGCGATTCTATCTTCTTTACTCGACCACTCCATATTTGAAAATGAATAAAATATAATTTATTTTTTATTTTCAACAATCGCAACCGTTCTATTTTTAAAATTAGTAAGCGTATTTCTGGCCAGTATTCGAAAATTAAAAATATGAGGTTTTGACTGAACTTATGACCCGACTAGGTATATAAAAGATAGAAAGTATCCAAAATTTAAGACTAACTTTTACAACATTAAAAATGAGGAAATTTTACTTTGCTCTGTCTCCGAAAGGCGGTCTATACGAGATATAGTTTTTCTTTTCAAAATTATGAATAATTCTCGTCACAAACCTAATTTTGTCTCGTCTCTTTCCCGAACTAATTATGCCGCTAACTCTTTCATTAACAGATCTTGTACCCAATTTAATAAGATTTATAATAATATCGACATCTTTCATCTCTCTCTCCTAAAATTAAAAAAAGAATACTTTTTGCATCTCCATGTATAGTTATTTATTTTAATTTCATTATTGTACCTACTTATGTATTGTGTGACCGTGTTTTTCGTTTAAATTTATAATTTTTGGTATGGAAACTTCACTGGTCTCTGTATAAATTATATATTATAACCATAAGTACCTATAATGACTGTTTGTTTCCTGAATAAAGTAAAATTAAATAACACTACATTATCTCGCCAATGCTGGGATTCGAACCCAGGACCTCAGCTCAACTCGCCGCGTAAAAATCTCCAGAAAACACCACAAGATAACACACAGATCACAAAATGCTACATCAACACATGCACACTCGAGGAGGAGCAGCCATTTTGTGACGGACCTGTCACAAATCAGACCTTTTGTTTGATTGGTGGATTGCAACTATGGACATCTATCGTGGTAAGGTGACAACATTTGTCGCACCAAAATTAAGCATTTGATAGAACTGAGCAGTCAAATCGTAGTATATTAAGAGTGATAATATTATCTAAAAAACATAAAAATCACGAATCGCATCAAGCACGCTTCAAGCGCGCGCGACTTAAGTATAGTTGGTACTCGAGTGGCGTCTTATGGCGGGTTTCAATATTCAACTGACTGGTATGAGTAACCGATTAAGGTACAAAACCGGTAGAAAAAAATAGCGTTTCACAATATCTATTAGCTACGAGCTGTAAGTTCTCAAATTTGGCACGGACCCTCTTTACACGACGTTCTTCCAAGAAACTACGCGATTTTTAGAATATCACGCATTTGCAAATTATTTGTATGATATTTGAACTAAATAAACGTATAAACTAATTCAATTTATTCTTGATATGTTTTGGTATTCGATAAATAGATTATAGTATATTTTTAGAGATTTTGTTAATAATTGCGTTTAATTCCTTACGTAAAATGAAACGTCAATCCTTTGACTTATGTTGCCATTGGTTAAATCACATTTTTATCATGTCAAAGTAAATATTTAAAAGATACATTATGTCATTCAATAATACTTGTCCTTTTTTTTCAAAGCTTTTACAGATAAGTTAGAAAGAGAAAACTGGATTATTGATATGTTGACAGATATTTGATAGGATATTTGGTTAAATTAAAAACTTGTTACGTCGTTGGCTAGATAAAATTACTTTTCCTGTAATTGGTCACATGTAATGAAAACATAACTCGTTATTGGCCGCAGCAGACCGCCATGCCACCTTCACCGCATTGGTTTAAATTACAAATTGTTACGTCGTCGTTGGCTGGATAAAATGTCTTATTTTGTAAATGGTCAAATGTAATCTAGCAACCCATTACAGTCAAACAGTTCGTAAGCAGTGGTTGAGATGTCAAGATTTTGAATATAGAAAGGAATTTTGGTAGTGAAGTCTATTGTTCGTAGGCAAAACGAACAGTTTTCATGATATTGAAACCCGCCATTAGTCACGCAAACTTGTTGCATTTTATGTAACACTAGCTTTATCCCGCAACTTCGTGTGCGCTTAACTACCCTTCTCGTGGAAATTTCAGAAACTATACAATCAGACACCCACTGAAAGAACCTTTATACCTTTATATCACACCAATGAACTCAAGGAATATTTTTTTTTCATACAAACTAAAAATCATATATTTCCCGTGCCCGTGGGAATTTCGGGATTTTTTTTCGTAGCACAACCAGTAACTCTTTGAAGAACCTTCATGCCAAGTATCACATCCATACACTCAAGGAATAAGATTTTTCATACAAACTAAAAAGTCCAACCCCTTCCCATGGGAATTTCGGGAATTCCTTCCATAATACAAACATAAACTTATTGAGGAACCTTTATATCAAGTATCACATCCGTGCACTCAAGGGATGGGATTTTTTCATACAAACTAAAACATCATATATTTCCCGTTCCCGTGGGAATTTCGGGAATTCCTATCATAGCACAACCAGACACACATTAAAAAACCTTTACACCAAGTTTCACGTCGGTGCACTCAAGGAATAAGATTTTTCATACAAATTAAAAAGTCCTATATTTCCCGTTCCCGTGGGAATTTCGGGAATTCCTTCCTTAGTGCACCCCTGCATCGCCTAAAGAATGTATGTTCCAAATTTCAGCTCTCTACGCCCAGTAGTTACGGCTGTACGTTGTCTGTCAGTCACTCAGTCACTCAGTACCTCAGTCACTCAGTCAGTAACGGAACAGTTTTATATATATTGATTGATTGATTACTAGTTACATTCCACCAGCCTTCAGAGATTTGATGGGCAACTTCAATTGAAATAAGACGCTGAAAATGAGATCAAATTAAGTTCCTCTCTTCTTATCCTCACAATATTTTTTCAGGCTAATGGACAGCTCTCAGCTACTCTTCAAAAAGTGACGATTCCAACAGTGCACCACCCAATCTGCAGGGAGAGATATGGTACCCATACTATATACCCAGTAACTGACAGGATGATATGTGCTGGCCTACTCAATGTTGGAGGTTACTTTAAATTTAATCTTAAAAAAAATACTAAAAAATCCTGGTTGCCTGGTGGAAATCGCTTTAAGCTATAAAGACTGACATTATCATTGATAATACTGTTTAAATGTTTATTTTCATGTTCTGTGCCAATTAAGAATATTTATTATTACCTATTGGTCATCTTAACAACTACACGCTTTTTTAGGCGGAAAAGGCCCGACAATCGGACCAGTCAATCGGAGATCAGGGCAAGGGGGACAGAAACCGGCGAATGATTCAGGCAGTATCGAGCAATACCGCTTTTTGCATGCGTGCTGGAAGTGAACCACCGCCAAATCCCAGCCTCTCAAGGTTTCTGACCAGTGATCAAACCGTTTGCGGATATTACAACTGGGATAATTTCGGTGGACAAAACTTTCCACATTTCGGTCACCTCGTGTGCAAGGTCTAAGTACTTGCGTTGCTTTTCGGTTTCGGCCTTCACTAGGTTCTTGTCATGTGGGATAGTTATGTCCACCAAAAACACCTTGGACGACGATCGGTCCATTACCACGATATCAGGTTTATTCGCTAAAATAGTCCTGGTCGTGATAATGGGCCGATCACAGTAGAGCTTGGCGCTGCCGTTTTCGAGAACGGTCTCCGGCGTGTACTGGTAATTAGTCAATTTCTGATTGATGAGACTGTATTTTAGAGCGAGCTCTTGGTGGAGAATCTTGGTGGCTTGGTTATGTCTATGCAGATGCTCAGTGTTGGCAAGAACAGAACTGACGTAAAAATAAAATGATAGGTATCAGAAGCAAAAGAAAGAACATCATTAGAAGAGCAACAGCTTTTTTTAGACTGCTTTATGTTGGTTAATTCTAATGTATAGCGTGTCCTTATCGTCTTAATTTTATGTTTAATATCTTCTTCAGTAACCTCTAAGTTCAAGTCACTAATAAAAGATTTAATAGAATTTGTCCGCAATGTTCGGTCTTTGTACTCATCAATTTTGTGGTTCCAAAGGCATTGGTAATTTTTAAAGTTTTCCAAAAAAAGAAATGTATTTTCATCGTTCCATTTAAACACCATTTTGTGAGACGCAACGCAGATAAAATATATTATTATCAACACGTGACGTTTGTTGGCTACCTACAGGATTTGAGACAAAATGGCCGAACCCGAATGACCGTTCTCTCAATGATCAGACTGTTCATTCTTCGTTCATTCGGAGTGGAAATGAAAGATGCCAGATGCCAATATCCAACACTTTTGGATCGGTTCACTAATGAATTCATTCGGCACTAAAGTTCGGCCGTTCAGAGAATGCGTTCCTGACACATCGCGATTGAACTGACGACGTAACTTTGTAATGGCGTTGCAGTTACGATAAAAAATTCTTTTGCTGGTTATTTACCGTTTTAAAAATTTATGAGCATTAAAACAACATTATTATATCAATAATCAATGAATTTTATAATTTTGTGCCAAACTGACTGTCAAATAACTTGGTAAACAATATTTTTCAAAATCTATACTGCGCTATTACAAGGTTATGTCAAAGCTTTATATTTGTAGTGCTGTGCTAATAATAACAGTATCGTAAACTGTTCTTAAACAGGTATACTTTGTGAAATAATACGTTTCGTTTTTCTTTTTAAGAATTTGAAAATAATGGACTATAAGATAACTTTTATTAAATTAAAAAATAAAACTAAAACCAACCGAATGCGCGAAAAAGTTTGGTTACAAGCAAAAGGCATACATGCAGATGCTAAAAGCAGAGCTAATTAAATTAGTTAAAGAAAATAAAGCGGCAAATGTGCGATACGAAATCGATGAACTGGCTCTGGAGTACGGTCATCGCATTCTAAGAATTTCATCGTATCATTGCCAATATAACGCGATTGAGCTAATCTGGGCTCAAATAAAAGGTTACGCCGCCCGCCACAATACTTCCCCGCCATTCAGCACGAAAAAGATGATGACCTTATTAAAAGAAGCCTGCGGGGAAGTCACTAGAGATGACTGGGCAAAGGTTGTTGAAAGACTAAAAACCTGATTATGGAACATTTTGACCGAGATATTAAGATTGAAACTGTTATTGATAATAAAATAATTATACATGTAGGCAAAGATAATGATGAAGAAACTACCTCCTCAAGCGAATCGGAGTCTGATTAATATTCTGTATGCACATTCAATTCAATATACTTTATTGCATAGAAATACAGATTGTAACTTTGTAACAAAAAATAAATAAAACAATTTTATTATATTAATATTACCTTTTCTTGGTTTCCACTTAAATTACTAAAATACAAATTTTAAATGATTCCGCCAATTTAAAACGAAAATAATCTTAAAAATAATGCGGCGTTTCATTTTGGAGAAACGGTAACGAACTCAGTGTTATGTTGTGCCCATCACTAGTCGTGACTAACTGATAGGTGTCAGGAACGCATTCTCTGAACGGCCGAACTATAATGATTCATTTTATGTTCAGATGTGTCACTTCGAGTGAAAGATGCAGAATGAAAGACGAAAATGAACAAAAAGTGACCCGTCTGATATCACCTTAAGAGAGATACTACTTATTTTATGCCTACTAAATTAGACAGCAATGTCACGGGAAAGTTTTTTTCTTAGAATCTAAGTGCAGATCTTTTAAAGATAGGATTAAATGAAATCTAACTTGTAAAAACCATTATTGTTGCAAATATCTTCATACTTACTTAAAACTTCCTAGAACATAAAGTTCTGAATGTTTGCGCTAAAAGGTACTTTTAATGAAACTACGGAAATAATAAACAAAAACAATTTTATCATAGTTTTTCATAGCGTCAACAAAGCTTTAAAATATTTTTTGTAAATTCGTAACTCTACCTGCTTTTTAGTCTGCGAGTTATCATCTACTTCTCTGCTTTATCGGTTACGCTTAATTACGCGGCTGGTCTTAAGCTCGCATCAACGCCATTACTACGCCATTACAAGCCGGGTGTTTTATGCATAGCCGGAGCTTCGCGATGTACATTTTTACTACATCGCCGGCTTCAAATGAAACCATCCGCTGGATAAGAGTAAAGTTGGCGATGTAATCATAATGTGGAGATATATTCATATAATCGTCGATATTGACTGAAGCGGCGCTGAGAATGCTTAAAATTATGTTTCCAGCTTCATTCTTTGCGATTTGAGTTTACATATTGTAGTATGCGGTGCCACGCATCAGCCTTCGCACGGTGATTGAGAGAACTAATTAATTTTTTTTTATTGTTGGCAACACTAACCACACCCTCCACGGTCCTCCCCACCTAGATCCATCCTTCTTGGTGTACTCATGGTGTACTCCGACTCATTGTGCGTTTCCGTGCTCAAGTCTTCGCACGTCTTCAAATCCACGGCAACTAATAAGTAATACGTTACTCTGAACATGGGGGGTAAAAGGAAATCCGAAGATAAAGGGGAACGAATATTATGCAAGATCAGGAAGCTGAAAGATAAATTGGAGAGAAATCAAGCACCTGTCGTTGATTCTTCAGATGAAGAAGATACACATAAGTATATTGGTGCATTGTTCCTTAAGTGATGCGATTTACTACTATACTGGGTTGTTTCTGTCACGAAATTGTAATGCGTAACTGCCACACTGGGCTTTTACTGTTACTAAATAAATATAACAGATGCGAACTTACCATACTGTGCATTTTCTGTCTGGTATAATATTACTCTTATATTTAACGAGTTCTACCCGCAAAGTCCGGAACAAAGAGCTGTGACAAATTCGTGCACTTATTACGATGCGTCGGTGTCATTACCGGAAGGTCCGCCATTTGCATCCATGTCGCCTATACCGGGGCCATCTCAAGAGGTTAAAAATGTATTGCCTTTAGAGGAAAAAAAATTATAAAAACTTGTATGAGGAAATATTAAATATCCTTGGTGATGCTCCTAAGCCAGAAAGCACTTTCGGTAATAACATCCATAAGGATGTCGCAGCAAGATGGCATGAAATACTGGCTAAAGGCCTAAATAAAGAGGCCAAACAAAAAATACTTGAGGATTATCTTATACCCGCTAATTGCGATTTTCTTGTAGCACCACTTTTAAACCCGGAAGCTAAAGCCGCCATAACTGAGCCTCTCGTCAGAAGAGATTTCTCCCTATTTATAAAACAAAATCAAATAGGAACCACCTTAGCCGCATTGGCTCAAGCTACGGAGTTGATTTTGTCAAATGAGACTTCTGCTCAAAAACTCTTTAAACCCATAAGTGACGCTAGCCGACTTTTGTGCGATAGCCATTATTTTGAAACTAAGACCAGGCGTAGTTTTATTACATACGCCATCAATAGCAGTCTTAAAGATACCCTCATAAATACTGCCAGAGATAAATATCTCTTTGGAGAAAATGTGACGGAGAAGTTAAGATCTGCTCAAACTATTCAGCGGTCAGGATAAACGTTGAAAAATACAGCAAGGGCAACACTATAAAGAAAAACCTTTGTAAATTCTGATAAAAGATAAAGATCGTTAAACTTCAGAGCTCTGCACCAGAAACAAGCGGGTCGATTCAATGCAGGGCAGGCTCCTCCGGCACCCAGGTACCCGTTTAACCGATCAGTGCCGCGGCGTGCCCGCTCACCGCCGCCGACGCCGCCTCCTTACCGGGCGCCGTTCCTGGCACGCCGCAACCAGCAAACATGTCGTTAGAGACAGATTACCAGGTACAGCACGCCGGCAATTTGCGATAATTTATTAATCAATGGTTAAAAATTACCACTACAAAAAATAACGCCTTATTTTTATCCTAAATCATCTTTCGATTTTAATGAATCTTTGCAAAAGTTGTTTAGAATTAATGCAATTTCTGAGTGTGTACATGTTTCCGGTGAATTTTTGTCTAGTGTATTTTTAGTACCGAAATCTAATGGTCAAAATCGTTTCATTTTAAATTTAAAGCAAATGAATATGTTTATTTCGACTACCTTTTTTAAAATGGAGGATTAAAGAACGGCCTTAAAATTAGTCACTCATAATAGATGATTAAACGAACTTCTAAGTGAAGTTCTATCGCTATTATATGAGTCGCTTCATTCGAAGATATTATATAACAGGTAGTCCTTTTTAGGTACTAGGTAACTTCGCATAATTTAAAGTATCATAAAAAAACACTGTGGTGGGGCGCCGCGTGGCATGATCCACCCGGTTCGCGCCAAGCCCGCATTCTTTAGAGACCCTAAACGAAACTTTTAAATGGGTTCTGGGGTGGGTGGGTACGTCATATCTTCGAATGAAGCGACTCATATAATAGCGATAGAACTTCAGTTAGAAGTTCGTTTAATCATCTATTATATTTCGTCGCTTCATTCTTCAGATATTATATAACAGGTAGATTTTCAGAGATAGAAAGTTTTGTTTAGGTATATACTTGGAATTGAAATAAGTAAAGATATAAATATGTAATTACATATTTTATTATTATAGTACTTAATAATAAGTATTATTACATAATGAGCTTCAAATAATCTTACTTTATTTGAGTCGCTAGAAATTATAATCAGCTTAAATTAATGAAACTTAGTGATAGTCTATTTATAGACACATAATTTTTAATGTAGTAATTTACTTAATATCAAAATACGTAATATTCAATAACTATTTTTAATATTAGTTTAAGTATTGTTCATGTCTCGATTAAGTATCGACAAAGCAAAGTTATTTTGTTGATCATCTAAAGGCCGATGGTAAAACTTTGCGAACACCTGAGTTTTGTGTCCACCCGGCCGTTTTTCGAATGACATCGACACTGATACCGGCCGCGCGCGCGGCTGAGGTCGACGCGTGTCGTGTGCTGTGCGCACTAAAACGCTCATGTCAATGCCGCTCGTGGCGAGCGTTTGCTTAATCCATCGACTTAGCGTCTAACTTGATGCAGTTCTGGAGTTCCCGGAGTTTGAACCTCAGATATTTTTTGTAATAAAAATATATTCTTTTAAAGTTGATACTGGGCATATGTTGATATTGCTTTGAAAGTTTGGGAGAGATAATAAGGGCTGTTCACGATTTGGAGCGGAAGTCTTGATTATATCTGTTATAATAATATTTACTTTATCAGATTGAAAAACAATATTTTCTAATTTAAGTAAAGACAATGTCTGTACTCTTTGACCGGTACATAAAGCTAATAATGTAACGAGTTTTTTTTGTAATATTTTCTAATGATAAATTAATATTTGGATACCAAGAAGACAGTTGATTTAGTACTAAATTTGGATCCCAAGTAAATGAATATTTAGGCTTAATATGTTTAGTTTTATAGGCTCCTATTAAGAGGCGTTTAACACAACTGTTATCACTTATCTCTTCTCCTAATAAAAGAGATAATGCAGATCGATGTGTATTTAATGAACCGTAAGAACATCCCTTATTAAATTGCTCGTTTAAGAATCAAAGAAATAATGGAATGGATTTTTCGAAACTATTAATTCATAACCACACTTCTTGAAACAATAACTTCAATGAGACGTTGTACTGGCGAACAGTAGTGTCTGCGAGAGAGGCGAGCATCAACGTGAGAGCCTTTGGTGGGCAGCTGCGCCGGCTGAACGACGCCCGGAGAGCCTCGCGGCACCCAGGGTAAGGCTGGAGTGCAGTGGGTGCTGACTCCATGGCTGGGAAGGCCAGAAGGGGAATACAAGTACCCCTTCGGCTTTATCATCAATGATTTTTCGTATACATTTTAATACAAGAGAAAAGGGAGGAAATGCATAAAAATCCAAGTCAGCACAGCTTATTGTAAATGCATCAACTGCGACTGCATCAGGTTCAGGCTTCCAGGTGACAAATAATTAACATTTGGCATTGGCTCGACTTGAGAACAAGTCGATCTTAATGGGCCCAAAACTATTTACAATAAGTTGGAAAGCGCTATCCGAGAGGGCCCATTTCTGGACTCGAAATCTGCTCGATTTTCTTTGGTGTTAACATAAGAAGCAAATATCCATAAATTGCGTTTTTCACACCATTGCCAAATTTCTCTACTTAAAATATTCAAATGTGGGAACTGAATACCTCCCATCCTATTAATGTAGCTAATGGCGGTAGTATTGTCAATACGTAATAATATTGCGCAATCTTTTCCTTCACTAGCTATACTTTTGAGACCTAACAAAACCGCGAGTAATTCTAAAAAGTTCATGTGATTTTCTTTTTCACTGTTCGTCCATGAACCACTATATTTATTATTTTTGCATACTGCTCCCCGGCCTGTCCTAGATGCGTCGGTGTAAATTTCTGACTTATAATTTTGAGTAATGATTGGACAAGAAATAATATTAATATTATTTTTCCACTACCATAAATCTTTTAGTAATATCTTATTAAGATTCATTTTCACCTCATAGTTTCCTCCGAACTTATTTAAGGCTAAAAACTTTTGTCTCTCTAATATTTTTGTATATAAGAATCTATATTTTGTGGTGGGACAGGCTGCGATCAATACACCTATAAGTTTAGCGAAATTTCGTAATGAACAAGTTTTAAGATTAATGTACCTATTTATTAACTGTGCAATGTTATGCCGCTTATCGCCAGGTAACGTAATAGACATCTGTTCTGTGTTGAACATAAAACCTAAGAATTTGATTGACTTTTTTGGTACAATGTGACTTTTATCGAAATTTACAATAAAACCTAGACAATGTAATAACTTCAAAGTTTCTCTTACATTAATCATGCATTCTTCATATGTATCTCCAATAAGAAGATCGTCTTAATAGGTAGTAGACTTAAAACCTTATTTTCTCAAATGACTCATTACTTCACGCAAATTTTTTGTAAATACCCACGGAGCTACCGATAATCCATACGGCATTGCTGTGAACTCGTAAGTGATCGGCTCAGACGAATCATTTTCTTGGAATTCGAATCGTAGGTACTTTCTGTCACTAACAAAAAACGGCATAAGTAGATATGATTCTTTCATATCTATGTTGGCTAAGTATCCATTACGAGGAATTAATTTCGAGGCTGTTTTATAAGATTCCATTTTAAAATGTACTTTTGTTACGAACTTGTTTAAAGATTTTAAATTTAGTATAAACCTTTTTTCTCCGTTAGGTTTCGGAGCTAAAAATATATTTGAAATAAATTGATCATTTGAAGGAGAACAAGGCTTTTATAGCCCCTAAGTCTAATAATTTATTTATAGCTATTTTCATGTCTCTTTTTCACATGATGACAAATTATTTTTAGGAATAGAATACTGACAAATTTGAGTATCAAATTCATAATTTATCCACTTCAATATAACTTCGTTTTTAGTTACTTTTGTCCAACAATCATAAAATAAATTACTTCGACCTGCATGTACCTTGATTAATGTTGGGTCGGAGCACGCGTCCTGGACTAAGTCTGCGGCTGGAACTTGGCGTTGAACGCAGAGTTCGATTGAGGGCGCCGCTGTGTTTGAGCTGCTATCGGTTTCCTCTGACCTCCCCGCCCCCCCCCTGAACGACGGGTAACGAGGAGGTCCTGTCCAGTTTCCCTGCTGAGACGACCGGTTGACCGTTGATATTTGAGAGGAGACTGTTTTGGCTGGGCCTTTTTTAATTAGGGCTCCCTACTTTACAATGGCTTTACTTGCCTTTATTTTTTCCGGCAACGAACTTCCGAATAAAGTTTCGTCTCTTTCGGAGTCTTGTATAACATGTTTAAAGTTTGTATCCAAATTAGGTAAAATCAGTTTTACCCTATCTTTGGTGAACATAAAGTGGAGGTCTGATAATAGGCAGCATCCATCACTTACGTGACGGAAGGCCTTCATTTTGTTTTCTTCCTTCTCAGGGAGGACGTCCATCTCTCGATTTATGGTGGTAATACCGTACCCCAGCTGTTGCTGAAAGTTTTGGATTTTTTTTTTTGTCACGTGCTCGTGCTATGTCAGTTATGGCTGCTGAGATTTCAGCATTTATTTGAGCTATAATCGTATTGAAAACAAAAGGTGATCGATAAGATCTAATAAAATTTATTAAATTTTACATCATTACGATATTGAGCGGATAACGTGATATATCTATTATAGATTACAAGCATTTTCTGCTCTGATTTTTTAAATAACCTTGGAGGCGACATGTTTATGTCTTATTCATATTAATATAAAACCCATAACGTATTACAGACAACGAGATAAATCTCCTTGAGATTACCCGCATTTTCGATAATCGTATTGAAAACAAAAGGTGATCGATAAGATCAAATAAAATTTATTAAATTTTACATCATTACGATATTGAGCGGATAACGTGATATATCTATTATAGATTACACGCATTTTCTGCTCTGATTTTTTAAATAACCTTGGAGGCGACATGTTTATGTCTAATTCATATTAATATAGCGCCCATAACGTATTACAGACAACGAGATAAATCTCCTTGAGATTACCCGCATTTTCTGTAATCGTATTGAAAACAAAAGGTGATCGATAAGATCAGATAAAATTTATTAAAGTTTACATCATTACGATATTGAGCGGATAGCGTGATATATCTATTATAGATTACACGCATTTTCTGCTCTGATGTTTTAAATAACATTTTTAAACCGAATAAGTAGGTCTTACCTTGTAAGATTTCTTCTTCATCGGAGGAAATAATTCGCTGTTTCCGTTTTTTATTTATTTTTTGTTCCAACTTTTTTATCTTTATATTATAATGTTGAAGCTGTTCTTCTGCTGTACGTTTAGGCATTTTGTAAAAACTTAAGTAAATGATTAAAGTAAATGACGTATGCTTGTTACCACGCACGAAAAAAGAATGAGGGCTTGGCGCGAACCGGGTGGATCATGCCACGCGGCGCCCCACCACAGTGTTTTTTTTATGATACTTTAAATTATGCGAAGTTACCTAGTACCTAAAAAGGACTACCTGTTATATAATATCTGAAGAATGAAGCGACGAAATATAATTGTTACATGGCATCCGTAGTTTACAAGATGCATATTTTTTTTTATAAGTATCAATAAATCTCAAAGAAAGTACCTGTGCTTTAAGTACAGTGATAAACTGTACGAATTCAACTGTTCACCTTTTGGCCTATGTACAGCGCCTTATGTTTTTACGAAAATACTAATGCCGGTTATCGAGTATTTACGTAATCAGGGTTTGTTAAATTACTTGGACGATATTTATTGTGTAGGTAGAACGTATTTAGAATGCGAAAATAACGTTAATAAAACAATGAGTTTTTACAGTCCCTTGGCTTGATTATTAACACCAAAAAAAGTTGTTTGATCCCCAGCAAACAATGTCAATTTCTAGGCTTTATTTTTGATTCCAAACGTATTATTTTAAAACTACCTGATTCAAAAATAATAAAAATCAACAATGCAATTACTGATATGCTAAATAGTTTTTTTTTAATTACGTGAATTTACTCGGCTTATTGGTCTGTTAATTTCTGCTTGTCCTGCCATAGATCATTCTTGGTGGTACACTAAATAATTGGAACGACATAAGTATTTGTATTTGTTGAAGAAAAATTGTTATGAACAACGTATCTTTATTACAGAACTTATAAAGATTGATTTGCGATGGTGGCTTAATCATATACAATCGGACGTTTCCTTTCTTCCTCATTATAACTATAGATCAGAAATATTTTCTGACGCTTCCACTACTGGTTGGGGAGCGTTTTGTAACGGTATTGATGCGTTCGGGTTTTGGAAAGATGATGAATCAAAAATGCACATTAACGAGTTGGAAATTAGAGCAGCTTTATTTTCGCGTTAAAAACATTTGCTAAAGATTTATGCAATTGTGAGATTTTATTAAGAATCGACAATGTTACTGCCATTTCATGTTTAAATAGAATGGGTAGTGTACATCAGTGTAGCTGTATTTAAATAACATTTCCAAAGAAGTTTGGCAATGGTGTGAGCAGCGTAAAATTATGATTTTTGCCTCGTACATTAATTCAAAAGAATTGTAATGCTGATCGTTTATATAGAAAGAAGTTTATTGATACAGAGTAGGAGTTATATGATTATGCATTTAGTGAAAGAATCAAAGTTAGGACGCCCAGAAATAGATTTATTTGCTAGTCGTAGAAATGCCAAGTGCAATGTTTGTTTAACATGGACGACTGATCCAGATGCTTGGGCAGTCGACGCATCCACAATATCATGGCAAAAATTAAGATTTTATGCTTTTCTAACTTTCTCTTTAATTTCAAAGATCCTTCAAAAAATTATTAATGATAAGGCCGAGGGTATTGTGGTAAAAGTATTGGCCAACTCAGGCGTGGTTCGCAGTTTTTAAGAATCTTGTTATCTCCGAAATTATTTCGTTCGAACTCGATGTAAATCTTTTGAATTCTCCTTTCAGACAGTCTCACTACTTGCATCGCAGCCTGCGACTGGTTGCCGCGAGGTTGTCCGGGAACTCTTATTACGAAAATCATTTGCACCATGGTCCGTAGAAATTATGCTTTATTCATTGTCCGAAAACACGTACAGACAGTATGACTGTGCTATCAAAGCTTGGATAGTGTTTTGTAAGGCGCTTTGCACACGTAGCAACTTAAGTTTACAAAACTGACAACTTAGTTGAGGCAACCATCAACTTTTTTAGAAATTGCCACTTGCTACAACTAGAGAATCTGCAATTGATGCAACTGGTAACCTTGTTGAAGCAACTATCAATTTTTGTAAATGTTCTAAAGGTTTCCAGTTGCAGCAACCACAAATTGGCCTTTACGGTTGTCGCAATTTTATGTGAACCTGGTCCACTCAGTATTACGATGGACACCGGAGAGACAGCACTCGTTTACATTATATTACGTCGGCGTCGCCGACACGGTGGCAACTACAACAAATTATTCGCAGCAATCGTCGGTTTTGGATTTATCCCTTCTTGCAAGATAGGACTAGATTTATTAACATAAATGAGCTTCAGAAACATAATGACAAGTTTAAACAATATTTTAAAATGTCTGTTTACATATTTAATAAGTTGCTGGAAAGTGATTTAAAACGACAGAATACAGTGATGAGGGAAAGTACTACATTGGTTGAAAAGTTCGCGGCCTGGCCATTAATAAAAAAACTTTTGTTATTTTTTCTGCCGTCATTATAACTGTCATTATTCAATTGTCAGCCTGCGAATTTTCAATTTGATATGTTGTTTAAATAAAATTTTACGAATCACTACATAGTATAAAACAAAGTCGCTTTCTCTGTCCCTATGTCCCTTTGTATGCTTAAATCTATGAAACTACGCACCGGATTTTGATGCGGTTTTTTTTAATAGATAGAGTGATTCAAGAGGAAGGTTTATATGTATTATAACATCCATGAAATAGTGGAGAAGTACTGTTATTTTTGAGGTTTCTAATGTGATGTCGTAAATAATTTCATTTTTTCCGCTTACATTGCAAACGCAGGCTGAACCCTACGAGTTTTATCAAAATAATGTACTAAGTATTGTACACATTGAAAAGGTCTACAGAAAAGTCCGTGATGGTATATGTCAATCTCTTATGGATAACCCACAATAACTTTTTTTTGTCATTTACTTTTTACGACAAATAATGGCAAATTTTTGAAGCGGTTTTAACCAATACAGCATTAATCCTTAACCAATTAAATACCTTGAATACATTGTTCATTTAATATAGATCTATATGGCCCTTTACACCGTATGATTTAAGTGAATATTTTCGAAGATATTACAGATTTAAAAATTGCGGGACGTAGCGTTTGCGGCGGTACCGGCGGCGGGCCGTGCGAAGCCGGGGCGGGTCGCTAGTATAAATATAAATACGTGTGTAGAACAAATTTTCACTAATGGAGAAATTTGAACAACGTGCTGTGATTAAATATTTGTATAAAAAAAGATTGACACCAAAGGAGATCCATGATGACATGCAAACAACATTAGGGAATCTGCCCCGTCTTACACCACTGTGAAAAAATGGGTTGCAGAATTTAAACGTGGACGAGAGAACATCGAAGATGACCCTCGCTCCGGCAGGCCAATGAGGTCTACGACCGAAGAAAACATCAATAAAGTGTGTGATCTCATATTGAAAGACCGTAGATTGACTATCAGAGAAATTGCAGACACTATAGGCATCTCATATGAACGAACGCAAAACATCATTGTCCATGAACTCGGCTTTTCTAAGGTTTCGGCTAGGTGGGTCCCCAGATTGCTTTCAGTAGAGCAAAAGCGAATTCGACTCACGATTTCTCGCGAATGTATGGAGATGTTCGAGGCTGATCCACAAGGTTTTCTTGACAGATTTGTGACAATGGATGAAACCTGGGTTCATCACTATACCCCAGAATCAAAACAACAATCCAAACATGGAAAAAATCAGGTGAACCAACTCCGAAAAAAGCAAAGGCAATTCTGTCGGCTGGCAAGGTGATGGCATCGGTTTTTTGGGATGCTAAGGGTGTCATTATGGTGGACTACCTTCCAAAAGGCGAAACAATAAACTCTGCGTACTATAGCACCCTTCTGCGCCGTTTACGTGAAGAAATTAAACAGAAACGCCCAGGATTACTGAGAAAGAAAGTGTTGTTTCACCAGGACAACGCCCGAGTCCACACGTCTGTCGAGTCTATGGATCAAATTCGTGATTGTGGTATCGAATTGTTGCCACATCCAGCTTATTCTCCTGATTTGGCACCTTCGGACTTTTATCTGTTTCCAAACCTGAAAAAACACCTCGGTGGGCAGAAATTTTTAACGAATGAAGAGGTCGAAGCCACTGTTAACCTGTATTTTGAAGACCTTGAGGAATCTTTTTTTAAAACAGGTATGGAAGCTCTGGAAAGCAGATGGAAGAAGTGCATAGAGCTAAATGGAGATTACGTCGAAAAATAAAAATATTTTTGTATATACTTTATTCTGTTTTCTTGACTAGGCCGCGAACTTTTCAATCCACCCTCGTATATACCCCAAAGAACGACTTGCTATTGCTGATTTTAGAAACTTTTGTTAGCTGCGATTGTCAGTTGCAAAAACCAGCAACTTAATCAAAGTTGCTAATTGCGAGTTGCTGCAATCAGAAACTAACTCCTAACTAGAATTGCTGGGTACGCAATTCCATTGGAATAATATATGAACAGGGAGTTGTCAGTTGTCGGTTGTCGCAACAAGGCGCATGAAGTTTATCGTCTGCTAAGCGCCTAATACACAACAATATGATTATAGATTAATCAATGAACGTTCAGTCATTCAGTTCCTAACTTCTTGTTTTGATTTGGGAGCCAAATATGGCACTATAAATTCGTACAGATTGGCATTATCTTTTCTACATGGAGGAGCTTTAGATTACACTTGTATTAAACGATTTATGAAAGGAGTCTTCAGACTACGGCCTTCAAATCCTAGATACAGTTTAACCTGGGACCCTACAGTAGTTCTTAATTATCTTTCACAGCAATAGCCTAATGAGAGCCTTAGTCTGGAAATCTTTCTTAAAAGACACTGACTCTGTTGGCCTTAGTAACTGCACATCGAATCCAGACATTTTCCAAAATAAGATTAGAAAATATAGAAATCAACACAACAAATATTATAAATAAAATTCCTGATTTATTAAAAACCTCTAAACCCGGTGTCAATCAACCTGTTTTAATTTTACCGTTTTTTGATGAAAATCCATAAATCAGTCCTGTAAGATGTTTAAAAGAATATTTAAATCAAACTGTACATTTACGTAAAAACGATAACGTTTTCCTTTGCGTTTTACCCTACCCTAAAAATTAGAAAGTGAATATATTCAGGAATGTGTTCATTTGGCTTTCAACAAATGAGTCGGAGTACACCAAGAAGGATGGATCTTGGTGGGGAGGACCGTGAAGGGTGTGGTTAGTGTTGCCAACAATAAAAAAAAATTAATTAGTTCTCTCAATCACCGTGCGAAGGCTGATGCGTGGCACCACATACTACAATATATAAACTCAAATCGCGTCGAATGAAGCTGTCACATAATTTCAATCGAACTTCACTTTGCAAGTTCGTTTGATTGTCAAATATACAGGGTGTCTCAGAAACGACACGTTTCCTTGACACTGGAGGTAGATGAAAATAAATGCTATGAGATAACATCAAAACAGTTTAGGGAAAGTTCTCTGATTTTCGAGATATTACCACTTCTGTGATTTTTGAAGTGATTTCCACATTTTGGTCCTTTTTTGCCAACAGCTGCAAAAAATATATGTTTACGCACTTTTTATTTTTACTACGTCTATCTTTATTAGTCACTGAAAATAATCCAGTAATAATGTTGATAAGTGCTAGAACCCTATGCTAAGAAAAGAGATCAATATTCATAATTTATTCCGTTTCGAAAAAACTCGACTAGGTGGCATGGAAGAAAAACGTCCTATCCTTACAATATAATAAAAAAAAGTTTAACTGAACAATGTAAAAAAAAATGTATGGCATTTATGGTGCACATAAGTACAAAGCACATTTTTGAACAATAATAAGTAAATCTCATACCACAATTAAACTTAGATACCTACCCTAACCTTACTTTACTAAGAACTACTTTCTTATAAAACTGCGTAGAAAATACATTGAACAAACATAACTACCTTTTGACTACAAAGTTTTACTGCTCAGGTCATCTAAACATTGCGATCTACTATTATTTTGCTTATAATGGGTAACATAATGTACTATCGAAACAACTGAATTATGACCCACAAACAAGCTCATTTTGGCAAATCGTCTAAATGCTAGTAGGTCGAAATTTTCTTGAAGATTAGTATTTGCTGCTTTGTGAACTTTGTTTTATTTTCTTTTTATTAGGTAAAGATTCATGTCAAGGAGATAGCGGAGGACCCCTAGTTATTCAAAAGAACCTTGTCGTCGGCATCGTTTCATTTGGTCAAGAATGTGGGAGTAAAGTTTTGCCTGGAGTGTACACAAAAGTTTCCAGCTTTACACCATGGATAAGAAAACATGTATGTAACGTCATTTTGTATACTCTTATCGGTTGCATATTAGTAAATCAAAACTTTTCTGAGCAAATTTCAAAAGAACAACGTACAAATCAACAAAAACAACAAAAACATTTAAAACAACGATGATAATTTTATCAAAAGTTCATCTTACCGAAGTCTGGAATATCAATGTTTATAGTATATTATGTAACAAGTGAGCTAAGTTGCTAATGACATTCGAGCCGAGACTGTAATTAGCAACGCTCACGAGTCACATACGACGTTTTTCAACACACTTGTGAGTAAAAGACAGACATACGTGGTCATAAAATTTATTTGAAGCAGTTTTTGAAGGTACAGTTAACAAACTTATATTCTACATTATTATTTGAAGTGCTGCTAGCCAGCTCGTCCTGAGTGTATGTCGGCGACATAGACAAATCACTGGAATGATTTGGCATCAAATAATTAGTGCTAGATGTCGACGGTTGTGGTTCAAAGGACAAAACTTCTTCTGCTTCGGCTCTAAGTTAATACCGCCTGGACGCGCGCGCTCAGCGGACCCCCGAGCGCCGCGCCGGTCAGTAGCCCTGTCTCATTACACGTACACACGCTATTGTTGCTTGGAGGCGCTGTGCGGGCCGCTGCTGCTGCTGGCGCGCCGCCTGGACGCGCGCGCTCATATATTTAATGTTTAACCCAGTTCAATAAAATATGCTCTGTTTACTCGCATGTAATTTGCACTAAGGTACAATTCAACTTTGTAGGATTCATTATATTATACACTAGGGTATAATATATTATGCACACGTTACTTATAGCCCAGTTAATAGTTCTCAATGCAATAGAATAAGGCTCACTTTACGAGCAAGTGTGTTGAAAAACTATTTATTACACTATTGACCAAATTGTTCAAATGTCAAAATGGATTATTGGATAAATTATTTATTATCAAATGGATTAACTGAAAAAGGTATTATCAATATTCCACTTAAACCTTATTTGCGTAGAGCGATGCGAGGCGGTTGCCACCCGAGCAAAGCGAGGCGGACGCTACCCGAGCGAAGCTAGTCGTCAACTACAGCCCCGACATTGTTAATTCCTTAACCAGGTAGTCCACCACCACCAAACTTAAAAATACATTTAATTGAAGAAGAAATCTTTTGTGATTATAAAATTTGATTAGTTATGATTTGGTACTTATATTTACATCTAGCAACTTTTATTCAGTCGTCTTTTGTGATTATTTATTTTGAGTAGTAATGATTTTCTATTTTAAAATTACATCTAGCGACTTTTGATCAGTCGTTCATTTGATGTCACATATATTGGATTTTTTAAATAAAACATCTGGTCATTTAAATTTTGTTATTTCATGTATTGTTCTTTTGAAATTTGCTCGAGAACGTTTTGATATTCTAATATGCAACCTTCTTATCAACTCACCCAGTTCAAATAAAAATAGAGTTTAAAGTCTTAATAAAGACATCACTATGCAATACTTACCACAAGTTACTAAAAAAAATCTTTTTTCGTTGGTAACTTGTTATAAAAGCATGGTTAGGAACGTGGACAAGGGCCACTAGCGGTGATGTGTTGCGGTAATGCTTTATGCACGGTAAGTCCCTTTCCAAAGCCATGTGCTGTGATATTCGACCTCATATTTACGTACTATAAAATGAGGTTGAGGCCAAACATAGGTTCATTCACCATTCAAACAATCAAGAAATCCATATGTCTACCGATTAAAATATACCACCTACTGATTTCGGATACTTATAAACCGTACTAACGAAAAACGCAAAAAAGAGAAACCGCAACAAATGTTTATCATAAGAAAAATACGTAAACTATTAAATTATTTTTTTTGCGGATTATTAGGAAGATATTGGCTGTTTATGTTTCGTTGCATTTCTTGCAAATATAAAGGTGTATGGTAATTAAGCACGAGTAGCGCAAAGAAGCCGCTTAGCTGTGCCACCACCACCTCCACAATTTCCATTCAAAGTCTGATCGCAACGTTGCCACTTCGTGCAGTAGTTAATCAGCCGTTAATCGGCCGGTACGTTTGTTGTTTTGAGTTTTTTTATGTGCGCTTTCCACGTAGTAATCATATAGAGGAATCGCCCTACCCCGTTTTCTCTAGTGACTCAAGTAAACCCTACGGGCGGGATGTGGGAGGAGTAAGCGGTTGGTTATAGCCAATCATAGCCAAACTGGCGATGGCCTTAGTCACTAAGTAGCGAGTTGTAAAAACCGGTTGAAACATAAGGTTAAAATATTCAAATGATCATCAAAAAACTTTAGCTATATTTTACTAGGTGGCTCTAGCTTTTTAAAGAATTTTCTTTCGTCTTCAATATGTTCTAAATCTGTCTAAATAAAAACGACATAAAAGTATTTCTACATGAAAATCACCTACGCAATAAATAACCTAATTCAAAAAAAGGAGGTTCTCAGTTTGACCTGTAAGTATGTATGTATGTTTGTCCGCGATTTTCTCACGTTTGGCTGAACCGATCTGGATGCGGTTTTCAGAAAAAGATTTGTTATGTTTAGGAGAAGGTTTTAGTATATTGACCAACTTTAAAAAATAAGGTTCTCAATTTATTTGTTTATATTGTATTAGAGATAAGCCGAATGTTCGGCCGAACATTCGTATTTCGTACAACATTTGTATTGAGCCGAATGTTTGATTGATTTGCCGAATAATTACCGAATACTAGCAGTTTCCCGCATATTTACCTGCACAACTTCTGATTAAAAGTAGCCAACTTACAAAGAGGAGTTTAACCTGTATGTTAATAATGTTTGTCATCGATTACCTTACGTTTGGCTGAACCGATGTTGATGCGGTTTTTAAAAGGATATTTGTCCCATTTAGGAGAACCTTTTACCTTTTATTTAATTTCAATTTAGGGCTAGCTTTTAGTTTTGTCATAGTAAGTTAGTTTCCATATTTGTAGATATACGTGATAGATTTTTTAGTGATAAGTTTTGGATAAGTTCTTAGCTGACTGTTCGCATGAAGATTGTTTTAAGTGATCTTTTCGTTTGTCAGTTTCTGCAGCACGAGCATGCTGGCGATACCTAGACAAGACCATCTCGTGCTGCATCAAGTCGTCGTTATTTTTCGTTGGGATTTAATTCCTCTTCTTTCTTAAAGCGTCCTTCTCCATAGTTTTCTACCTAGGCCTATAGGTAAAACGTATATAACAATAGTAGGTAGGTCAAAGTCATGATTTTACAGTACCAAAACATCACATTACCAGAAGAAGTATGTAGTTACTGATACCAGAACTAGCCCAAAACTTATCACTAAAAAAAACTATCTGCTATCACTAATATATATATATATATATACTATATATAACTGTAGAACCTAACTAACTATAAAAAAACTAATATCTAGCCCAAAACAAAAACCTAACACTAAAAAGTATGAAATAAAAAATAAATAAAAAAAGTCATAAAACCAAAACCAAAATGAAAGCAAAGTAATTATTTCTTTTTAAGAAAAAGTAAAACCAACCCACTAAAAATGTTTAAATAGTTTTTATAAACGCCATCCTATTCCTGTTTCTATTCCATCCCTATTACTACTCCGTATAGTTAATTTCTGCCAAAAATCAATTAATATTAATGAATGTAATAAGAACATTAACAATATATCTGGGTAGGTATTTACATAGTTTTTGAAGTCGGTGCCAAACCAAATTTTTAGGACAACAAAGCACACTGCATCAGAAGTACTAACATAGTTACATGTTTTGTATAATTATAAATTAAATAAAACTGTTAATATTGTAAGGAAATCGAAATGGGGAGGGCGCTGTCCTCTAAAATACAGACTGTCTAATTTAGGGGCCAGACATTTCACTTGGGTGCTACGTTTTTTTTTTGCAGAAAAAATACCCAAAGGCACACACTTGAGGAACACACGTCGTCGTCGTCGCGTCGTCGTGAGTGGATGTAATTCGTTGATACGTTCGCCTTATAATTTTCTCTGTTTGACAGCAGTCTTACTTTTATTGGTTTGGCACCGACTTCAAAAACTATGTTACCTACCCAAATAAATTGTTAATGTTCTTATTACATTCATTAATATTAATTAATTTTTGGCAGAAATTTACTATACGGGGTAGTAATAGGGATGGAATAGAAACAGGATGGCGTTTATAAAAACTATTTAAACATTTTTAGTGGGTTGGTTTTTTGAATTCGGTTCACTTTTTCTTAAAAAGAAATAATTAGTTTGCTTTCATTTTGGTTTTGGTTTTATGACTTTTTTTTTATATCTACGCGTGTACACACTTCGAAGAAGTGTCTCTAGTACGGAGTTGCTTAAACTATTGAGGTTGTGACGTCACAACAACTCAGATTTGAAGATTTGTGCATCTTTGCTTACAGCACCTCTACTATATAAATAATAAATTAAATCCCCAGACAATCTCACCAAATACATGTCTCCAAAGTAAGCATAGCTAGTGTTATGGGATACGATGTAGCGAACTAGGGGCGAACCTAGAATTTAAATACATAAATAGATAAACGGATTTTTTTGTTGTGTTCGGGAATCGAACCCATAATCACTGGAATCTGAAGCAGACAGGTTTACCCCACCGCCAAGGTGGTCGTTATATATGCTTTGGGGCATTTTCTCATGCCACATATTCATTATAAACTTTATAGAAATAGTTATAAACCGAGTGATATTTTTTTACAGTCCCTACCCGTGGAGGTGCGTGTACATCAAGTTAAAATAGAAGATAAGTATTGGAGCGAGTAACCATTTCATTAACGTCATTTTTTCATATTAAATTAGTTCAAAATTTTGCAGATGAGACTTGAAAAATAACGAAATTAATAATAATTCTTCTGAGTAGGTCTTTTAGAAATAGAACTTTAGGGTGATTTCTGTTTCAACATTACAAGGCAGTGCGTGTTGATTGTATGACACGATTGTATGACACTTTAAACTTAATTATAAGCTAGTTTAAGTGTCTTTGCATATAGTTTTCTTGCTTGGTGGTAGGATCCCTTCTGGGTCCGCCTGGCTAGCGACCACCCTTTATATAAAGTCTGCCGCCAAATGTTACCGCTCCGACGGTAATGTGTTCCCGCAATATTGTATAAAGAGCCAGTTCCTTCCTAAACCCGTGTGCTTTCATCTTCGACCTCATCGTCACTTACCATCAGGTGAGATTGAGGTCAAACGCGGGTTTAGTCACTTATAAAAAAAAAGGTCTTTTAGAAATAGAACTTTAGGGTGATTTCTGTTTCAACATCACAAGGCAGTGCGTGTCTTTACGGATGACATAAATAAGTTAATAACTATGGCGAGTAAAATATACTACGAGTTTTTTCACAAAAAAAAACGGTTGTATGACACTTTAAACTTAATTTTAAGCTAGTTTAAGTGTCTTTGCATATAGCTTATATGTTTAATATGTATTGTTAACATTATTCTGAACAAAAATTTTTAATCTTTACCCTCAAGTGGAAAGACATAAACAAATCAAGTTAAATTTACCCTAATTACAATTTCTTATTCACTTGTGTTTAGACTATCGTTACGAACGGTTCTCGATATTTTTACTACTTTTTTGAGTTTTATCATTAGAACTCATTACAATGTCACGTATTCGGCACCATATGCGCATAAAAACAGCTTCTAGAGCACTAGTATTGCTGCAAGAGGGAGAATCTCAACGACCAGTAGCTCTACGCCTAGGTGTTTCGCGGCGATCTATCCGAAATATTTAGGCTCACAACCAGGACACTGGTAGAGTTGTTAGAAGATGCATCATTTTTAGATTTTCGTCGGTTCGATTTCCTGGCAAAACGAGCGAATTTTCGAAAATCTTCGAAAGCATTTTTATTTCTTTTCCAAAATAAAGTACTTAATGTTTCTTTGCAGTAAAATTTACTATCTCTTTTATTCCACCCTGTATATTGGCGAGTTAACAGTTTTAATTTGAAATATTCAAAAAAAAACTAAATCAACTGAATTATTTGTATACCTACGTTAGGTGAATATTGAAATGACCTAACAATATAGTAGAGAAAAAATCTTTTGCTTTCGGGCAGAATTTCTTCGAATTCTTTCCCAAACTGCTTGGACAACATTTTTCGTAAAAACACTACGTGGACGGCCAGATGTTTTTCTGTCACAAACAGAGGATGTCTTATTGTGCCTATTAATAGCCCGGTGCACAAACATTACACTTATACCAAGCATATGGAGAGTTTTAAACATTGCAGTTGTGCCATACCTACTTTGTATAATGCAGTCACTGCGATTCGGTTCTCTTTACACCCAGATCCACTTTAATAACTCCAAATATTGTACAATGTATTGAAGCCAAAATGAGATAACATCATGGTTGTCTGGTAGACTCAGGCTACTCAGCGATAAGACCGCCAAGTTTTTATGTTTAATGTAAGTGTTCTTTTTTCTTTTACTGTACCTTTATGTACTGAAGTGTAAATAAATAAATGAAAAATCTTATAAAATGACGGATTCCAAATTCAAATGTAATATTTTGTTTATTTTTAATAGTAAAAGTATATTTTTTTAAATCCCCAGACAATCACACCAACTACATGGCCTCAAAGTTAGCTAAGAGTGTGTTATAAGATACCATGTAGCGAACTAGGGGGGAACCTAGAATAAAAAATACATATATAGATAAACGCTCAAATCCGGACCATTTTTTTTTGTTCCGTGTGGGAATCTAACCCGCAACCACTAGCGTCTGAGGCAGGTTTGCTCCATCGCCAAAGTGATCGTCAAATTTATGGCCAGACTTAGCGGATATTCTTATTCTCAGTATATATAATAGATCCATAAAGTGTTAATAGATAATTGTTCTTATTTTTGTTTCAGAACAAACCAAAACCACCCAAAGCTCACGCTGTCTCTGTGCATATTGGAACCGTGTCACTAATCTCATCAATTGTTATTTCTTTATTACAAATGTACAAATAAGTGCTTTTTAGTTTTATTTTATTTGAAGTCGTGAAAGAAATAAAAGATTATTTTTTATGAAAAAAACATAAATACTACTTAATGTCTCATCGAAAGATTTATTGAGTCATGTGGTTTCGTGGCGTGCGCATTTTCTCACATAACTTTTCTATTCCTATCATCGGAGGTCCGAAAATTTTTCTCATACCATTTAAAGTCATAATGATCATTCTTCATAATAATTTTAAAAACTAAATATTAAAAAATATAATCATTGAAATTCATAATATCACTAATTATACACTTTGTTTTTACTAATATTTTGTTTTAATATATTTGCTTATACTAATGATCAAAACTCATAATCATTCGAATAAATAACTTTAATATTCATAAATGTGTTTAATTCTAATATTTGTTTTTATAAATTTCTTAATCATAATAGTTTTTATCCATATTATTGAAAATCATAACATTTTTCATTCTAACTATCTTTATTCCTAAATACTAAGTTCCTAATGTTCATCGTTCCGAATCACTCAAATTCATAATACTGGAAGTGATAAACATCTATTTGTTTGTTTTGTATATTTTCTCAACATAATCAATCGTCTTTATCACTATTATTAAAATTCATACATTTTTTTATTTAGATTTATTTTTATTCATAATTATAAAAATTACGCGTGTACCTGTAGATGTAGGTAACTAAACTATTTTTATCATACAACTCATACTTAGTTTCAAATTTGTTCAAAACCTTATTTGTCGACCCCTTAACCACGTAGTCTTCTTGGATCGACCCTAGAGTGTTTTTGTAAAGCCGGAGGCGCGGAGGGAGAGCAGCCCTCGCCCGCCGTGACAAAGCGCACACAGCGTGTTTGCGCTTTGTTACGCGAGGGCGTTGGGGCTGCATTTCCCGTAGCGCCGGAGACGTTCCACATCTAAATAGCTACCGCAAAGACTGATGGTAGAAAATCTTTTCTTAGTATTGCCTTAATTAAAATAAAAATTATGATAATTGTCTTTTATGAAATAAGAAATTCTAAACAACGACGTTATGAGTTGAAGTATTTTCTTAGTAACAAAATTATTAATAAGAGCAATATGATCATTGAATGTTATGAAGAAAAAAGATCTGAAAAATAAAATTATGATTTTAAACTGGTTCTTGGTAGTAACATTATTTATAAAAAAAATATGATCACTAACTGTTATGACAACCGTTGGTAGGAATAAAAATGTATGAATAAAAAAAGTATGAAAAATAAAATTATGAAGAGTGATGAACAAAAATCGGTAGTAAGACAAAAAATATGAATTAGAATTTTATGTGAGCCGATATGGACCCGGTTTCGTGTTTAGTTCGCCAGTAGAATTTTTCATCAATCGTATTTACCTTACCTTTTTGAAAATTCTATTAAAAACAAATGTTGGGTAACAGTTTAAACAAGAAATCAAAAATACTCAAAAACCATTGGTCCCTGAATAAAACACTAAGAAGCCAAGTTTTGTCAAATAGTCGTATGAGTCTTATTTTAGAAGTATTATGATAAAGGTATCATATTATCTTTCATTGGTACCTTTTACAGAACTCATCCACAATGACTAGGTACAGTCAGCTACAAAAAATGATTACTTTACTTTACGAACTTCTATGATTTGTTGTTACAACTGCACATAAAAGTTAATCAATATAAGTCGTTATTGAGGCACAATATGATGAAAAGCGCCTTTGAAAGGAAACTGAGTAAGCCTTGGCCACAGGATAGCGCAGCGTTAACAGGTTGTTTGGTATCAAAAAATATCTCATTTTTTTCTTTTTCAAATATAAATAAAACCGCTAAAAATATAGTGTTTAAAATGAAAATTAATTCAAGATATGAAAATCTTAGTATGGATGAATAAATCATAATATATTTGAAAATACGCTAAGTAAAATTGAATAAATAATAAATGAGAATCGTTATAAGATTAAATGAAGGTAAACAGACTGTGTAAGTATTATTTTAAATAATTAAAATAGGTGAAATTCATTATCAGGTTTGGCGATACTAGCTCGCTCTGAGTGAGTGAAGTAAACTATGGTAATTGACTCGTTCAGTAAGTCAGTCAATCTATTTATTTGTTCCTTCGTTTGTTTGGTATCTTTCCTAGCGCTTGAGTTTTTTCATGGTTTTGCTAGTTTTAACGACTTCAGCTATTCATACGGACTTATTATAAAAGACTATTTTTTTGCTTGCCTACTGGATCCTGAGATCCCGCATTACACGACGACTTTTGGATTTGTTCATTGGACTTCTGATTTTGCATTTCGACGTGGATCGCAGTAATAATTGGGGCATTGCATTTGGTCGCTGTGCAGCTTTCTTAACAAAAGTGAAAGTTGTATCTATCAATTTATTAGTTGTGTATAGTTGTTCAAGAATTATAACAAATAACTAAATATAGGTAATCTCTTTAAATGCCCTATCTTATACAGTATGCTATCTAAGTAAAATAATATGCTATCTAAGTAAAATATGCTACTATTAATTTTTATTATATACTCTCTAAATGATTCAAAATAAAATAATTTATGTATAGATCTTAACAATGAAAAAAAGAATAGCTTTTGAAAAATAACTCTAATCTCACTTAACTTATTTGTATGCCTACAAACAAAATGATGGATATCTCAATTCCTCAACACTGGCTTGTCTTGAAATTTTCGGTGATGAATCATGATAATCTACAGGGTTATTGGTAATTAGACCGGATCCTTTTTAGGGGTGGTAGAGGATGTCATTTGCAACAATTTGACTATACATTGTGATATCCGGAAATGGCTCATTTTTTTTATATTATTTTTTTTTAATTTTTTTTAGGATATCCAGTTTTCCTACTTAAAAATTCAATAAAAAAAAAAGTAATAAACCGATTTCAATTCTGTTTGCAGTTTTAGAGAGACCTTGTTACAGCTCTTAATAATAAATAACAATATCATACTAATGTGGACCCATCCAGAAACTAGAGGCTGTTTCATAAAAAATTTTAAATTATTTTTATAACATTGTTTACAAAAACAATTATTTTCTCCACAAAAACGCTAGTAAATTCCGTCTGCATTTTATTTAAAAAACATCTACACTTTGTTAGCTATCCAACGAGGTTAAAAAATTGGTGCTTTATTACACAGTTGCAGAAATAATGCGATTACAAAAGACTCAGGTAGAGACATTCCGAGAAAGGGTTTTAGACGGTATCCATGAGAAGTAGTTATGGAAGAAATACTTTCTTAATTTAACTTAATTTATTTTGAAGAAATAAAAGATTATGATTTTGTAATTATTGTGTATTTATGATTTTTACAGTACATTCTCAAAATGTGAGCCCCTATTTTGAATGCAGAGACGCATACGTTTGCGTAAATTACTTTTAACGACACTTGTCTTTAAGTTCATTTTAATTTTTTCTGCTGCATTTATTATGCGCTGTTTTAATTCTTCGATGGTTGCCACAGGTCCAGGAGTCTCGTCGTACACCAAGCTTTTCATGTGACCCCATACGTAGTAGTCGACAGGAGTCAAGTCGGGACTCCTGGCCGGCCACGGAATGGGTCCTCCTCTGCCAATCCACTTATTGGGAAACTGACGATTTAGCCACTCACGGACGCTTAAACTAAAATGTGCGGGGCAACCATCATGCTGGTAAATCATGTTCCTTCGGGTTTCAAGAGGTACATGACTGAGTAACTCATAAAGTTCGTTTCGCAAAAAAACTTCATATGCTTCTCCATTGAGGTTGTTGGGCAGGAAAAAAGGGCCGATCAATTCATCCTTAATAATGCCCATCCACACATTAAGGGAAAACCTTCTTTGTGATCCTTTTAATCTTTTCTTGTTTGGGTTACCGTCTTCTTTTGGGGCCCAATAATGAATATTATGGTAATTCGTTAATCCATCTTGATCGAATTTGGACTCGTCGGTCCATAAAATTTTTAATAAAAAATTGGCATCTTCCATGTCTGTATTCAACATGAATCTGCAAAATTCGACTCTACGTGCAGGATCTCCGTCTTGTATAACTTGTACCGGAGTCAAATGATACGGGTAGAGTCTTGACCCGTGCATTGTGTTCCATATTTTCCATTGCGACATGCCAAGACGTCGTGCAATGACGTTTGTTGAGGTCGTCGGATCTTGCTCAAACATGCGAATTATCTGTTCCTCTTCCTCCGATTGATAAATACGAGGTCGTCCAGCATCGCTTTGTCGTCTTTGAACACGACCAGTTTCTCGTACTCGCCGGTAAACTCCGTCAAACACACTCATATGGGGTAAACGGCGCTCTGGAAATCGAGACTGATATTCCGTTCGAGCATGTGTACTGACGCCATTGGCAAAACCATAGCAAAAGAGTATGTCCGCATACTCTTCGTTTGTGAACTCTCGAACACGAGGTAGGTGGTCGCGGGGCTCCGCAGCCATGATCAGGTCCTTTAGTATAAGCCAAGTCGTCGGGTAAGCAATCAATCACAGAGTCCAGTTCACTAGCCGAATCACAGAAAAAGAAGTTACACAAGTCCAATAACGTTAGCAAGGTCGAAGTTTTATCGTGATAAAGGGTTGAAAAGAGCGTCTAAACAGTACGAAGTGCCTGAGCAAACTGGGTTCACATTGTTCGTGCAACAAACACAAGCAAGAGCGAGACGGCGCATTCAACATGGATACCTTAGTCTAAAACCCTTTCTCGGAATGTCTCTACCTAAGTCTTTTGTTATCGCATTATTTCTGCAACTGTGTAATAAACCACCAACTTTTTTACCTCGTTGGATAGCACACAAACTGTACATGTTTTTTAAATAAAATGCAGACTGAATTTACTAGCGTTTTTGTGGAGATAATAATTGTTTTTGCAAACAATTTTATAAAAAAACTTATTATTTTTTTATGAAACAGCCTCAAGTTTCTGGATGGGTCCACATTAGTATGATATTGTTATTTATTATTAAGAGCTGTAACAAGGTCTCTCTAAAACTGCAAACAGAATTGAAATCGGTTTATTACTTTTTTTTTTATTGAATTTTTAAGTAGGAAAACTGGATATCCTAAAAAAAAATTAAAAAAAATAATATAAAAAAAATGAGCCATTTCCGGATATCACAATGTATAGTCAAATTGTTGCAAATGACATCCTCTACCACCCCTAAAAAGGATCCGGTCTAATTACCAATAACCCTGTATACATTTAATAAAATGGTAGGAAAGTCAAAACTGTACATTGAATATTTTTTTAAAAGAATACTTGGGGTATGATCTACAATCGAAACAGAAACAAAAAATATAGTTTTTAGAATTTTTGTCTGTTTGTCTTTCCGGGATAAACTCAAAAAGTACTGCATGGATTTACTTCAAATTTGGCATGAAGATAGTTAAGAAGTCGGGTCAACATATAGGCTACATATTATCACGCTAGCAGTATTATAATCGTAGGTGCGTTTGGTGCTGCATAGCGTTCACGCAGACGACGTCGCGGGCAGCAGCTAGTATTTTATATAAAAAAGCAAATGTCATGTTGTTAACACCGTGGCCCAGAAATGTTCTTCATCGTTCTGTCTCCTTTTAATGTGTTACTCAACTTTTGTAGCTGACTACTATTTCAGGTAAAATGTCGGAAATGTTAATATCCAGGGCCATTGATGATAATATTTCTATCAGTCGACTAGCCAACTAGCGACGTGCAAACAAAGAGACTTACATAGATCTACTGCTACCTAGCTGTTAAAAGAAAACAAAGGACGCTTTTCATAGAGATATTCTTTGAAATTACTACTGTTTTACGTCTCCACACTTAAGTTTTGAGTGTCTATTTAGTGACTTTTTTATTTAGTGTCTTGGTGTAATATTGGTCAAGCCAGTAGGTGCGAGTGCGTGGGAGTGAAGGAGGTCTCGATCCACTCGATTTGTTTTTTTTTTATTCCGATTAGTTGTTTTATACCGCTCCACGCCATGTTTTGTAAAGTTTCGAAAATTCCTACTTTTTCACAGTCGTAGGCATCATGTTTTGATTTTAGGTATGTACTTCTATCAAACTTTAAAAAAATGAATTGCTAGCATAGTGAAACAAGTAAGACACAAAAACTGTTTATGACAAAAAAATACAAAAAATGCTCCAAATGTCCTTCCCCTGCTCTTATGCAGGTTCTGCATGTCCTGCTGCATCAAGGTCACCAGAGGTCTTAACGAAAAATTACATGAGATACTGCTAAAAACTAACTGCTAATTATTTTAAAATTTTGTAATAAAATGGTTACTATTGCACCTCTACAGGATAACTATCATAATTATATAAGGGATCAATATTGTCTCTGTGTGTACTGAATTATAATATGAAAAACACCAAAATAGTAGCCAGTCACTCCAGATACTAAATTTTTTGAGCATTGCATTCTAAGAAAAGCGATTAGGTTTTTGTTTGAATTTTCCAATCCTGCGATAGCTTCATGATTATAAGGCGTACAGTTTAGTTTCTATATTTGCAATAAACTACAAACCGTTCATAAAACGACATAAACTCAGTTCCTTTATCTGTGATTATTTCCTTTGGTATCCCATATCAAAGCATAAAGTTTTTTACGAATGCCTTGGCCACTAATTCCGATTCTTTTGTTTGTAATGTACAGGCCTCAATTTATTTGCATAGATTGCACTGTAATGTCAAAATACATTAATAATTATAACTATTTAACTCTGGCTCGCTTGCACAGAGCAGGGCTAGCGTTAAAAAAGTTGACTTGAACCATCCAGGGTTAGCAGTTTAGCCCGAGTTAAACTGCTAAATATTCAACCCTTCAAGATGACAGGGTAAAGTCGCTAACCCGGGTATTGTCAAAATTTTTAGGCTACCTACCTACTTTGAAGCAGTTACAGATGTCAAAGATAAATGTAATAGTATATTATGTAACAAGTGAGCAACGCTCACGAGTTACATACGACGTTTTTCAACACACTTGTGAGTAAAAGACAGACATACGTGGTCATAAAATAACAAACACACTTGATAACAAAGCTGTGAATTGTGATTGAAAAATGGCGCCGAACCTCGCGCATGCGTGTAGGTTTTTTTTCCGTCAAATGTGTCAATGTCTGTATAGCATATACAGCCTATTTTAAGTGAAAATGTTTAATTTGGAGTGGTAAATGCAAATATTTTAATATTTTATGACAAATGATTGTAAATTGTGAATAATTTGTTTAATATACAAATTTATTTTACTAATATAAGGCGCAAACATTTAAAAATGTATATGGATTTGAAGTGGTATAAAACCTTTTTGTTGTTTCTGAAAATATTTAGTGTATAACCCGGACCAATAAAATATGCTCTGTTTTCTCGCATGTTATTTGCACAAAGGTACAATTCAACTTTGTAGGATTCATTATATTATGCACTAGGGTATAATATATTATGCACGCGTGACTTATAGCCCAGTTTATAGTTCTAAATTCAATAGAATAACGCTCACTTTACGAGCAAGTGTGTTGAAAAGATAATTTGGTTCGAATATTGTTGAATTAATTATTAATTTCTGATGTTGGTTAAGAAATCACTGATATATTCGTTACTTTTATTAAATAAGAGTTTTGGAATGCACTGATCGATCACTAAATTTGCATAGAGATAGAACAACTCGTCGAGGATTTCGTCACAAGAAATAATCTGTAATATTCACATAAACCTATTGAAAACAGATAAAATTACAAACACATAATAAAAAGTAAGTACCTAACTGTTATGATTTTTACAATATAACCAAGCCTAAATGTTTTCCTACATGATTGTTTTGATACAGTATCATAATCTAGTTCTCGTTTCATTTTCAGTGTGGCCTTATCAATCTTATCCTACTCATATTACGGTTATACGCCACAAGAAAACACAACTGTTACGTGAGAACCTAGGCGTGCTTAGTAGACAGCATATTGCAACGAAGTTAATGGCGCTATGTACCTAAAATGCGAGCTTCCGAAGACGAGCAGAAGCAACAATCGGGTTTTACCGATGTTCTCAGTTGTGACTGTGTATTCTTTATATACTATTTAATTATATAAGTAGTATTATTAATAAAATCTGCCGTATTCCCGGTAAGAGAAGTAGCTGGCGCATTCTATGTTTTTCATTGCTCTAAGTCCAGCATGGCAGCGAGATTTTTTAATTCTGTATTTTGCTGATTACAATGTATGATAGGTACAAAAGTATTGATTGAAGAAGATGGATTTCTTTACATTCAGCCACAACTAAAAGAAAAAAACATAAAATCGTAATAGGAAACGGCTGCCATTTTTACACTAGTAAATTATATTTAAGAAAATATATTACAATTTAAACACAAAAAATATGTTTTATTTATGACTAGCTGTGACCCGCGACTTCGTCCGCGTGGATACCGGTTGTTGGAGTTGGATAAATACTATTATTATATCCTCCTTGAAGTTTAAACTTACCTTATTCAAAATTTCGTCAAAATCGATTCAGTAGTTAAGCTGTGAAAGCGTTACTGATAGATAAACAGACAGAGTTACTTCAAAAACTATTACAACAAAGCTGTGATCCGCAGTTTCACCTAGGTTTTGTGAAAAAGTACAGGTACGTAGGTATATTACATAGATGATGCCTGCGACTTCGTCTGTATTGAATTAGTATTTCGAGTAGGTTATTTTCTTCTCCAAGGTCCTAAGTACTATCTTTAATAACAAAAATAAAAATGAAGAATCTTCGCCCATATAATATGTATAACTCCTAACCACAAACATAGGTAACTATATTAGGCACATTGCGTTATAAACAAATCGGGTGCCAAAGTGTCTTAAATTTTACATATTTCATGCAATACCTATCTTCATTAATTATAGCTTATTGTTATTCTAGATAAAGCTATATTACTGTAAAGTTTCAGAAGAATACATTCGACAGTTTTTGCGTGAAAGAGTAGCAAAGATCCATCCATCCAGCCATTATCAGTGTATAATGTGTATCTATCTGTAGTTATGATTGGCTACTTTTCACGGTAAAATGGCTGGCTTTTTATTCTACTTCTAAATCTACGGTTTCTAACCTAGAAATGATCACGAAATAAATTAAACCTTGAGTAACATTATTTTAAGTTTAACTTTCTTACAATATTATCTTTGTAAGTATGTACAGAAGGCTGTAATTTTTTTTACTTGAATCTGAAATCTATGCCCTCGACATAACCTAAGTTAAAATTGTTTGGGGAAATTTGACAGGTAATGTAATGCTTGACATGCTGCCTTCTGTACCTACCTGTATTAAATCGCGCAAAAGCTTTATTAATGATTTAGCCCTATCAACATAGCAAAATTTTCTACTGCATACCAACTATTTTTCAGATTTATTATTTTTAAGCCCCTAGTACTTTTACCAGGAGTATTTCCTTAGAATTCTTTTTCCCATGTTTATTTTTAGTGTAGTTTAGTTTTTTTTCTTCTGGCTATCCGAACGCTTTTACATCTAATCTATTAATGCTACGTTACAATATCAAAAACACTGTTCGTTTGTTGCTTCCACGCTGGACTGGGAGCAACAGAAAATCATAGAATGTACCAGTTGCTTCTCTTCCCGGGCATACCTTAAAAGTCATTTGAGGGATAGAGATTTTATTGGATAGAGAGTCTTGTCAAATTACTACTTACTATTCTTATAACTACCTACCATTCGTTTGTAGTAGCTTTTACTCATGTAAAATATTGAAACCCAGCATTCATTGATTTTGACGACAATTTAGTTGTAATTTAGGTACCCCTAGAATAACCCTACCGCCTCTGAATAATTGACTAATCCGAGTGAGCTCCGCTTGGTGGTAAACTGACTGTCTCGGCTGACTGAAATTTGCCGTCAAATATCACTACTGCCAGCGGTGACGCGTCCCGAAAACATTCTATAAAGGACCAGTTCTAGAGCCGCAAACGGGTTTATGATAGAACTGGCTTGGCTTCGGTATTCGACCTCATTTATACTTACCATCAGGTGAGAATGAGGTCAAATTCGGGCTTATTCACTGATTTTAAAAAAAAACTTAGTATTTTTAATATTTTGGAATAGAAAGTTATAAAATTAAACTCGTGGGTAGTCTGACTCCCAACCGTTACAAAAATTTGGTGGTTCATTCAGAGAAATCTTATTTCCAAGTGAAATAATAAAAGTTGGGTGAATATATTCATAGGCACTCCGAGTTTGGTAGGTATCTCGAACAATTAACAGCGTGAGTGGCCGGCCATGCCAGCGAATCACTCGCTCGCCCGCCCGCGTCTTATCGAACATACCTACCTATTTTATTACGGAGTTATTTTAAAATAACGATATCTCTTTGGATCTTGATTGAAATCAAGTGGTGTCAAAGACAATTTTGTTCACAATTAAATATTTATTGTAAACAAAATAAAAAAAATATAGGTAATAAAAAAAAATTACGCGAGCAGGATTGAACCCACGACCTTAGACTCATGGTCGGTCTACGCGCAACTGAGCAATGAGTACTTCTGATCTGTATGCCGAACATCTCCACCATATTCTAGTAAGTTTTAGGCATAACTTTTAAAAATCTATTAAAATTTTTTTAGATCCTAGATTTTTTTAATGTCTGCAGAATCTGCTCATCATCCTGGACAACTTTTGTTAAGGCATCATATCTATATTTCTTACTGTTTTGATGATCCCTTAAGGGTTCTGCATCAGGTATTCCAGTAACCGAAATAAAATATACCCTATATGTTGCCCCGGCTTCACAGCTATACATCACAAAAAGGTTCATTCAAATCCGTTCAGCGGTTCCAGAGATTAGCGTGTGCAAACAGACAAACTTACAAACAAACAGACAATGTTTTTTTTCAGATTCTTACTCTTTTTTTATTTCTTTATAACCCTAGATAATTTTTTTTGTAAAAATATTAAATGTACAGACACGTTTTTTTTACTGTTTTATTATATGTATTGATTTTATTTCAGTATTCTATATTTTCGTAACGTTTATATTATTCTTGCATCTTCTGTTTCTATAAATTATTCGAAGTAAATGGTAGATAGTATTTTTTTCCATAATCCTGAATGTTTCATTATTTTCACCTGCAAGCAGAAAAGGTAATTAATATAGGTACACATATACACAGGTAATTAATACGATGATAGTATGATTTTTATTTTATTCGGGAAACAAACAGTTATACATAATACTTATTTCTATTTACATTTGATAATACGTAAACCAGTGAATGAGAAGTCGTCGTGGCGCCGTGGTTACTGTGTGTATCTTACGATATCACAGGTTAAGCAACGTTCGGCGCGGTCGGTCCTTGGATGGGTGACCGCCGACCATTCGTTTCTCACGGCGACTTCCGTGCTTCGGAGGGCACGTTAAGCTGTCGGTCCCGGGTGCTGTATACTTGTATACAGTAGTCGTTAGGGTTTGTCAGAAGCCATATCGGCACCCTGAAAATTCTGACATCCACCACCCAGCACTGGGCCAGCTCGGTGGATTATGGCCTAAACCTCCTCGTCACCCAGAGGAGAGACTCATGCCCTGTAGTGGGCCCATTACACGGAGTTGTGATGATGATGATGATGAAACCAGTGAAGTTTCCACAGTTTGATTATACATTTTGAGCAGTATATAATTTAACATAAAAAAAAATGATATACTGTTAAAAGGAGAATACTACAAATACAAGTCAATAAAGGGTTAGGTTGCTTGCTAATGTTGCTCTGTTCTCCAAATAGTATTTTAAGTAAAGAGATAAAATAGAAAGCCATTATTATGGTTCTTTCATATAGCTTTTCATATAGCTTCGATTCGCTGAGTATTAAAAACTTTGAGGTTAAACTAACACTTTCCAGAATAAAGTGCCTTTCATTGGTGGCATATAATATACATTTATACACCACCTTTGTTTTAAATTCGCATTATGTATGAGATAAACTCCACCTAAAGCAAGATAAACAAATACTTTAATCCTAAGGGTTATAATGTCATTTGATTTTGGAATGTCGATTGGAGCGAAATTTAATAATACCTACATGGACATGACAGTATGCCTAGTTGCTTTGCCTAATTAAAAAATATATGGACTTTAAATTTGGCTGTATAAGTTTGTGTACCTTTGCATTTGGAACGACTACCAAGAAAAAACTAAAAACCCTTGTAAAAAGGGAGGCTGTATGCGACGGTTTCTTTTGCCTTTTGAAAAGCCAAATAAGAAGTAAAATTGCGCGGTTTTTATATTTAAATAAATAAAATATGTCGAGCTCGAGTGACGATTTAACACCAGAAGATATTAGAAATGAAGCAAATAGTATCGTCGATAATATTTTGCCATGTAAATTGAAGCATTTGTACATGAAATGTTGCGAAGATTTCTTTGCTTGGAAAACTAAAAAAGCCATGAAAATTATTTCGGAGTCATTGCTTTTAGTATATTTTCAACAGTTGTCTGCTACAAAGAAACCTAGCAGCCTATAGACTGTTTATTCAATGTTGAAGACAACAGTAAACAATGAAAATACCAAATAGAAATATCACTTCATCTTTACATAACTGGTCAATTGTTTCTAATATTACCTTTAATTTCTAAATTATTAAATACCTAAGTACTTGATTTAATTCCTGCGTTTCATTACCTAATTATCTTACAAGGTGGTGTATAAAGTAGAGTGAGCTCCTCGGGGATAACAGTGTCTTAGTCGTGGGCAGTCTTGAATCCCTCGCTTCATTCAGGATTCTTACCATAATTACATCTTACCTTCGTTCGGGAATTATCTACAGAATCCTTCATTTCGCTCAGAATTCAATATGATGCCCGTGACATAATACACTGCTTTATCCCCTTGATGCATAATCTACTATTATAATACATACCTGAATTAGGTGAATTCTATGTTTTTATTTCGCTCTCAGTCGAGCATGGAAGCAAAGGCACATTGGGTTATAAAAGAATCTAGCCTTGAATTTTTTTATGCACCCAAAATATCTGTGTTTGTCTGTTAATCTATGAATAGAAAGAATTAGCTACCAGGTGTAGGTACTGTAGGTACCAATATTCAAAAAGCATTTCAATATTCAACATCTTGTCACGAAAATTACTACTTACCTACTATTATTATACCTACATACCATTCGTTTGTCATAGCTTTTACTCATGTAAAATATTGAAAACCAGTATTCATTGATTTTGACGACAATTGAGTTATTGCCCCTAATTTACCCTGGAATATCCCTACCGCCCCTGGGTAAGCGTGTCGTACAAAGCGACTAATCCGAGTGAGCCCCGCTTGGTGGTAGCCTGACTATCTCGCCTGACTGAAATTTTCCGTCAAATATCACCACTGCAGCGGTGATGCGTCCCAAAACATTTTATGATGAACCAGTTCTATCATAAACCCGTTTGCTATCATCAACCTCATTTACACTTACCATCAGTTGGTAGGTCAAAACGGACTTTTTTTTTTTTATAAATGACTAAACCCGCGTTTGACCTCAATCTCACCTGATGGTAAGTGACGATGAGGTCGAAGATGAAAGCACACGGGTTTAGGAAGGAACTGGCTCTTTATACAATATTGCCGGAACACATTACCGCCGGAGCGGTAACATTTGGCGGCAGACTTTATATAAAGGGTTGTCGCTAGCCAGGCGGACCCAGAAGGGATCCTACCACCAACTTTGGCACTGATTTGAAAAAAAAAGGAGTACCTACTACTTTGTACCTATTTTTTTTTGTAACTCATTACGATGCGAGGATATAAGCACTTTTTAACGAAATTCTGGACCAATCAAAACCATTGTAATGTAAAAATCAAGTAATTGCGCAGAAATTAATCTTGTAGGTAGTCTGTAGGCTTGTATTTTTCAGTCTTTATCGTTTTCATTAGCGCCATCTACTAATAGATTTGTCAAAACTTCTCGGTTTATTTATGATACACGCACACTATTCCCTATTTAGCATTTTATTAATCTTTGCATTCCGTTCCCTGTGACGTTCGCGAGTGTTAACATGCTGTTTTGTTTCTCTGCGATTTTAATTTTTTTCGATTGCTGTTGAAAACCATTCTGTTGACCCTTGCACGCCTTCTTGAACAACGTATCTACTACATTGGTTGAAAAGTTCGCGGCCTGGCCATTAAAAAAAAAACTTTTGTTATTTTTTCTGCCGTCATTTTGAACTGTCATTATCCAATGGTCAGCCCGCGATTTTCAATTTGATATCTTGTTTAAATAAAATTTTACGAACAATAACTAAATACGTGTGTAGAACAAATTTTCACTAATGGAGAAATTTGAACAACGTGCTGTGATTAAATATTTGTTTAAAAAAAGATTAAAACCAAAGGATATCCATGATGACATGCAAACAACATAAGGGGAATCTGCCCCGTCTTATACCACTGTGAAAAAATGGGTTGCAGAATTTAAACGTGGACGAGAGAACATCGAAGATGACCCTCGCTCCGGCAGGCCAATGACGTCTACGACCAAAGAAAACATCAATAAAGTATGTGATCTCATATTGAAAGACCGTAGATTGACTATCAGAGAAATTGCAGACACTATAGGCATCTCATATGAACGAACGCAAAACATCATTGTCCATGAACTCGGCTTTTCTAAGGTTTCGGCTAGGTGGGTCCCCAGATTGCTTTCAGTAGAGCAAAAGCGAATTTGACTCACGATTTCTCGCGACTGTTTGGAGATGTTCGAGGCTGATCCACAAGGTTTTCTTGACAGATTTGTGACAATGGATGAAACCTGGGTTCACCACTATACCCCAGAATCAAAACAACAATCCAAACAATGGAAAAAATCAGGTGAACCAACTCCGAAAAAAGCAAAGGCAATTCTGTCGGCTGGCAAGGTGATGGCATCGGTTTTTTGAGATGCTAAGGGTGTCATTATGGTGGACTACCTTCCAAAAGGCGAAACAATAAACTCTGCGTACTATAGCACCCTTCTGCGCCGTTTACGTGAAGAAATTAAACAGAAACGCCCAGGATTACTGAGAAAGAAAGTGTTGGCTCAAATTCGTGATTGTGATTTCGAATTGTTGCCACATCCAGCTTATTCTCCTGATTTGGCACCTTCGGACTTTTATCTGTTTCCAAACCTGAAAAAACACCTCGGTGGGCAGAAATTTTTAACGAATGAAGTGGTCGAAGCCGCTGTTAACCTGTATTTTGAAGACCTTGAGGAATCTTTTTTTAAAACAGGTATGGAAGCTCTGGAAAGCAGATGGAAGAAGTGCATAGAGCTAAATGGAGATTACGTCGAAAAATAAAAATATTTTTGTATGTACTTTATTCTGTTTTCTTGACTAGGCCGCGAACTTTTCAATCCACCCTCGCAGCTACCCGATTTATATTTTATTTCCTAGCGTCTGCAACATGTCTATGCGGTGTGTTAATTATTTTTAAAACATGTTTCGAATTCTGAGACATCGTTTTTTGGAAAAACGTAGCCAAATTTTTGAAACTGCGTACCTAGTTACTCTTAAAGTTGAATTTTCTTATTTGTTTTGTTAAAATCATTTAATTTTAGATAACTGAAAATGACTTAATTTGTCATTCCTGTTATGAGTTTATGAGCGACAATTTTAATGAAGGAGAACAAACCCCTAAAGCTCCAGATGGACACCGACATATGTATTGGATGCAGAGGATCCATTTTAAGATTTCGTAAAAATTGGTATTGAAACAATCCAATACCCAAGATGACTAAGTTATTGTTTCTGTGTGGCCGAATGGATACACCCTTGTCAGGTACATAGAAATTCCTTAAATAACGAATAATTCATAAAATAGTAAAAAGGATATTTTCACTGCCTTGGTGAAATATAAAGTCGTATCCGGTCCCGTAACTTCCACCCGCATTGCTGCCACTCCGGAATTTCTGCTTAAAATATAGCCTTTAACCTCCTCCTCAATAAATGAACTACTCAATGTAAAAATATTTTTTTAAATAAAATCAGTCACTCCTTAGATTAACGGGTTCAAACAAATAAACAAACAAATTTTTAAGCTTTATATATAGTTTTAAAAATATTTTAAAATTTTTGCAATTACAATGCTTAATTACTCTTAAAGATAATTAAAAATAATTATTATTAAAACATTGCAATGCTTCACTTTAACTGAGATTTACAATTTCTGTTAAAGAAAATTGGTCTCGGGTGGTTTAGTTGCAAAGCTATCCATTAGATGGAGCCACGTTAGCAATGTAGAAAAAAAATATGCTAAATAATTTCGTGGCTTTTCGCCAGACCCCGGTAGCTCAGTGGAAGAGCACTCGTCCGGCAAACGAGAGGTCCAAGGTTCGGGTCCTGATCGGATGATGATTTTATTAAGCATATTTTTTCAGTTCTTTCAGAGTAGTTAAGCATTGTTAAATGCAAAAAAATTTAAATATAAGAATTCAAATCTGATATTTTTCGCATGACATTGTACGAGTTCCCAAATTTTTGACTGTATAATTAGCCCAGTCAAATTAAGCCAAAAATATGCAAACAGGGGAAATAATTCATGTAGTAGCAAACCCCCCACCCTTGAGGACTTTTAATATGTTAATCTAGAGTTCACAAGGTATACGTGATGCAATTTTCGAAACTACACGAATTATAAAAATCATACATTGATGCCTGGTAGAAATCGCTTGTAGCGATAAGGCCGCCTAATTGTCAATATCTTTATTATTTATATTACCTAATTGTAAAATTGTATTTTATTTGGCAATAAAGAGTATTTATTATTATTATTATTTATTATTATTTCCCCTGATTTTGCTAATTTGAATGGGCTAAATTGTTTGTGACAAAACATTTTTTCGTAAATAAAAGACATAAATTATTCTTATCCTTATCTTTGAATATTTTCCACATTTTTGTATGATTCTTTATATTCTAGTTACATGACTAAAATTAAAATACACAGCATAGATTTCTATCTGTAGGTATATTAGTGAAACAATTACAGGTGAGAGTAGTGATATAGTTCCAGTTTGTATAGAGACAGCTCGACCTTTTTTCGGTTTTTTGTTTGATTTGAACTGGAACAAAAAATGAACATTATCTAAATCAATAAATAAGTATACACGTAAGGGCCTTATCTTTAGTAATACAGAGGACTGGTGGGCGGTGGGTCATTTTCAAAATAACAGGAGTTTGAGATCATACATGAAGAGAAAAAGTATAATAAAAAATAAATATTAATTATTTACTGAGTAAACTTAACCGAAAGTTAGAGAATTTGTTACGCAACGCATGGTTACATAAGCGTAATGCAATAGATACTTAGCGGGTGGTGGTGTGCGTGTGGCGGGAACACTACTGTGTTGGCAGAGGCGTCGGGAAAAGTGTAGTAAGGTCTCTTTATTTATTCATAGGGATTTCTGGAGAAAAATTAAATACTTACTTTTATACATAATTCTAATCAGAATCGAGTTCAGAGTGCTCTCCTTCAGTATCTAAAATTTGTCACCAGTCACTCTGTATAATAAAGCTGAAGGTAGATTTTTTGGCGTCCGCCGCGGTCAGACTTAATTTCATAATTATATCTTTACATAATACCTGAAGATCAAAATATCCTATGCCTTAAAAACGTCCGAACATGAAAATGAGAATCTATGTACAGTTGTGTACAAATGTGATGTTCAAAAATTTTCGGTGCAAATATTTTCTTCGCATGTGAATGACCATATCTCTTACATTTTGAGAATGGTCGGTCCAGTGAGCATGTAAGCTCGGAGGCCTCAATATAACGTATACTCTTTTCTACAGTAAGAGTCAAAAAGGCGTTGCACTCACTGCGATTTACGAATCTCCACATAGAGCTCCCACTTTTATTGTTAATGCCCAACTTATATGTGTAATAATCAACTTTTTCTTTCTGTTTCTTTTTTAAGCTTTTGCATAGCTTCTATCGCGGGCCTTGAGCGTGGGGACCGAATCCAGAAATTCCGTAACGAAAAAAACCTAACACCCGCCACTCCGACCGGCACAGCGGTGATACTTTGATTTCATAACTTTACATGAGGGTTTTAATAAACAATCAGCGCCATCTACTAGGAACTTGTGGAACTTCATATTAGATCAAACATTACTGCATTAATAAAATAAATAAATAATTATAATTGCATAAGTTGATAAAAAATGCTATGCAATAGCTTTACCGCGGCAGTCTCCGAGTGCCACACGTCTTTTTATTTAATAAAAATCATAAATTGAACATTCCGTTTTATACGCGCATTCGGCAATTCAAAGTATGGTAATTATAATGATTTTTATGCTCTGTTTTTTTTTAAAGTGTTTATCTATTTTCGAATAATTTCAAGGAGCCAGTTAGTCGTACAAATAAGTAGTAATTTACATCTATGACGATTCTGTACGACACTCAACAGAACAGCACAAAACGATTTTGTTATTGAATGTACGAAACCCTGAAGACATTTAGTAATTCAGTCGTTAGTACAAAACAATATGAATTTCAGGCATTTTTAGACCTTCAAGTGTTATGTAAACATGATATTTAGTCTGGAGTTCTGGACGCGCCGGACCATTTTTTGTAGGGAATGAATTTGTAATTAGACTGAATCTTTTAGGGTGAAAAAGTCTTCATTTCGTACATAAACACTTGAAATAAGTGAAATTGTTTATAAATTGAACTGAATCTACCATCGCTTCAGAAAGTCCATCTGTTGAGAAGAAGTGGCAACCACATAATGTTAGTGACATTGTTACTTTCTTCAATACTATGTTTTAATTTAATCAAACGTACTTACCTCCGGTTTCATTCTTAGTATCTGTAAAAATAAATACAAATCTGTTGAAAACTATTTATTCATTTCATGATGAAAATGTGACATCCAAAATAAAAGAGATATCTCTCTAATACCGTGAATTCATAATATAGGTATAAACAATTTTAAAACATGTGAATATGACGATTTATAAAAAAGTTTACTTGAAGCAAGAGGTTATTTATTTATTTAACAATTTATGTACACACAGGTTATTAAAATAAAAATGAAAAGCTTCATTTACAGTAGGTACTGCCAGCGCCAGATTCATGTAAGCGAATATAATAAGGCAGTCAAACTTATCTCACACGCATTGATTCATAAAGACATATGTACTCAGAGTATTATATAGTTGTCAGCATCTAAGGAGTTTATTCAGGATGCTAAAATATGTGTTGACACTCGAGCAGGATCCCAAGCAATTTCTTTACAAAAAAAAAAACTTTTTTTAAATATCTTTGAGAATAATTAAGTATTATTTAATACAAAAAACTTAAAAAATATTACATGAAATATCTTTATTAACTTCATCACAATCCTAACCTACCTAAGTAATTAAATTACCCAAACTGAAATACCGACTCTGCCGCCCCACAATAAGGTTCAATAAGTTTGTGGAATAGAGACCCTATAGCAGAACTAGAGTGTAGCTTATTATATTAGATGTAAGTCAGTATAGAAAAGTTTCTTTTTGAAGCGGATAATGAGTTAAAAAGCCAGTCTTTCTTTTCCAATTCTATAACAAATTCTGCAGGAAAAACATCAGAATATTTTACAATAATATCAAGTGGATGCATGAAAAACAAATATTATTTTCTTACTTATTACCGTCCCAACTAAAATAATTAAAAAAATTAAAAAAATCTCCAGAATAAAGTCCTAGGCCATGTTGGTGTGATCGACACCAACATGGCCTCAAAGTAAGCAAAGCTTGTGCTATGAGATAACATGTAGTGAACAAGGAGAAACCTAGAAAATAAATACATATATAGATAAACACCCAGACCCGGAACATTTTTTTTCTTGTTCCGGGCGGGAATCGAACCCGCAACCACTGGCGTCTGAGGTAAATACCATATCGCCACAGTGGTACCACTACTCGATTCGTATGGTGAAGTGAAATGTTCACATAGATATTTACTGATTTTAATTCACTTTTAATAATATCTAATCTATATCTAATAATATCTAATGGTTCTTATAGCCTCTGGTGTTCTGCCTACCCAAAATTCAAAATTCAAAAAGTTTTATTCATCATAAATGGCCGCTTAATGGCGTCACAATTTTGTACTTCGGCTTTACCAAAAAGGATACAGGCGTGAAGTTGTGTATGTAATGTAACGTTTCCTTTACAATCAGAAATTAAATCGCGCAGCTTTCTTTCAAACCTATGTGAACCTAATCAACTTTAACATATCGTCAAACCAAAATGACACTTATTGCTCTTGAAATAGAGTCATCTAGGTCCTGCTCGTGAAGTATTGGAAAATTACATGAATACCAAGCAATCTACAAAGAAATGAAAAAAATTACAAGATTATACATACTATAATGCGAAAAGACTTTTTCCCCAACCTATTATTTTTATATATTGTTTTTGTAATAATAAAAAATAGCAATATATTGTCTTCGTTGGTTTGACTCTGATGCACATACGCAAAACGAGCTAAGGTCAAACCAAATAAGAATTTTTGAAAAAAAAATACAAAACTTATAATCAAAATTAATTTATTGAAAAATAATTCAACAATTTAATACAAAGTTTGGCCTCCTACATACATTCATACATACATAACGTCACGCCTGTATCCCTAATGGAGTAGGCAGAACAACAGAGGCTATAAAACCATCTGATGTCACGTTTGACAAATTTGGGGGCATTATAATGATGGAGAGAGACTTGCAGTGATAGGGGGTCAGCCTATCGCCCACAAAAACGTCAAAAAACCTCCGTCCGGGTTGTTGTTACCCGGTCCAAGTCCTCTAAAACACTTCTTTGGAGCATATCCCACGCGTGTTCTATGGGGTTGAGGTCTGGAGACTGCGCAGGCCAGGGCAACACCCAGATATTTTCTGTTGCCAAGTACCGACTAGTCCACAAGCCTGTATGTGAACTTACATTATCGTGTATCAATGAGAATGCTGGGCCAAGTGTTTGTGCAAATGGATGGACATGGGGTTTAAGAACATCCTCAACGTAATTTTCAGCGTTCATGTTTCCATTTACAAAAATAAGCTCAGTTCTCCTATTCTTCATAATCCCCGCCATAACAGTTGATCCGCTGTACGGATTCACTTCTTGAATGCACCTCAGCCTTTATCTATTTCCGGCATTTTGGTACACTCTCACTCTCTTGGAATCAGGCCTAAATCCAAATCGCGACTCATCACAAAATAAATTTTTGTCCCATTGTTCCTGGCTCCATGTGAATGATTTAGGAACATTTAGTTCCCTACACCATTCATTCCGACGCACGCGATTGCCGTGACACCTAATTGGGCGTCGTGCTCGTAGGCACTACTCACGGAGTTGATTTTGCACGGTCTGGGGGCTAACATCAACACCACTTGAGTTTCATAGCCTTAAACCCAATCTGGCGGGCAGTCATCATCGACTGGCGTCTTGCAGTCAGTTGTATATAGCGGTCATGCCGAGCGGTGGTACTCCTTCCGCAGCCTGGGTGTTGTTCAGCAGGATCTACTGTGTTGGTGTAACGCTGCCAAAGACGACAAATAACGCTCCTGTTGACATCAAAATGCCGCGATACTTGGGATTGATTTCTTCCCGATCGCAACATCCCTACAGCTCTTTGCACTTCATTTGCAGTCAAATGACGTCGCTCCATGGTGTATAAAAATGTATAAAATCACGTAAAATGTAATTATGTCGATAGCTCTATTTAAATTATTGTTAAAATTTATAAAATGAAGATTCAACACCAAATTCAATTAAGAAAGAAAATGCATTGAAATTCTATTTAAATGCATTCGTTTTTGTTTTGTAAAAAAAACATTAGAATATCGTTTTTTTTTTTCTAACCAGCCAGTGAGTAAATTAAAACAAAAAAGTTTGCATACCTATACCTACCCAACTTTTACTAAAAAAAAAGAGATTAGTTAAGATTTTTTAAATTTTATGCTTGTTGCTTAGACTTTTTTGGCGTGTGTAGCTCCAAAAGTAATTTAATTAAATTAGATAAAGTACAAAACATGTTTTTGCGGATTATTGGAAGTTTCATTAATATCACAGTCATTCATGTTATGAAAAATTAACTCTATTTATGTCCATTAAATATCCGACGAAATTACTTATGCGGTAAATTTTAGTCAAAATATAAAGCAATAGAAAGAAACACATGTAGTATCAGTATTGTCATTTTCAACAAATTATGTCATTCACAATAAAATAAAGTATAATCAACACAACCTTAGCTCAATTTGCGTTCGGTACGTAAATCAGGTATACAGGACATACTGTAAATTATATACAGATGTATTTAATTAACAGATAATACAATCTAAATATATCTCAATTATGCACGCAGAATTACTAGTGATTGTTGAGGTATTATCTTATATTAGAATGTTTAGTGGAGGAAAGTTTGTCATTCTGACAGACTCAAAAAGCGCTCTCCAGCACGTGGCTCGATGCACCTCGGACGGCCGAGGATCATCGATAGCCTACGTAACCCCTGAAACTGATTTGTGAACTGAACGTAAACCAAAGAGAAGTAGTACTTCAATGGATCCTACAGAAATTAAGCGTTTAATGAAATTGGTTTTGTTAGGTATAAGTAGGAGCTAAGTTATTAAAATGTATAGATTATGTGAGAGTGACATGATCAAACTCTCCTGTAATTAATAAAGAATGAAAAAAAAAAGACGTTACATACATTGCCGCGTATCCAAGATATATATCTAGAAACCTTTGTGTACACTCCAGGGTAACTTGCACTTCCGCATCCACGACCAAATGAAACGACGCCGACAATATGTCTTTTATATATTAAGGGACCTCCACTATCTCCTTTGCATGAATCTTTACCTAAACAAAAAAAAAATATATATTTAGTAAATACTGAACTTTTCAAATGATGTATTAAATCATTTAAGAATGGCTTGCTTTTAAGTTTTATAACGGGTAATTTGTTGATAAAGAAGCATCATTATGTTACTGGTAAATGTTGTAATGTTGTTATTTTATATCATCATCATCATCAGCCAGTAGACGTCCACTGCTGGACATAGGCCCTTCCCAAGGTTTTCCACGTAGCTCGTACTTTATATGTTAATCTCAGTGAAAGTGAAGTATTGCATATTTAAATTGTTAGAGTTTGAACGAGATTATATACTTTTGGGTGTAAGTAATTGCAGACAGGAGCAACTTGGTACATGTTAAGTAACTGTTTTAGAATGTAAGAATGTATTAAAATATATGTTTGTTTATTATTGTAATAAGTCACTTCTTGTTTATACTGCAAAAAGTATAACAACTTATAAAATATTTTCATCTGTGATTTTCAATGTATTATGTATTATGGACAGTAACAATAAAATATAGTAAGTAGAAAAAAAACTCGCAAAGAATCTCACAAAATATTGAGGAAAGCCAGTTCTCCAAAAATTCGCCAGAATTAGAAGATAAAAATAGACAACTATTTCATAAAATCAAATAAATCCCAATTTTAGTATGAAAAAAAAACAATATGTCGAGAAGAGTGACGCAGTGGAAAGAACCTTGGAGTAGAAAGAACAGAGGAGTTAGAAGCGTTCAACGAGTTAGGATTGTGAGCGAGTCACCGGATCGGTTCTGATCTGGTGAAATGAGTAAAGTGGTATAAACAAAGTGACTGATGTAAAAATGAAAGGGAAAAATGTAAAAAACGGTTTCTTATGTCGTGAATCTTAAAGTGTTTCAAAATAGAGTTTTAATGCGTATTTTTTTTAATATTACTCATGTTATCGTTTATTTTTAAGAAAACGATAGCACATTCACAAAACAGGTAAACGTAATAACATCTAACAAAATTAATTTTAAATACGGTCTTAGTTCTATTATTAAGGCGTATATCTTTTATTAGTTTTTACTTTTTAACAAACATTAAGTAGTTGAGTTTTTGTAATAATAAGGAACAATGTAAGTACCTTGTAGCTATATTTTCAACACACTTGCTCGTAAAGTAAGCCTTATTCTATTGAATTTAGAACTATAAACTGGGCTATAAGTCACGCGTGCATAATATATTATGCCCTAGTGCATAATATAATGAATCCTACAAAGTTGAATTGTACCTTTGTGCAAATTAAATGCGAGTAAACAGAGCATATTTTATTGATCCGGGTTATACATTAATTTTTTTCAGAAACAACAAAGAGGTTTTATACCACTTCAAATCCATATACATTTTTAAATGTTTACGCCTTATATTAGTTAAACAAAATTGTATATCAAACAAATTATTCACAATTTACAATAATTTGTTACAAAATATTAAAATATTTGGATTTACCACTCCAAATTAAATATTTTCATGTCAAATAGGCTGTATATGCTATACAGCCATTGACACATTTGGCGGAAAAAAAAACCTACGCGCATGCACGAAGTTCGGCGCCATTTTTCAATCACAATTCACAGCTTTGTTATCAAGTGTGTTTGTTATTTTATGACCACGTATGTCTGTCTTTTACTCACAAGTGTGTTGAAAAACGTCGTATATAACTCGTGAGCGTTGCTAATTAGCAACTTCGCTCACTTGTACATGTCACTTGTACTTGTACGCATGCGCGTAGTTTTTTTTTTCCGCCAAATGTGTCAATGTCTGTATAGCATATACAGCCTATTTTAAGTGAAAATGTTTAATTTGGAGTGGTAAATGCAAATATTTTAATATTTTTTAACAAATTATTGTAAATTGTGAATAATTTGTTTTATATACAAATTTCTTTTACTAATTTAAGGCGCAAACATTTAAAAATGTATATGGATTTGAAGTGGTATAAAACCTCTTTGTTGTTTCTAAAAATATTTAATGTATAACCCGGACCAATAAAATATGCTCTGTTTACTCGCATGTAATTTGCACAAAGGTACAATTCAACTTTGTAGGATTCATTATATTATGCACTAGGGTATAATATATTATGCACGCGTGACTTATAGCCCAGTTTATAGTTCTAAATTTAATAGAATAACGCTCATTTTACGAGCAAGTGTGTTGAAAATCTTTATTACACTTTTAGAGAAGTAGTTGTTTTTTTAATAGTCACTCGATTATGTTCATACAACTCACTGGTTATATAATTATATATTAAAACACTTTCATCAAATTTGAATCAAAATAAAAAAATTAATATGAAAGATAAGTTCTTAAATCAATTTCTAAAATGCGTCTCTGTTAAATTGATATATTAATAAACTCCTCCTTTTTGGAAGCCGGTTAAACAAAAGAATCTTTGCTTTACAATAAAATATAAAAAGTAGTCATGAGTTAGTTCCTAAAGTATGAGTTCACTGTTATCATTTCACTGCCTAGTTAGTAACAGCTATTATTGCTAACGCTATCCGATACCGAGAGTTTTTGGAATCAAGACTGCACAACGTGACTTGCACAAAAAAAAACGTGACTTGCACAAAAAAAAACGTGACTTGCACAAAAAAAACGTGACTCATTTTCATTTTCATTCATTTTCATTTTCATTGCGGTTTCTAATGGAAGTAAATGATTTGGAATTAACCGAACATGAGCTATTATTTGCACTATATGTTGTTTAACCAATATACTGCCAACTGTATAATTTCATGAGTTGTCTAAAATCTGACAGGTTAGCTATGAACATTACTCTTTAATTTTTTTTCTTGAATAACGTTATCAAGGTGAATGGTGTACGCGTCACGTAGATGGTTCTCCAGGCTTTTAAGCGGGCGGGTAATACGAGAGCAGGAAGTCCGTATTTGAGTGATTAAGATATCGTACTAATTTATCCTGTAATAGGCCGTTTCGTCATCCCCAAACCAACCCAGAAATCAACCCTTCACCATAAACGTGAAGGCACTTACTTGGTTTTCTGCTTCTCCTCGGTTCCAAGGCCCGGGGGGATTAGCCTGGCTAATCACGCAATTATGTAGCGTTGGTGGACTGTTGTCGCGCGAATAACTTTATATTTTTAAGATATTACTAACTAACTAAATCACTTAAATCGCAGCATGCAGGCTCGAACTTTTCTATAGAATCTAAGAAGTGTCTGTGTCACTGCGCTGTAGGTACTCGATTCGCGTCAATACAAAATTTACGTTCTGTTGAATGCAGCGTGTGCCTCCACAAAGGATCAAAGTATCCTTCAGAGCTATGATAAGGAAAACAAAACGGCCCAAACAGATGGGTTATCATTCCGTTAAATATATTGCTTTTATTCGGTACAGTTAATTGGTGTTCAATTTTCAGTAACCGGAAACATTCTTTTTTGTCCAAATACGCTTGTAGTAACCTAAATAAATTTAAAGAATAACGATGTCATGTGTTGCGGAAGAAAGAAATAAGTTTTTTTTAATAGAAATGTACTTAAATATGCTATTTTTATTCGTAAAGCGAGTTGCAATATATTCAATATTTGTAGCTCTAATTTTACATAATGGCTTACGCAAAATTAAACTGAAATTAACCTCCAATATTGAGTAGGCCAGCACATATCATCTTGTCGGTGACCACCACACGCATTGTATTGTACATATTCTTACAATATCCAATATCCACCGATGGAACGGTCACTTTTTGGAGAGTTGTTGCCAGTTTTCCATCACCCTGGAAAAATATTTTAAAAGGCTTAAGTGAAAGACTTGTAACCATCCGAGCTTATGCTGATCTAATTTTCATGGTATTGTTTCTATCAAAACGCTGGCGACACACTCTAGAACCACACTCTTAACATAAGACATTGTTCAAAGTTATATTTTATACTATGAAGGATTTTTTACTGCCTGTATGAATAGAAAGTGACTTCCTTTTATAAAATATTGGTTTTACCAGTAACATTTATTGTTGTACAGTTAAATATTATTTCAGCAACAGAAAAACGTTGAAACGAGCCGCAGAAAGACTTTTTAGCTTAACTCTAGCACGGACTAATGATTACGAGATTTACATTTAATTCAATTAAAACTATTTAAAATGAAGAAATGTATTTGCTGTCTGTCCACCGAAGCAGAGCGGTACTAAAGCGGGTTGTAGTTGTAGACTGCTAATAGACGCAGAACTAGATAAAGGGGCGAGAAAGCAAAACAAAGCGGAGTTGCTGACAGTGTACTTCAATTTACTGAGCAAAATCTCGAGCACATGACAAGTCATGTGAACTGCCGGTGGTGGGAGGTTGGTTTAGCTCGACATGAAATTTTTCCAAATAATCGATTCATTTTTACTTCACACTTTTTGAGAATGAAGATTAGAATAAACACTTTTTAACCAGATTTATCACACTTTAAATTTTAAATCGACATTTCGATGTCTTTTCACACCCTGGAGTCACGAAAGTCACGACAGAGAGCGATACGTCAACATAAATTTAATTATACGATCAGTCTGGTTAAAAAGTGTTTTATTTGATAGTATGTATCGCCAAAACATAAGACGAAGATTTGGATTTGATTTGAGTTTAAATTTGAAGTGGTTTTAGTGATTTCATGCAATAGATAAGTACTCGATGGGCAGCCTTAAAAAATTCCTCAAAATTGTAATATACTAAAACCGTTTACGAATTTCGTTTTGGTTTCAGCTCAATCTTGGGTGAAAGTCTGCAACACACATTGAGACAAAACATACATACATACATATCTTCACGCCTTTATCCCTTATGGGGTAGGCTGAACAACAGAGGCTTTAAAACCATCTGATGTCACATTTGACGAATTTGGAGGTATTATAATGATGGAAAGAGCCTATTGTAGTGACAGGGAGTCAGCTCATCGCCCACAAAATCGCTCATAAAACCTCGGTCCCTTAACTGACTTTTACAGTATGCCCGGGAAGAGAAGCAGCTGGTACATTCGATGTTTTTCTTTCGCTCCCAGTCCAGCATGGAAGCTCGAGTACACAATATGTAACATAATTAATGAGGAAACTAAAAAAGTTAAGGCTCGCAATACTGAGTTTAAAATTGTACATACACATACATACATAACGTCACGCCTGTGTCCCTAATGGGGTAGGGAGAACACCAGAGGCTACAAAACCATCTGATGTCACGTACAAAGGGCTGAGTCTAGAGTGTTTGAGCCATCGGCTACAGATGTTTCAGCACAATGTCATGTTATAATTACTTTTATTTGAATTAGAAAGATCAAGTGCAATACTTAATTGTTCAATTATCTGAACCACAAAATGTTTGGTTTTTATTTAAGTAACAATTTAAGTTGGAAGATCTCGCAGAAAAAATCAACTTCGATTTCATTTTAATAAATGAAAATTATCATGTTTCACACTAAATATAGGTAGCAATTAAGGCATAATACTTTTTTTTACTTGATTTGACCTATATTTTATTTTAAGAATATATTTTAACTAACAGAATATAAGTGTTTTGAAAAACAGTTTAACAATGGGTTACCTACAAAACGAAAGAAAAATATTTTTGACGGTTTCCGTAGTGCAGTCACACCAAACTTGAGGTTGTGGGAACGATTCCCGCCCGAAACAAGAATAACAATTTTAAGTGTCTGGGTGATTGTCCATAAATATATTCTATATTCTAGGTTGCCCCCTAGTTCACTGCATGATATGTCATAACTTTTTTATATATCATAAGCTTTGCTTAATTTTACGACAATGCAGTTGGTATGATTGTCTGCGGATTATATGTTTTTTTTACATTTTTCTTTTCCTATTTTTTCAAAGCATGTTGTCCTAGTGACTAGCGGGAAGATTTGTTGTGGTTTCATGTCTCGCCCAGACCAAGTACCACATTATTGTGTACATATGTGCACAACAGCCTACTGGTCTACGGCCAACAAAAAAAAATAGTGAAGTACCTATTTGTTTACTAAATATAAAAAATATAATAGTAAGTTTTACAGCTTATATGTCTACTTTTGATGTTACATCTTATTAACTGAATATTGGCAGCCGAAGAAAATCCAAGTATCTAGTAGGTTGATGCCATCGCATATTTCTATAAGTAGTAGGTTAAGCTACCATTTAACCTCACAATTTCATCAAAATATGAACGGGCCTGTTTTATTTGATAGGTACCACAACAATATTAGGTAATTGATTGTTACTTGAGGGAAAGATATATCACTGCCTTACATAGCAATAAAGTAAGCTCTGCTTCTATTCAAATTATTTTCCAAAACATAGGCTCCCAAGTTTTAGGTAAGTATGCATTGGCTGTTGAATTTTTTTTGTTCAATGATGTTGGCTGCATCATTTTGGTCACTATACTTTTTGTAAAACTTATTTACTGATGAATCGGGCATCTTACAGTCCTCTATGACATAATATTTCATTTTTTTATTGAAATAATTTAAAACATTGTTTCATTGTACGATTTATACCCTCAACAACCACCGACAAAATGTCAGTTTTAAAAACTGGTAAAATCCAGGTGTATGATGAGAATAATATTTCGAATATGAGCAGCTCTCGTAAGTAAGAAGTACATTCCTTGATGAGAAGAAATAAAGAAAACGAAAATTGGATTAAACGGGAATCATTCCCTTGTTGCACAATAACAAAGCGAATGTTTTTTTAATTGAGGGTTGCCGATTGAAGAAAACTTTTCCGCAAATATTCCCGCCTAAATAATTTAAATTAAATAATTGTATTATTTTGGTTAAATAAATACATCAATGTTGATATTATAAAACGCTGTCTTTTTGTTTCACAAATTTCGCAAAAAAATTGTTATACAAAAAAATTATAATATTATCTTAAAAACTCAGCAAGTATCAAGCCTCTTTCTTGTGGTGTCTTACCTTTGTCGCACCAGTAGGGATGTACCTACTTGCATCCTGGGATCGCGTATGGTGCGCGCGCGAATGAGTAACAACATTATTTAAGTTTCTTTAGATATTATTGAAGTAAATATAACATAAATTACAATCGATTCTGTCACCGATTCTGAATAAACTGTTTTCAGGTTTCGTATAAACAAAAAATAACGTATATTCTCTGTAGTACCTACTCGATATCTCATTTAAAGATATTATTTACGGAATATCTACTTTACGAGTTTGACACATCAGGGTATCCCGCAACTCGTTCATATGCAAATTTTTCCACTAATTCAAGAACCCTGCTGGGTCGGTAAAGCAGCTCGACTATTGAATATCTTTTAATTTTAATACATTGAATGCTGCATTTGTTGGTTCAGAGTTCAGACCTTTTCTTAGTATATTTTATTAAATGTTAATCGAATTATGGAATATTTTTTATTTGTAAAAAGTACTGAAATCTAAAAAGACCTGACATGGATTTCAATATTTGGAGGTATTAAAATGATGAAGAGAGACTTGCAGTGATAGGGGGTCAGCCTATCGTCCACAAAAACGTCAATAAAACCTCTGTCCCTTATCTGACTTTTACAGTTTGCCCGGGAAAAGAAGCAGCTGGCACATTCTATGTTTTTTTTATTCCTAGTCCAGCGTAGAATTGTAATTGAGAATAAAAGTAGACGAAAGTGTTGCAACAGGCAATCGAGAACAGTTTTGCTGACATTCCAATTTTCAAGATCTTAATCGTCTTCACCTGTGGCGGCTGAATGCTTGCTTAAAAATCATAAGTGAGTGCAAGGTTTCTTTAAAGTTCCAACTCATAAATACCCATAGATATCATTAAAATATTTAAGACAATTTATGTAAAAAAGTCAAAAGATCTGTTATTTTATTGAAATACTTAACAACAACTGGGTGGCGCAAAAATACTGGCACTAGAGAAAATACTGCTTTTTTATATGACATTTCCTGTCATTCTGTTGTTAAAAATTGTGTAGTGAACAAATGTAAAATACACTGAAAATAAACGTGGACCGTGTCAACGTTCTTACGGAGTAATTCATCAGTGATAAAAACACAACGTGAATTTCGTCAAAGATTTCCCCACCGTTCAGCACCGATTGGTCACCCAATTCGACGCTTTGCCACACGCCTTGAAGCAACTAGCTCAACATTGGATAGACCTAAGTCTGGAAGACCAAGAACAGGCCATTCAGCTGAAAATATCGATGCTGTGGGCGAAGATGTGGATGGGTGTCCAGAAACATCAACGAAGCGACGTGCCATGCAATTGGGCATTTGCAATTGCCTACTGACCACTGAGCTCGTCCAGAATACAGCCAGCGCGGCACAAACCTCAACCTTGAAGTGCATGATTTTTCTTCAAAATTGGTTATGAGTGACGAAGCGCATTTCCATCTCTCAGTGCATGTCAATAAGCAGAATACTCGGTTCTGGGGCACTGATAATCCGCGCATTATTTAAGAAACACCTTTACACCCACTTAAAGTTACTGTATGGTGTGGCATCTGTGTTGACATAGTGATCGGAGCCTATTTGTTCGAAGATGCTGGAGGCAATGCGATAACTGTCACTGGAGAACGCTATAAAACCATGTTACGTGATTTTTTATACCCAGTTTGGACGAATTGGGGCTGAAGCACATCTGGTTTCAACAAGACGGCGCTACGGCACACACACAGCGCGCGACAATATGGACTTAGTGAGGGACGCTTTTTCAGGCTGAGTTATCTCTCATTTTGGCGATTTGCCTTGGCCTGCAAGATCACCTAATCTGACCAGTCCAGCTTCTTTCTTTGGGGTTTTTTGGAAATCTCGGGTGTATGTGAACAAGCCACAGACTCTCGCAGCTCTAAAAGAAAACATTCATTAAGAAATAAGGAACATATCGCAGTAAGTGTTACGGTAAGATTATGCAAAATGTCATAAATAGGGCTCAAATGTGTATCAACTCTGGAGGTCACCATTTAAAAGACATCATCTTTCAATCTTAATGGCACAAAATTTAATGGCACAAATACACATTTAAAAAAACCTAAATCTAGTTTTCTAATTATAAAAAAATGTTATAGCTGAACCAAATAGGGTCTTTACTTTTGCGCAACCCAGTATATTATTAGTGAGGAGTTTTTCTGATTTAATTCAGCAAAGTTAGGTTATTCCTTTATTCAAATCAGGTAGCACTATAGACCCCTAATTTTAGACCAATTTCGGTCTTACATACACGTAGTCAAATTAAAAATATATATATTCTCAATCACCTTTTGTCCCATTTCATCAAAATTTTTATATTTGATTTTGATATTTGATTTGATCATATTCGCGGCGATATGTTAGCAAGATGTTTGTTATAGTGCCAGATTTTTATGTCCTTCAGTTATGGAACACACGAATTGAATACATGCAAGAATGAAGGTTTTTTGCATAAGTTACACTTACCATAGTACCCCAACCAATAACAGTGACTGCGGCATTTGTCGGTAGCTCGAATCCTGAACGAGTAATTTTTGCTTTTACCACTAACGCTCCCATGGGCAGAGGCTTAGTTAACCTTAGAAGAGCAATATCATTTTCAAAGTTCCTACGAGCGTCATAGTTTGGATGTATGTTTATTGATTTGACTTGTCTTACAGTACCACCTGTAAAACACAATATAAGAATAGAATATTTTTGTATGTTTGTATTGAATAGGCTCAAAAACTACTGGACCGATTTCAAAATTTATTTTACCATTACTTAGAGGGATTCTTCCGAATTCGTATAGGCTACTTTTTATCCCGAAAATCCCGCTGGAATCGAAATTGCGCGGGTAAAACCGTGCGCAACAGCTAGTGTATAAATATAATAGTAGACTCCAGAAGATCACAAACTCGTTCATGGGTCAATGTGTACGCTTTTATAATAAAATTCCAAAATATTTAGATTAACCCTTCGATAGATTTAAGGATAAGTATAAAGTTTTAGTATATCCGGATGCAAGAAGATTGTTAAATGTTATTGTGTATTTTTAAAAGATGATTGCTGCTGAGTTTCGTGCCACTTCTTCTCCACAGATCAACTTTCCGAAGTGGTGATAGATTCAGTTCAATTTGTAAATTTTGACTTATTTCAAATGTATTTAAATACTTACGAAATAAAGATTCTTTTGACTTTGACTTTTGACTTTGATTAAAACAATCTGATGTCACGTTTGACAAATTTGGAGGTGTTATAATGATGGAGAGAGACTATTGCTGTGACAGGGGGTCAGCTTATTGCCCACAAAAACGGCAATCATTCCTTTGTCCCTTAACTAACTTTTACAGTTCACATTTAAAGAGAAGCAGCTGGTATATTCCATGTTTAAATCTTGCTCCCACTTACGTGTTAATTTGTTCCTATCAATACATATTTCAATTTTGCATATTGGCACTTATTTAGATCTCCATTCTTTTTGCGGCAAAGATCACATCAAAGCATAATTTTTGTATTGAACTTGGCTCTCCTTTTTCACATTTATGTTTTTGGTGAGATATCATTACTTTTTGTAAAGAAAACTAGGCAGGTATTGAGTTGTTTAGTCTTGATTGGGTATAAAGGTATTGAGGTTGTTTAGCGCATATTACAAGTTTTTTTTTGTATGGGGACATTACTAATTTTTTTATTTTTTTCCAACGCTTACACACAATCATTGTGCTGAATTCCAAATTTCATCCTTCTCGGTCATCTAAAAGTAGGTTAGCTGTAGGTACTATGTCAGTGAGAGCTAAAATTTACGACTTTTTGACCTTCATATCTTTATAACAGTTTGAGCTAGTTTCATAAAATATGGGCTTCTTCGTGTCCTTATAATTATAATTAAACACACGTACTTTTATGTATTTACGTCAAAGAGGTTTTTAGTTATAGAAGGGTAAAAAGTATCACCAAGTGGTTTGTGTGATAATACACACGGCGCTGGTGCTGCCGCGTCTTTTCATTCTGTACAGATATTACAATATATACAGATATTATATATACAAATATTCACGTATACTTCGTAGTAACGTAGAAGTATATCTTGTTCCATAATGTACAGCGCCAGTACCCATACGGACTAATCCTAATCTAACCTAAGCTAACCTAACTATTAGTAATTTTTTATTACAGCATAGTACTCGTGGTAAGTAGTTATCTTATTATTTTCTGATAACGTATACACGTATATAACTATATGCAACCTAACATGCTCCTCCTCGCTGCGCTCGTCGTTGCACCTAACCGTACCGACTCCGTCTTCCGGTGCGATTGATATGTATTTAATCCTATCTAATAAAGTTTAAATATAATTCCATATATTACTGAATCAAAAAAAAACTTAACTTTTAACACTCTTGTCAAGTGTAAGTGGTGTAGTAGAGTCGGGAACGAAGACGTGAGCATCCACTATACAAACAATACACGATCAGTACGCAAAATTCGTGTATGCATTGTAATAACAGATTTAAAAACAGCATTACAATATACACGCGAGCAGTTTCCTATGGCTGCGTTCTGGCGTTGTTGTATAGAATGGAAAGACGCGGCGCTGCCAGTTCCTTACTTGATGAGCCGACGTGGGCGGAAATCCTAAAAACTAAATATTTGTCGATCTGTCTCACGTTGACGTCACGGTTGATGAAGCAAATGCCTTAAGATATTTTTCAACACACTTGCTCGCAAAGTGAGCGTTATTCTATTGAATTTAGAACTATAAACTGAGCTGTAAGTCACGCGTGCATAATATATTATACCCTAGTGCATAATATAATGAATCCTACAAAGTTGAATTGTACCTTTGTGCAAATTACATGCGAGTAAACAGAGCATATTTTATTGGTCCGGGTTATACATTAAATATTTTCAGAAACAACAAAGAGATTTTATACCACTTCAAATCCATATACATTTTTAAATGTTTGCGCCTTATATTAGTAAAACAAATTTGTATATCAAACAAATTATTCACAATTTACAATAATTTGTTATAAAATATTAAAATATTTGCATTTACCACTCCAAATAAAAAATTTTCACTTTAATTAGGCTGTATATGCTATACAGACATTGACACATTTTGCGGAAAAAAAAACCTACGCGCATGCGCGAGGTTCGGCGCCATTTTTCAATCACAATTCACAGCTTTGTTATCAAGTGTGTTTGATATTTTATGACCACGTATGTCTGTCTTTTACTCACAAGTGTGTTGAAAAACGTCGTATGTAACTCGTGAGCGCTTACTTACTTAGCTCACTTGTTACATAATATACTAATTTTGCACATTCATTATCCAAAACTCCACAAACTTCTGTGGAGATTTCGATGTCATAGAACCTGGATATCAGATTATACCAGGATATCAGAAATCATAATGAAGTATATTTCACTGCAGGTTTCAAGAAGAAAACACCTTGTAGAATGATTTCTGTACCAGGAAAAACCATTTTAGATTCCGAATTGCCATGGTACAGAAGCCAGCAGATCAAGCGTTACATTACCTGTCAAATTTCCCCAAACAATTTTAACTTAATTTCGGGGGCATAGAGTTCAGATTCAAGTAAATTTTTTTGACAGATTTGTAACGCTTGATGTTTTGCCTTCTGTTCCGTCAATGCAAAAATAAATCCGTAGTAGAAATAACGGTACAATGCCAAGAAAGTTTACTGCAGTACCAGCAATGAAACATTACGTTAGAAACATTTAGTTATAGGTACTTAATTTAAAGGTTTTTTTTTTTTAAATAACAAAGTAGGTAACATAACTAGGACAGCACTACTTAGGACAAAGGGTATGGTAAAACCAGTAGTGTGACAAATAGGAAAAAATATTCCTGTTAGTCACACTGGTGCTACGACCTGGTGTGACTACGAGTCATCCCTGGAATCTGGTACCTTAGTTGGTAGAGTGCCCGCTCGGAATGCGGGTGATCTGGGTTCGAGTCCCAGCCGGGATTTATTTTATTTCGTATTTTTATCCAATAAATGGTATTTAATTGTAACTTTTAAAACATATATTTGGTTGTTGTGAGCGACAGGGCTTAGTTTTAGAATTTATCAGGATCAATATTTTGATTTCTTTACATTGTTACTTAAAAATTTGTAATCTGTATTTTGTAAATTGTTTTTTAATCCGTAAGATGAAAAAAATTATGATTAAACATTCTATGTTTCTCATCGGCATGGAAGAAAATATCTTCATTATTGAACATGGTTTCAAAGATTCCACTTTTTTGAAAATGCAGCTGCACAAGCAGTAAATGTTTCTGGTGCTTGGTATTACGACATGATATTTTCCGAATTTCTTTTTTCTGAATTTTAATAATAATATTGACATGGCCAATATGTGGTTTCAACAAGACCGTGCCACAAGCACAGGTCGTATACTGTGTCCTTTCAGTGATCAAAATTGACCTCCTAGATCTTGTGATTTAACACCATCAAATTTCTTTGTATAGGGTTATTGAAAATCACAGGTCAATAGCAATAATGCCACAACCACGAGTGCTTTAAAGAAGAAGATCCTACCTTTATATCAACGAAACTCAGCCACATTTATGAAGAAAAGTCAAAAGTCATGGAAAATTTAGACAAATGCTATGGGTATGGAAAGTAATGCTGGCCCTTTTTACCCACGACGGAACGGAGACGGTATATGCGTTTGGGGTGAGAGGGTGTTTGTGCAAACCAATGTTACCATTTATCTCCAGAACCACTGGTCCGATTTTAATGCGGTTTTCAGTAATCGCTTTGGATTTAATTGGTGCATGTTCTTAGATGCAACAATCAAATGTTCTGGGGCTGCCATTGAATGAATTCGTTTTGTAGTTTTATATTGAAATTTAAAATATTAATGGCAGCCCTCGACGGATTTTCTTGCTCTTCTTATAAAGTGCATAGGGAGTTGAATACCTATGTTATTGCGACATCTACATCTTCAACAACCAAATAGGTAAGCGTAGGGATGTGCTATGAAAAGGAATAGTATGTTGTTCATAATATGACCGACTCTGTGTGAGATCAAGTGAACTTTTGAAAAAGCTTTTCTCGTTAATTATCTCTCGTCACATAAATCATTTCAGTCGGGGGATTTTAAATTATTTTATTCTTTTTCAATTACTTTTTAACCGTCGCGTCGTGGGTTTTTCAAAATTTTTATTTTGTTTTTTTACCCGATGTTTTTTGCATTATTAACCTTATCCTATGTAATTTATGATACAATAAAAACTACAATCAGGAAACTAAAAACGGTTTTTTCTATTTAAGTTAAATCCTAGGATAATTTTAGGACATCCAGTCGTTGCATTACTTGTGGGGATCACAGGAAAGTCCTGCGTCATAAATGTTGTCTGTAGTCGCGGAATTAGAAAAATCACATGGTTACATTTCCACCTGATACAATTTATTATATTATTATCTTCTAGATTAATATATTACATCTTACCCGAGCCAGACGTTGAACTTCCTACACGCACTTTCAATATATTCACATCGGTTAATTTGTTGGCACTGAAAATAAAGAAAGTATCAGTAAGATTGGCTTCAGTGCATATTAATCGATATTGCAGGTCAAGCAACACTCAGTTGGGTTGGTAAAAGGATGAGTGACCGCCAACCATTCATTTCTCACGACGACGTGCTTGGGAGGGTACGTTAAGCAGTCGGTATCGGGTGCTGTTTTCTTGAATAATTTAGTCGTTAGGGTTCGTCAGAAGCCATTTTAGCGCCCTGAAAATTCTGACAACCACCAACCAGCACTGGGCCAGCCTGGTGGTTTAGGGCCTAAACCTCCTCGTCACCTAGGAAAGAGACTCATAGCCCTGTAGAGAGCTCATTACAAAGAGCTGTTATGAAATGATTGCATATAGACTCAAACTGTGAATCAATAGGTACCAAACCTCAAATCTAAAATTCTTGAATGTCTCCAAAAAATTTAAATAATTTCTTTGTATTTAGTATTATAATTTCCATGTACTTATTTATATGGTATTTTGTGTAATATATCACTTCCTAATTTGCATTTCGGTTTTTTTTTGTTATTTGTCCTTTATTACTCATGCGGTGTTTGCCCTTAAGGGATTGTTGCACTGAATATGTAAACCTTAACGTGATTCTGTATGTTTTTTGTGTAAGCAATTGTGGGTGAACCAAATTAAATTAATTAACGCCAATTTCCTGCTTTTACCCTCTTTTCAATATCACAGTCATACTTCCCATCTCTTGTTAACGAGGACCCCAAGTATACAAACACTTTCACTTGTTCCACCTTTTTGTCTCCTATCCTGATATTGCATTCCGTCATATTTTCATTCCTCTCCATAACCATGAGGTTTGTCTTTTTTTTACTCGCAAACCTTTCCTTTTAAATGACTGCAAACAAATGGTCACATCACAGTGACCATTTGTTGCAATTCGGATGCCGACGATGCCAGTAGAACCTGGTCGTCAACATAAAGCAGAGTTTTGATCACTGTCACATTCATTTTTAAACCCCATTCAGAATATTTTAGATCTGTCAAACAGCTATCCATGAATAGTTTGAACAGCCACGGAGACGCTACACAGCCTTGTCTAACACCGCATTTGATGCTAGACCATTCCGTGTAGTCATCATTTAACCTGAAACAAAAACTCGAGTCCTTATACAGGGTGACTGGTGGGTCACTTTTGAAATTCAAGGACGTGATAGTTTGAGGTCATACAATATAAAAAAAAAACATAAATTATTTAGAGAGTAAACTTAACCGAAATATAAAGAATTGATTACGCAACGCGTGGTTACGCTAGCGTTGGCAGCGATCCACGTGCTAGGTCACGTGCCGCCATCGACTCAGTTGTATGTAAAGTAAATATAGGGAATTCTAGTGAAAAATTGAGTACCTACTTTTATAACATAATTATGATCAGAATCGAGTATAGAATGCCCTCCTTCAGTATCTAAAATTTGTTACTAGTAACCCTGTTTAAGGATTTGAGTGCTGGTATCAAGTCACTGTCCACCCCATACTCGAATAGAATTGACCACAGCACATTTTTCACCACACTGTCATAAGCCTTTTCCAAGTCAATGAAGCAGCAGAAAACCATTCGTTGTTTAGTCAAAATCTTCTCAAAAAAGGACAGGGATTGTGGCATTAGAAGGACAGTGCTGGGTTGGTTTAAAACATGTCAAGACAGACAGTAAAGTATGGAAACGCAATTGCATAAATGACAAAAAAGAAGTAGTGTACTATAGATCAAACTTTAAAAATATAATGACTGTTGCGCCACAATGCAGCGTTCTCGGACCACTTTTATTTCTTTTATATGTAAATATTTTCCATTTGTAGATGAATATATCCTTAATTTGGACAAAGAATAATAACTATTTTCAAAATAAAATTAATAACACCATAAAATTGGTTGACATGTAATAATTTAAATATAACATACATACATAAGTTCAAGCCTATATCCCTCATGAGGTAGGTAGAACACCAGAGGCTATATTATAGAATAAAACCATCTGATGTCACGTTTGACAAATTTGGAGGCAATATAAGGAGAGAGACTATTGCAGTGACAGGGGGTCAGCCTATCGCCAACAAAAAAAAATGTCCAATAAAACCTCTGCCCCCCTTAACTGACTTTTACAGTACGCCTGGGACGAGAAGAAAACATTCTATGTTTTTCCTTCGCTCCCAGTCCAGCATGGAAAACTCTTTAAATATTATTTGAATAAAAACTAATGAATATGAAATTGAATACAAATAAAGTTCTCAATACTATAGACATAGTTAGTTTTTTGTGGGTTATAAAAATTAAAACTCGCGACATAAAGTAACTTTAATAGCTTGAGATAGAGATATCAGCCAAAACGGAGCTCTAGCGCCATCTAGAACTCAGTGACTGAAACTTTTACTAAAACCAATCGGGAACTTTCCCTGTATTTTTTTTTAAGAATATTTAAGACTCCTCAAATATGTATATTATCATGATTATATGAAATATGTATATATCAGAAAATCGTTATCACGATCAAAATTCAAATAAACATGCAAAGGTCAAATTGCAGCGTTGTTTCCGAAATCCAGTCGAATTGCCGCGTCAGAATTAAAAAAGGGAACTTCAGAGTCCAAATGGAGGCCGGGTTGTGGGTAAAAGGAATCCAAGAAAAAAGCGATAAAAACAACATTCGAAAACTAGATGAAAGATAGATTTAATGAGTCGGTTGGGTGATTGATTGAATGAACCGAAGAATGAAAAGTAGGATGAAAGAGTCTATATCTATGGCATTTTTCTAATTTTATAAATTATAAACAGCGCCATCTATATCTTAGTGATACTAACGAAATTTAGTGAAAACACCGTGACTCGCGACCTTAGAATTTTGAGGTTGGCAACATTCTTTTTTTTCTTCAAGACGGACGGAACGCACCGCTACTGCCAAGATGTGAAATCTTTTTTTTGGGCCGGCTTTGCTGGCTAGATGTTGTGATCGTCTCATTTAATAAACCTTTTATTTAAATAAGGCACTACACGTGTAATATGTAGTCGCCGCAGTTTGTGTTTAAAGAAATTTTGCCCATATTGGAAACCATATGGTAAGTCACATTGTCAAATCTTCACGTCTGATGTTAATCCTATTAGTTTGAACGAATATTCAGCTAGATATCTTTTTAAAGCTCCATCACAAATGTTGGTAATTGTCGCCTTCTTAAATTATTCCAAATTGAAGCCTATTTAAAAAAAACATAACCTAGATCTGACCATCTCGGGTAATCAAGTTTATAATTCTTTCCAGGGTGCTTTGCAGGAGTAACTCTGGTGGAGTTTTTCATTGTTTTTAAATGTTGCTGAAGCTGTTCGTTACATGATTTAACACAAGATCATGAAATCCTCATGGTAACATGCAGATTTGCTTTAAGTAGTAAAATGTTGAGCGAGGAATTATAAGGTAACACTTTTTTTTACCTATAAATTCAAGAAAGAAAGTACCTGTGGTGATATTGGAGATTGCTATTGGATATTGGATATTGAATCTGGATATTAGTTATTGTAGTGACATTAAGAGATAGAATATTCTTTAATTATTGTTTTAAAAGATAATCCTTGCGGTTATTTTTTTAAGTAGACTTAGGCACTAACCTTAGTTTATTAATTATTTTGTTAATTTAGCTTCATGGTAATTTAAAGTACCTATATAAATTGTTTTTTTTATGTATAACAGAGACGGTGAGGTGATTTAGTATGGTGAAGTCCCTCTCCTGAGCTAGTTAAACTTTTTTCTCACCGCTCTCTGTGTAAAGATACTCAGGACTCGCCTTGAACTATTACACAATAAAATCTGTGATATTTATCAGTATTAACATCTTTTATTTTATATCATAAGACCTGTTAAGTAGGACCTACCCCGCTACATCTTGGATAAGTAGGATCGAGGGTGAGTCTAGGGTGTTTACGCTCAGAGTATCTTTATTTTGTGACCTGTGTTTTGGTAGGAGTGTCTGGTTACTTACAACTTAAGCAATCTTCACTCCGGGCACAAACTGAACACTCCCCCCAATCCACATCGTTACAGATTAAAAAGGAATTGGCGCTAAACTCGGGTGTCCTATTGACAATTAATTGAATTGGAAACAGTAGATAAATTATGTAACAAATAAATTATATAGTTATGTCTATGTACAAAGCAGACTGAGGAAACCTGCCCATTTTCAACAATACTGACTGCTTACCATGGTTATGTCGGCTCTATCCTAAGATACGGTTTCATCACTTGGGACAACTGATTTTAAACAAGGCATTTATAGCACAAAAAAGTATTAAGGGCTTAGCTTTAATACAAAGAAATTCCAGAAGTAGATTAGTTTTTGTTGAAGGCTATGCCCGCCTCAATCTAACCCCAATCTCACCTGAAGGTAAGTGATTTAACATTTGACTTTTAAATTACTTACCGATTCGATACACAATGTGCGGCAGTTAAAATATCGTTTTCCGTCACAATCGTTGCTCCACAGACGAACCGGTCTTGTAAAAGCAACTGTAAGTATGATGGAAGATAAAAATTAGTTATTAAATTTTATCTACTTTATACAGTATTTCAAATTAGTCGACGATATACTGGAAGCAGGAGATACAATGAGTCATAAAGCTATTGGAAAAATATTTTCTTTCTTGGCCTTGAGGTTATAAAATTATTTCAAAAAAATCAACACCGTGTGATGTTCATTTCAACCTGGTTCCTACAAATAGTAACTTTTGCTCGGTTTTAATTTTGTAGGTAAGGGTGCTATTTTTTTAGTTTTTTTTAAACACCTGTAATTTCATAAACAGAAGGTAAACTTTTTTTTTCATTACCTATTATGACATGTTGTGTCTCCTTCTTCCAGTATTTTATCGACTTGGACAACCTGTATAAGTACAGTGTCCTACCCACAGAGGAAATATAAAGAAGAGATGTCCTATCCCGTTTTCTCTAGGGACTCAAGTAAAGCCTATGGATGGGTCACGGGACAGGTAAGCAGTTGGTTACCGCCAATCATAGCTAAACAGACGATGGCATGAGTCACCTAGTAGCCAGTAGTAAAAACCGGTTGTAACATTCGAATAATCATCAAAAAAGTTCAGCTGTACTTTACTAGGTGGCGCTAGTTTTCTAATTATTCTTTTTCCGTCATACATACGTTCCAAATCTGTCAGAAAAATAAAAGAATCTACATTTTCGACATAAATAATTCAAAAACAAATAAACAAAAATAATAATGAATGAAAATATCTTCATGGTTAGTTAGTTTAGTAAACACTTAATTTTACGTCGATAAACAATATAGGATTTAATTTTCTTTAATATCTACGTGTGTACATACTTCACAGAAGTGAGCGTCGAACTAACGCCAGTGCCTCTAGTTCAGAGTAGCTTGAACTGTTGGGACTGTGACGACAAGACAAACCTGATTAAAGCTGTGCAACTGTTTAGACCACCTCTTCTATGTGTATCCTCTGTGGTCTACATATTATACACCTATATCTATTAAATACTCTTCTTCTTCGATGTTATTTAAACTTAGATGAATAGAAATAATTCTGTATCAAATTTATTTTTTAAATAATCATAGTCATCACTTTAGTTTACTTAATAAACGAGTTTTCGATATTTGAACTATTTTCAATTGCTCTTGACAATTTTGACTTTTGCAAACTTCATGAAGAAAAAGATACTTTGAAACTACCCTATCAAAATCAGAAACTCAAAATCATGGTATAGTGCGACAAGGCTCTTTTGGCGCTTGAATAACATTATCATGTGACATTGTAAGGGTAAAATAAGGCGCGTTTTAACCACACGCACCTACTCAGTGCACGAAACGCGCCTACTTCGTGTCCAACACGCATCTAACACGCGTTGCAATTTGTTGTGTATGTTACCAGAAAATAATAAGAACCGTAAGTTTATAAATTTACGCGGAAATTTATAAACTTTCGTAAGATTCTAAACGAGAGATAAATTTTATTATTTTACGCCCACATTTTAGCAAATTTATCAATTTACGACGTCTCGTGGTAAATTTATAAACTTACGGATATTCATTTGTAATATAATAAACGGTTCTACCAATAAGACAAGAAAGCTTTTAATTTTATGCTTTTTTAAAATACGGAAAATAATACACTGCTCGCTGATAGGTCAAGAACACAATCAATTGCTAAATTCGGTTTATCTACACTAATGGTTTTTGGCGCTTCTCCGGCCGCTGCCGCGTAAATCTATAAATTTACGGAATTTATTATTTTCCGGTGACATGTATACTTAGTCTGGCCGTAAATACTGTTAGGTACAATTAAAAATAAACAAAATATTATATTTGAATTTGGAATCTGACATTTCATATGATTTTTCATTGTTTTTTCATTTTGCCGCCAATACTTTGTACAATATTTTGTGTTATTAAAATGGAGTGAGGTGATAAAGAGAACCGAATCGCTGTGATTGCATTACACAAAGTAGGTATGGAGCCAAATGCACTTTTTAAAACTCTTCATGCACTTAGTATTACTCAAATGTTTAGGTACTGGGCTATTAATAGGTACAATGAGTCCTCCTCTGTCTTTGACAGAATAAAATCTGGCCATCCATATAGTGTTCGTACAAAAACGGTGATCAAAGCAATAAGGGAAACAATTTGAAGAAATCCTGTCCGAAAGCAAAAGAGGATAGCACCTAGAACCATTTCACGTATTTTAAAACATGACTTAGAACTTGCATCCTATGATAGACGCACTGGTAATTTCTTAACTAATAATTTAAAAAAAGATTAGGGTGATAAAATCGAACTGCTGAAGCGATGCGCAAAGGGAGGCCATAGAAGAATTTCTTTTGGGCTGAGATTTTTTTTACATTGAGGAACATTTTAACAAACAAAATTAATGTATTTGCGCTCAAAGCTCTAAGGAAGCGTCCCAATTAGTTGACACTGTTTGGGCAACTTATAACTAATTAAATATAATTATTCAAATTTTAAATAACGTCACCGCTGGCAGTTGTATATATTAATCTTCAGGCTTTTACGCATTTTTGATTATGGCAATTCTGTCGGTGGTGCTTTCCTACGGCTGCGATGGCAGGAGCCGAACCCCCGCTCGGCGACCTCCGGGCCTGTTCGTCAAAAGCAGTCAGTACTGTGTCGCTAGCATACCGTAACGCGCCGCTCGTGAATCATTCGCTGCTTCCTGGTGATATATATTGAGTGCCGCTGCCACCTTAAAACTTAAACTACGGGGCTTCCATCTGCTAACCAACGTGCCAACAGGTCAGTACTACTGATTTTATTGTTATATCAATTGTGTAAAGCCTCGCTCCGAAGATAGGATTTCGGTAAAACCGCATTGCCCACATGATGTGACTATTTACACGCCACATCATTATTTTGGTCCATTCGAGCCTGGATATTTCCAGTCTAATCATAATTATTCACTCCCGCATTAATTTTTATTACTCGCATCACTAATTTGTAGTTTATTTGGCGAATTAATGCCATTTCTAACAACGCGACAGCATCGCACCGCCATATTGATATTTTAATATTTTGTTCATTCGTTTTAATTTAAGAAATTTTTCGCAATAATTCCATTATAGTCCCTTATAATGACTAATATGAAGCCAGATATTAAATTAATGCAACTTATTGCAAAGAAAGAAGCACTTTTCGAACGTATTAATCGAATTTATAATTCAAGTAAAAATATATCTAGTTTCGATTCTCGTTCAAATGAGAATTTCATAGCAGAGTCAGAAACTATCAGAGAATCATATGTTCAGTTTGAAAGATTAATAGATCAAATTAATGAGTTAGAATTAGAATTACATAAAAAACAGCCAGATTACTCGTCTCTAAGCTCCGTCGAGGACTTATACTCGCGTATTTTATACGCACGTAATAGTATTATCAGTTCAAATAAGTCTGAGATTTCTAGTGATAACGTTAAAAACAACATCAAGCTGCCGCCGATCAACATACCTACGTTCGACGGTAGGACCGAGAACTGGCCGATATTTTACGAGGTATTTCGCAATACCGTACATTTAAACTCGAATTTGACGGACTCGCAGCGTGTGCAGTACTTAATAAGTAAATTGTCACACAGTGCACTTACGTTGACCGCAGGTATTGTACCTACTGGAGAAACCTATCACATTATATGGGACAGTCTTGTCAAAAAATATCAAAATAAACGTACTTTAGGTTTGCATTATCTTAATAATATTTTGGATATTAAAAATTGTACTGGTACCGCATCTACTTTAAATATATTTATTGAAAAGTTCTGTGCTTCGGTTGCGGCCTTGAATCAGTTAGACATTCCAGATCTGTCAGATTTCATAATTTTACATTGTGGTTTGAGAAGAGTTGATTCTCAAACCTTACAACTATTTGAGAGTTCTGTTAGAGGTATAGAAATACCTACTTGCTCGGACTTCACTTCATTCGTTCAGGATCACGTAAAAGTACTGGATAGGTCTCGTACAAATAATTCTCAAGCCGAACCGCGCGCATCAACTAGCTCGGCAGTTAGGCGGGATTCGAACGGACGTCCACATAATACCTACAAAACTTTTGTGTCGAGAACTGAACCGCGCGATATACCTACGTTTACGCAGACAGGTAGTTGTCCTATGTGTAAAAGTAACGAACATAAATTATTTAATTGCTTGCAGTTTAAGAATATGGTCTCGCCACAAGCTCGCTTTGATTTTGTAAAGTTGAGACGGGGCTGTGTTAATTGTCTTAGCTTTTCGCATTTTCTATCAAATTGTAAATCGACTAATGTTTGTAAAGTTTGTCAAAAACGTCATAACACCTTATTGCACTTTTCAAATGAAAATAAAAATAATATATCGTCACGGCGCTCGCCGGTTCGTGAAACTTTGCGTGCCGCCGCCGGCGTCGAACCTGCGTCCTCGAGCACTACTGAGGTCGGTCCGGAGCGCCCGAGCCACAGTCTAACTACAATGGCAGCGCCACAGCCTAACGAAGACGCGCAATATAAATTATCTTTTAGTTCAGAATTAAAACTGAGTTCGACTATCCTTTTGTCAACCGCACAAGTTTATGCTACGCCGAATAATAGTAATGATAAAGTTTTAGTTAGATGTTTGATAGATAGTGGTTCACAAAATAATTTAATTACTTTGGAATGTTGTAAACGTTTGAACATACCTATATGTAAGTTACAAAACTCATTTTTGCAAGGTGTTGGTATGACCTCCCGGCCAGTGCATGGCTACATTTATTTTACAATAGAATCTAGGTTTAATCCGAGAAACAATTATTATATTCACGCATTAGTAGTAGATTGTATTACTGATCGACTTCCCGCTAATTATATACAAAATGATAATGATTTTACATACTTAAAAGATTTACCGCTTGCCGACTTAACTTGGAACTTACCGGGTCAAATCGATGTAATTTTAGGAGTTCAGCTTTTCCCATACATATACATAGGGAATAGGGTCGAGTCCGGTACTCGTGCTCCCCCCGCATTACTTACTAGCCTCGGATACGTGCTTATGGGTGACGTCGCCAGCAGCTGCCATTCATCACCTAAGTCGTCACTTGCACTCTTTACCAACCTAGATCTTCAAAAGGGTTTACAGAGGTTTTTTGAGATTGAGGAGGTTCCATCCGACCGCTTTTATAGTCCTGACGATCTTGACTGCGAGAATTGTTTTTTATCTTCGGTTTCGTTTAAAGACGGCAGGTACTCCGTAGACTTGCCTTTCGCACGAAATCCTTCGGAACTGGGTAGCTCCCGTGTAGTCGCTCAACGACGTTTTCTCGCGCTAGAACGTAAATTCACGCAAGTGCCGCTGTTGCGCGAAAATTATAATAAAACTATCATGGAATACTTACAACTCGGTTACCTATCTTTAGTTCCTGAACCCGAATTAACGGAGGAGGGTTATTATATACCTCATCACGCAGTAATTAGACCAGATAAAAATAGTTTACGTATCGTTTTAGACGCCAGCTCAAAAACTCATACGGGTGTGTCTCTTAACGATATTTTGCATGTCGGGCCCAAGCTACAGGCCGATTTATTTTTATTACTAATTGATTTTCGCATTTTTCCTATTGCTTTAAAGGCAGATATTAGACATATGTTTTTAAGAATTGGTTTAAATGAGCATCATCGCAAATACGTTAGAATTTTATTTCGGTTTGATAAAAACGAACCAATCCGCACTTATAACTTTAACCGCATCCCCTTTGGTTTAAAACCTAGCCCATACTTGGCTATGCGCACTTTGCGCCAGCTAGCAAGCGACAATAGTGAAAGTTTTCCAGAGTCCTCTAAATTAATAGAGACTCATTATTATTGTGATGATTTCGTGTATTCCGCGCCTGATAACTCAACCGCTGAGAAAATTTCTATTGAATTAATCAGTTTAATGAAAATAGCCTCTTTTGATCTTGTTAAATGGGTTAGCAACTCTCCCGAACTACTAAAAATATTACCTGAGTCTCATTGTATGCCAATAAGTTTTTCTAGTTCAGAAAGTGACCTGAAGGTCTTAGGATTGTCCTGGAATCCTGCTGATGACCAGTTTGCTTTGACTACGGTAGCAATTGACGATAAATGTACCAAGCGTAATATTTTGTCTCTTGTTGCTCGTTTGTTCGACGTGCTTGGCCTAGTGGCCCCCGTCGTACTTTACGCAAAAATTCTAATTAAGGAACTTTGGCTGGCTAAAGTGGGTTGGGATGATGTCCCTCCGGAAGCCATACTGCAGCGCTATTATGCTTTAGTTAAAGATTTTCCTGTTCTCACTTCTTTGAATATTCCAAGACACGTTGGAGTGTTTACAAGCAGTATAGTTAACATAACCGCCTTCTGCGACGCTAGCTTTAGCGGCTATGGCTGTTGTATATACTTGCACATAACCGATTCTGAAGGCAATATTTCAGTTCGGCTTTTATGTGCAAAATCTAAAGTCTCCCCCGCAAAAGTAATAACACTCGCACGTTTAGAACTTGTTGCAGCCTTGCTCCTATCTAAGCTAGTTCGAATAGTAAAGGCTAAACTTTCTGCCCGCATAAATATTGCAGGTACATATGCCTTTTCCGACTCCACCATAGCTTTATCGTGGATACGGTCTTCTCCACACAGGTGGTCAATTTTTGTTAGCAACCGCATTGCTAAAATACATGAAAATCTAGGCGCTTCCAGCTTTCATCATGTAGCCGGTAAAGAAAATCCTAGTGATTGCCTTTCGCGTGGCATGTTACCTTCCCAACTAGCACAACATTCATTATGGTGGGATGGTCCAGCCTGGCTTCACAAGCCTGTTTCTGAATGGCCTCTAAATTTTACACCAAGTCAATGTGACACTCTGCCAGAACTAAAGACAAACACTTTTGCTGCTACTCTTGTAGTCGAACCAGAATTTATCAAAAATATTATTAACCGCTTTTCTTCTTACCATAAATTATTAGTAACTTTTGTGTACATACTGAAATTTGCTAAGAGGTTAGCTAACTCATCTGTTAAAAATATTTTTGCCGCAGAAAACTTTATAATAAGACTAATTCAGAATGTTCATTTTTCAAACGACATTAACTTAATAAAGGCTGGAGAACCTTCTTCAAAGAAATTACGCAATTTATCTGTTTTTATAGATGAATATGGAATCCTTCGCGTCGGTGGTAGACTTTCTAAATCAGATCTGCCTTATGAAGCTCAACATCCTGCACTTTTACCGAAGCACAGCCGCTTTGTAGATTTGTTGATCGATCACTATCATAAAACGTACTGTCACACCGGCCCGGGGCTGCTGATGTCCATCATTCGTCAAAGGTTCTGGATATTGGACGCTAGAACTGTTATACGCGCTCGCTGTCGTAAATGTAATATATGTTTTCATTCAAATCCTAATCACCCGGTACCCAAAATGGCTGATCTACCCGATTTTCGCGTTCGTAATGCCAAGGCTTTCGTACATACCGGAGTTGATTTTGCTGGACCCATTCGGTATATACCTATTCGTCGCAGAGGTCAGCATTCGCAAAAGGTTTATATATGCCTTTTTGTATGCCTCGTTACGAAAGCAATCCATATTGAGTTGGTCTCTGACCTTTCAACGGATTCTTTCCTTTCCGCTTTTAAAAGGTTCATTTCGCGTCGTGGTCCGGTATCTATAATATACTCGGACAATGGTACCAACTTCATTGGCGCAAAGGCACAACTTAATGAAATTTACACATTTTTACTTAACTCGACTGTACAAAACGACATCAAACAAGAGCTTCTTAAAAACCGCATAGAGTGGAAATTGATTCCCCCGCGCGCCCCGCACTTCGGTGGAATATGGGAGGCTAATATTAAAAGCGTTAAGACTCACCTATTTAGAGTGATAGGTAATCAGCTTCTCACGTACGAAGAGATGTTAACAGTATTAGTTCAAATAGAATGTATTTTGAACTCTCGCCCACTTTGTGTTATATCTACTGATCCCTACCCGGATGTACTCACACCTGCACATTTTTTAATGTCAACTCCACTTAAATACTTGCCTTCCTCTGAATTGACAGAGGAACGCATGTCATTAGCTGCCCGTAAAACCTTATTGGATCAGCTTGTAGCTTCGTATTGGAAAAAATGGCATATTGAGTACTTGCACACGCTGCAAGTTCGACAAAAATGGTGTACGCCAGATCGGCCAGTAGTAATTGGTACTGTTGTTCTCATGGGTCAAGATAATTTACCACCTTTAAGTTGGCCGCTTGGCGTTATCACGGAGGTTTTCCCTGGATCGGATGGTATAATTCGGGTGGCTGTAGTAAAAACCGCGTCAGGTACGTACAAACGACCTGTCACTAAGTTATACCCGTTGCCAAGTCAATAATTTAAATCAACTTTAATTTACAAACCCGCACAAATTATTATTATTATTTAAACCGCATAATATTTTCCCCGCATATTATTTACTCCGCATATGATTTGAACCGCATATTATTCTCTGATATGGTCTTCAGACCGCTATTTTCTTTATTTAATTTCGAATCAGGTTAGTTGCACCAATATTTGATCCTTGGTTGATTATCGATTACTTATTTGACCGCTTCTTTAAAATGATTATTAAAATTTTGCTCATCATCTCACTATGCCCATTCCTACTTCCATTTCATTGTTGTTGAAAGTTCTCATGAACTTTCAAGGCGGGGAGCATGTTTGGGCAACTTATAACTAATTAAATATAATTATTCAAATTTTAAATAACGTCACCGCTGGCAGTTGTATATATTAATCTTCAGGCTTTTACGCATTTTTGATTATGGCAATTCTGTCGGTGGTGCTTTCCTACGGCTGCGATGGCAGGAGCCGAACCCCCGCTCGGCGACCTCCGGGCCTGTTCGTCAAAAGCAGTCAGTACTGTGTCGCTAGCATACCGTAACGCGCCGCTCGTGAATCATTCGCTGCTTCCTGGTGATATATATTGAGTGCCGCTGCCACCTTCAAACTTAAACTACGGGGCTTCCATCTGCTAACCAACGTGCCAACAGGTCAGTACTACTGATTTTATTGTTATATCAATTGTGTAAAGCCTCGCTCCGAAGATAGGATTTCGGTAAAACCGCATTGCCCACATGATGTGACTATTTACACGCCACATCAGACACAGTGCAACGTGGGCATTATCCAACTTCAGTGATGGTTTGGTGTTAGCTATGAAGGAGTGAATGAGCCATACTTTTGTGAAAAAGGTACTATGTTCATACAATTGTATCAACATAGTACCATTCTTGAGAAGGTAGTTAAGCCCTTTTACAACACCATTCAATAACCAAGAATGGTCCTTCCAGCAAGTCTCGGCGCCGGGTCATAAAGCTCGGTACGACGTCTTGGTTTAAAACGAACTTTTCTAACTTCATCAGTGCTGAAGACTGGCCGTCGTCTAGTCCCGATCTTAATCCGCTGGAAGAATTTTCCTAAGGAAAGAGTTCGAGCTTCTATTGATAACTGGCCTCAACGTTTAAGTTCTGTTCTCTCTGCAACTTTATTCTTGCTGCACATTAATGACCTCCTAACACCCGGCATTATTGGATATGCTGATGACAGCACTGTTGTTGAGAGATATATATCCAATGCGCGAATGAGCGCCCATGAAATCCTGGTTTTGAGAAGGTCTATGATTGAGCGCGTTGATTCGACCTTGCGGAATGTGTCCGATTGGGGCGAATCTAACCTGGTCAAATTCAACGCCTCCAAAACACAAGCGTGTCTATTCTCCGCGAAAAAGAGCACCTTTACTTTTACGCCCACTTTCCAGAATGTATCTGTTCCCATCACCGACCAACTAGGGATTTGGGCGTCACTATAACGTCCAAATTAAACTTCGGTCAACAAATTGAGTCTATGGCAAAAACGGCTTCCAAAAAATTGGGTATCATCTCGAAGGTCCGGCGGTACTTCAGCCCTGAACGGCTGCTCAACTTATACACAGCCCAAGTGAGGTCGTGCATGGAGTACTGTAGTCACCTTTGGGATGGTTCTGCCAAATACCAGCTCGAAGCGCTAGACTCTGTTGACCGAAGAGCCCGTAAAATCATAAATAACAACAACCTTACAAATAAAAAATTGCAGACGCTGGAGCATCGTCGTAAGGTTGCTTGTTTGACAGTATTTTATCGGCTATATTTTGGTGAGTGTGCGAGTGCTCTTTTTGACGAAATTGAACCCACCCCTTTTTACCACCGGACTACCAGACGCAGACAGAACTTCCATCCCTATATAGTAGATTTACCAAGAAGTCGAACAAAACGCTTCGATAGTTCCTTTTTGGTACGGATTGCCAAAGAGTGGAACAATCTGCCTGCGTCTGTTTTTCCTGACCACTACAGTCCTGGAACTTTTAAGTGTCGAGTGAATAGGTTTCTCGTGGATGGACGTGTAACACCATAGTCTTCATGCGCACTTTCCATCAGGTGGCATGGAAGACAAACGTATCCTTACAATATAAAAAAAAAATGTATTGCAGTCAATGGAGACCACTTCTATGATTTTTTTTATGTTTTAAATTGTTTTATCATAGAATGTGCCAGCTGTTTCTCTTCCCGGGCATACTGTAAAGGTCAGTTAAGGTATGGAGGTTTTATTGGCGTTTATGCGGGCAATAGGCTGACCTTCTGTCACTGCAATAGGCTCTCTCCATCATAATAATACCTCACAATTTATAGCCTCTGGTATTTTGCCTACCCCATAAGGCGTGAAGTTATGTATGTAAATTGTTTTATATTTATGTATTAAAGTTATACACTGTAAAAGTACTAAATGTTATTTGCAATAGAAAAAATACATATTTATCTTTGTTAACAATATTTATGGTACGACTAGGTATAATGTGATTTTACTTATTCACAGATCAGAGTTAGCACCAGCTTTCGAAGGTAGCACTTATTAAATATTTTTTTCTGTTTGCATGCAAGTGGCAAGGTAAAGAAGTTCGACAAATGGATGCCTCAGTAATAGCCTCCACGAAGGTCAGCGCAAAAAACTCGTCCAGACATGCCTTGCCCTGCGCAATAGACACAAGAACGAAGGCTTATTGTATTGCATTGTTACTTGTGATGAAAACTGAAATTTGTTAAATAATTGCAAGCGCTCAGATGGCAAGGTTAGATCCTACTTCAGTACCTAAACAATGCCCTAAAAGAGAAATGCCCCTACAAAGTGATTGTAACTGTTTGGTAGTCAGGCGCCGATGTTATTCATCATAGTTTCTTACCAAACAGCATGAGCATTACTGCTGATGTGTTCTATGAAGAACGAAGCACAATGATGGGCACGTCTCCCACCAGCTCGGATCAATCGCTCAGCTCCGCTGTGTGACAACGCGCAATCTCATGCTGCACAGCAGACGATCTTCAAGTTACAAGAGCTGGGGATGGAAGTTTTCCGTCATTCACCGAACTCAACAGATCTTGCCCCTTTAGACATTTACTGTTTCCAGGATTTGGATGCGGTTTTGGCAAGAAAAGAATTCAATACCCCTGAGCAGTACAAAATGCCTATGAAGAGTTTGCAACCTCCCGTCCAGCAGAGTTTTTCAAAAAAGGCATCAATAAGTTTCCAACACGATGGAAAAAATGCTTTGATTATATGGGTCTACTACATTGAATTATAAAAATAAAGATATAGAAAAAAGTACGTTAACTTATTTCATCAAAAACGACAATTTCATATAAAAATCGAAAATATATTTTCCGTTTCTTAGGTTTTGCATACACAAAAGATAATGTTGTAGTACTCTTATGGCACAGGTAAATAGTGCATTGGCAATTGCTGGTATAAATAGATGTTTAAGGTGCCTGTCAATTGATGCAGATTAAGCTGGCGGAGCGGAGAAACTGAGAAATATTGATATTTTTAAGTTTTTACTTTTAGAATGCTCAATTATCCTCAAACAACTGAAAATATTATGCTAAATAAAATCACAGGACCAGGACTCGAATCTGGAACCTCCCGCTTGCCGGACGAGTGCTCTTCCAACTGAGTTACTGGCCACACACCATCAAAATTTCTTAGCATAGTCTGTTTTACGTTATAGCCCCATCTAGCTTCCTAGCTTTGCAGCTAAACCACCCAAAACCAATTTCTTTTCAGATATTGTAAATCTGGGTTAAAGTAAAGCATTGCAATGTTTAATAATATTATTAAGTTTTTGCATTTAGTAATGCTCAATCATTCTGGATTAACTGAAAAAATTTGCTAAATAAGCGAGAAGTCCCAGGTTCGATTCCTGATTGGGTGATTTTATTAATTGCATTAAATATCCGCTCAGCTAATGAGCGGAGTTACTATTGGTAAATATTTCTCCGTTTCTCCACTCTGCCAACTCGTTCCGCATCAGTGGACAGGAACCCTTCATGACATTGTACAAGATGGCGACCGATTTCGAGTATTACCACGCGCCAAAATATCCTTGTCGGACTATATAGGTCAATCCTGTTTTTTTTTTAATTTAAATCTGAAAAGGTATTTTTAAGTATTACTTCAACTAAATTACTTCAACTATGTACAAGAAATGTTTTTTTTTTTGATAGGAGAGTCTAAAAAAAGTATTTTCATCATCATCATGAGTTGGCCTCATAAGTCGAATTGGAAAAAGTTTGTAGCTGTAGTTTAAAAAAGTGCTTCTTTTAATCTTTTTTTGTTTGAATTGTTCAGTTTTATTCAAAATACTTCAGCATATCCCCATGCAATGATATTTTGTAACCTTCGGCCAGCTGGTGTAGCAGTTTTAACTGCCTTCTATCCCAGATGTCCTGACTTCGAATCTCAGCTAAGTGATGAATAAAGATAGTCTAGTTAGATAGATGATTTTTTAGGTTATTTTTGATATTTACATATTCAATACGTAATTATATACTTCTCAAGTTTGTTAAATCGTAAGGTATCTTGTATTCATGAGACAAGTTTATGAAGAATTTTATTTGAGGTGGAATACCACATATTCCACCTGAATGTTAGAAATGTTTATTTAATATATTATCATTTATCTCTCTTTTACCTTATACTATTCTCGTAGTCTTATTGAATATTTTAAATATATTTATAGACAATTCACTAACCTGGGTAGCGTATGGAAATTCCGCTATATTTGTGGGAACTCCACCATAAATTCTTGTATCATTCTCGTATAGATGTGGACGTCCCGCCGGGTCACTTATAATTAAGCCTCTTGGCACAACTGTTATAAAGATTTACAAGTATTATTATTATTACTTATTCATAAACAGTCATCATCATTCATCTAAGAGATGCCCACTGCTGGATAAAAGCCTCCCCAAATGTTCTCCGCACAGATCGGCCCTGCGCTGCTTTTTTTTGTTAATATAACGTTTACCGGCAACTTTGACCAGATCGTCGGTTCACCTTGTTGGGACTTACCTATGCTACGTCTCCCAGTATGTGGTCGCCACTCGAGAACTTCACTGTCCCAACGGCCATCCGTTCTGCGAGGTAAGTGCCCTGCACATTGCCACTTCAACTTTGCAACTCTTCTAAATATGTCGGTAACTTTGGTTCGCCTGCGAATCTCCTCATTCCTGATTTGATCCCGCAAGGAAACTTTGGGGAGGCCTATGTCCAGCATCATAGAAATTACATTTTGGAGATATTATAAAGGAGAAAGAACCCGCCCCATACATTTCTGGGCCACGGTGTTAACAACATGAAATGTCCTTTTTTTACTTCAGAATATAATCATGATTCATCACCAAAAATTTCAAGATGTCTAAGTCAGTGACTAGGAATTGAGATATCCATCATTTTGTCTATAGGTATACCTACAGAGAAGTAAAGTTATAAAATTAGAATTATGTTTCACAAGCTATTCTTTTTCTTACTGTTTAAATCTATAAATGAATTAATGTAATGTTTTTAATGTTATGTAAATTGTAATTTAGAGAGTTCATAATTAAAAGTAAATTGTAGCACATTCTGGTTAGATCTAGCACGACCGGCTGGTGTAGTGGTAACATACATTGCCTTCTATGCCAGAGGTCCTGGGTTTGAATCCCAGCGTTTGTTAGCTGTTTGTTATCCCTGAAATTAATAAAATAAAAATCCTATATGACCAAGCATAATAAGCCAAAAAAACTATATCAAATCTATTGTGCCAAAACATTTTAGGAATATATATATTATGTCAACGATAGGGATCCCCAATGCTAGAGGTTTTTGTATTTTGAGTAAGAAAAAATTAAGCTTTTTCAATAATAAATTCAACTTGTTAACTCTGTGCCCCAGGATTACTCATCCTTTCTAGTTAATTCTTTAGTTTATAAGTTTTTTGTGACAAAGGAATTGTAAATTATTATGTCCTTGCCAGTTTTTTATTCAAAAATAGCAAACATTACAAGGCTATGAACTGAACAAAAACGTTATTATTAAAGTAAGTTATAAAAATATATTTTTGAGGTTTATCAATTATTTGCAGAAATGGAAATATATTGATTCGAAAACTTGAAATCGCTCTCCTGAAAAATAGTCATTTTTTAAACAATACCCTCTTCATCTAAACCAATGATAAAATTGTTCCGTTACTGAATGAGTGACTGAAATACAACGTAGAGCCATAACCACTAGGCGTAGAGAGCTGAAATTTGGAACATATATTTCTTAGGAGGTGCATGGGTGCACTTAAGAAAAAAATCTCGAAATTCCTGCGGGAACGAGAAATATAGGACTTCAATAAAACAACTTTTTAACCGGATTAATCGCATTCTTAGGCGCGCTTCATTAAAAACAATATTTAAACCTAATTCAAAAATAAGTCAACATCTTCGCTCAGTTAAATGCAGCATCCCTTTACAAGACCCAGGCGTTTACAAGATTGACTGCGGCTGTGGGCTTTCCTACATTGGTCAAACTAAAAGAAACGTATCAACCCGCGTAAAAGAACACATAGCTGATATTAAAAATCGAAGAGCTTCAAAGTCTGCAGTTCATGAGCATTCCATGGACAAGCCCAACCACTACTTAAGGTTTGACTCTGTGAAAATTCTATCTAGAGAGAAGCATTACATTCCTAGAATGATCAGAGAAGCAATTGAAATTAAAAACTTTAATTAATTAAAGAAGATGGTTGGAAACTATCACCGACATGGGACCCTATCCTCAAAAACATTGAATCTAACATCCAGCAAGCTGCACAACCTGAAACTCAAGATACTGTCAGCTCGTTTTGTGTCAATTCAGAACGCTTCGCTCGAAGACTGAGAAACAGATGGAGATGAGGATGTATAACTTTTTCAATCTATCAATCCGACGCTTGACACCTTAGTCGCTCGTGACCACGGGGTCTGCAAAGACACCGAAACGTCGAGTTAAAATTTTAAATGCAAATATACGCGATAAATCCGGTTAAAAAGTGTTTTATTCTATACGAATAGCAAAATTATTGCTTTTGACGAAAGTTTCTTTATAAAGTTTTCTATTGTTTTTACTGCTTAAATATTAGAATTAAAAAAATAAATACCAAACGGTTCAGATGCCACAGAATAATTCATGATCGAGTCGGCTTCCCATTGCTCTTGCTCTTGCAAGTTTATTTTTGAGACGATTTTCGATAGTGGTTATTTATTAATTTTATTAACAAAACTTTAATGCTTCGGCTACACTACCGTGATATGCCAGTAATTATTGCCATAACTTAAACAACACCTAGGTGTAACCACGATTTACGGCCATAATTTTACAATGCCAATCAATATGGCAAATGGCGGTAGGCAATAGCTCCGGCGGCGGTCTTTTACCGTTACCGTAGTAACCGTAGTAATTTTAGCGTTTGTGGCCACACTACCGTTTGTCCAGTGTGCAATATGAGCTCACCGGCGACGCACGTATCGACCGACATGGAGTGGTCAAATGAAAAAGCGCTAGAGTTTTTATAATTATTCCAATCCGAACCGTCTCTTTGGGATACCCTTTTTTTCTTCTTTTAGCTTTGTTGAAATTTAAAAGATTCATGTAAAAATAAATGGCACTCATAAAACACAACACCGCTGCAGCTTCGACCTCCATCTTGAAAAAGTGATATTTTCCGCCAAATTTATTGACATATCACGGTAATTTAATGCCATAATTATTGCCGGTAGACGGTAAGGTAGTGTGGCCACACCAGTTCATGCAGTAATTTCAACGGTAATTTAATGCCATAATTATGGCGGTAACAGCCTGGTAGACGGTAAGGTAGTGTGGCCGTAGTATAAGAATCATATTAAAACTGATTATGCCCAAGATCGCAACTTATTTGAATGCATCCAGTTTTGTAGAAGAGAACCTATAAATATGTGTTTTTGAAGCGATTTCATGTAATGTCCGTTCCTTTCTTAGTCTAATAGCTTTATAATCAGTCTGCACATCACTTACCATCATGTTCCATTAAGAAGAAAACATAAAAAAAAACCTTTATAGGTATAAACAGCCTGAATTATTTTCTCTCAAAATGTAACGCAACCGTACAATACAATTTATTGAGAATTTCCTCATGTATCTAAAATATTTGTAATATTTACATTTGTACACACCTGAATAACTGCACTGACGGCACAGAACTATACAAAATATCAACAAAAACTTCTTCCAAGACATCTTGAACTAATGTGTTTTTATTAAATAATACTCACATGGAGTATATTAAACTTACGGTAACATAAAGTCATATTTTCTTATCGAAAAACTATTACAAAAGATTTTGTTACCATTGTAGGGTTTGGTCGTGTCCATGCACTAAGAGCTTAGTACAAATTTGACTGAACTTTGTTGCTACAAAATTAAATAGTCAATATTTCTATATCAATCACAAGGAAACCAGTCTTTTTTAAATTGGTCGGGTTATAAGAAAAATGTTTTCATCGCAGACATAGAGATGGCGTGCAGGTGCATCAAATATTTTAGTAACAGATTTACCTAAAAAAAGCTACCAATTAATTAAGAAATGTTTGTAAAAACAATAAGAGTGTTTTATTCAATTGATAAATACAATAAAATAATGAAGTGTAAGTATCCCATAATTTTGAACTTTATGAACGAAAAGGCGAATGATTAAGTGTCAAAAAAAAAAACAACGTTGACAATATTGAAGGTTAACTGTCACTGTCATTTTTAAACGTTTAATTTTGAACAACTAGGTTGCCAATTAAAAGGATTTACATTGAAAAATAGAGATAAATTTATTTTAATAGCTTTAATTATTTATTTTTCATTTAACCAACTTCAAAAACTTCACTGCTACCAATACTTTAAACATTGACTTTCATTAATTTAATAATCATTTGTAAGAGGTCGGACCCGTGCTTCACCTAGATTCTCCACCTGGGTGAAGCACGGGTACCTATAAGGTCCCGTGCTCCAACTATGTAATGTCGTTATTATATAGTCGTGCAGTAAATTGTTTTCCCTATATGATTCAAAAGATTTTAATAGAAGGGAATTTATATATACTTATGTACAATAATATAATTAGTTTAAGTAAAATTATTATGGCAGATTATTATGATTATTATGGCGCTTCGCCGGGTGCTGCCGCACCACGCTCGCTTCGCTCGCTCGGCTCGCGCGTAAAGATAAATATACTAAATATAATATAACTAAAGGGTAGTTGTGTAGTCTAAAGTAGGAGCATCAAGACCTTACAAGAATAAAATTACTCGTTAGCATACTCTTGTTCAAGTACAGGTGAATGCAATTAATTACTTGACTGTACTGATCATCAGTTGGAGCACGGGACCTTATAGGTCCCCGTGCTTCACCCAGGTGGAGAATCTAGGTGAAGCACGGGTCCAGCCCTATTTGTAAGCCTATTGCTTAACATCTTTATCGATGCGAGTACTGCGACACGTGCGAGTACTGCGAGTCGGACTCCACACGAAGTGTTCCGTACCATCATCTATAAAAACTGCAAATAAATCACGGTTTTTGTATGGGAGCCCGATTAACTATTTACTTTATTCGTTTTTTTTTAGTATTTACTGTTATAGCAGCAACAAAAACACATCATTTGTGAAAGTTTTAACTGTCTAATTATCACGTTTCATGAGATTATGTCTTTAATAATTTATCTATATCACTTGTGAAACTAAGCAGTTGAAATATGGAGAAGGACGGTAGCGCCTGGCCAGGCACCGCTTTAAAAGAGGCTACTTTCGCTATTATTTCAGTTAGGTACAAGTTACGATTCATAAAGTACTTGGTAACTTTTTATATTAAGAGTAGTCAAATACTACGTAAGGTTGCAACCCGCAAAAAACACAGAAATCAAAATATCAAATAATAAATATTTCCAATCAAGTAGGTACCTACTTAAATAACTATGCAAAAGCTCAAGAATGGGCCGGAACTCCATATGCGAAAACTGTTTAATGTGTATTGTGCTATTAATTTTATGTGTAGGTACCTATATGATTTATGTCAATGTAAGTTTTGCAAATAAATAAAAAATAAAAATTCGACATTGCATCGACTTAAATTTGAAGTCTCTCCAGAGTCCAACTTAGGGATGTGAAACGTGACAGTCTCATACAAAAACTGCTTATGTCTCTTTCTTTCTTGACACAAAAAAAACACTAAAATAAGAAAATGCTATGTCGAATCGGGCCCAATGTGTCTAATGTCTAAAATGCCTACCTAGACTAGGTAGACTAACTAGACTATCAATATACAATCAACACTAAGTGTTGATTGTATATTGATTTTCGTTTTAGCTTTGATAAAAAATAGCAGGATGTTTTAGTTTTTGGTACAATATGTAAATGTTTCAATTGGAATTGCAGTTTTTTTTATATTTCATTGCATTTGCTTTGTCTGTCAACCCTACCTATCTCATAAATTGAATGCAGTCGATTTTTTTGGGAATATTTTATTTTTTTAGTCGGAAACTCTTTGTCTGTTGTTGCGTTCTCTCGCCGATGGATGTGCTTTTTTGTGTTCTATCTGTTTTTTCTACTACTAGGCTTGTTTTCTGGATTCTGACGGTACCTCCTTCATCTGTTGACTTGGCAAATTCCTGGACTCTGATACCTCCGCCTAAATTGACTGACCTGCTTATGCAAAACCTGGATTTGCTTTGCTTGCGATTGGACTCAAAAACTATGTCGGAAAAGAAATGTTGTGTTGATTGCTGTGTCAATTCTCGTAAGTACTGACACTGTTACTATACCTATTGTACTTTCTTAAATCTACATTGCTTATTATTGATCATATTTGTGTTATGTGCACTGCAATGAGTTTCATGATAGACAAAAGTAATATGTAGGTACCTCACTATTTGTCTTTGAACTATCTATTACAAAGTATAAAGTGAATAAAAGTTTATGTAACAAGCTTTTTTGTATATGTAATCGATGTGCAGAATAATATATCTACTGCTTTTTTTCAGGTGTCATTGGAAATGATATCCTCCATTTATTTCCCAACCCGAAGAAAGATGTGGAGCGATTTAATGTTTGGCTGAATGCTATAGGTGGCCATATATTATCTATGGACCCTGAAAGAGTTTTTGCTAATCGTCGGGTTTGTCATTTGCATTTTGAAATAAAATATCACACTTGGAGCAAGCGGCTTTCTGCAAATGCAATACCAACATTACTGTTGCAAAGTGAGTTTTCATTAGGGACCACCATAAGCCCAGCTGATTTCTAAAAATATGTTGTTCTCATTAAAACATTTATTTTTCAGAATCTCATGAAACTGCAGTAGCTGAAATTACTCTGCGACAATCTCAGCAAATAGATAGAATTACTATCGAGTGAGATTGAAGTCAAACGCTGGTTTAGTCACCAATAAATAAAGAAACATACATTTTTACACTTTACATGCATTTTAATTCTTCAACTAAGTTTATTATTTATTATTAATTATTAATTTGTTCATTATCATTTCAGGTCATAAAATAATACCAGAAGAAAGTAAGGAGACAGCAGATGTTTTACTTTTCTTCGATCAATTATTTGACTCCATGAATGGAAGTTACAAAAAATCAAAAAAGAAAACAGGGAAGCCTCTACTAGGAGCTGTAACGCCCAAGTCGCCACATTCAAAAATATGGAAAGAAGCTAAGCTAATATTAATGTCAATGAAATTCATTAAAAATGGCAAATCATCAATTGTTCCATCAATAAAAAACTGGATCATGACGATTGAAAATATTGAGTTGATTATTAAAAGATTATCAGATAAGAACGGCTTGACGTCTGTATGGATGAGGCATTTCAACCAAGACCCCCTGGAGAACTTTTTCGGCTGCATCCGAAGTCATGGTTACAGAAATAATTCACCCACATGTGCCGGATTTGAGTCGGCATTTGCTGCACTTTTAATAAATAATTTAAGTAATGTCCACTCTCCAGGGAGAAATTGTGAAAAAGATGATTGTGCTGTATTTAAATCGTTGAGAAAATTATTTTTCCTCAAATCAGAGACGTCAAGTGGTTCTATCGAAATTGATTTTGATGATTTAAACATTAACTTTGTTGATTTTTATGAAAAATGCAGAAATCATAAAATAAAAGCACAGATAGAATATGTTACAGGGTACGTCTTGCGAAATTTAAAAAGAAAAATATTTCGTCAATGCAAATGTTGTAAAGATGATTTGTTTGGTGCAGAAAATTGTTTCAAGTACAGAGAATATTTCAAAAATACGGATTCCTTGACGTACCCTCACATAAATTTAATAAAATGTTTTTCAATGATCCAAGATGTTGTAAATCATATTTTAAGAAAAAAAATTATTTTATCTAGTATTAAAAACTACATTAAAACAATTCTATCTGTTGTGATTGATTATAGTTTTATAAATTGCATGAAACATAAAAATGAAATTGTTAATCAACTGCAAGAATCTTCTATAAATTTGTTTATTTATACATGGTGTAAAAATACAAATAAATTATTAACTGGTGTGAGGTCTGATTATGATGATTGTGATCAAATTCAAAAGTTAGCTTATGATTATATTAATAAAATGAAAAAAAAAACCTAAATTAAAAATACCGTAGTACAAGATGATTTATTATTTCTATAACTTAAGTTAAACTTGGTGCACCACCCTCAACGCTCTAAATGGCTTAATGGAGGTGGAGGCTTGTGGTGTGGGGTACCTTTAAGTCTTGTGTGTAGTGTTCGTTGCACTGCTTGCTTCTTTGCGGGAGAGATTTGCATCAACGTACCAAAGTCGAGCTTCACTCAAATGTTGTAGTTGCAAAATTATAAGATAACTTAATTGTGATGCATTTCTTGAAACTTCTAAATCACATATATTTTATTATTGAATGTTATACAACTAAGTTTTTATATTGTACCGCATATTATGTTTAAGCTGTTTTCAATATTTTTACATATAGGTACGGCACAAAGCAAAAATAAACGAGATTTGAAAGAGAAAGATACCAAAGAAGTACAATTAGTTGCTAAATCTATTGAAAAATATCGGTAACAGCTTGTTCATTCAATTCAAGATTTATTATGTTATACCTACACAATTTAATGTATTAAGGGAAAGAAATACAACATTTCAAATCAAATCTGTTTATTATTTTATTTTTGCCCTTAGGTATAAATAAACCCGTGGTATCGAGTAGAATTTAAAATGCTGCCATCTGTTTGCTGGCAGAAGCAGCTACTATCCGCCGTTGATATCTTACACCTATAGATGTCGCTACTTTCTTAGAAGCCGAGTGGCTACTCTATCTCAGATATAAAAAGTTACTTTATGGTCGTGTCAATGGTGTAAACAAAACAAGATTAAGGTTATATCAATGACTACAAATACACTACATGGATGACTACAGAACCCGTCGTGTTTGTCTATATCAATGGAAAGAAAACTAAAGGAGATGCTTTGTCTATGAAAAAAGGCGAATACAGTTCGACAGGGCTTTTTTGGCGCTTGAATGATGACGTCAGAGGGGCGTGAGAGTGAAATAAGAGTTACCATTCAGTATAATTTCCCTCTTCTCAGGGAAAAATATGGCGGCATAAACTTTTAGGTTTTTCATATTTGAAAACAGATATTATTTCATTTTATGTACTACAAAAAGGTAAGTCGCGTAAACTCTGAGAAAAAGGTTGATGGTACAAAAACACAGGATTAAAGATATAAATAGTAGATTAAGCAAGAAAATATAAGTATTGAAATTAGTAACATGAAAATAATATCATTTAAATAATAAATAAATATTTCTGACACTTACACAACATCTAGCCCAAATTAAGTTTTTTAAAGAAGTTGTGTTATGGATACTAGATAACTGATATACTTAAGAAATATATAAACATACATATTGAATAAATACATATTTTTATTAGAATAAACTTAAATAAACATATAAACATCCATGACTTGACGACTAATATCTGTGTTCATCACACAAATATCCGCCGCCGCCGGGATTCGAACCCAGGACCTCTGGCATAGAAGGCAATGTACATTACCGCTACACCAGCCGGTCGTCGATCATTTTTTTATGATAAATTGTTTTCCTCGTCATCCTCGTCACCACTTCTTTCTCTATTAGGTACCTACTCGTATTTAGAAATGCTCGTATTTTGTAAGTACTACTAGGTAAAAGATCACTTGTTGGAACTCTAACTACGAAAGAGTTGTAATTGACGTCGTGTCGACACTCCAGATGCACAACCCTCAAGATTTAGCAGGTCTTGATCTTGATGTAATTCAAAACATCTTGCGCCTTCGTGGTGTAATGAAGACGGATGTAGGAGCGGTGCCGCACTGGTTTCGACATACAAGCTTCCGTTTCTTTTTCTGAACTAACATGTACCCGTTAGTTCAGAAAAAGTTTCGGTTTTTCCAGCTTGTAGGTAGAGACTTCTCGGAATTGCAACGTGATGCTATGACCGTTGTGAAATTAATATAACGCAGAGCATCCGCAGTCGTGGGCAAAGCTTACACAGTCATCCGCGACTCCAGTGGCACCGATTGTGACGCATGCGTAGGCAGCACTGACATAATCCTATTGTCTTCCGTTATGAAATTGCTAACTCATGTCTTAAAAGAGTAACCTTCAAACTTTTTTTAACCAGAATCCTTCGGGTAACTCTACAATTATTATATCCAGGCAACCCAAAAGTAATGCTGAAATCATATTTAATTTTTGTTACGAAAGGGTTATTTTACAAGAAATTACTATACGAAATGTTATAAGCCGATAAAAGATGACTTTGTGTTATTTTAATTCGACTTTTGTAATTTCTGCACGTTTTAAACAGCCAAATCGACATTTTTACTCTCGTGGAACGTAGTGACAGATAGCTCGAAGAGCACTGAAAGCGGTCGACGGACGAGGCTAACAGTTCACCTCTATTTTTTTGGGACGCGTTTGAAGCTTTGACTGTCTATCTAGCTAGACATATAGATAATCAAAGGAAGCATGCATATGAGACAACATGAGGTTAATATCAAAAAAAGTACCTATAACAGCCTATAACATATTTGAATGTTGTTTTCGAGTTGAAATTGTTTTGTTTGCTTTTTAAAATGCAACATTTTCAATTTTATGCCTTATCTACGAAAACAGAGAGGTCTTATTTGAGAAATTTATTCAAATCTTATGCATTAAGTATTCAACCATCGTTTAAGGTACACCTACTTACTCGAAACCGTTCTATGAATAGTGAGTTCACAGCTAGCGAGTAGACTTAGTTCTGCAGCGTTCGCGGTAATGAAAATTCGCTCATCGACTGATGGTAATACGGTGAAACTGGTTTATTTTAGTTATTTTCATAGATTTATGTTCGACGGCATCCTACTCTGGGGCAATACCGCAGATATTGACGCGATATTTAAACTGCAGAAAAGGGCTATTCGTGGAATGTATAAACTTGGAAATGGAGAATCTCTTCGAGAAAAGTTTATTAGTTTATCCATGCTTTTATTACCTGACTTCCTGCGAAGCAAAAAGGAGGCTTATGATTTTGACCTGTATGTACCTATATGTGGGTATGAAGAGATTGACATCTTAACCCTTTCATCACAATATATTTATGGAACGATCATAAGTTAGCGTTTCCCAAACTAAGGCTGGCTAAAAGCAGCAAATCATTCATTGGAATTCCAATACGTTTATATAATAAAATCCCGAAGTCAATGCAATCCCTGTCATTCAATAAATTTAAATCAATAATTAAAAACACTATCTCGAAAAGCTTGTTACAAAACTAAAGATTACTTAGACGATAAAAAGGCATGGAATTGAGTGCAACAGGATATTTCTAAAAGTTTTCTATTTACTTAATAATTTTGTTTACGGCATGGCTGTGCAGTATGGCATGTGGCACACTGGTGACTGTTTCAATCACTTATTTTCTTGTCAAGACAACAGCAAGAACGTCATGCTCCCTCAGGCAGCATAGCTAGTGGTAGCGTCAGGTATCTGGTCACCCTCTTCCCTAAAATATGGTTGAGGAGGGTGATGGCTGGTGCTTGCGTTATACTCGTGAACGGGTGCTGCTAGCGGTGCCAGGTCGTTTTGCTGATGATACTATGACTATTTTATTCCATTCTTGTTTAAATACTCTGGTCCCAGTTTTTCATGTTCGTGTTGTGCATCCATAGCTCGTGCACCTACTCTGTAAGCAATTTGGTTGTGGCATGACATTGGCTCTCACAATTAGCTGTCTTGTGTTTGTTTTTTTTCATGTCATGATCAATTTGTACTGTACGTACCTATTTGTATTAATTCGTTTAATCCTGACTAAAAAAGAGTGCCAAGAGTTTTTTCCGCCGGCTTTTTTTGTCTCTTGGTCTACTGTTATATCTTATTCAATAACATTCAACACCTTGGTAAAGCCGAAGTACAAAATTGTGACGCCATTAAGCGGCCATTCGATGGTCTTATGATGAATTTAAAAAAAAAATCATTTCGAATATTCTATAAGTTACATTGAAACTAAAGTTTATTATTGGTTTAAATATACGACGTCGTCGTCGTACAGTTTGCACCAAATAGTCGTCTTCACTTCTTCTGTAATCCAATGACGACGTTAATACCATTTTTTAACGACTTAAAAAAAGGAGGTTATTAATTCGACCCCTATTGATAAAAATGAGAGACGCGTGTCTCTCACGTGTTTTTCACTATTGATTCCGTTAAGATCTCAGGTAGCTACAGTCAATCATATAAAAGTAGCACGTCGTATAGATGCGAAGCTGGTTATTAACGATTTTTACCACGCGGTTAAATATGCATTTTTCGTTATTAACGGTTAATTAACCGCATTTTATGCTTGTTACGGATAAATACCACCGCGAGATGTCACTAGCAGATTGAAATTTGAATCGCAAGGTGCGCGTTGATGCCAGCTTCGACTGGCAAAAAAAAGTCGGTTGAAATTCCCTACCTCAAAAACTATTGAACCGATTTTGATAAAATTTATATTATACTCTAAGTTGAACGATACCTAGTACAACAAAAAAAGAATTAGTCAAATCGGACGTGTAGTTCCGGAGATATGCGAACACATACATAAAAACATACATTCACTATTGAAATTTGGCACATTTGTTCAGACTTTCATATACAGGGTTATTGGTAATTAGACCGGATCCTTTTTAGGGGTGGTAGAGGATGTCATTTGCAACAATTTGACTATACATTGTGATATCCGGAAATGGCTCATTTTTTTTATATTATTTTTTTTTAATTTTTTTTAGGATATCCAGTTTTCCTACTTAAAAATTCAATAAAAAAAAAAGTAATAAACCGATTTCAATTCTGTTTGCAGTTTTAGAGAGACCTTGTTACAGCTCTTAATAATAAATAACAATATCATACTAATGTGGACCCATCCAGAAACTAGAGGCTGTTTCATAAAATTTTTTAAATTATTTTTATAACATTGTTTACAAAAACAATTATTTTCTCCACAAAAACGCTAGTAAATTCCGTCTGCATTTTATTTAAAAAACATCTACACTTTGTTAGCTATCCAACGAGGTTAAAAAGTTGGTGCTTTATTACACAGTTGCAGAAATAATGCGATTACAAAAGACTCAGGTAGAGACATTCCGAGAAAGGGTTTTAGACGGTATCCATGAGAAGTAGTTATGGAAGAAATACTTTCTTAATTTAACTTAATTTATTTTGAAGAAATAAAAGATTATGATTTTGTAATTATTGTGTATTTATGATTTTTACAGTACATTCTCAAAATGTGAGCCCCTATTTTGAATGCAGAGACGCATACGTTTGCGTAAATTACTTTTAACGACACTTGTCTTTAAGTTCATTTTAATTTTTTCTGCTGCATTTATTATGCGCTGTTTTAATTCTTCGATGGTTGCCACAGGTCCAGGAGTCTCGTCGTACACCAAGCTTTTCATGTGACCCCATACGTAGTAGTCGACAGGAGTCAAGTCGGGACTCCTGGCCGGCCACGGAATGGGTCCTCCTCTGCCAATCCACTTATTGGGAAACTGACGATTTAGCCACTCACGGACGCTTAAACTAAAATGTGCGGGGCAACCATCATGCTGGTAAATCATGTTCCTTCGGGTTTCAAGAGGTACATGACTGAGTAACTCATAAAGTTCGTTTCGCAAAAAAACTTCATATGCTTCTCCATTGAGGTTGTTGGGCAGGAAAAAAGGGCCGATCAATTCATCCTTAATAATGCCCATCCACACATTAAGGGAAAACCTTCTTTGTGATCCTTTTAATCTTTTCTTGTTTGGGTTACCGTCTTCTTTTGGGGCCCAATAATGAATATTATGGTAATTCGTTAATCCATCTTGATCGAATTTGGACTCGTCGGTCCATAAAATTTTTAATAAAAAATTGGCATCTTCCATGTCTGTATTCAACATGAATCTGCAAAATTCGACTCTACGTGCAGGATCTCCGTCTTGTATAACTTGTACCGGAGTCAAATGATACGGGTAGAGTCTTGACCCGTGCATTGTGTTCCATATTTTCCATTGCGACATGCCAAGACGTCGTGCAATGACGTTTGTTGAGGTCGTCGGATCTTGCTCAAACATGCGAATTATCTGTTCCTCTTCCTCCGATTGATAAATACGAGGTCGTCCAGCATCGCTTTGTCGTCTTTGAACACGACCAGTTTCTCGTACTCGCCGGTAAACTCCGTCAAACACACTCATATGGGGTAAACGGCGCTCTGGAAATCGAGACTGATATTCCGTTCGAGCATGTGTACTGACGCCATTGGCAAAACCATAGCAAAAGAGTATGTCCGCATACTCTTCGTTTGTGAACTCTCGAACACGAGGTAGGTGGTCGCGGGGCTCCGCAGCCATGATCAGGTCCTTTAGTATAAGCCAAGTCGTCGGGTAAGCAATCAATCACAGAGTCCAGTTCACTAGCCGAATCACAGAAAAAGAAGTTACACAAGTCCAATAACGTTAGCAAGGTCGAAGTTTTATCGTGATAAAGGGTTGAAAAGAGCGTCTAAACAGTACGAAGTGCCTGAGCAAACTGGGTTCACATTGTTCGTGCAACAAACACAAGCAAGAGCGAGACGGCGCATTCAACATGGATACCTTAGTCTAAAACCCTTTCTCGGAATGTCTCTACCTAAGTCTTTTGTTATCGCATTATTTCTGCAACTGTGTAATAAACCACCAACTTTTTTACCTCGTTGGATAGCACACAAACTGTACATGTTTTTTAAATAAAATGCAGACTGAATTTACTAGCGTTTTTGTGGAGATAATAATTGTTTTTGCAAACAATTTTATAAAAAATATTATTATTTTTTTATGAAACAGCCTCAAGTTTCTGGATGGGTCCACATTAGTATGATATTGTTATTTATTATTAAGAGCTGTAACAAGGTCTCTCTAAAACTGCAAACAGAATTGAAATCGGTTTATTACTTTTTTTTTTATTGAATTTTTAAGTAGGAAAACTGGATATCCTAAAAAAAAATTAAAAAAAATAATATAAAAAAAATGAGCCATTTCCGGATATCACAATGTATAGTCAAATTGTTGCAAATGACATCCTCTACCACCCCTAAAAAGGATCCGGTCTAATTACCAATAACCCTGTAGACTAACATATACGAAAACTCGGTCATTCTGAAAATATTACATACGTACGAGTGGAACTGATAACCTCCTTTTTGATGTCGGTTAACAAGAAAAGAAAGAAAAACTTTATCCTTTTTCGTTGTCAGTGTCAGATATTTAACCGTTAATAACTGCATTTTATTGGTAGTTAACCATAAATTTGGTTAAATAACGGTAGCTAACGGGATTTTTACAACTAATCAGGATTGAGGAGACATAAGGAGTGCGTTCATGTACAAAGTTGGCGCTATTTTCAACCGACTTCCAAAAAATAAGAAGGTTCTCAATTCGTCTATATGTTCTTTTTTGCGTCTTTGTTACACGATATTTCGGACAATTATGAATTGATTTTGAAAATTGTTGTTTCATATGATATGTATTATGTATTATCTTAATGGGTGACTCCTCAATTCTGATGTTTAGATTGAGGAGCCATCTTTAAAATCATATAACTAGTGATATAGTTTGCTGCTAAATCCAGAATTTATTAAATTATGGTGAAATCAAAATTTAAAAACTTGATGCGGCTACTCAATCAGAAAAAAGAAAAAAAGTATCAAAACGTTTTACTTCAATTTCCCCAGTATTGCAAGCGTCAGATCCTTGTAGAACTACACTTTTCATTTCATGTCATTATGTTACAATAAGGGACTGTTTGATTCCTCAATAAAATAAATATTTCCTCGGTGGCATGCGCCATTACGATCGGTCAATAAGAAAATGTTTGAAACTAAAAAACATATTAAGATCTGTTCTTAATAACCGTGTCAGCGATTTTGCTACAAAGAAAACTGGATCTACATAATTAAACATTGTATAGTGAATCGTACTCGAGCTTTTGAAAAATAAACCTTATGTCTTTTAGTTTCAGACTCTCTCATAAATCTTAATGGTGTATATTTCTTTAAAAACATCACCTTAAAGTGGATTAATAAAAAGAGACAAATATATGAAAACAATACATTTATTCGTCAAAAAATAAAGGACAACTGTTTTTAAGACCACAAAATAAAACTTTAGTTGAGTGGCACTTGCTCTGTAAAAATATGCTGAGCCCGTCTGAAAAAAAAAACAAACATAAATCATCGTATCCATCAACGGAGCACGTAGGCTATTCACACACTGTGCCGCACCACGCTACATGTTCTGTACATTCGAACGTAATTGCGGGAATGCAGATTTGCATCATGGTGGGAGATTTGACGCACTCTAACACGTAGTTGCATTTGGGCATCTACGTCATCTCTATCTCATTGCATTCTAATTCTTCAAAAATCAAACACTGCGCTGCAGAACGTACCTCGTATCTCTACACATGTCCATTTGGCATCTGCTTAAACGCGCTTGGGTGCATTTTTCGAATGTTGGACTCTACAAATTGAGATACCGTCGTTATACCCGACTTCGCCTAGCACAACAAACTTCGCCTGATTTTAAAAAAAAATATTATGGAGAAAAAATGGCTGGTTATAATCTCGTAAAACCTTTAAGGACGCGTTTCCGCAAAACTTCAAAATAGGGTATTTTCTGGTACATATTGTGATAAAATGGCGCAAAGTTTAGTATAATTACAAGTACTAATAGATAGATAAGACTTTCATCTCCATTTATGATATAAAAATAATATAAATAAATTTGTTTTTGTGGCTTAAAAACTAATTTTGCGATGCCTCGTCGCACGAAAATGACGATTTTAAGCCAATTTACGGTACCACTTTTGGTATGAAAACACAAGTATTTATGAATAAAAAAAATACTATTCGATGGTTGACATGTTCATTTTTGATAATACGTATTTTTTTCTTTGAAATTACTACTAAAAACCCTTTAAAAAAAAAAAACCAAACACGTAATTTTCTTCATGTTTGTATAAATGCGTAAATCTTAACACACTGTGGTAAGGGTTATTATACTTTAGCAAATAATGTCAATATCATTCCAAACAAAAACTAGATATCTTCAGTCTGCGCTCAGCCGCTGTCGAGAGTGGACCTGTATCGCTTTTGAGTTATTTTTCGTGCTAAGAAACATCGCTGTACATACACAATTTATTACATCAAACAAGTCTCGATACTTGACGCTCTCTGAACTGAGTTGAAAAGGTAATAATATAATTTTATTGAAAAAAAAAATTACAAAACCTTTTATGATTAGGATTGAATTTGGAAACTTGGAATCATTATGTTTGTTAGGACTAAACCTTATCTCCAGTTCTGGTAGTGGGGTCTGAAGGTATACCTCGAGGTGCTACTGGTACTCCTAGACGGGTAAAGCTCGGTATATCGAGTTTGGGCTCATTTTGATTCGAAGGAAGAGACCTTACAGATAGTTTAACTCAGTTGTGCGCGCGGCCCTATGTGTGCGTGGGCTTGTAAATATACAACTTTCATTCGTGTGGCAGTGACGCGGCAGTCGTCGTCCGAGCAAGACGTGTCCTTATCGCTTTTTCTTACGGGTACAGTCGTTTACGAAAATGTCTAGTTCTTCACGGAGAAAATGTTTAAGGAGTCAGGTAAATATTAAAAGATTTTTATTTTATTTATTTATTTTTTTAATTTAGATGTAATTAATATTTATTATTCAGAGGTCGGAATTGGGTGTGTGAAAATACCTAAAGTTTGCAGCGGGACATAATATGGAGCACGTGTTATATTCTCGATATTTTGTATTTTCACACACCTAATTCCGATCTCTGATTATGATTCTATATAAGAAAAAAATTTTCCTTGTTGACGTTTACGTATTATTGTTTTAGACTCGAGAAACCATTGCTAAGGTATACGAATTTCTGAAAATAGATGCGAGAGATATATTGGAACTAGTAAGTGATCCAGTTTGCAGCGCAAGTCCAATTTTAATATCGAAATTAAGTGAACATTTAAATAGCGTACGGAAAAGAACAGCAATGGCAGTGGGGGTATCAGAGAGAACAATTACTAATATATTGGCTGAAGGAAAAGAATCTGACTCTAAATTTAAATCTCCGCATAAAGACCGTAAAAAACGTTTAAAGAAGTTAGAATTAGACAACTTTAACGTTGATGTTATACGTTCCACTATTCAAAATTACCATTTAGAACATCGTGAATTACCTACGTTGCTAAAGTTGAAAAGAAAATTTAAGATAAACTTAACTATGATGGAAGTATTTCGACTCTGCGTACAGCTTTGTTAAAGTTGGGATACAAATGGCGAAAAACTGTGGATAACAGACGTGTTATTATAGAGCGGCATGACATCCAAAAACTACGATTTTCCTACCTAAAAAAATTACTCAGATACCGTCAAGAAAATAGGTGTATCGTATATACAGATGAGAGCTACATCTTAACTAACCATGTGCAAAACAAAGGATGGGGTAATAAAGATGGACCACCTTTAAAGAGAAACCTGTCGAAAGGACAAAGAATTATCATTGTGCATGCTGGTTCAGAACAAGGTTTCGTACCTAACGCACTATTGACATACAAAGCAAATAGTGTTTCTGGTGATTACCACTCTAACATGAATGCAGAAAACTATGAAAAGTGGCTGAAAGAACGTCTAGTACCGAATCTTCCACCTAACTCTGTGGTTGTGCTTGATAATGCCTCATACCATAACGTTCAAAATGACAGAGCCCCAAATTCTAATTAAAAAAAAATAGAAATGCAGAGATGGATGACAGAAAAAAATATAGCTTTTAATCAAGAAATGAAAAAAATTGAACTGTATGATTTGATTAAAAAAAATAAAGAAACATATATTTCTTACAAGATTGACGACATACTTCAGCCATATGGCATAAAAGTTCTTCGATTGCCACCATATCATCCTGAACTAAACCCCATAGAAAATGTGTGGGGAATTTTAAAAAATTATATTGCTTCACATAATGTCGATCAAAATGTGACGGAAATAATGAAACTCATAAATGAACGTTTAAGTCAAATTGATGAAGGGATGTGGGGTAATACTTGTCGACATGTACAAAAGAAAGAAGAAGAATACTATAGACATTTTGACATGGAGTCAGAAATCATAATTAACCTTGGTGAGAGCAGCGAATCCGAAAATTCATCATTAGATTTTTCAAGTAGCGATGCAGAATAATGTTCAATAAATAAACATTAAATTACGAAATAACTGTTTTTTTTTAAACCCGTATATTATAACCCGTAAATAACAGTATTTGTATTTGTACCCGACTGTACCTCTTGTCACGCACACAAAGTCACTGTATATGTACAAGGTTGACCCACACATAAGGCCGCGCGCACAACTGAGATGAACTATCTGTACCACCAGTTTTGGTAGTAGGAGCTGAAGGTATACCTCAAGGTGCTACTGGTACTCGTAGACCGATATAGCTAGGCATGTCAAGTTTGGGTTCATTTTGATTTGCAGGACGAGACATTACCACCAGTTCTGGTAGTGGGAGCTGAAGGTATACCTCGAGGTGCTACTGGTACTCCTAGACGGGTAAAGCTAGGTATATCGAGTTTGGGCTCATTTTGATTCGAAGGAAGAGACCTTACCACCAGTTTTGGTAGTAGGAGCTGAAGGTATACCTCAAGGTGCTACTGGTACTCGTAGACCGATACAGCTAGGCATGTCGAGTTTGGGTTCATTTTGATTCGCAGGACGAGACCTTACCACCAGTTCTGGTAGTAGGAGCTGAAGGTATACCTCAAGGTGCTACTGGTACTCGTAGACCGATAGAGCTAGGCATGTCGAGTTTGGGTTCATTTTGATTCGCAGGACGAGACCTTACCACCAATTCAGGTAGTGGGAGCTGAAGGTATACCTCGAGGTGCTACTGGTACTCCTAGACGGGTATAGCTAGATATATCGAGTTTGGGTTCATTTTGATTCGTAGGACGAGACCTTACCACCAGTTCTGGTAGTGGGAGCTGAAGGTATACCTCGAGGTGCCATTGGTACTCCTAGACGGGTAAAGCTAGTTATATCGAGTTTGGGTTCATTTTGATGCGTAGGACGAGACCTTACCACCAGTTCTGGTAGTGGGAGCTGAAGGTATACCTCGAGGTGCCATTGGTACTCCTAGACGGGTAAAGCTAGTTATATCGAGTTTGGGTTCATTTTGATGCGTAGGACGAGACCTTACCACCAGTTCTGGTAGTGAGAGCTGAAGGTATACCTCGAGGTGCCATTGGTACTCCTAGACGGGTAAAGCTAGTTATATCGAGTTTGGGTTCATTTTGATGCGTAGGACGAGACCTTACCACCAGTTCTGGTAGTGGGAGCTGAAGGTACCATATTTTAAAAGAACTGAACAGGACACAAGGAACTGAAATCTATAGGCGGTCAGATTTGGTGGAATCGGGTTTTCATATTTTAAAAGAAATAATAAAATTTATGGACAAAGGATAATGCAAGTGATTGGGCTCCAAAAAAAAAGTCATTGTGCAGAGATGAGATGAGAGTCAGATTATAGATTAGACACATGTCATTCATATTTGTTAGGACGCCAAAAAAATTAGCCCTGGGAAAAAAAAGATATGACCAAAAATACATTTTGCGTTTAATAGAATAAAAATCGTTTTCTTTTATGATACAGAAACTGAACGCCCGTAGATTTCTACGAGTGTATTCGTATAACCTTTACAGCCATTGACTACGAAACGAGTGAATATTGTAAATAAATACGATTATTGGTAAAAAAAAGTGCTTGTGTGATCCTTATAAGTACCTAATGGGTTGGCTACACAGTAGTAAACCGCGATTAGTTCGTCTCTTTTCTTAGTATAGCGACTTCCCTTCTTATTATCGTCGAGCGAGACAGCAGTGCGCTGTCACAAAAGATATGTTATTAATCTGTCTCTTTTCTTACTATAGCGAACTTTTTGCGGCACTGGTTCGGCGACATTGGAAGCACGGTTTACAACTGTGTAGCCACCCCTTTTGATTTGATTTGTCTTTTTTCTTACTTTAGCGATGTCTCTTATACGCCACTGGTTCGGCGACATTGGAAAAGCAGTTTACAAATGTGTAACCACCCCTTATGAAATAATGGTATGTATGGTTTATCTAATACTGCCATTTAGAATAAGCTAATTTGTTGGTATAAGAGGTTATCGTTAATGAAAAAAGTAAGACTTTTAAACACATGATTAATTATTTCATTCATTACCATTGGTAAGAGTTCTTAAACATAAAATAAGTACTATTTTTGAAGACGTTATTCATTATTTCAGTACAATTAAACAAACATCATAAATTATAAAAGGAATAGTACTTTTAAACACATGATTCATATTAACAATACAATTAAATATCATAATCATAAAAGAAGTTCGACTTTCGACTCGAACCCCGAAATGTTTCGAATAAAATGGACAATGCGCGCTAATAATGTGCTCCGAGAAAGAGATAGAGAGCGTTAATGAAATCTAGTTGTAATAATTATATAACCACTATTAGACTTTATTAACCACTTATAGCAACATACTAGCTTATTCTAAACGGCAGTATTAGATGAACCATACATACCATTATTTCATAAGGGGTGGTTACACATTTGTAAACTGCTTTTCCAATGTCACCGAACCAGTGCCGTATAAGAGACATCGCTAAAGTAAGAAAAAAGACAAATCAAATCAAAAGGGGTGGCTACACAGTTGTAAACCGTGCTTCCAATGTCGCCGAACCAGTGCCGCAAAAAGTTCGCTATAGTAAGAAAAGAGACAGATTAATAATAACATCTCTTTTGTGTGTCGACGATAATAAGAAGGGAAGTCACTATACTAAGAAAAGAGACGAACTAATCGCGGTTTACAACTGTGTAGCCAACCCATTAGGTACTTATAAGGATCACATAAGCACTTTTTTTTACCAATAATCGTATTTATTTACAATATTCACTAGTTTCGTAGTCAATGGCTGTAAAGGTTATACGAATACACTCGTAGAAATCTACGGGCGTTCAGTTTCTGTATCATAAAAGAAAACGATTTTTATTCTATTAAATGCAAAATGTATTTTTGGTCATATCTTTTTTTTCCCAGGGCTAATTTTTTTAGCGTCCTAACAAATATGAATGACATGTGTCTAATCTATAATCTGACTTTCATCTCATCCCTGCACAATGACTTTTTTTTTGGAGCCCAATCACTTGCATTATCCTTTGTCCATAAATTTTATTATTTCTTTTAAAATATGAAAACTCGATTCCACCAAATCTGATCGCCTATAGATTTCAGTTCCTTGTGTCCTGTTCAGTTCTTTTAAAATATGGTACCTTCAGCTCCCACTACCAAAACTGGTAGTAAGGTCTCGTCCTACGCATCAAAATAAACCCAAACTCGATATACCTAGCTTTACCCGTCTAGGAGTACCAGTGGCACCTCGAGGTATACCTTCAGCTCCCACTACCAGAACTGGTGGTAAGGTCTCGTCCTACGAATCAAAATGAACCCAAACTCGATATACCTAGCTTTACCCGTCTAGGAGTACCAGTAGCACCTCGAGGTATACCTTCAGCTCCCACTATCAGAACTGGTGGTAAGGTCTCGTCCTAAGAATCAAAATGAACCCAAACTCGACATGCCTAGCTCTATCCGTCTAGGTGTATGTACCAGTAGCACCTCGAGGTATACCTTCAGCTTCCACTACCAGAACGGGTGGTAAGGTCTCGTCCTAAGAATCAAAATGAACCCAAACTCGACATGCCTAGCTCTACTCGTCTAGGAGTTCCAGTAGTACCTCAAGGCATACCTTCAGCTCCCACTACCAGGACTGATGGTAATGTCTCGTCTTATGAACTCGAACTTGACATGCCTAGGAATAGGAATTCCAGTAGAAGCCCTCGAGTGTACCACCAGCTCATCAGGTTCGATGGTGAGGTTTTATCGTTACGAATAAAACGAGCTCAAACTTTCCGAGCACTTTAATTAATCTTACCCAATTTAATCGTTTTAATAAAAGAATTTGCAAATATTTAAAACTAAAGTATCAAAACTGTTCAAAACCTTTCGTCTTTTTCACGGCACGCTTGTGTGCGTGAATCTTATACATGTAGTAGTAGAATTCGATACCTAGCCTTTTCGGAAACGCATCCTTAAGAAGTTGTTTTTAATTTAATTGTGGCAGCACCAATAGAGGCCATTCGCTGCTAACATAAAGTGTGTTTGACAGTTGAGACAAAATATTACTGGAATGAGTGAGCATGTTTTTAACAGTTTCAAAACACTTTCCGTCACGAGGAAAATACAAAAGGTATGGCTCTGTTTGTTTGTACTATCTATGTTATAATTCATAATGTTTAGTTTTTTTAAATAATTCTGTATACGAATACCACCGTTATGATAGTAAACAATAAAATACCCACGCGAAGTACAAGCAATACAAGACTTCGCCTATCTTTAGTGATGGGAACAAAAACGATGATCTGGCACGAGTGGACAGGCCTCGTGCCAGACCACCTTGTGCTTTGCTGACAGATATAAAAATGAATACAAATTTTAAAATAAACATAAGAAACTCTTTGGTATCGATATTATTTTCCTTGTAATATATTTATTAATAATCAATTAAGAGAGCTTTACTTCTTATCGATAATACTTTTTTAAATATTTCATTCCATCCCTAGACTATATTGCTAATGTTTGAAAATGTTCATAGACAGCTCCAGACTTCGCTTTAAAAGTAAATATCTTTTTGACTAATATTATAATTCGCGAACAGAGCACAAAATTCTTTGAAATTATAATATACTTATATCCTTATAAACCACTTAAATAACATAAAGTTCCAAAAACTATAACTGCCAGGCGAAGTCGCGCATTATATCCGAGTCCGGTGGTTAATACCTATAACGCAGAAACCCTACGGGGTAAAATGTCTACTTCTCATATCGTCTCCTTTGTATTAGGACTGAATCGCTTAACGACAGTATAGAAAAATGCCCACTCTTCGAAAACAGGTACAGTAAGCTACAAACTTTTTACTGTTGGATAGGAAACTATTTAATAGCTTCTGAGATAAAACTTATAGATAGGTGAAATGTTGAAGTAAGCCACCGCTCACCAGTGATTGCTCGATTGATGTAGATTTGGTGGTTAGTCTTACAACTAGCTCTAACAATAAACTTAATTGTAGTCAAAGTAGAACTAAATCAAACAATGTCTAAGCAATGCCCTAACCCGCCAGATACGGGTTAGGGCATCCCGCAAAACAGAAACCGCAGCGGGTCACGGCATCGCGAGGTTACCTTCCGAATTCCCATGGGGGCGCGTGTGTTTTGGCAGACCTTGTGGTAACTCGAGGCGGTAGTGTTTGATGCCGTTTACCGGTACCGAGCAGAGAGGAGGGAAGTGAGCGAGCGCCCTTGTCCTGAGGAGGGAGTGCACATCTACGGGAGTGCCAGAAGGGCACTCCTGAAGGAGGGATAGTCTCTTGCCGCGCCAACTTACGGGGCTGAGCGTAAATGGGGGACTCTCACGTTCCGCCTTGTGCAGGTTTTGACCAGACATGGATGTTTTGGCACAGGGTTGCCCAAAGGGTGGTAGCGACAGTGTGTCACCATTGTGGGGCGGCTGACGACATGGCGGAGCACACCTTAGCAGTGTGTCCGACGTGGTGCTGGTAGCGGCAGGTATTGACATCTGTCGTCGGAGGGGACCTCACGCTTCCTAGCGTGGTAAAAGCCATGTTAGGAAGTCGAGAGGTTTGGATGGCCATGACCTCCTTCTGCCAGTACATAATATCGTAGAAGGAATACCTAACCTAGACTAGAATAGTTTTAAGTTTGTTTTTAGTTGTACTTTATAGTTGTATTCTGTTTTGAGTATCTATACATATAATAAAATGGTAGGAAAGTCAAAACTGTACATTGAATATTTTTTTAAAAGAATACTTGGGGTATGATCTACAATCGAAACAGAAACAAAAAATATAGTTTTTAGAATTTTTGTCTGTTTGTCTGTTTGTCTGTTTGTCTTTCCGGGATAAACTCAAAAAGTACTGCATGGATTTACTTCAAATTTGGCATGAAGATAGTTAAGAAGTCGGGTCAACATATAGGCTACATATTATCACGCTAGCAGTGTTATAATCGTAGGTGCGTTTGGTGCTGCATAGCGTTCACGCAGACGACGTCGCGGGCAGCAGCTAGTTAAATAAATAAATAAAAAAAGAAGGAGGCAGCGGAGTGGTGCTGCGAGGATGACGCCTCCTCGGCACAGATTTTATTTGCACGTTTTCCTCCAGTTAAAAAAAAGCTTTGGGTCTTAAATATACCGGGAAAATACTACACTGTCGTTAAATGATTCAGTCATAATACAAAGATATAAGTAGACATTTTACCCCGTAGGGTGTCTGCGTTGTAAATTATTAACCACCGGACCCCTATATCCAAACTTTGCCTACGAGAAAAATATTGATGTTTCTCAAGCTTTTCTTATTTAACAAGACTATTATGACTGCATGAATTTTTAGGCATGGATAAACTTGAGCACATATTCAAAGCATACACGCGAAAATTGAATACATTTATAGATAATCCTAAAAATCTGTATAAAATCAGGCGAAGTCAGGGATAATGACCGGTACTTAAAAGGAACGTTAGAAAACGCATTCACGTGCTACGCTGCGTGGTGAGGGACAGCAAGTAATTAAGGTGAACACGTTCATTGCCGATCACTGGACGTCACGTGGTGAGACCATAAAGTTTTGGATGACGTAATATTTCATGAATCGTAGAGATATCGCAATCCACTTTTACGGGCTTCTGGAGAAGGGATTGATCCGTCGAAAAAGTGGCTTGGCTTACAGGGTCATGAATTCTCTTTATACTCTTTATAGGGTGACTGGTGGGTCACTTTTGGAATTCAAGGACGTGATAGTTTGACATAACATAACTTCAAGCCTGTATCCCGTATGGGGTAGGCAGAACACCAGAGGTAATAAAACCATCTGATGTTAAGTTTGGAGGCATTATAATAGTGGAGAGAGACTATTGCAGTGACAGGGGATCAGCCTATCGCCCACAAAAAAGCCTCCCATAACACCTGTGATAGTTTGAGATCATATATAAAGAGAAAAAATATATTAAAAAATAAATCATAATGATTTACTGAGTAAACTTAATTTGTCACCAGTCACCCTGTATACTCTAAATATGCATCCTCCATAACAATATTACATAAAATGGCACACATGTATACTAAATGCATAGATAAATCTGAAATCATTATCTATTACATTTAAGGCTAAAATAATTTAAAAATAGTCCACCCGGATATATCTTACGATTTTGGTTTGGCAATCAACGTGCACTTGCGTAATTCAAAGTTGCGCAGGTAAAACCGCGTGAAACAGCTAGTCTAACATAAAGCTTGCTACACCACGTACCTACATAGTGTGTTACTAGGGGTAATTTAATTTAATCTTAAAAGTGGTATATTTTCTTCATCATTGTCACCTGCTTTTGAATCCAATTAGTGTACGCGGAGACTCTCGTGTATACTCCAGGGTAAAACTTGTCCCCGCAGGATATGCCAAAAGACGTCAAACCTACGACAATGTTCCTGTACAACAAGGGACCTCCACTGTCACCATTGCAAGCATCTTTCTCTGAAAACCAATCATAGATTAAAATTTTAGGCTTAGAATACCCTACCACCTTTGCGTGTTTTAAAAGGTGACTTATCCGATCGGCTCTTCGGTGGTAGAATCTTTTCAGTGTCCACTTGGATAAGGTCCACAATACATTTAAAACTTGCCCCTAAATATCAGTAGCCTAGTGGAGATGTGTGCCGGCAATGTTTCATGACGAGCCAACTCCTTCCTAAGCCCGTGTGCTGTCACCGTCGACCTCATCTTCACTTACCATCAGCTGCATAATTATTAATTATGTAACTGTTTTATAATTATAATCAAGTAGTTGTTAAGGAACCCCATTGAAATTGAAAAGGTATGCGCTATTTTGGCCCAAATTGCATGTATATATTTTATGTGAACTATCGCATGATAGTTCGAAGTCGTCGTGGCGCCGTGGTTACTGTGTGTATCATACGATATCACAGCTAAGCAACGTTTGGCGCGGTCGGTACTTGGATGGGTGACCGCCGACCATACATTTCCTTCGGAGGGCACGTTAAGCTGTCGGTCCCGGGTTCTGTATACTTGTATACAGTAGTCGTTAGGTTTTGTCAAAAGCCGTATCGGCACCCTGAAAATTCTGACATCCACCACCCAGCACTGGGCCAGCTTGGTGGATTATGGCCTAAACCTCCTCATCACCCAGGGAAAATGAAAATGAAAACTTTTTTATTCATAGTAGGTAATTTTATACACTTTACGAACGTCAAATGCTGGATGAGGGCGGCGCGGGTCCGGACGACATGACGAATCCTGGGGAAGGCCTCCGTCGAGAAGTGTGCGTCTCTCAGCTTATAAAGATAATAATAAGACTCATATCCTGCAGTGGACTCATTACAAAGAGTGATTATGATGATGATCGCATGATCCGTCGCGGATCATTGTCTGCGATGCGATGTGGCCTGTTCCCCATGTTCCGCCCCGCTGCCGCCAAACATAGTGTGCGCGTACCCAAAAAGTTAGTAAGTAAAGTTAAATCAATCAATTGCATTTAAATTTGGTCAAAAACGTCTTTAAGTTAATACTAGCTACCTCTTTGTCCAGAGAAGAATGACTAACAGCCTTGCAGTGCACTCATTACAAACAGTTGTGATGATGATATTGATGATTTACCAGGTGGGCGTCCGGCGGCGCATATCATATTGTCAGTAATTTTATTCCCGCTCATTGAATATCGCCATTTACAACTCAGATGGTTCATTACTTGAACTTGCACCTCTAGAAGAAACGGTGATGCAAGGTTGTATTCCTGCACAAGAAAAACACATAATAATATCTTAAGTTTTCATAATTCATTATCTTAAATAATAAAAATCAATCCTGCTTCCAAATCTTAATCAAATCACTTTTTAAACGGATTAATCGGGTACAGTTTACAATCAAACTCAAAGTTTCGGTGTCTTCAAGAACATCGTTGTGATCCTGAGCGACTTGGTAATACAAAGTTGACGGTCTCCGGGGTGCAAGCAGGTCTAGACACTACTGCACATGTCGTGAAATTCGAAACCTGCATGGAACAAAAAATTCCTGCATTTTCCGTGTCTTGTTGTTTATTTATACAGGGTGACTGGTGATAAATTTAGATATTGAAAGAGAGTACTCTATACTCGATTCGGATCATAACTATACAGGCTTGTTTTTTAGTCACCGGCCAAAGAACATTGGGCGTTTTTTTACTCGCTTTTTCGAAAGTCGCGAACATAAACGAAAACGTTATTAAATCATAGTATTTCAAATCATATTTAATATTGTAGTTATTTAAATTAATAACAACAGGAAAATGGATATAATGAGTAAAATTAAAATCATATTTTAAGTCGACTATTTTTCCTTATTACTATAAATGACCGCTCAGGATGTCCGTGATATTTTTGTAAAGCCAACCTGACTGAATCTGACAAGTTGATGTGCATGTTTCATTCTCGCTCTCGCCCACTGTCGTAAAACTTGGATACATCGCAGTCCAGAATTGTGACAGTTTTAGTTCCATAGTCTACACACGGCGCTGCTGTCGTTTTTCAGTTTTTGTTGACACTGTCAAAAATGACATCCAACAGATCAATCAGTCAATCTGGTCAGCAACGGTTAGTCACTCGCTGTTTGTTTCTCGTGTTTAGTTGTAGTGCGCCAGATTATTTTGTTTACTCCTCATTTAAGACTTTGAGTCGAGATCTTATTAATCTATTTGCTAGCTATTCACGAGTTACAGTGACTAACTTATACGATGCCTCAATTGCGTAAGTGTTGCGTTCCAACTTGCAATTCGGATAGTGAAAATCGTCGCCTATTTTCCTTTCCAAGGAACGATAGATTGTGTCAATTGTGATTGTCTTTCATAATTCTTTTATAAAACTTAGTGGATTTTCGACGAAACTATTTTAGATTTAGATGCGGCAAAATAAAAGTAAAGAGAAAAACATGACTTTTTATTCCTTTTTTCCTCATAATTACGACACAAAAAAGTAAAAAACAAACATTTTAATTTTCTTTAAATGTCCCTTATCTCCTTATTCCCACGACCCACAGATATGGGACCATTGTAAACTAGGTTTAATTGCCTATCCACCAGACTCATTTTATTTTAGTTTGCCGTAACCGTTAGTAAGTGTTCCATGCAAAGATGTCCAATGTCCTTTGAATGTTATTTTCTTTGATACGATATAAACGTACCTGCATATTTATTTTAGTATCGCTTAGTACAAAAAAATTTAGATATGGCGCCACAAAGTTTTCTTACAAATAGTCGCTGTTGATGAAGATAGCTATTAGGACGCGGCATTTCATTGATAATACTACAAGATATTTTGTATTAGCGCGTAGTCATCTTTATTTTAATGGTGTTCATACAAAATTTTGAGTGACCATGCTTTGCTTAATATGTTAGAAAAATATATAAATTTCCTTGTAAAAAAAGATATACCTCTTTTTACAAAATTAGTTTCTATAAATGATACTTGTTGTGTAAAAATAATTTAGCCGGTGACTAGAAAACAACCCTAAATAATAAAAGTATGTACTTAATTTTTCACCAGAATTCCCTTTAAATAAATATAGGGACATTACTATACTTTTCCCGACGCGTCGCCTCAGTCAATACGCACACAGCAGTGTTCCCGCCACATGCACATCACCACCCGCTAAGTATTTATTGCATTACGCTTATGTAACCATGCGTTGCGTATTGAATTCTTTAACTTTCGGTAAAGTTTTCTCAATAAATAATTCATATTTAATTTTTTCTCTTCATGTATGATCTCAAACTATCACGTCCTCGGATTTTGAAATGATCCACCAGTCACCTTGTATATGTATTTCATATTCTAGGTTTCCCCCTGCTTCGCTGCATGGAATCCCATATCACAAGCTATGCTTACTTTAGGGCCATGTAGTTGGTGCGATTATCTGGGTATTTTAGTTTAATTCTTAGTTATTAAAAATGTTAAGCAATAAATGCATTTAAATTTTGTTTGCTTCAAAATTAAGAATCGAGGAAAAGTATCTTCACTATGATTAGTATTTACGGGATTCTTACCACGATTTTCGATTTTATTTTCGCACGTCCGAATATAACCGCGATAGTTTAAAACAATTAATGAAAAGTATCTTGCTAAAAAAATACCTTCAAAACATAGTTTTGTATGCTACCAAATATTACATGGCTAGCAAACTATAATTTCTTTAACGACATACATTATCAAATAAGTGAGGAACTTTTTAAGAACAAAGCATGTAATTAAATTTACATTCAGTTATTTAAATAACAGGTTATTTTGAATGGACTATTCATACATTAATTTAAGTACCTAATCCGAGCACATTGAATAATAAGCACTTACTAAAATAGTTTAATTCATTGCAAGTGCGAAAAGCCTGTCATTGCAGAGTTTCGACAAATTTCTACCTTAGCAGCCGTAGGTGTGGGTTGACAGTCAGAACAAGTTGCAATGACGGTTTTCTTCTTTTCGAGTCAGTGGTAAACTTTTTTATAGTGAATTTTACAGTGTTTTAGCCCAGTGCTTGGCTAATAAGGGCATTCCCATTTGCCTCATATAGGTTTCTATAGGTGCAGAAAGTAGGATAGATAGAACAAGACAACATGTGCGCCATAGATTGCGTTGACCCGCAGTCACAATTGTCATCCATGCAGAAGCCCCATCTAGTCCTAAGTTCCTTGCACCTATCAACTCCTTTTTTTTTTTAATTGAGGAAAACGTGCTATCACGTCCCCGACCGCCCAAGGGGGAACGACGGGGTATGTGGGGACGATTCGGCAGAAGGACCTACCCACTAAAAACTTCAAGGTGTACCTCATCCGCCATAGATGGAGCTTACGGTACCGCCATTGGCATTACCCGCGAGCCCCGGCAGATTGCGCTCAGCCTTAGCCGAGCGCCCCCCACGTAGAAAATGGTCCAGCACACGAGACCATTTTCCCACACATAGCCCTAATAGCCGCAGCAGGTCCCCTCACCCGCTACAGCTGGCTATCGAGAGGGAGAAGGTGAGCGTATCTCCTTCTCCGTCCCCCCCTCCGCCTACGGCGGGTCGGTGCCGAAGAGGCGTCGTCCTCCCGCCACCTCCTTCTGCGACATTATGTCCTCGCAGAAGGAGGTCATGGACGCCCAAGCCTCTCGACTCATAACATGGCTTTGACCACGCCAGGAAGCGAGAGGTCTTCTCCGACGACAGACGTCAACTCTTGCCGCAGCCGAACCCACGCCGGACACACCACTAAGGTGTGCTCTGCCGTGTCGTCGGCCGCCCCACAATGGTGACACTCTGTCGTCACTTCCTTCTGGGCGACCCTGTGCAGGTAGTGACCGAAACAACTATGTCCGGTCAATACCTGCACAAGGCGGAAAGTCAGAATCCCCCACCTTCGCTGCACCGACTTAACTAGGACTGGACGAATTGCATCGATCGTCCAGGCCCCGTAAGCGGGCGCGACGAGAGACTCTTCCCACCCCCTAAGGAGTGCCACCCTGGCACTCCTGCGGACGCGCGCCTCCTTCTCGGGACAGGGGCGCTCGCCCGCATCCCTCCTCCCGGCTCGAGTTCCCGAGGGGGGCGCTTGCCAAGACGCAGGCAGCCCCATGGGAAATCGAGTGGTACCCTCGCGAGTACCTCCCAACACTTGACCGAAGTCTATTTAACGACTTCCATGTGGCCCAGGGTTGGTCGTTACCCGGGGGGAGCTTTTGCGCAATAGGGATATACAGGTGTTCAGGTGGATATTTCTTCGACCACAGCTCTATCCTAGCCTTAGATGGACCGGAGTCGAGAGGCTTGGTGTTAGAAATAAAGCTGTGGCGACTCTTGAGACGGGAAGATGGTGTCCTATATATGTAATAGGTGTCTTCTGTCGTGAACCTGTTTTAGTTTTTTAATAGAACAGGCAACCAGACGCCAATCACATGGTGATGCTGTCCCAGCTAGGGAGTAACGAAGGCCCAGTGGTGTTGGCTTTAAGGTGCCTGTAACTATTCTACAGGATTCGTTAAGGGCTACATCCACGTATTCTTCCTTATTTTCAGCATACTTTTTATCATCGAAAACATCGACCATAACTTAGAAGGTTTCAATTTTGCTGACAGTTCGGAGAAGTTATGCCAACATAACATTTTCTGAAAAACTTTTTGCTTTTTCCTCTTCTCTCCACGCGATAAATTTGTAGTATGTAGATATGTAGCGACTTTTTGATTTTTCCGGTAAAATGTTCTCCAAAGCATTTTGTGCAATTATACCGGTGGTGTTAATTCACATAAAAAAAACTCATTTTGTGCAACAAACAACAAAACTCGCAAAGAACATTTTTGGAAAATGGCGCTAACCGTAAAAGAATATAAGCAGAGATTGTTTTCTTCACCCATTCTGGGTAATCATATACATCCAAGTCTTCAGTAGTTTTTTTTTATTGACATGAAATGAAAATTAAATTTAACGAGATGAAATTAAATTAAACTAAACCTAACTCAATTAATCAAATCATAAATTCTGATATTAATACAAATTAGTAGCTTCTTTTTATATTTTACTAAATAAGTTTAGTATATTTGCATGAATCATAAAAACTTCTATGCTTTATTTTTAGCAAAAACTTTGTGGTTGGTTTTTCCTTTTTAATAGACAATATTTTGATAGAAATACTTAGCATGTATGACAAACGGCTCAATATGGTTAATAGAAACACCCTTCACAGTTAGGCTGCAAACTGCACGGCAGCGACAGCGAGAGCGACAGCGGTGCGGGCAGCGATTTCTGCGACACAACAGAAAGCATTGAGTTTGTATGAAACCGCGACAAATCGCTCGAGCGCCCGCTGGCGTCGAGAACGGCCCGTCGCTGCCAGCACCACTGTCGCTCTCCCTGTAGTTGCCGTCCAGTTTGCAGCCTTAGCACGTTTCGGCGAGGTTAAAAAAATAGTATCTCGGTTGGTAGCAGATGTGGTGTAAAAATAAATTTGGATTAGGACATATTTATCAACAATCTAGCTGCAGTCTTTGTCCATTTCGTAGATAAAACACACTAAAAATAAATTTTGTTCCGGCGAATCTGCGATGAATTTTTCTATTAAGCATGGCCAAATGACTAAACCAATTCAAATCAATTCTAATTTACCGTTTTGCCCCATCCCACTACAGTGACGGGCGTATCGTCCATAAGGGTATAGTTAAAATAAACTATTGTAGCTTGCTTAATAGAATCTGAAAATTCCAGGTTCCTCACGAGCACCACAATAGCGATATCGTGTTCAAACAATGGAAAATGATATTTTTCGTGTGGAATTGTGTTCGAGACACGAAAAACTACGCCACCTGCAAAATGATTTTCATTATTAAAATAAGGTGTTATTATTTTTAGCAGTTTCAAGGTGCTGGACTGGGAGCAAAGTAAAAACATAGAATGTGCCAGCTGCTTCTTTTCCACGGCATCTTGTAAAAGTCAGTTAAGGGACAGAGGTTTTATTGGAGGTTTTATGTTGGCTACAGGCTGACCTCCTGTCACTGCAATAGTCTCTCTATCATTATAATGCCTCCAAATTTGTCAAACGTGACATCAGATGGTTTTACAACCTATGGTGCTCTGCCTACCCCATAAGGGATATAGACGTGAAGTTATGTATGAATGTATATTCAGATAATTAACGGAACATTCTAGGACTCTTGAAAATGAATAGAAATTTGGTTTACTCACCCGATTGAGCGAAGGAGGTTCCTGCGCGAATTCTCAAATATCCCGGCTGGAGCTTTTTGTTTTGACTGAAACATACGAGACACAATAAAAGACATATCTACTCGTACTAAAAGAGAAGTCATTATAAATTACCTAAAGTGAGATTTACATGAGTTTGTGCTATGGAGATAGCGCAGTGGCGATGAGTAGAGCTCGTTCCATAACGACACCGATCGAATAAAAAAGGACTTGCCTAAAAATGTGGACGTATGCGATGGTGTCGGCAAGACTAAACTCGATGAGGAACGCAAGTTACGGTCGTTGTTGGTATAACGGTAGTTTAAACGGTTTTTCAGATACATACGTAGGCATCACTTTATCGTACAGAATACGATAGACTAGAAAAAGTATGTGAGTATTCCGGCGAAGTCGAATAGGAAGCCACTTGAGATTAGTCTAGAAGTCAGATATGTGGTCGTATTTGCGTAATCCAATTTTTTTTTATTCATAATCCAAATATAAATCTTATGCAGAGATTTTGTAGACGCTCAAGTTTATTAAGAAGTTCTTCAGTTAAGGCTAGATAGCTGGCGTCGCGTCGTCATAGTCCAGAATAGGTAATAGGAGAGATTTCGCAAGCGTTATTTTAGTGGCAATAGGTCTCGCTATATGGGATGGAGATACAGTTTAACACTATTGGTGGAACTGACTTCCAGTCAACTCGTGAAATCACTTTATGACCTACAATAATAATAATTTGAGTCTAATGAGGATTGATTGTGAGTCCATAATTATAATTCCAGTCCGATGTCCGTTTTAAATCAGCGTTGTGTAGCAGGATAATGTTTGATAGGTTCTCGAGACTATCTTAATAGCTAACTCGGCACCCATAATATCTTCTGTGATATTAAGCGATGCAGTAGTTGTACTATGCCAGGACGGAAGCCAGATTGGAGGGTGTTCAGAAATACATGTTCTTGCAAGAAAGTACTGAGCTGTTAGTGAACGAGTCTCTCGAGTACTTTGGAAAGGAAAGATAAGATGACAATAGGACGATAATCAGAAAAGGAAGAAGGATCGGTTTTTTTGGGGAGAGGTATGATGTTTGCGTCCTTCCATGCGTCAGGAAAGACACCATTATACACACAATTATTTAGGATACAAGTTATTTCAGGAAGGATAATGTATGGTATGAGCATCTTACGACTAATGCAGTCCGACCCAATAGCATTGGAGGCAATGGAGAGCATAATTCTTTTGACACCACATTTCGAAAATTTACTTATTGAAAAGGATGGAATATTTGGCTTAGGTAAACTAGATATATGATTCAATGAGTTGGTTTTTAAACTTACTCAATACTCAATACTCAATTCTTTATTGCTGCCTTAAAACATTTTTATACATGGTAACAATAATTAACCATAAAATGACAATAAAGGGCCTTGTTAGGCGCTGCAATTTTGGGAGAGAGGAGAAATTTGCATGACTAATGTACTTTGTTTAATTTAATATACAGTAAATTTAAAAATAAAATATTTCTCCGATCTATTTTAGTAGTTTATCGGTTAGAAATTCATCTAGAGTGTAGTAGTTTTTCATGATTAATATTTTCTTCAATGTTTCTAAAAAATGTTTAGTGTTTGTGATATTCTGTATGTGTTTAGGTAATTTATTGTAAATTTTTGCAGACATTGCTAGGGGACTGGCCGAATGTAACTGAAGTTTTGAGTGTGGAAACTGTATTTTATTCTTATGTCTAAGTGTGTATTTTGATTTGATATCTTCTCTTTCTTCATAGAGTTCTGGATATAAACGAACATACTTGCATATTTCCAGTATATATACACATGGTAGAGTTAATATTTTTAATTTTTGAAAATATGGTTTACAGCTTTGTCTATTTTTAACGTTTACTATAATTCTTATAAGTTTTTTTTTGAGCTATGAATAGTGTTTTAAAATCAGTGCTATTTCCCCACAGTAAAATACCATAGCTAAACCATGAGTAAGCATATGCATAGTACATAGTGACAGATGTTTCGAGGTCAGTAGTTTTTTTTATTTCTCGAAGAGCGTATGTGAAACTTGAGATTTTGTTTCTTATTTTATTTACATGAATTTTCCAATTTAAATTTGAATCAATGTCTATGCCAAGCAATGTAAATTTAGTTACGAGTTCAATGTTTTTGTTGTTAAATTGTATGTTTATATTTAATGGTTTTCGTTGGTATGAGTAAAATGATATTAATTTAGTTTTTTCTAAGTTTATCTCAAGGCTGTGTTCTTTTATCCAAGTGTTTATTGTATTTAAAGTAAAAAGTATCTTTTCATTTAGAGTTTTTCTGTCGTTGGATGAAACGAGGACAGAGACATCATCCGCAAATAAGACACAATATTCTTTTAAAATGTTGGGAAGTTCATTTATATATAAAAGGAATAGCAGACATCCTAGGACGCTGCCCTGTGGGATAGACCAGTTTATTATTTTTGGAGATGATCGTATGTGATTTATTTGCTTTTTATTGGAGTCGTAATATTTTATTTCAACATATTGTTCTCTATCTTTTAAGTAGGAGGTAAACCATTTATGAGCTTGTCCACGGATGCCAAATTTATATAATTTTAAAAGTAGAGTTTGATGTTTTACTTTATCATAGGCTTTAGTCATATCAAGCATGATTCCGATTGCGTGTTTTTCATCATTTAGAGTGTTTAGTGCCTCTTGGATAAATTTGTATGTGGCTAACACAGTCCAGCTTATTACGGAAACCATTTTGGCAGTCATTAAAAATTTCGTATTTTTCACAAAAACTGTATACTCGATCACACATTGCTTTTTCGAATATTTTTGAATCCGTCGGTAAATGGGAAATTGGTCGGTAATTGTTAGGGTTATCTTTTTCGTTTTTCTTATGGATTGGTTTTATAATAGCTGTTTTCAAAGGACACGGAAAAATTCCTTCTTCAAAGGATTTGTTTATAAGAATGGTGAGGGGCATAGATAGCTCATCTGCACATTGTTTATATAGAGTAGGTGGGAGCTCATCAATACCATAACTGTTTTTACTTTTTAGATTTCTTATTATTTTATTACGACCAGGAAAGGGTTGATAGAGCAAGACACAGTTACGAGTTGATAGACAATTTATTAACAAACAGAAACAGTTTATATAGTAAGATGTACGTGCATAATTAGGTTAACCATATTTGATTTTATCTTGGTATTGATTTTATCGAGCACGTTTGATGAATAGGAAATAATATATTGATTCTCTGTGGGTCACGTCGGAGGACGCCACAGATACTCCCCCCTTAAAAAAGTAAACACAAAATAACAATTCAATATTCTTACTCTAAAATTAAATACTACATAACAATTTCAAGCAAAATACTCATTTTTTGGTTTGCGTCAACATTGATGATATTTGCAAACCTTGCATTTTACATACCTTGTTTATGCTGCAATTATTGAATTAGGTTCATTCATGCATGGACTTTTGTTTATATACAATAAGGTGATATGAATAGTACTTGTTAAATTAATATTATAGATTAGCAAAAAAAATAAGATTATGTAAGTAATCGGAAAAATATTAAGAAATGACTTATTACCAATTTTTATAGTTTTTTTTTTTGTTTTGGGTATTTGTGTGCGATGTTCTATCCCGGATATGGAGGGCGGGCGTTTTGTTTGTCCTGGTTTGGTAACTCGGCAACTCGGCGACTCGGTGACTCGGCTATGCTGGTGTTGCCTTGTTGATCGCTATTGACGCAGCGCGCTCCATGCGTTTACCGCACAGTTTAAGTGCTACCTTTGACGTTAGTGCGATGGCGATAATGACAATTATGATGATGATAACAGTGTGGACATTTTGGACCTCCTTCAATATTTCTGATTTTATTCCGTGGATGTCCTCCATATTTACGTTGTTGTTGAACGTAGTGGTTTTTTCTTCCCTTGTTGCCTGATTGCCCATCTCGTTTGTACTTTGTTTCTTGACTGTGACTAACGCCAGTAAATACGCCTTTTAAGGCCATATTATGCTGGCGCAGGCGAATCTAACCGGTGGTCTACGTGGTCTACGTGATCGTGATGAATCACATCTTCTCTCGATGCGTGCTTGACCGTTATCTGAGCTACTGTTAATATCTGCAAGGAATGCTGGTTTGACACGGTCGATGGAGATATACGACTGACGATTGTTCAATTGTATCTTGAAGTATTTATCGTTTCTCTCTAGAACTTGATAAGGGCCTTCGTATGGTGGTATTAAACTACGCTTCATGCGGTCGCATCTTACGAACACGTGTGAACATTTAGAAAGTTCGGGGTGTACGAAAGTAGAATTTCTACAGGATATTCTTTTATGATTATTATGTATGTTTGTAACTTTCGATATATTTTCTCGCAAGTTTTCTATGAATGTTTCGTACGTTGTCAGGCTCGTATTCCTTTCGAAAAACTCTCCCGGTAATCTAATGGGGGTGCCGTAAATCATTTCCGCAGCACTGAGTCCTGTATCTTGGCGGAGACTTGCACGTAAACCCAACAATACGGTGGGTAGTTCTGTAGACCAATTTTCCACACAGCCGCGAGCCATTATTGAGGCTTTCAGGGAGCGGTGCCATCTTTCAACCATCCCGTTCGATTGGGGGTGGTATGGAGTGGTTCTAATCTTCTCAATGCCCATGAGCTTAGCTAATTGTTTGAACGTTTCTGACTCGAACTGTCGGCCTTGATCCGTTGTAATTTTCTCTGGACATCCAAATCTTGTGATCCAGCCATTGTATATTGTTTTGGCGACTGTCTCCGCTGTGATATTCGAAACCGGGAACGCTTCAGGCCACGATGTACAACGATCTATTATTGTAATGATGTACTGTTTTCCTCGCGAAGTAGGTAGTGGTCCGACTATGTCAGTATGAATGTGTGCGAATCGCTGAGCAGGCAAAAAGGTTCCGAGCGGCGAGACAGTATGTCTGGTTACTTTAGCTTTTTGACATTGTAAACAGGAGTCACACCATTTGTTTATGTCTGAGTTCATTTTGTACCATATGTATTTTTGAGTAATTAATTTTCTTGTAGTGCGTTTTCCGGGATGACTTAGGCCGTGAATATTGTGAAATATAGTTTTCCGCATTGATTCGGGAACGTAGGGGCGAGCTTTGCCGGTTGAAACGTCGCAATAAACATATTGTTGACAGTTGGAAGGCTGTACGTATATGATTTTCAAGCTCTTACTTTGTTTGAGCTTTTCCAATTCTGGATCATTTTGTTGTTTCATTGAAAGAATTTTGTAATCCACTAGCGAAGGTAATGATATTTCTTCGACTACTCGAGATAATGCGTCAGCTACAATATTGTCGTACCCGCTGACGTGTTGTATCTCGGTACTATATTGTGATATGTAATCCAGCTGCCTTATTCTTCGAGGGGTGTCGTTTACGGATGGTTTTTTTGAAAATGCGTAGGTGAGTGGTTTATGATCCGTATAGATGGTGAATTCTCTGCCCTCGATTAATCGTTGAAAATGTTTTATCGACATGTAAATTCCAAGCAGTTCTCGGTCGTAAGTCGAGTATTTTGTTTGCGCTGTGCTTAGCACTTTTGAAAAATATCCCAAAGGCTGCCACTTGTTACGTATTTTCTGTTGTAAAACTGCGCCTACGCATTTTTCGCTAGCGTCGGTAAATAATGCTATGTGAGCATTTGCTGCAGGATAGGACAGCGTCACGGCCTCTCGCATATTTTCTTTACACGATTTGAAAGCTTGTTCGGCTTCTTGAGTCCACAGAATTGGAGTTTTATCGTTTTTCTTCGAATTTTGTAAATATTTGTTTAGCACCGATTGTTTAATAGCTGCGTGTGGTAGACTGCTCCGGTAAAAATTTACCATTCCGAGAAACCGTCTCAATTCCTTAACAGTTGCAGGTTTTGGGAAATCTAAAATAGATTTTGCTTTCTCATCAGTTGGAGTGATTCCTTGGCTCGTTATATGATAACCTAGGAAATCGAGTTCTGTTTTGAGAAAATCACATTTTTCTAAGTTAATAGTTATCCCGTGCTCATGCAGACGTTTTAGAATTATATCAAGGTGTTGCATGTGTTCTTCTTTTGAGCTCGAAGCGCAGAGCAGATCATCGACGAAAATATAAACGAAGTTAAGGTCTCTGAATATTGAATCCATGAATCTTTGAAATGTTTGTCCAGCGTTGCGTAGCCCAAATGTCATCTTAGTAAATTCGAATAGTCCGAAGGGTGTTATTATTGCCGTCTTAGGTATATCCTTTTTTGAAATGGATAGGCAGTTATAAGCTTTCCGGATATCGAGTTTACTGAAGATACGTTTTCCTTCCAGGATGTAGGTAAAATCTAACAATCTGGGCAGTGGGTATTTATCTGGAACTGTGATTTTATTTAACATTCTGTAGTCACCACATGGTCTCCATTCTCCGTTCTTTTTCTTTACCAGGTGAAGTGGACTGGCCCAGGGGCTGTCTGATGGACGACAAATACCCCTTTTTATCATTTCATTAAATTCTTGCTTTGCGATCTTATATTTGTCTGGTGGTAATGGCCTCGCGCGTGCTGAAACGGGCGCTCCTTTTGTTTCAATATGATGTTCCACTTGACACTTGGTGATAGATATGTTTGCAGCTGGCTTGGTTATATCTTCATATTTTCCCAGTAATTTTCTTATGCTCTTTTCTTGTGAAACAATTTCGACGATAGGATGATTTGCTCTGATACTTGTTGCAGGCGTTGTCAGCTCAGTAACTTTCTCAATGAGCTTTTTTCCGTCTAAATCGACGAGTAATTTATGGTACTGTAAAAAATCGGCGCCAAGGATAGATGTGTTGACGTCAGCAATAACGAAATTCCATTTGAATTCGCGACTTAGACCTATGTTAAGGTTCAGTGTTTTTTCACCGTATGTATTTATAACGCTACCGTTCGCAGCGCGTACTTTATGATTTGTAGCATGCTTGTGCTTGAATGAGTTTCTTCTTAAAACTGATATATTTGCCCCGGTATCGACTAAAAACCTCTCGCCACTTTGTAGGTCGGCTAGGATAAGGCGGTCGTAGGGGTGAATAGCACAAAGTTCCGCCCTGGTTCGTGCTAATTGTAGTTTCCCTGATGCTTCTGTTGTTTGTTTGAGTTTTTCCAAGCACATGGTGGCTGACATTTGTATGAATTTTCCTTGAATCGCCTATGAAAGTAACACAGACCTTGATGACGAGACCTTGACGCACTTCTTGACCTTGATCTTAAACGAAATTTACTGCGTCGATACTTTTCGTTTTCTTTGCGTAGTGCAGCGATTTCAATATTCATTTGCGTCAGCTGATTTGCAAGGCTAGTGACCTCGTTAACTTCATTACTACTAACAGACTTTGTTTTGGCGTTTTCGAATAGTAAATCTGCCATATCGCTCATTTTTTCAAGTGTTGCGAATTCTGAAACTGCAAGTATGGAAGTTATGGAGTTCGGAAGTTTTCTAAGCCATAGAGACTGGATTGTGTCGTCATTAGTAACTCCTTGTCCTAGTTCTTTCATTTGACGCAGCAACTGGGATGGTTTTTTATCCCCTAGATCCATCTCGTAAAATAGGTGTTGAAACTTCTTCTGCTTCGATTCTTCGTAGCAGGAAATGAGGCGGTCCTTAATGATTTGGTATTTGTTCTCTGCCGGAGGGTTAGTGATGATGTCACTTACGTCGCGTATTTCATCCTTCGATAATTGTGCAATTACTAGATTGTATTTGTAGTCCTCGCCTTGTTTCTGGGTGGCGACTATAGCCTCGAACTGGGTAAACCATAATTTGGCTTGGTCTTGCCAGAAGCGTGGGATGCGGTCCGATACGCTAAGGGCGGCGATTTCAGGTTCCGATGTTTTGGTTAGGGCACGTAGAGCCATTTTTCCTTATTACTTCTGGTCGGGTCCTCAAAAATCTTCTTGCTTATTTGGCTGCGTGACTAACTTCGGGGTCACCACTTATTACGACCAGGAAAGGGTTGATAGAGCAAGACACAGTTACGAGTTGATAGACAATTTATTAACAAACAGAAACAGTTTATATAGTAAGATGTACGTGCATAATTAGGTTAACCATATTTGATTTTATCTTGGTATTGATTTTATCGAGCACGTTTGATGAATAGGAAATAATATATTGATTCTCTGTGGGTCACGTCGGAGGACGCCACAATTTTATGAACTTCTTTGCAATCTACAGGACGGAGAAACATTGTGTTCTCAATAGTATTAAAGCATGGGCTGTTTTCATAATGTTTGGAGTTAGGGTTTATCTTTTGTGAGTTGTCGCATTGTTTAGGTTCACCGATAGTTGCAAAGTATGAATTAAATAGAGTTGCGATTTGTTTTGGATCTGTGATTGTGTTATTATTTATTTTAAGTTTTATATTAGAGGTATCTTGTTTAGATTTTTTATTCGTACGTTAATTTATTACGTTCCACATTGTTTTTGTTTTGTTTGATGAATTTTTTATTTGTTTTTTATACTGAAGTTTTTTAGCTATGTTTATTGATTTTTTAAGTATTTTTTCATATCTTTTATAGTAGTTGTTCAAAATATCATTATTCAATCGTAAATTGAAAACTTTTAGTAAACGTTTATTTCGGCATGATAGTTTAATCCCTGTTGTGAGCCAGTGTTTGTTGTTTTTATTACTTATTTTAATGTTTTTTTTCGGTATACAAGAATTTAAAATCTTGATGATTGTTTTATGAAATTCCATGTAATTTTCATTTATATTTTTTGTTTGAGTTAATTTGTCGTTCCATTCTATTTCTTGTAATTTAGATTTAAATAGTGAAATATTTGTTTTATTAAATATGCGTTTTTGGGTATACCAAGTTTGAAGAGGTGCTTTATTTAATTCTATGTGTATTATTGTCGCTGAATGATGTGAGAAACCTAGAGATTCTACAGTAGATTTGAAATTGTTATTCAAGGTTTTAAAATTGGTAAATATTAAATCTATACATGTTGATGATGTATGAGTTATGTGCGTTGCCTGTTTTATGTGTTGTTTAAAATTATATTCTAACATTTGTTCTAATAAATGGTCACTTTTAGGGTCCTTTTTTAAAATATTTATATTGAAATCTCCTCCGATAATAATATTTTTCTTTGAATACTTGTTATTGATGTGATTTAAAACTAGTTTTAATTGATTGTAAAATAGCTCTTCCTCTCTGCCATTCCAATATAGGTTTATTAATAATAAATTTTCCTTAATTAACTCGGCCGCACATAATTCCAATACATATTCGATAGACATATTTGAAATTTCCCTCAGTTCTCTGTGTTCTATTTCTTCTTGAAGTAGTATGCATACTCCGCCGCCGACTCTATGTTTTCTGCAGAATGATGCAGCAATTTTAAATCCTTGGAATTTAATTAACTCAATTTTTTCCTCTGTCAACCATGACTCTGACATGCATATTCCTTGGTAAATTGGATTATCCTTTATGAAGGATTCCAGTAAATGTTGTTTATTATAGATACTCTGGAAATTTTGAAAAATTATTTTTAATTGTGGATCAGTTTTCTCGAAAGGACTCCTCAGTGGCTACGCTGTCAGTAGGTACACTTAGAGTCTGATTTTGAGTTGTTGTGATGTTATTTTTTCGTAGATTTATTAATTTCCCTTCTATATATAATTTTCTATTAGTAATTATAGCATGGTATCCTTTTTTTCTAGCGTTAAACATTTCTTCTCTCATAAGTTTCAATTCTTTTTGTTCTGTTTTACTCATAAATTCTGAAATGAAGAGTCCGCTTCCTCGTAGTATGTTTCTGTTTGTAATAATATATTTCGCCATTCTTTTGCTTATCAATTCGATAACAAGTGGTCTATTTTTTTTATTATATTGACCTACTCTATATGATTCTTCTATGTAGCCTTCCAGATTTATATTAAATATTTCTTGAAAAACTTGCTGTATTCTACTGTTCAGCTCCATTTCAGTTTCCTTGTAGTGTTCGGCTAGTCCAAAAATTATTATTTTCTTTTTATTTGTTTCTGGCATTGAATTGGTGTCTGAAAATTCTATTTTATTTTGAAGAATTTTAAGCTCAGTTTTTAATTTTTCGTTTTCTTTTTTAAAATTTTCAATGTTTTGATTTAATTCTCGTATTTCTATTTTCCTAAGATTATTTTCTTTGTTTAAAGCTAAATGTTCATTTTTGATTTTTTCCTGTAGTTTTTGGATTGCTCTATTTATCTCTATCTCTATTGTATTTTTTAATTCTGCAATTATTTCCTTATTATTCTCTCTTAGTTTTTTTTCTATAATAAAACTTAGTTTTTCAAGATTAAGGTTTGTAGGATTAGTTTCCTCTTCATTTTGTATGGTATCATCACCTAAACTTGAATCCTCTGAGCTGATAGAGTTCGTGAGGTTTGTGCTTTTTTGTCTTTTCGTTACTTTACTAGGTGTAGAGACCGGATGGTGGGTGGTATCATCCCTTTTTGTTATTGGTGTATTTGTGTTGTCTTTTTTGGGTGTTTTACTAATACACGATTGGCACTTCCACGCATTTTTATGTACAGATGTCATTGTGTTATAAAATCGTTTGCTTGATACATTGGCACATTCTAGGTCGTATTTGTCTTTGCAGATCTTACAAGTAAGGTATTCTCTATCCGGAAGTTTTCCAAAACACCCTGAGCATAATTCGGGTGCAGAGGACATATTAGAGTTCTTTCTTATCATGTATTTATATTTTCATAGATAAGTACTACTAATCACCAGTAGATGTCTTTAGTGTAGTATTAGGTTTTCTACTAATCAATAGATGGCGTTTTTGTATTTAGGTGTCTATAGCAATCACAAAATGATTTGTTTCACTTTTTTACGAATGAATTATGTGTAAAATCACAATGTTATTGTTTTTTTTTGGATGCAATAATGTTGTAATGTTGTTTTAATTTTTACACTGTTTTTTGCTTTCCCGCACTTTAATCTTTTAAACTTTTGTTGCTGTAGGCTTTCTAGTTGTTATTAAATCACACAAATAACTTTTTTTGGTTTATTTGGCACTTTAACTATTTTTAGGAATTAATATAACGGAACTTGAACTTTAGCGTGACGCGGTGGCGCCCTCTCTCTTAAATTAACCGATACCTAAAGTTCTAAGTATGCGCCATCGATGAAAAAAAACGTATCCGGTAAAACGGAGTAGTAAAACGGAGACCATGTGTGAACGGGCTGTAACATAAACTAGATTTTAAAGACTGTCATCCAACCTGCCTGACGTATGTCGTGCACGGCGCACCGCTCGGCACTTCATATTTGCTCTTAAAATTATCTCCATCATGGTTCATAACAGAAAAGCTTTGATTTGCACCGTACGGCATTGCGCCGCGCCATCACACTGCGGCGGCGCCGTGCCGCTATACCAACATGCCACGGCACGGCGCCATTGCCTTGGCCAGGCGCGGTTTCGTGAAGATGGATCCACGCCCTTCAAACTCAGCTTTATTTACCGACACATTGCGCACACTTTCAAGAATTTTGAAGGTTTTTAAGCTATTGCATAGCTTCTATCGCGGGCCTTGAGCGTGGGGACCGAATCCAGAAATTCCGTAACGAAAAAAAACCTAACACCCCCTACTCCGACCGGCACAGCGGTGATACTTTGATTTCATAACTTTACATGCGGGCTTTAATAAACAATCAGCGCCATCTACTAGGAACTTGTGGAACTTCATATTAGATCAAACATTACTGCATTAAATAAATAATTATAATTGCATAAGTTGATAAAAAATGCTATGCAGTAGCTTTACCGCGGCAGTCTCCGAGTGCCACACGTCTTTTTGTCCATGGCGGGAGTAATTCACTTCTATACAATTGAAAGTCTTAGTGCTCAAGCAGCTTGGCTGTGACATGCCATTAGCAAGCATGAATAGCTGTCTTCTATTTGTTCTTCTATGTCTTGGCGGAGTTGTATTTCTGTCGATTTGAATATTGACAAAAGAGTGGCGGCTTTTTCCCCTCTTCTGTCAACTTTAGATAGTCGAACTTTTAGTTCATTTTTTATTTAAAAGCTGAGGTTGCATTTTTTGCGTTCTTTAAGTATCTATTCTAAACATACAGTGATTAAAAAGAAACTAAAAGTAAAGAAAAAGTAAAGAAAAAAAAAGAAAAAACTTACTCATTAACGAGACAATGGGCGCAGGTCAAAACATGCCGACGTGTCAAGATCACCCCACCGCAGCCAAACCTATCCAAAAAAACGACCTGTAAAATGTATGCTGGTGACCTATAAGTTTGCCAAAAATCAAATTAGGTAGGTACCTATAACTAACGTCGGATAGAGACGTATACAGGGTGTCCCAAAATCGACATGTTTCCGCGACACTGGTAGTAGATGGACCTTAGGCCTATCAGATAACATCAACATAGCTCCAGTAAAAGTTATTCGGTTTTCGAGATATTTCAGCTTTTGTAACATTTTAAGAAATTTTCACTTATTGGTGTTTTTTTGTCTAAACGTTTTTATCACTAGATCTGTATTATTAATTACATGATCGATCCAGTATTTTTTGATAGTTACTAGACTATGATAACACTAGAAAAAGAGTGTTTTCTTGTCTTATTCTTTATCGAAAAACTCGACTACAGATCTGAACAATATACTAAATTAATCGAAATCTGACCAGGACTCCAATCTGGGATCCTTAAAAATCTCACGTCGAGACACAACTAGACCAGGGGTCATTACTCTTTAGTGCGTCTTTTAGAGTTGACGCATTGTTATTTATGATGCATATTGGACAAACACTTAACCTTTTTTATATTAAGCAAGTTTTATGCTACCTACACAGTTGGATAAAAATCCCTAAAGAAAAATAAGATAATATTTTGTAGTACGTATTGTCATGTATCGAGGATAGACGACCACTTTGGCGATGGGGTAAACCTATCCGCCTCAGACGCCAGTGGTTGCGGGTTCGATTCCCGTACGGAAAAAGAAAAGAAAAAAGTTCCGTGTCTGGGTGTCTATCTATTTATGTATTTATATTCTAGGTTCCCCCCTAGTTCGCTACATGGTATCCCATAACACAAGCTATGCTTACTTTGGGGCCATGTAGTTGGTGTGATTGTCTGGGGATTTATTTTATTTATTTATTTATAGATGTCCATAAATCTGCATGTTCAGAAGAGAGCAGATCAAGCGTTCCAAATCTGTCGTAAAATTGTAATTGCAACTGAACTGTATACCCTGGACATTAAGTTAAAAATTGGTTTGGCAAATTTGACAGTTTTGTAACGCTAGATAATCTGTTGCCTTCTGTACTTTCTTGAAACACTATGGTGGCAATTTTTTATGTGTTTTAATCCTCAGTAACGAAATTAGGTTGTTTGGTAACCGGAACTTATATGATTATTCCCACTCACAAGAAAAGGGATGGCAGGCCGCCTGACGGTTGATGTCGGGATGTCGTATAAAGGGTGACTGGTGGGTCACTAGTGATAGTTTAAACTATGTGTAAACTCCTCCGAAAGTAAAAGAATTCATTACGCAACGCATGGTTACATTAGCGTAATACAATAAATACATAGCGGGTGGTGGTGTGCGTGTGGCGGGAACACTGCTGTGTACGTGTTGACTGAGGCAGCGCGTCGAGGAAAGATCTAAGTAAGATCTCTTTATTTATTCGTAGGTAAGTACTTACCTAATTTTATTACATAACTATGATCAGAAACGAGTACAGAGTGCTCTCCTTCAGTATTGCAAATTTGTCACCAGTCACCCTGTATATGCTAATCGCTTTATAAACTTTGATAGCGCGATGTAGGAAATTTCCTCGTGTCGTCATCGTTCTATGTTGCGTCGCTAGATGTCAACAAAGTCTATTAGAAAGAACGTTCAAATAGAATACACATATTTTTTCTTAAACTTACTTGGACAAGAAAAGGAAACCTTTCTATATGAGTTCTAGTCCCTCCAACGATTCTCAGATTGGACTCCTGAGCTGCCCCTGGAAACATAAAATTTTCTATTCATCATTCTGTATAAAGTGTAATAGTCTGATATTAATAAAGTGTCTGTAACGTGGCATGTTTATCCGTAACATACGCGAGGAATGCAACGCAGCAGTTTTAAATATACTTAAGTTAAGTAAACGATGAATAAAGGGTCTTCTAACTTGAACTACCAAAAGAACAACATGAGTTTCATTTAATAAATCCCGTCGAGCCTACAATGATGTTGGATGGCGACCCTGCCGAAAAACGAAGTGAATAAATTAGCCACATAAAAAAAAAGAAAACGATTTTTACAAGAAAACAAAAGAAAAAAAAACAAGATATGGGAAAATCAGTATCCAAACAAGAAGATGTCATCATAGCCCAAACTGCAAGTGGTGACGCGCAAGCAAGTCAAAAATCTGGTGCAACGAGTTCTACAGAAATTTTGGTGATCTGTCTGCTCACGCTATCATTGGGAGCACTCTTTTACTACATACACAAAAAGTGCCGCAAAAGCATCATAAAGTCATTCAGAAGAGAGATCAATGCAGCTGCTCTCTCCAATGCTGTCTCTTTGAATAACTTGGAAGGCGCTCGTCATAGTCAATAATGAAGAGGATATGGACGCCAAGCAGCTAAGCAGTTAATCAGGGAACCCAAAGGATGTGGATAGCCAAGCAGCTAAGCAGTACCGACTTGGAATCCAAGGAAATCAAGCCCTTATAGAAAAAAGAAGACTGTGAAAAAAAAATTATAATAAGAAGATTAGTAAGTTCGCCGATTCAAACGTCTATATTATAAAGTAAGGGTATAAGTGAATAGTTTTCATATAAAAAGGGTACTTACAATCCAATTAGATTATTGATATTTAACCAGTTAATATACGTGGTTTCCTAGAAATTTAAATAACGTTTACTCGTGTGTTTTAATGTTTTACTTTTGATTTTCATTTTATCATATTTTCCATATTATGTTGGAAAGTTTAACTGTAATATATAATGAGCTAAAAGAAATACGTACATATTTAATAAAAATCGGTTCAGATCGTAGAAGTAAGAGCATAGGGTTGAAGAAATTAGAAGAAGCTCGATTGGTGTATGCTAAACTTCAGAATTGTTTGCCAAAAATCCAATTACAAATAAAATAATAAAATAAAATAAAAATAAAAATCGTTTATTTCAGACAATTATAGTCCATACACAACATAAAAATTATAGTTTATAAATTATCATAAGCACTTAAGATAGAACAAACCAGATCAATTATTAAACAAAATAAATAGGTATATAACAAATTTGATAACATGAAGATTAAAATTTACTCATGCAAACAACACCCTAATTATAAAATGATAAGTTAGGTATATTAAAATTTGATAAATATATTTCATTTAATTATTACAGAATTAATTTCAATTTAGGCAAATGTCAAGATTAACAAATTAGGTACACAAATTATAAAATTAAATACGGAAGTTAAGTCACAAAATCAATATAAAAGTTAAGTTAATCGTTCAAATTGAGATTCTTCATTAAATTAGTATTAGATTTGGGGGCAAATTAGGGTAGATTGGGTATAAATTACATTACATGTCATGCAAACAAAGAGAGTCAAATTAAAATTAAATTAAATGGCAAACTACTTGTCAGATCACTTTCCTTATGAGATTAGTCCATAATGGCGAGAACCTATCCGCGACAGTCCTCAGGATGCTGTTGTGACTGCCCCGCACCCTGGCGATCAGGGAAGCCGTTTTCTTGCGCATGATGGCATGAAAACCATCAGTGTGATATGCCGCAAACATGCCCGATGCACTACAAAAACGAGGCAATCCCAACATCATCCTGAAGATATTGTTGAACTGGACCCTTATGGCGTCTAGGGACCTTTTGGTATGGGTAACCCACAGACCTCCCGAGTAAAAACTCTGACAATATGCTTTGAAAAGCGTTATTTTAACATCTTCAGAACAATGGAAAAATCTGCGTATCAGCATGTTACCTCGGACCGCCAGAGCCCTACGCTCTCTTTCTATGTCGACATCGTCTGTGAGGTCCTCGGCGAGGATATGACCTAGATATTTAAATTTCGTTACACGATTAATGCGCAAACCATTTAGATAGATATTATGTGTATAGTCTAAGCGCTTACCAGCTACCTCAAAAACCATGAACTCGCACTTTTTCACATTGTAAATAAGTCCATGTTCCGCAGCATAGGCTTCACACACACGCAATAACTCCCTTAAACCCCCGACCGTTGGGCTCAGCAAGGCCATGTCATCAGCGTAACTGATATTGTTAATGCTAACGCCATCTATACTACATCCGACAGGCCGGTTACTTAGTCCGACGATGAGGTCGTTAATGTACAGGTTGAAGAGCTTTGGAGATGTCAGCCCCCCCTGTCTCACACCGCTTTCCAACCTGTACGATTCCGAAAGCTTGTCTGCCCATCTCACGAAATTTGTCTGATTCGCATACCAATATTTAAATATGTTAAGAACTTCAACCGGTACACCCCTGACTGACAGCTTTCTCCACAGCACATCGTATGATACAAGATCAAATGCCTTGGACAGATCAAGGAAACAGGCGTATACTGGTGTCCTACGATCAGTGTAATATTGGACAGTATGCTTGAGACTTAAAATTGCGCTTTCAGTCGATAGCCCGGCCCGAAATCCGAACTGAGCGTCATGAAGTTTTAAATATTGGTCTAATATAGAATCAAGCATACTGTCCAGTATCTTAGCAATAGTTGTTGCAAGTGAGATGGGCCGGTAATTACCCATATCTGAGATATCCCCTGTCCTGTTCTTTACAATGGGCACTACGATAGTTTTCATTAAATCATGTGGAATATATGAGTGACTCATGCACATTGTAAAGAACATGGCAAGAACCCTCGGCAGGTGAACACCCGCTTGTTTCAAGTGCTCTATACTGAGCCCATCATGGCCTGGAGACTTACCACCGGTCATTTTCTTCAAGACATTTCGTACTTGACCAGCTGTGAAATGCACAAGTGGCACCTCACCCGGACTGCTGAGCTCGGCGGTCAACGATTCCGACGACGTTCCCAGTGGCGAGCTTACCTTGAAGTGTGCCTTGAACTTATTGGCGATACCCGATGGTTCACATTCTCCTCCAACACTCACTGGGAGGCCAGGCTTAATATCCAGTCTACTAGTAGCCTTCCAAAATTTACCAAAGGTTTTAGCTGACCTATGCTTCGCTAAAATGTCCATTTTAAGTTTTTCTTGGTTATTTTGGCACCATTTTACCCGACTTTTAAAGATTTTACGAGACTCAAACATTTCACGATATATTATACCTGAGGTGGGTCTATTATGCAGAACCCACATACTGAACTTTAGCCTGGCCACCCGATGAGCTTCACGAACATGTTTATTCCAGCCACATAAATGCCTACTAGAAGTTTCTTTATTGCGATATCTCACACTAGTGTTACTTGCCGCCTCGCTTAAGATACGCACAATATCACCATACATGTTTGTTAAGATAGTTTTGTGACTCTCTAAACTGCAAGATCCACGGCTGCATTCCTTAAACTCGGAGGGGAAATCAATTTCACGCAAGCTCTTATTACATATCTCGTGATATTTATCAATTTGATTATCATCTCGCACGCCCCATAAAACTGAACTACGATACAAGTCACCAGTCGCCAGTTTAGGTCTTACAACACTTATATCACATTTAATGAGCAAAGGTAAGTGATCTGACACAAAAACATCCTCAATAACTCGAGCCTCAATGACTGTTTGCCAGGCTGCCAAAGACACTGCGCAGTGATCCAGCCATCGCCTGCACCCATGGGCCTCACTAACATACGTGTAAGTGTTAGAATGTAAGCCGAGATATTCTACGTCAGCACAAATCCATGACTGGTCCGTGCTAAAGTTGTTAAGTTCAACAAAAAACATTTCATGGGGGTGAGCATTAAAATCACCCAATATATATAGGCTCTCAACCTTCACGGTCTCAGTTATTGCACTAATTTCACCTAGCACCTCAGTGAAAATTGGTAAATTTTCGTACGAGTCAGTAGGCATGTATACTGAAAATACAATAATAGAGCGTCCGCGCACAACCGCCTGTATACCTGTCAGGCGAGGGCTGGAACACTGTATCACAGTCACATGTTCAAAAATGCCCTTCCTCCAAAGAATGGCTACTCCACCAAAAGGTCTCCCAGTTAACAAGCCAGCTGAGGTGTCCACAGCGGACTTACCTGTATATTCAAAATTATTTGAGATAGTTCCTAGTAATGCTAAGTCATGAGGAAGTAACCAAGTCTCCTGGAGAGCTATTAAATCAGACTTTAAACAAATGTCCCTAATATCATTTAAAGACCTCTTGAGCGACTTACAATTGAAGGTTATAAAATTTAAAAAATGCTTAGACTTTAAATCCATTATAATATAATTAGTTAACAACATGTTTCTCTCCGGTTTTGTGTATATAATGCACAAAACGCCTAAATGTTATACCATCAGGCCAAAATTGATCATTTAAAAATAATTCTAATTTATTTTTGCAAACAAAAACTTTATAAGCATTATACATTCTATTTTGCTTCATATTTATTCTTTTTAATGATACAGTATCACCCGTTTTGTCTTGAATGTAACATATAATATCACTTTCACTTGTGTTCTTACTAACGTTTGAAATAAACAAGGGAATTTTGACCTCAGCAGCTCTAAATTTACTGTCCGACGCTGTCAAAGCACATCCTTTTTGACCTATATACTTATATTTACTTTTAGTTTTCTTATTTCTAACTACATGCCATTCGGAATCACTGACCCCTACCACTGGTTTACACTTTACACTCAACTGGTTAAGGTGGCCGTCACGTAGTACGTCGTCGTCGTTACACTGAGTGTCGCTGTCGCGTCGAAACGCGATCGAGTTTGACCGCCCTGCCGCCGATGATGATCGAATACCACTCGTAGCGGACTCGAGCAATGCGTCAGCGCAATTAGGTAAAATTAACGGCGAGACAAAAACACTCTCGGGAGCCGCCATCTGTCTATCTGTCTCTCTCTGGCCCACGTCGCTGCCGCGACTCAGGTGCACTGCTCTCGATCTTTCGTTTTCATTCAAAAACACTTCGTTAGGTAAATGAGCCACTTGATTGGTTGCATCCGTTTCTTTCTTTCGCGTGCAAGAGAAAGGGACCGAGCATTCCAAACTTTGTGTTGTTGTCAAGGGCCCGGTATTTAACGGTCGATTGTCTTCACTACAAACAGCTGAGTTGCAAATATCCTGATTTGCGAAATTAAGACCAACTGGGCCACTATCTAAATCAAAGCTATTCTGAACACAAGCGCCTCGCCGTTTGTTTACATTTACGTTCGGATACTTTTCGTGGGATCCGTCGTGTTTAATTAAATCCACCTCCAGTTTGAGAGCTTCAAACGCATCTGAAATAGAAATAGAAATAGAAATAGAGAACAGTGAAATAAGTACCGAGGAGTTCTATAAGGATACAACAAAAATAAATAAAATAATTGGTGAAGTAGGTACATAGTATTTACAGTAATATATTTTCATTAATAGCTTCAAATCAATCAATCATGGCTGAAAATAATTTTGATTTAAAAACTGCTATATCCTTGTTACCAGTTATGACTGGGCAAGAAAATGTGACCAAACAATTAATTGATAGTATCAAATTATACAGCAGTATGTTACCGGCTTCCTCACATTCACAATTAATTGAATTCGTCTTAAAAACGAGACTTTCCCAAAGTGCTAAGTTAAGATTGAATAGCACTTATACAAATGTCATCTCTTTGCTTAAAGACATGAATACATTTTTAATTCCAAAAAAATCTCACGTAAGCATTCAATCTCAGTTACAAAATGCAACACAAGGTCATAGGTCTATTAACAGCTACGGTACGTACTTAGAGGAGTTATTCGTAAACCTCACTATTTCTCAGGCTGAAGGAGATACAACTAAATCTGATATTTTACGCCCAATTAATGAGAAATTAGCAATCAAACGTTTTGCAGATGGTTTAAATAATACCAGGCTCAGTACCATCATAGCTGCGAAAACATTTTCATCCCTTCCAGACGCTATAAGATCCGCATTAGACGAGGAATCAATGACGTCCAGTAGTGGTGAAGTCATGAACTTCAGGCACCGCAAGCCCTTAATTTCGCATAGAAATAACGCGACATCAAATTATTATTATAATCGTAACCGTAATGTGCCAAACTATAAGTATAATGGTAATCTTAATTCCCAATATCTAAGACGTAATAATTACAATCATAATAACTTTCGTAATAACAACAGCGGGAATCGATCTTATTACTCAAGAGCCCCGACACGAGGTAATATGACGCGCAAAAGCGCACCGCCTTCGTTGCAGGCGCAGTATTCAAGCGCTGGGAACGCTCGCTCACCGAGTTACCCGCACGTGCACCTTACTAAGCAAATTGACGAGGTTACTCCGTCAATTCAAAGAACTTCAGAATTTTTTCGTAAACAACAATGATTTTATTTTTAGTTATAATAACACTTCCTGCGTAACTTTTAATTTGAATAATCTAGATAGTTGTTCTATAAGGTTTTTAGTAGATAGCGGCGCAAGCCTATGTGTTATTAAGTATGAATGGTTAGAGGATAATAATCTTTTAGATAGGATAATTTTAGAGAAAAATATTACTATAAAAGGTATAGCTGGTAAGCTTGTATCGGAAGGATATATTTACTTAGACTTAGAGTATAACGGAATTAATTTTAACGAAAAGTTTCACGTTTTTAAACGGTTGTCTTGTTTGGCCGACGGGATATTAGGCCAAAACTTTTTTACAAAGTATGAATGTATAATTAATTATTCTAATTATACATTATCGTTGAAAAATATTTCTGGTCAAGAAGTTAGTATGTCAATCGAGGACCGCGCTAGGTACAGACATACGATACCTCCCAGGTGCGAAAAGATTATTTACGTACCATGTAATCAGTTACACGATTGCGTCACTTTAGCAAAGGAAATACAGGATGGTGTTTTTATTGCTGGATTAATTTTAAAACCTTTTAATGGGAACATACCATTACGAGTTTTAAATACAAAGGATGTCGAAATTTCGTTAAATTTTCACGAGTTAGAAATTTATCCTTTAAATTCTTTTGAATTATGTATGATTAGTGATGAACCTAGAAACGTAGATAGAGTTAAGACATTATTAGAACTTTTGAATTTAAATTATTTAAACAAACAAGATCAATTGTCAATTGAGCAAATTTGTGCTAAGTATGCGGATATATTTCACCTTCCAGGCGATAAGCTCTCAGTAACAAATGTTTTAGAACACTCTATAAAGTTGAAAGATAATGTTAGCCCTGTATATACTAAGCCTTACAGAATACCTCACTATCTGAAAGGAGAAGTTCAGAATCAAATTAAACAAATGCTTGACAATGATATAATTGAAGAAGCCTATTCGGAGTGGTCCAGTCTGGTTCTCTTAATACCAAAGAAAACCGATAAGATCGGAGAGAAAAAGTGGCGATTAGTTGTTGATTATCGACAATTAAACAATAGAATTCAAGATGACAAGTTTCCCTTACCCAATATTACCGAGATTTTAGATTCGCTTTCAGGAAGCATTTATTTTTCAAAATTAGACCTTTCACAAAGTTATTACCAACTCAACCTTAGTAACGAATCTAGAAAATATACAGCTTTCAAATTAGATAAGATGTACCAATTACAATTAAATGAAAATTCTCGAAAATTAACAGCTTTTACAACTGATAAAATGTACCAAATGAAACGCTGTCCAATGGGACTGCGCACAAGTCCATCAGTTTTTTCTAGATTAATGACAATAGCGATGTCAGGCCTAAATTATAACCAATGCTTTATATATCTTGACGATTTAGTGATAATAGGAAAGTCATTAGAAAACCACAATAAAAATTTAACGAAAGTTTTTGAACGATTACGTAAAGTCAATCTTAAACTCAACCCTTTAAAATGTGAATTTTTAAAAACAGATATTATTTATTTAGGACACCAAATTACATCAAGCGGTATCCATCCTGACCCATCAAAAATAGAGACCATACAAAATTACCCGCGCCCCACTAGTTCTGACGAAGTGAAAAAATTCGTTGCGTTCGCAAATTATTATCGTCGTTTTATTCCAGGCTTCGCAAACTTGTCATATTCATTAAATAAATTGTGTAAAAAGAATGAAACTTTTCTTTGGTCTGAGGAATGTGAACAATCATTTCAAAATTTAAAAACCGCGCTTATTAATCCACCTGTTCTTCAGTATCCCGATTTTTCCGAAAATAATACATTTATCCTACAAACCGATGCTTCGAAAATCGGTCTTGGCGCAGTATTAAGTAATAGCAATGGACATGCAGTAGCGTACGCGAGTAGAAATTTAAAACCCGCAGAAAGTAGGTACCCAATTATTGAGTTAGAATTACTCGCTATAGTGTGGTCAATAAAACATTTCCGACCTTATCTTTATGGAAAGAAGTTCAAAATTATTACGGACCATAAGCCACTGATTTATTTTTTTAGTATGACCGATCCATCAAGTCGTTTAACGAAGTTCCGGTTGTACCTTGAAGAGTACGATTTTGAAATTGAGTACATCCCAGGTCGTCAGAATGTAGCTGCAGATGCATTAAGTCGACTTCGGATTACCAGTCAAGAATTAAAAGACATGAAAGAACATGTTGTATCGGTCATGACTAGATCGAAGACACGTAAATTAGCCGAGCAGGCTGCGTTACAAAATAATTTATCACCGACCGAAACGATTTTAGGGCCTGATCAACCCCAAATTGTTGAAGTCATAGGAAAACCAAAGGACGTGACAGAGCTAAGTTTTTGTACAAACTTACAAAAAAAGCTATTATTTAAACATGAAAATATAACTAGTGAGTTCAATAACTTCATTTACTTACCTTCGAAGGATATACTCGTAATATATCTAATTACTCGATCGTTATCTACTACGTCAGTGTTAGCGAGAGAATTAGAATCGTTTTGTAAACGTTTAAATATAAACGAAGTTATTATCATAAAAAGTAAAGAAAATGAATATTTTATAAATAATTTTCTCAAAGAAATAAAAAGACTCGAGTCATATATGAAAATCCCACGGATTTTAGTAACAAAAACCGTTCGTAAAATAACGGATGAAGACGAAAAACTTGTTATTTTAAATGATTTTCATCTTTTACCGACCAGCGGCCACGCAGGCGTAAATAGGATGATAAATAACTTAAAGCGATATTTTTACTGGCCAGGAATGAGTAACGACGTCGTTAAATATGTTCAAAAGTGTAACAAATGTCAATTATATAAGTATAGTAATAAGTTAATTAAGGAACCTATGGAAATTACGTCTACGCCAACGTCAGCATTTGAAAGAGTTAGCCTAGACCTCATAGGTCCCTTAGAGTTAGATAGTAATAATTATAAGTATATTTTAACGTTACAATGCAACTTAAGCAAATATGTTGAGGCCTATCCATTACAAACAAAAGAATCGGAAGTAGTGGCAAGGGCATTCGTAAAAAACTTTATACTTCGATACGGTATACCTAAGGAAATTATAACAGACAAAGGAACTGAATTTATGTCGTCTTTATTTACGGAAATTTGTAAATTATTGCAAATACAGAAACTAAACTCAACGCCTTATCATCATGAAACTATCGGCGGATTAGAAAATTCACACAAAAGCCTAATCGCATTTCTTAGAATGCAGTGTTCAAAAAATAACAGTAATTGGAGTGATTGGCTATCATTTTGGTGTTTCTCATTTAATAATTCAATATACCCCAAGAGACAAAATATACCCCATTCGAGCTTGTTTTTGGAAAAACGTGTAACATTCCTAGTAATTTATATTACGAAATTGATCCTATGTATAATTATGATAGTTACCCAGTAGAGATTAAGTATAGACTACAAAGAGCACTGGAGGATGCTCGCCAAAATTTATTACTTAGTAAGCAACAACGAAAAGGTAATTATGACAAAAGTATCAATCCTGTTATTTACAAAAAAGGCGATCTAATTTTATTAAAAAAATTTTGTATGACTAACAAATTAGATAATGTTTATTGTGGTCCATACGAAGTTTTAGAAGATTTGTCACCTAATGTAAGAATATTGAAAAATGACAAGGAATTAATAGTTCATAAGAATAATACTAAATTATACTATAAATAAAAATATATACATATAAAAAAAAATGGTAATAAAAAGATGGTTTGTGTTTTAAAAGTAATAATAATAAGATTGTTTGTGTTTAGTTTTGTTATCTTTAATTATTGTATACATTTTTTTTAATACTTTTAGTTATTAATTTAATTGAATGAGTTTTATTTTTATGTAAAAAAAAATGTTGCTTTTCTCGCGTATACCAACATTTTTGTTTTTTTTTTCAAAGGGGCGTATAGTATCTATTTATATAAGGTAAATTTTTTGGGGGGAGTTGTAATAGTCTGATATTAATAAAGTGTCTGTAACGTGGCATGTTTATCCGTAACATACGCGAGGAATGCAACGCAGCAGTTTTAAATATACTTAGGTTAAGTAAACGATGAATAAAGGGTCTTCTAACTTGAACTACCAAAAGAACAACATGAGTTTCATTTAATAAATCCCGTCGAGCCTACAATGATGTTGGAAAATGGTGACTGGTGACAAATTTTAGATATTGAAGAGGAGCACTCTGTACTCGATTCTGATCATAATTATGTTATATAAATAGGTTGACTTTGAGTTTGACTTAATCTTTCACCAGAATTCCCAATAAATAAATAAAGTTTTCTTACTATCTACTTTGCATACACCTGAGTGAATCGCGGCATGTGACCTGGCATGCGGATCGCTGCCAACGCTAGCGTAACCAAGTTAACTTTCGGTTAAGTTTACTCAGTAAATAATTAATATTTATTCAATTTTTTCTCTTCATGTATGATCTCAAATATCACGTCCTGGAATTTCGAAAATGACCCACCGGTCACCCTGTGTGTATTTTGTTAATACGCATAAATTCAAATATAGTATAAATTAGGTAGATATGGTTATTTATTTCATCAAAATATCTAAAATAAATAGGTAAAATTAAGAATAAATATATTTTTTTTAAATAGGAGCGCTTGCAGAAACTTTACAAATATATATTTAATAATATATAATATATTTTAAATTAATAATTTTAAGCATGGCCTGTTAACGTTTTGTTAATCAATTAACTTTAATGGCAAAATAATTGTTTTAATGTGTAAGTAAATGTATACGGTATACCGTAACTTTCTCAGCAATTCAACTTAACTTACACATAACTTTAACAGAGACAAGATATCGTAAACCCAAAAATTCTATGTGAATTGCAATGTTTCTACCCACATTGTGTAAATAGAACGAGTATACTTAAAAGTTAATCGTAAATTGCTACTGTTACACATGCTTGAAAAAAGCCTGTTTAAAAGCTTGCTATTTAGTATGCTCAATATCAGCATGCATAGGAGCACTTTACATTTGCTAGCAATAAGCATGCTAGTTTCAAGTATGCTTATATATTTAAGTATGAACGACTGATCGATTCTAGTGTGCTCAAATCTGTTTAGACGTGCTGAAAGCACGCCCTCTTTCACCGGCGTCGCTAGTAGCATGCTCGAAAATCGCAAGCCTGTCAAATCACGAGCATGCTCAGTTCGACTATGAACTGAGCATGCTTATTTAGAGCAACATTCCGACACACATGCTCAATTCAAGCAAGTACACAATTAAAGCATGCTTTGTTGCTTGAAATAAGCATGTGTAACAGTAGCTTAATACCTTTAGTTAGGCTATATTCCTGGACATAAAGCGAGGACATAAAGCGAGACCATAGACAAAATGAAGGGATATCGTATTAAAAGACATGATACCCTGCAAAGTTGCAGAAAATGACTAAAAAAAAGAAAGGACAAGACAAGAAAAGCAGACGCCACCATGAGGTGGGAATAATAAGAGAGAGAGAGAAAGAGTTATAAAAGAGAGAGAAAAAATATTCCTGTGCATCTTATCAGGCCTGGCTCACTCCGCGCGGTACATCTGTTATTTACCTACAGCGAAGCGCTCCGCCTGCGTATTTCGAATGGGTCGTGTGTCACACTCGCGCCCGTCGGGATGTTGTAGATACCTACCTACCTAATAGCACTCACAGTAATTCTATGATCGAGGTCGCAAATAGTATTTAAAAATGGACATAAAAAGAAACAAATATTCAATTAGATTATGTTTAGATTTGATTACGTTCAATTTAGCAAACAAAACATAGGTAGTATTACTAATTATTCGTCGTAACTTTTTTTTCATTTTGTACTTTAGGTAAGTTGAAACAATATTTTTTACAAAGGTAGAATAACAGTAATACCTACATCGGTAGATACTTAATTACAAATAATGAGATCAATTATTCTTCACTAGGCAGCAACCCTAACAGCGTAAGAAAAGATAAGAGGCATGCGATAGAAAGAGACAAAACTTCTAGGTATATAAATTTGCAAGTACGTAATGCTGTGCGAGCTGAATTCCACCGTATCGCGTCGTAGCAAGACTCGAATTTATTTAGATCTTCTTGCGGAGTAATTCTTCTGTACCAACTATTACTTATTCTGTGATCTTATGAGCATTACATCTTAAAAATATGCCTGTTGAGTACTCGCGTTAAATACACATGTGTGTTATTTAAAATCGGAATTGATTATCGGCACGCATATTTAAATTGAAACTGATAATGGATTGAACACTATATTCAAATTTAGTCTAGTATTTGTTTCGAAATATCAATGTCAACGTTCACTTCAACAGGGAGATCTTGCATTCTCAACTTCCAAAATAACGTAGCTTTTAATCTATACTTCAACATTTTGTATATTTAGAATAATATTACGAGAAGATAAGGTTGCAAAGCATTCAGAAGATCAGCCGTGTCTAAAGAGATAAAACCCAAAAAGTGAAGATAAAAATTAAATTATTTAGATATTGATATATATATATATTATATATATAACTATAAAGTTTACACAAATCTTAGCAAGCGTATTTAGAAATTAAACATCAAACTTCCAGTAGCGACTGTTCTTACACATACTAGGGCTTCAAAATCGAATAGGTACACTTTTCTTATAGGCCTAAATTGTAACGGTAGATCCTCTTCTAGTTACGGGTAGTTACGGGTATCTATGGTTATTGGATATTACAACTCTTTTCTATAAGCCCTCTGCAGGATTATGAGTCTATCTCCTAGGTGACGAGGAGGTATAGGCTTTAAGCCACCAAGCTGGCCCAGTGCTGGGTGCTGGATGTCAAAATTTTCAGGGTTCCGAAATGGCTTCTGACGCTAACGACTACTGTATACAAGTATACAGCACCCGGGACCGACTGCTTAACGTGCCCCCGAAGTACGGAAGTCGCCGTGAGAAATTAATAATCGGCGGTCAATATTATAATTGTATAATATTATTAATCCAATTTAAAAATTTACTATAATTGTTTAGTCGATTTAGAATTATTTGCCATTTTTCATAATTCACAAGTTTGTTTTTTTTTAACGTTTAATAACGCTCCCCTGTTTCCAAGCTGTAGCAGAATATCAGCGCTTTGCTCTCTGAGCAAAAATGACGCTGAGCTACGGCTCTTTGCACTGCTACAACGCACTCTTTTTGTTGTAATTGTACTTTATTTTTTATTTTATTTTTCCTGTTAGATGTGAAATTTGTAATTAATTTAATTTTTTTCTTGCCGTAATATGTGTGTGTTTGTGGCATCAATAAATGAATTATCTATCTATATCTATCTATCCAAGTACCGACCGCGCCCAACGTTGCTTAACCTGCGATATCGTACTATTATATAACGTTATATAAAACGTACTTGAATGGCATCCTGAAATTAAGGCGAAGGTAAACAAGCTTTTCCACATAATCTCTCAATGCATTTCACATACACCCACATCACATATTTAAGTCCCAAAAACTATAACATCACTTAATGGGCCAACAAGGCATTTCAATTAATCAATTTTAAAACATTTTCAATTTTATGAATCGAAACCAAATAATCAAAAGCGTGTATTTTTGTATCAGTGTAAAGTCAATGTTGATATGATTATGACATAAGAGTTTTATTGTCAAATGCGCATTGAGACTGTGGCAGTGCGAAAAAAAAGAAGACTTTATTGTTGCCAAAAATTATACGAACAACCGCGTAGGATCGGCTTAGAATAAAAGCTTTCGCAGACGAGGGATGTTTGTCCGCGGACTTTTTTGTCCGCTAAAATAGATCGCATACAACTGTATCGAGTAACGCAAACGAGGGATTGAAAGTACCGCGTACAAAAAGTTAAATTCAGGCGAAGTTTTTATTCGCGGAGCGTACTTTTTACTCCGCCGCGGAGAAAAGTCCGTCGTCTGCGCAGGCCATAAGTCTTAGCCACTGGATAAGCGTTACGTAAAAGGCGACTAATACGAGTGACCCTCGCTTGTTGGTAGGACTCCTTCAATATCTGACTAGATTTAATATGAAGTTCATATTAAATCATATTTCATATAAAATCTGCTGTCAAATATCACGCTGCTGCGGTGATGAGGTCCGGCAATATTTTATGAAGAGCTTGGTGCTACCTAAACCCTTGATTTTTAATTTAGAGTGTCCTTAAATTCAAAACTTCATTGGGATGAAGTTCATTGAGACTTCATTAGGATGAAAATATTTAAGTTATTTAGGGCAATGATGTGAAGCCTATCATTTCTTTTGTCTTGTTTCGGCTTGATTAAAATTTTGAGACACCTTGTATATCTCTACGATTCTACAAATCAGCAAGGGATGGTTGATAGAGCAATAATGGGAGAAAGAAAAGACAGAATAAGTTCGGCAATTTCGGTCTATCTGAGTAATTAATGTAATAATTATTTCATGTCGTCCACAATATTTCGATTTGAGATATACAGGGTGACTGGTGAAAAATTTTAGATACTGAAGGACAGCACTCTGTAGTCGATTCTAATCATAATCATGTTAAAAAGTAGGTACCCAATTTTTCACTAGAATTCCCCTAAAATATATACTACCATGTTACTATTTACTTTACTTACAAATGAGTCAATCGCGGCACGTGAACTGGCACTCAGATCGTTGCCAGCGCTAGTGTAACCATGCGTTGCGTAATCAATTCTTTAAGTTTCGGTTAAGTTTACTCGGTAAATAATTAATATTTATTTTTTATTATATTTTTTCTCTTCTTGTATGATCTCAAACTATCATGTCCTTGAATTTCAAAAGTGACTCACCAGTCACCCAGTAATTTGGGTGAATATGAATGTGAATGTTAAGTGATTTACAAATCAGAAGTATGTCTTTCACAACTGTGTACCTACTGTTTACTACGTAAAAGTAGAGTTAAATAAAAGATCCGGGACATAGCGACGTGGACGTCAATTCAATTCTTGACAATTTGGCAACCAGCCGTCGATATGAGGCGTCAAGCTATTACTGACAGTATCATGTAATGCGATAGACACGGTATTAAGAGTAAAGGTCAAAATGGAATTTACACTTCAAGTGGTGCGCAACGCAGACCGGACGTTGAGTTACCTAAAACAACAAGACCTCACAGTTAGAACCGTCACCGACAAAAAACAAACAATGTTTAAACTACCAGTGTAATGGTCTGTTTCACAATGTACGGATAAGTTCTACATAACTTCCAAATAAGCTATTTATTACTTATTGGTAGGATAAACACTATTGTTGCGTTTCACGACTGTCATATAACGCTATTTGTCACATAAAGTCCATCATAAGTTAGAAGTCGGATGAAGTGGCAAATAGCACAATTTATCTGAAACATAAGTTTATAATCTATGGAAGAGATTTGTGTTTGCCAGATGTAAGACAAGAAAACGTTGTGTTTTAATAATATGATGGACGTTTTTGAAACTATTTAAAATGAGTTCGATGAATATTTTGATCACACCGCGCAGGAATCCTGTATTTCAGCATAGAACTAACTATATGGAGACATTGGACGAAATGGACTTTAGGACACGGTTCAGACTAACAAAAGAAGCCGTGATGTTTGTTTATTCAATGACAACAATGGATTGATTTTTTAACAATATCATATCTTTGACTTTTTCCTCGATAGGGGTAAGAGGAGGAGCAGCACTAGGGCCACCTCCTGTACGATAGGTTTCAGCATGTATCAAGGCAGACATTTTCTTGTAGCCCTCTTTAAGCCTTCGTATTTAGCTTTTAAAGTTTTAGCACTGCGAAAGTTTAGCCCACTTGTGCTATTAAACAGCGCCTCCAGCGTCTTCCAGCACTGCTCTTTCTCCTGCCAGGTGACTGAGTCACTCTTTTTATTTTCAAGTACATTTTTATGAAATAAAACACTTTTTAACCGGAACTGGTCAGTCGCTCGTGACCACGGGGTCTGCAAAGACACCGAAAGGTCGAGTCAAAATTTAAAATGTAAATATACGCGATAAATCCGGTTAGAAAGTGTTTTATTTAATAGTATGAATCGCGAAAACTTAAGACAATATTACATTTTTATGTTCAGCAACAAGCGAAGTTAGAAGATCAACTTCTTCCCGGCTGAAATTGACGCTTCTTTCACGTTTTAGCGTCGACATTTTTGGAAGTTAAAGATTTAACCACTCTCGAATCACAAAAACACAAACTACACAAACTACTCAGAGAAAATTAATACTTATCAACTTTATTTGTTCGTAACAAAAAGACAAACAAAAACGGAACATGCGAATTTTGGCACCGCAATCTCCTTTATGTTTCGGATAATTGTGTGCCGGATAAAATATGATTGTGAAACGCGAAGTTTCTTATTCGGAACTTTTATCTTCCAAATAATTTATGTGCTACATAGCTATTTGGTACTTTATCCATACATTGTGAAACAGAACCTTAGTATCATAGATTAATACATATTTACACAGAAATGTTATACTGACGGACAAATTTACAAAGTATTTTAAGGATATGAGGGTGGTTACAGGAGAGGAGGGTGTCTACTGGCTCATGATGATGCAAATTGTTGTTGCGTAGTAGTTCCTGCGCATATCACTCGATGTGGCAGCTAAACCTACGTTCCGGCTTGTCGGTGCAAAGATAGGTGACCTGCAGGGCTATTCTTCCAAACAACAGCGTCGATCTCATAAATGCATCAGCCACGAGTGACATAACACATAACTCAATCCCAGCGCTCGCCGCTGATGACGGCGGCGGAGTTAAACTGACATGCATTGAAATGTTTGACATTTCGTCGATGTTGCTTTTGTTTTAGTTATACCATTCTCTAACCATTCAAGTATCAGTTCCGTTTTTCGACGGCTACTTCAAGCAGTCAACCCCTGGTGTTGCCATCTTGTATACAGTAGTCGTTAAGGCATGTAGGAATCCATTTTGGCTCTCTGAAAATTCTGAGATCCGCCTACCATCACTGGATCAGCTTGGTTGGTGGTGGTGGGTTGGTGGATGTCAGATCAGCCTGAACCTCCTCATCACTCGCGAGAGAAAATCATAATCTAACAGCGGTCTATTTTTTATTAATTCTGCAAATAATATTATGAAGTCAAGTCAACAGTTACATCTTGCACGTCTTATACAGGGTGACGGGTGACAAATTTTAATTTTAATTCATATGTATGTAATAAAAGTAGGTACCTACTTAATTTTTCTCAAGAATACCATTTAAATAAATACTACTATGTTACTAATTACTTTACATATAACTGAGTCAATCGCGGCACGTAACCTGGCACGCGGATCGCTGCCAACACTAGCGTAACTATGCGTTGGGTAATCAATTCTTTAACTTTCGGTTAAGGTAACTCAGCAAATAATTAATATTCATTTTTATTTTACTTTTCCTCTTCATGTGCGATATCAAACTATCACGTACTCAAATTTCGTACCTTGTGTATCTACTAAAATTTCAGCCTCCAGAATATTTGTATAAAATGCTTAAACTTATACTAATAGGATTTATTGATGAGTACCGCGAGCACTTGATTTATTCATATTCAAAGTACAGAACAGTGACATTTGTAGAATTTCCTTTGAATTTTTATTGGGCGATTCGCCGAACAGCAATAGCAATACAAAGTGAAAGATAAACTGAGACTTGAATCAGACAATTACTGTCTTACAAAAATATTTCAAAAATGGTTCACTTTCCTACAATTTGGGGTCAAATAATCTCCTTTACGTCGTCTCCTTAAAATATTACTTTATTCTGGTGTAATTAATAAATACAATTACATGAATGAATTCGTTTTGTAGTTTTATATTGAAATTTAAAATATTGATGGCAGCCCTCGACAGATTTTCTTGCTCTTCTTATAAAGTTTATAGGGAGTTGAAATCCTATGTTATTGCGACATATACATCTTCGAGAACCGAATAGGTAAGCGTAGGGAAGTGCTATGAAAACGAATAGTAGGTATGTTGTTCATAACATGACCGACTCTGTGTGAGATCAAGTGAACTTTTAAAAAAGCTTTTCACGTTAATTATTTCTCGTCACATAGATCATTTCAGTCGGGGGATTTTAATTTTTTTTTTTCTTTTTCATTTACTTTTTAACCGTCGCGTCGTGGGTTTTTCAAAATTTTTATTTTGTTTTTTATTTCAAACTTTTTAAAGAGCAAAATATAGGTACCATACATTACATTACACAACACCTCGTTCCTCATCAGCCCTCTAATGTCCCCACCACCGCTGGAAAACCCATGTAGTTTATTTAAATACATAGTGAAGTATTATAATAAGTATTTACAACTCAACTTTGCTGGTGGCTCAACTTTGCTGGGGCTTTGTTGTAACGTAACTCGATATCATATTACGTAGAATGGTTTGTAGACATTGCACCAGCGCGTGTAGCATTTCAAGGGAATAAGGGTTGTGGCAAAATAGAAAGAGTGATGGTTCCACTCATATTAAGTTGGGGAGTTACTGTCCATAAACTACAGGGCACGACAGTCGACATAGCTGTTATATATCTTGGACCCAAAACATTCACCAAAGGGCAAGCTTATGTCGCACTCAGTAGAGTACGATCTTTAGACGGTGTAGTGATAACTGATCTAGATCAAAGAAAACTTTTCAACAACCCACATAGTAACATAGCATTGGAAGAATTAGAGCGATTTAAAAGCATTTTACGCCAGTCGCAAACCAAGGAAACAGAAGAAAGCCCATAAAAATGTATTTATAATCCAAACCCATCACTGATTAATTTTTTTCTATAATTTTTAGTTTATATATCACCCAACATAATCTGCAGGAGTTGTTACCGTAACACCTATCTAAGAACATGCACCAATCAAATCCAACTAAACCCATCACTGAAAACCGCATTAAAATCGGACCAGCGGTTTTAAAGATTAATGGTAACATGCAGCGCCCCCTGGCGAGTTGTTACAGTAACACCTATCTAAGAAGATGCACCAATCAAACCCAAAGCGATCACTGAAAGCCACATTTAAATCGGACCAATGGTTTTGCAGAATTAATGGTTGTTATTACAAACAAATGTTTACTGCAGCGCTCCCTGGTGAGTTGTTACCGTTACACCTATCTAAGAACATGCACCAGTCAAATCCAAAGCGATTACTGAAAACCGCATTAAAATCGGACCAGTGGTTCTAGAGATAAATGGTAACATTGGTTTGCACAAACACCCTCTCACCCCAAACGCATATACCGTCTCCGTTCCGTCGTGGGTAAAAAAACAGACAAAACAGACCGACTGTTTTGGAACCACATTTAGCACTGCACCCCTTTTTGCAGCAAAAAAATGATTGCTGGTACTTTTATTCGATTAAACAATCTAGTTTTCTTCAACATATACTAAATAGTAACCCATAGTATTTGCGTAAATTTTATTGATATATAAGACCAACTTTTACAACAATTATAACAATACTTGAAAAATGAAAATTCTGAAGTTGATCAGTGTTCTCGCTCCTGTAACTTAAAGATGCTTGTAAACTAGACATTTTTATACCTTAATAGAATCTACACATACTACACAAGTTATTAAGATTATTAGCAGCTAGAGCACCATACTTTTTTGTCACAGTAGCTGATCAAAAATTATGAAAAAATATCTTAAAAGCGAATTTTGACAATGTTTAACGTTAATAACACGTAAAATCATGTTTAAATTAATTGAAACAAGTTTTAAGGAACATAATTTAGTAATAAATACACAAAATACCTATATTTTATGAAATGGCAGTTAAATGAATAAGGAAATTTAGGTACATATATTATTTATTTATTTATAACATATTTGCTCGTAAAGTGGTTGTAATTACACCAATTTCAATATCTTAATGTATCTCATTACGTACTTGTGCGATAATGTAATGTAAAACGCACGTGTTTTTTTTAAATAAAGTTTTAAGATACTCCGTCTAAAAATGAACGATACTTTTAAAAATCTTAGCAAAGAGGCTTTATGTCAAGGAAGTGGTCAATATTTTATGAATAAAATTAACTTTGGGAAATAAAATATAACAAATAAACACTTAATTCTTTAATTTAATTAATTTTGACACTAAATTACAACCGTTTATCTGTAACAAAAACACAAAAATATTAATTTACTTTATTAGTAATACTGGCTGTTTTTGTACCTTTACTTAAAAAAAACGTTGATGCGCGTGCATTGTTTATACAAGTAAAAATAATTCCGCGCGCTTTTCTTTTCGCTCTATTGTTTTTATTTGAAAATATCGTCAAGTAGTGATGAATTTATTAATTTGACACCGCCACAACTCTTAAACGCGGCGAAAAAGGCTACTCTAAGCCTCTTGCCTGAAAAATCGACCGATAGATACTTACAAGCCTATCAAAATTTCATCTTATGGAAAACAAGCAACTATTAAAATCCCCAGACAAACACACCAACAATATGGCCCCAAAGTAAGCATAGCTTGTGTTATGGGATACCATATAGCGAACTAGGGGGGAACCTAGAATATAAATACATAATCAACACCCAGACACAGAACATTTTTTTTTTCTTCGAACCCGCAACCACTGGCGTCTGAGGCAGATAGGTTTACCCCATCGCCAAAGTGGTCGTCGCACTTCGCAAACCATGGTCGTCGCACAAAATGCATATTCATTTTCACAAAATGTGTTTTTAGCCTATTTCATGGAACTTTCTCATAAATATAAATCAAGCTCATTGTGGTGCTACTATTCAATGCTAAAAAGCACTATGAAAACAAACCATGGTATTGATATCAAGTCATACTCCAACTTGCTAGCATTTCTAAAAAGACGCTCAGATGGCCATATGAGTAAAAAGTCGAAAGTATTTTCGGCTGACAATATCAAGACGTTCCTAAAAGAAGCTCCAGGTTGCCGATATTTAGCAACAAAGGTCAGTTAAAACTAAATAATTGTGAATAGTTTCTTTCACTTTCGTATTTCTTTACTATGTAGTTGTTTATACGTCATTTTTATCTCTTTTCAGGTTGCACTAATATTTGGTATAAATGGTGCATGTAGACGTCAAGAGTTGGCAAACATCACAACTAATGATATCAAGAACCATGGGCGAGTTCTTCTTGTCCAGGTTAAAAACACAAAAAATAAAATTCCAAGGTCGTTCACAATAATAATATATAATAATAATAATAATATTCATTTATTTCAGAAAGCAAAGGTTCCATAGATTAAAGAATTTCACACACACTTAAGTATAAAACTTAAATTAAAATATCATAAGTTAAATAAATGTAAACAAATAATAATAATAATGAATGTCAAAAGAAATATTACTAATATAACAATTTAAACTCTAAAAATAAAATAAGAAATAATGCAATTATTAAATTAGAAAACAAATCATATTAAACTAGAATAAATCAAAATAAATCAAATCAAATTACATTAAATCAAGTCAAATTAAATTAAATTAGATCAAATTAAATTAAATGAAGTGAAATCAAATCAAATTAAACTAAGTCAAATTACACTTAAAACAAATTAAATTAAATTACATAAAATTAAAACCAAGCAAATTTAAAATTAAAATAGGCCTCACCCAACCAGTATAGCCGTCCAATGGCGGCTGATAGGACACTCGCACTTCCCAGCCACTGTTCTCAGGATACTATTGTTGCTGCCGCATACTCTATTCATAATAGAAAATACTTTTTTGCGCATGATGGCATAAAAGTCATTCGTTCGCGCCTCAGCAAACATGCCAGACGCACTGCAGCGCCACGGCAGTCCCGAAAGCATCCTGAAAGCATTATTGTACTGGACCCTTAGAGCATTGTAGGCCTTCTGTGTATATTTCACCCATAGGCTGCCAGAGTAAAAAGATTGGCAAAAAGCTTTAAATAGGGTTATCTTTACTTGCGCTGAAGATCTAGCAAACCTACGGGCTATCATATTGCTTCTGACTGCCAACGCTCTACGCTCACGCTCAATGTCTTGGTCATCTTTCAGGTCTTCTATTATAACGTGACCTAGGTATTTGTACTGCTTGACTCTTGATAGATCTATACCGTTTAGTTTGACTGCAGGCACAACCTGTGGATGATTATTGGTTGCCGTAAAACCATGATCTCGCTCTTTCTACAGTTGTACTTCAAGCCATGAGCCAGCGAATACCTCTCGCACACGTGCAACAGCTTCCGAAGTGCGCTGATTGACGGGCTCAGCAGAACCATATCGTCCGCGTAACTAATGTTATTTACACTGACGCCATCGATTGAGCATCCCGCACTCATGCTGCTAAGCTCGCGGACCAGCTGGTTGAGGTAAAGGTTGAAAAGCCTTTTTTTTATAAGTTACTAAACCCGCGTTTGACCTCAATCTCACCTGATGGTAAGTGACGATGAGGTCAAAGATGAAAGCACACAGGTTTAGGAAGGAACAGGCTCTTTATACAATATTGCCGGAACACATTATCGCCGCAGCGGTAACATTTGGCAGCAGACTTTATATAAAGGGTGGTCGCTAGCCAGGCGGACCCAGAAGGGATCCTACCACCTGGGAGAGGTCAGCCCCCCCTGCCTCACCCCACACTCCAACCCATACTCCGCCGAGCACTCGTGGCCCCATCTCACACAGTTAATCTGGTTTTTATACCAGTGCCTGAAGATGCCCGTGAGCTCGGACGGGACACCCACTCCATCGAAGGCCTTGGATAGGTCTAAGAAGCATGTATACACTGTCCGGTATTATTATTATATAATACCGGACAGCGTCGGACAATACAGGGCCCTTTTTACGACATAGTGAAGAAATACGAAGAGCTTCGTTCAACAAAAGTCAACAGATTTTTTCAAAATTACCAAAATGGAAAATGCACTAAGCAACCCATCGGCATTAATAAATTTGGAGCAATGCCGAAAGAAATTGCCACTTTCTTAAATTTGCCTGAAGCTCATGAATACACAGGGCACAGTTTCAGAAGGTCCTCGGCTACATTGCTCGCCGATTCAGGTGCGGACTTATTAACACTAAAACGCCACGGAGGGTGGCGGTCGAGCAGTGTAGCCGAGGGATACATAGATGACTCGATGAGAAATAAAGAAGAAATTAGCTCGCGCATTACAAGGAACATACATTTGGAGTCAAGTGTTGACTTTCAACCATCTACCTACGAGCACACACGCGTACATTCCACCATCGTCGCCGCAGCCGCAACCGCCTCCGCCGCCGCCACCGACGACTGCAGAACTCTGTGGTCTCGTTTCTCCTACTTTCACTCAAGAGAGTGAGAGAGAAACTGGGCTAATTGTGACTAATAATAATAACTTGTCAACATTAAAAGTGCCAACTGGCAACGTAACAATCACTTTTAAAAATTGTTCAAATTTTTATAACTGCTTTAACAATTAATTATTTATTTATTTACACTCCAGTTTATAAAGGTACAGTTAAAGAAAAAAGAAAACACTTACATTAAACATAAAAACTTGGCGGTCTTATCGCTGAGTAGCGATTTCTACCAGACAACCATGGAATATTAGGATCAGATTACTTTACAAGCTGACACATACTGGAACTTTAGCAATTTTTTAAAGGATAGGAGTGATTTTGCGGATTAACATTTACAGGAAGTTCACTCCACAAACTTACTGCTCGAACCATAAATGACTTATGTAGGTAATCGGTAGAGTGAAGAGGTGTGCTGAGCAAGAGGTTGTCTATCGATCGTAAATTATGCTCATGTTGGGAGTGCCGAAATTTAAAATACTCATGAAAATAACGCCGTGTGGTAGGATTGAATAGTAGACGATACAGTAGACAGAGAATATAGATATTCCGGCGAAATCGAATGGGAAGCCACTTGAGCTTAGTGCGGTATTGAGACACATGATCGTATTTGCGCAATCCAAATATAAATCTTAAACAGAGATTTTGGAGGCACTCAAGCTTATTAAGTTGGTCTTCGGTGACATCCAGATAGAATAAGTCAGCGCAGTCAAGAATAGGTAAAATGAGAGCGTGTGCAATCGATATCTTGTTGGAAATAAGAAGGAGATTGCGAAGGTGCTTCAGCGAGTATGTGGCTGCAAACATCTTTCTACTCAACTCATCCATCTGAGGCTTCCAGGATAAGGTACAGTCTAAAATCAAACCAAAGTTTTTAACATGTTTACTATAAGCAATAACCTCCCCATTAAGTTCAATTTTAGAATCCTGGCCGGAAGTTAGGATTTTCTTACAGTCTTACATCCAGACTAACTCCAGTTAACGGGTTATCCATTCATTACGAACAGACCATGAATATTATTACAACTATAGAGATACATGGCGTACTCATGCGTGTTATGTCGATTACAACTTTTTGTATCTTTATATCTCAAAAACAGTGGCACGTAGGAAAAAAAGTAATGATACAATTTTTGTAGATAATTTTATGATCTACAATTATGTCTCACATATTTTTATGACAAAACTTACCGTTTTGCCGAAAATGGCAAAAAACTCTTTTTTCTACCTTTGACCTTAAATAAAAAAAAACTATACTTTGAATTTTTTTTTATTCATATTTTAAACAATCTTACCGATTTTCACCTTTGGGGAATTTATGTAACTTTTCTCTAATTTTTGGTCTATTTTGATCGGGCTACCCCGTGAGGGACGCAGGCGTGAAGTTATGTTAAGATATCAGTAAAGGTGGTTTTAATGCATTAGGTATTGAAATTTTGCTCGAAGAATTAGCTGGTCTTTTAAATTTGTCCATTTTAATAGCGTACACCAGGATTATATCGAGTTGGTTAACATGCAATTTTAAGTAAATACTACCTATGTAAATAGCTCAATTTTTTGCACTATTTACACAGAGTTTTTACTCTACCAGGCTAGCGTACACATGGCCGTTCTCAAAAAAGGCTTATTATAAAGCGGCGGAGTTTAACCACAAAAACAGTTTTTCAAATTCTCCTACGCAATGCAAAGTTTCACGATTGCTCTGGTATACCTAAATTAACTAAAACTAGCGCGTTCAACACATGCATACATTGCTTTTGTGTGTTGTCTGTGAATAAGCATGTGGCGTGACGTCGTACTGTATGCACATCATGAAAACTCTACCCGTCTCTTTCTTTTTTTTTCTTTTTATAAGTGACTAAAACCTCAATCTCACCTGATGGTAAGTGACGATGAGGTCGAAGATGAAAGCACACGGGTTTAGGAAGGAACTGGCTCTTTATACAATATTGCCGGAACACATTACCGCCGGAGCGGTAACATTGGCGGCAGACTTTATATAAAGGGTGGTCGCTAGCCAGGCGGACCCAGAAGGGATCCTACACCGTGGTTTAGCTTATGAGTGTAAAGGGGACAGATATTGTTTTACTTTTTCTACTGTTCAGGTATAAAAACCGCGTGATCTTGTGATAGCGTGTGGCTATTTAGTTGTGGAGAACGTAAAAACCATAGAAGTGTAACTAGGTTTCGTGTTTGTTTTGTAGTTGGCAGCATATGTCATCGACCGTATTTGTCAATAATAAAAATATAAACAATGAATAATTGCGCTATAAAATAGTTTGTAAATCGATCGCACCTGCTTAATATAATGCAAGATAATGTAATAAATAATCATAATAAATTATAAGAAGTAACACATATTATGTATAATTGTATTTATTTATCTACAATGCCCATCTTACTAAAAACCTAACACTTAAAGTAGAGTCACATTTTAAATCAAAATTATTTATTGTACTACATACCGTATAGCGAAATTGCATATTATGTCTGTGTACTGTGAACGCGCCAGCTTTAGTTAACAAGCAATAGGAACAGTGATTTTGACACAGTCTTTGCTTATTTCAGATACCTGAAATATTTTAGAATGCCCGACTAAAATTTGCTAAAATTAATATTATTAAATAAAGCAAATTAAAAAATCCACAAAAAAAATCACTTTTCACACACATCATTTATTTTCAACGTTTGATTAATCAGAGGATCATATTTAAAGCACAAACCAAATAAAAAATTCAATAGCGGACGATACAAACTTTTCTTCAACAAGTGTTTCATAAGGTCATTGTGAGACTTAGTCAATTTTAGTTTAAGTTTTTTTTATTCACTAATTATAATTTTAGCTAATTTAGGCAGAACCGATATAGTACTGTTGTGCTTATATCGCAATAAATAAAGCATCAAGCTTAAATCTATTAAATAAATCAGTTCCAACATTTGTGGATTTTTGCGGACGATAGGCTGAATCCCTGTCACTGCAATAGTCTCTCACCCTCATTGTAACACCTCAAAATTTGTCCAATGTGACATCAGATGGTTTTACAGCCTTTGGTGTTCTGCCTACCTCATAAGGGATACAGGCGTGAAGTAATGTATGTATATGTATGTATTCAACTTTTAGACTGCGTATCTTATTACTAATATTATAAATCTGAAAGTTTGGATGTATGGATGTTTATTCCCTAATTACGGTAGAACGGCACAACGGTTTTGGATGAAATATAGCTTAGTGCTATTTAACAGCCTGGAATAGCACATAGGCTGCTTATTATCCCAATACTCCCGCGGGTACAACCGCGCACAACATCTGGCTCACTAGGTATAATTTGGAGTTGACTAGACCAGTCTTAAAACATCATTCTTATGAATCTGTTACGACCCTTTTTATGGCTATGATCCATCACATTGAGCCGTTTTTATGGATAGGTTTCCAAAATAAAGTGCCTCCTTGCCTAAAACTCGTGTACCTGGTATAATTAGGTACCTTGTTTCACTAGCGATTCAATCCGTCATCTATTCGTCATATTTTTACAATCGTCTCTTCCTAGCTTGTTCGCTTGGATCAGTGGTACTCGTATAGTTATTGCCATGGTTTCGTTCGTAGCACGGTGGTACGAATTCGTGGGCATATCTTTGTGGCCATGACTATGAAAGAGGCTGTAAACTCCACTTCTAAAGTCTGTGAATGCTACTTTCAGAGGCTGTAATTTACACTTATTTCCACTTCCGAAATCTGTGTGGCAATCAGTAAGGCATTGTTTTGTTAATATCTTAAGAAGCTACTAATCCTACAAATACGATGGCATAGCCCTGTCATAATTAGCAATTCATAGCCTTGTAATTTTATTGCATCGATCATTAGGGTTAATCAAAAAAATGAAATCTCCAATTATTTTAATATTTTACAAAAATGGTTTACAAAATTCCATCCTATACAAGGTGACTGGTGACAAATTTTAGATACTGAAGGAGAGCACTCCGTACTCGATTCTGATCATAATTATGTTTTAAAAGCAGGTACTTATACTTTTCAGCCGATTCCCTATGAATAAATAAAGAATTTTGCTATGTCGAAGAAGCCGTCTATACCTACCTTTCTGTACCAGTGTAGCCATGCGTTGCGTAATGAATTCTTTAACTTTCGGTTAAGTTATCTCAGTAAATGATCAATATTATTTTTTTGTTTTTTAAGCTATTGCATAGCTTCTATCGCGGGCCTTGAGCGTGGGGACCGAATCCAGAAATTCCGTAACGAAAAAAACCTAACACTCCCCACTCCGACCGGCACAGATTTGATTTCATAACTTTACATGCGGGCTTTAATAAACAATCAGCGCCGTCTACTAGGAACTTGTGGAACTTCATATTAGATCAAACATTACTGCATTAATAAAATAAATAAATAATTATATTTTTTTATTAGTTGATAAAAAATGCTATGCAATAGCTTTACCGCAGCAGTCTCCGAGTGCCACACGTCTTTTTTGTTTTCTCTTCATGTGTAATATTCATCTCAAATCATCACGCACTTGAATTTTGAAAGTGACCCACCAGTCACAGTGTATACCTGTTAAACGTTATCTTTAGTACTCGTATCTTCCAATATACAACGTTATTTCAAATATTTTCGTTTAAAGAATCGGGATACAGAAAAATTATCTTATTTCAGCAAACTTGCCCCTTGTGGTGCCTTGGTTTTATCGCACGAGTAGGTATTGGGTAAATTCAGCACGCGGAGCTCGCTCAATACCGCTTCATGCGACGTAGGCATCTACTTACACCGTGGGATCGAGTACGATGCGCGCTAATGAGGGCGTACATTATATAAGGTTCTGTAGAGATTATTGAGTTGAATTATAAAATGGTAATATATAATTATAACGATTGCAATCGATTCTGTTCCCGATTCTGAACAGTGTTCAAGTTTTTATAAACAAAACATAACATAACATATATATGGGCACAGAAAGCATAGTTAGTGCTTGCATACCAAGTTCAGCACGGAATAACATAATGAAGAGCTTCTGAGCATTAAGCTTTACCGTAATTTCATGGTGTCTGATATTATTTATGAGGTATTGAGCTACATTTCGATTGTTTTTTTACTTCCGAGGCAAAACAAATACTTTTAGGTACAGAACAACGGCGACGCTTGTACGGGATATTAACAAGATGCAATTAATGAAACTATGAGAGCAAATGGTATCCGTATTGAAAATATAATCTTACCCAAGATAGAAAAACATTTTTTGACAGAACAACATTTTCATTCAACTGTCATCTTATAAACATGACATGTTACAAACTTATCACAATTGACAGATACGAAGCACTTTTCACTCCTAGAAGAGTCAGTTTGTTTGTAAACAGTTTTATTTTTTATTTAATTAAACAACTTTATTAGATATTTATTTTCAGAATGTAAAGTGTACTAGTTCTTCTATATCAGCTGGATATAATTTTTATTTATTATGTGGAAACGGATCTTGTTTTGCCTTATAATTTTCTGCTGTCGATTGGGTATGTTATTTTATTTTTAATGACTTTGACAATGAATTTTTTTATAAATATTCTGTAACACGAAATTGCCCGTTGATAAAATGTGGTTTTCAAATTAGGGTACATACACATGTATTTTTTTTATTTTAATTCTCCGATATTCCTTATTGCATCAGTAAACATTTTGATTATTTACTTCAATATTTTTTTATATATTCTGCAACTTTTTTAACCGTTGTGTACTTTTAAATTTATTATCACATATTGTGAAAGATTTTGGTTCTCTTGGACTGCAATCATAATGATTTCATATTAATTGGCTCTGGAGTATTCATTAAAATACATACAAACTTATTACTTTGTTTTGATTTGATTTTTTATTTTATGTTCTTGTATTGTAATTTTACAGGTGAAACCCAAGATAAGTTGTTAATTGTAGATGTAAATACAGACTTGAAGTCTTTAGAAAGCGAATCTGGACGAAGAATTGTTGGAGGATCACCCTCAAGTGTTGAGAAGTATCCTTTTGTCGTGCAGGTATGTCACATTGTCATCATCACAGCCCTTTTTGATAAGGGCACTGCAGGGCCTTAAAACTCTCCCATGGGTGACGAAGACGTGAAATCCATAAATCACAAAGCTAATAATATGAGCTGGTTAGTGAATATTCAGGAAGCTGATATGCATTCTGGCAATCCCTAAAGATAGCCGCATAGAAAGTATGTTATACCCGGGACCGGTACATAGAATCTTTAGTCGGCCTTTTCCACCGACTTCCAAAAGGAGGAGGGTCTCAATTTCTGTGTACGTCCTTTTTCTGAATGTTTGTTACGCGATTGTTTGGTGAGTCAGTTATAGTTAGGTATAGTGTTTCATTTGATAATATTTGAGAGATTGTTGGGGCTTCAATAATAGGAAGGTGATGGACTGTATTTTGATATATTGTACAGAGAAATAAAGGTACAGGGATCGCGTTTTGAATAGATATAAAAGTATAAAAGAAGCTATAGCGCGAGCATAGTTTGTGCGTACGAGATTCGTTCCGCACTGAGTGGACGAGCGGCGGTCGCGCGCCGGCCCGAGTCTCGATCCCGTTATTCTGCGTGGCGCTGCTTGAGAGTCATCGGTCGCTCGCCGCTCTAGAGGTGGTCCCATATAAATTTAATTGAAACATTTGCAGTGTTCGAAAAAATACGTATGCAATGGATTATTATACGTAGAGGACATTTCATTATAATCAAATTATTGACGAAGAATTAAAAATGTTGAAAAAGTTGGTTTCTTAATGCTCTGCATTCGTTAATTTTTATTTGACACACAATGCACCACAATTTGTATAAACTTTTTAATTGAATACAGTTACATTTCGGTTTCATCTCGCTATTTATTATAAGTATTTACTTCCATGCTGGACTGGGAGCGAAGGAAAAACATAGAATGTGCCAGCTGCTTCTCTTCCCGGGCATACTGTAAAAGTCAGTTAAGGGAAAGAGGTTTTATTGCAGGTTTTTTGTGGGCGATAGGCTGACATCCTGTCACTGCAATAGTCCGTCTCCATCATTAATACCTCTTAATTTGTCAAACGTGATATCAGATGGTTTTATAGCCTCTGGTGTTATGCTTACCCACAGTGCTTACCCCATAAGGGATACAGGCGTGAAGTTATTTGTACATACAACATACAAACCTTAGCCGCATAGAGTCGGCTTAGAAACCCTAACACTCTACAGCCCCTGAATAAGGCTTCAAACTGGACGTCGCGCGCGCAGTGACGCGGGGAATCTGAGCCGTTCTCGACGCCAGCGGGCGTGAGAGCGATTTGTCGCGGTTTCATACAAACTCACTGGGGTAGAAAACTGCCTTCTTATTCCACTAGAGGCGCTGATTACGCTTGACCCATAACAACTTGTCAAATACTTTTTGATATAAAATTTTTTTTGATTTTGATTTTGATTTTGATAAAAAAAATTAGAAATGCATCATTGCGTAGTCATAAGTTTTACAGAAAATGGATACCACAGTTTCTCTGAAGATATACTCATGCTGAACTTGTGGATGTTACTTGATTTAAACTTTTGTAGAAATGTACATATTACGGTCCACATTTTTCATATTTTGATACCTGTGCTTACATCATTTTATAGGCTTACCCCAAAATAGAACACAGAACAAGCAATTTCGATTACAACTTGTTCATTTGATAGTTTTTTATGTGTCAAGCGTATGAAGCGACATCTAATTAGAGCTTTTGGTTTTCTTCTCCATACTTTCTACCGTCTCGCGGAAATCGCTGCCCGCACCGCTTTCGCTGTCGCTGCCGTCCAGTTTGCAGCCAGTGTGTCGTAAGAGGCAACAAATACGAATGTTGGTATGATGGTGAGAATCCCCTGCTTGATGGTGAGATGAGTTCTGCCGATATTTTATAGAAGCTAATTCCTATACTAGTGTGCGACCTCATTTTCATTTCACATTAATATAAAACATGGGTTTACTCAATATAAAACATTATACTTATCCGAGAAGCAGGCCTCAAAGAGACCTTTAATCTTCATTCGTAATTCTTTAAATGAAAATAATTTAAAAAGGCCAACCCTGCGTTAGACTGGCCCGTGGTGTCTTACAAAAACGCCTGCTCAGGGAGACGGGGCACTTTATTTTTTTATTTGCCAAAATATGGTATAACAAGTTATACACACTCTATAATTTAAGTTATTTTTTTATTTTATTTACACTTCAGTATACAGTACAGACAGTAAATGAGAAAAAAAAACAGTGTGTTGAGTAAGTACTACAAGGTGATCTTATCGCTGAGGAGCGATTTCTTACAAACAACCATGTACAGTTATACATACGGTATTATAATACATTTTTCAACACACTTGCTCGTAAATTGAGCGTTATTCTATTGAATTTAGAACTATAAACTGGGCTATAAGTCACGCGTGCATAATATATTATACCCTAGTGCATAATATAATGAATCCTACAAAGTTGAATTGTACCTTTGTGCAAATTACATGCGAGTAAACAGAGCATATTTTATTGGTCCGGGTTATACATTAAATATTTTCAGAAACAACAAAGAGATTTTCTACCACTTCAAATCCATATACATTTTTAAATGTTTGCGCCTTATATTAGTAAAACAAATTTGTATATCAAACAAATTATTCACAATTTACAATAATTTGTTATAAAATATTAAAATATTTGCATTTACCACTCCAAATTAAACATTTTCACTTAAAATAGGCTGTATATGCTATACAGACATTGAGACATTTGGCGGAAAAAAAAACCTACGCGCATGCGCGAGGTTCGGCGCCATTTTTCAATCACAATTCACAGCTTTGTTATCAAATGTGTTTGTTATTTCATGACCACGTATGTCTGTCTTTTACTCACAAGTGTGTTGAAAAACGTCGTATGTAACTCGTGAGCGTTGCTAATTACAGTCTCGGCTCATAATTAAACCCTCGCCTGCGGCTCGGGCTCAAATCACAGCCTCGACTGTAGTAAGCAACTTAGCTCACTTGTTACATAATATACTAATTCTTCACTTGTGTATGAAACCGCGCCCCTCGCCCGTAGGTATAAGAGCGGTTACGCACTAGGTACACTCGAATGTAGGAAAGTTTATTTATTTATTTACACTTTATTGTATGCCATTAATAAGTACAAAAAAAAGGAAATACATGATAACAATTTTGAGATAGAATTGGCAGTCTTATCGCTGGAAAGCGATCTCTACCAGACAATCATGGGTAAAAAATAACAAAATCTATTAAATAAATTAACAATTATAATAACTTTAAAAATAGAGTGAAATAGTTTTTAGTAGACAAATATTATTACACTGTACTCGACTAGGTATATCAATGAAATAGTAGATTGTTAAACTAGGGTCGGATGACATCAAGATGAATTGATGTCATCCACCCGCGGGGAACACTCTACTTTTCATTTCGAATATAAGGAAAGTAAAAAAAATCATTTTTCTTAAATATTTATTTAAAATTAATGGAAAAGTTCGAACAATTCGTAAGGTTTAAAGTGACATTTTTATTCACATATAAATCGGTGACATATTTCTATGTAGGTATAGATATCATTTTTTACATAAAACAACCCTATGTATTAAAATAATTATATATAATTAAGAAAATTATATATTTATATTTTTTTTTAAATGATAGTGACAAAATATAGACAAATATATTTTTCAACACACTTGCTCGTAAAATGAGCCTAATTCTATTGAATTTAGAACTATAAACTGGGCTATAAGTCACGCGTGCATAATATATTATACCCTAGTGCATAATATAATGAATCCTACAAAGTTTAATTGTACCTTTGTGCAAATTAAATGAGAGTAAACAGAGCATATTTTATTGATCCGGGTTATACATTAATTTTTTTCAGAAACAACAAAGAGGTTTTATACCACTTCAAATCCATATACATTTTTAAATGTTTACGCCTTATATTAGTTAAACAAAATTGTATATCAAACAAATTATTCACAATTTACAATAATTTGTTACAAAATATTAAAATATTTGGATTTACCACTCCAAATTAAATATTTTCATGTAAAATAGGCTGTATATGCTATACAGCCATTGACACATTTGGCGGAAAAAAAACCTACGCACATGCGCGAAGTTCGGCGCCATTTTTCAATCTCAATTCACAGCTTTGTTATCAAGTGTGTTTGTTATTTTATGACCACGTATGTCTGTCTTTTACTCACAAGTGTGTTGAAAAACGTCGTATATAACTCGTGAGCGTTGCTAATTACAGTCTCGGCTCATTATTAAGCCCTCGCCTGCGGCTCGGGCTCAAATCACAGCCTCGACTGTAATTAGCAACTTCGCTCACTTGTTACATAATATACTATTTTTAAATTACTTCTTTTAACTTGACTTCTAAAATAAAAAAAAAAACATAAAAAAATCTAAATTTTTGACAGCTGGCTTCATAAGAAATTTATTAGTTCTATTTTTGAAATCCATTCCGGCCCTTGGTTCGGAATGAATTTGTATGAATCATTCCGACCCGTGGGTCGGATGAAGCATTTTCAGACCGGTACTTGGATTAAACATAGACTACTTTCCGAGTATGAGAAATGAAATAGTAGATTAGTAGCCAAGGGCTGGAAGGCATCAATTGCAGTCCGAGATGTTTAGGCGCATGTTTAGGTTCGCGAATTTTTTGAAAGAATTAAGTGTTTTTTTACTTACCTGCCGCCCTAGGGCTTTTCTAGCTAGATTATTACCCTAGAGCGCTAATTAGTCACCTACAAGACCCATTTGGAGGTAATAAGAACCTACTTACCGAACATGAGAGATGTAAAATATCTTATGTATTACGCTGTATTCGTATAAATAAAATGGTTTGATTTGATTGTATCAAATGACGGATGACGGATGCCGGATGTAGTACGTAAGCTAGCATAGAAACAGTCCTACGGCTACGCTGAACCGTCATTCCTCGCATTCGGATAGGATAAGTATCGGATGCAGTGCGTAACTGTAACCATATAACGCAATGTTTTCACCTACAGTCATCCGCAAATTTTTGCCTTACTTTATCGATAGATTTAAGGATAAGCTTTATGTGAAAAGGACTACCATAAGATATCCGGATGCAAGAAGACGGGATTCCCTGGCTGTAAACTGTTATTGTGTATTTTTAAAAGATAATTGCTGTTGAGTTTCTTGCCACTTCTTCCCAACAGATCGACTTTCTGAAGTGGGGTAGACCTGTCTGCCCCAGACGCCAGTGGTTGCGGGTTCCCGCACGGAACAAGAAAAAAAAAATCCGTGTCTGTGTGTTTATCTATTTATGTATTTATTAAATGGTATCCCATAACACAAGCTATGCTTACTTTGGGGCCATGTAGTTGGTGTGATTGTCTGGAAATTTTATTATCATTTCGAAAGGGCGAAATTCTCAGCCAAGAGAGGCTGGTTTTGACTGTACTCACGGGCAAAAGCCAATTAGGCGCAGCTTTGTTTTGATGAAAGGGATATGAATTTAGTTTTCTTCGGTTTGCAAGAACTTATTTTTATTTTATTATTGAAGTCGTCATGGCGCCGTGGTTACTGTGTGTATCATACGATATCACAGGTTAAGCAACGTTTGGCGCGGTCGGTACTTGGATGGGTGACCGCCGACCATTCATTTCTCATGACGACTTCCGTGCTTCGAAGGGCACGTTAAGCAGTCGGTCCCGGGTGCTGTATAAATTGTATACAGTAGTTGTTAGGGTTTGTCAGAAGCCATCTAGGCGCCCTGAAAATTCTGGCATCCACCACCCACCACTGGGCCAGCTTGGTGGATTATGGCCTATACCTCCTCATCACCCAGGGGAGAGACTCATGCCCTGCAGTGGGCTAATTACAAAGAGTTGTGATGATAATGATGATGATTGACTTTTGATAAGTAATAATGTTTATTTGCAGATATTTGTTAACGACCGTCTCCTGGGCGGTGGGACAATATTGTCGCACATACACATCCTTACCTGCGCGCATATACTTGTTAATAAGTAAGTTATTTCAATTCAATCAAAATCTAAAAATAAATAACTACAACAAATAGGGATGAGCAATGGTAGATCGATATACCCGTCCTAACTTCGCACGCTTCAAATTCAATCTTAATAGTTTCAGCTGTTTAAGTTTGAAGAGGTAACAGACAAATAGATAGAAAGAGAAACTTTGATATTAAATTCCTAATAGTATGTATTTCGGTAACCAAACGAAACTAAATCGTTTAAAAGATTTTGAAAGATTTTTGATTTTCGCACAATATATTAGGCCAAAGATAAATATTTTTATGACTCTATACTGTGATGAAGTTTACATCTTTTAATGTAGTTAAATCACATTTATCGATAACACGAACATAATAACTAATGCGTAAGCACAACACTAATGGAAAATTCCACAAACCGGCACTCGTTTATGACGTCAAAAGCAGTCGTCTTTTTCCGACCGTGACGCTGGGGGTACTAGCAAAATTCGTTTCTAAACATGCACGCTAGGAATTGGAATCATCAACTCAGTCACTGACATTTTTATACTTATTTTCAAAGAAATTAAACATATTTATTTCTATAGTAACAATTTCTTTAATTGTTTTAATTTATTTATTAAAAAATAGTCAGTTTAAACAGAAATATTTTTACTTAAGTGGATTTTCGTTTGAGTAAATCTTTGCTTATGTCCCATCCCTATGGTCGGTTATATGACTACTATGAGATAATGGCGCTGGACATCAATGCAATTTTCTAATAATAAGTTAATTCAGTAATTTATTAATCTCAGAGAGCCAGAAATCTCTGGGTTACTAATTTCACTAATTACTATTATAATATTAGTAAGTAATAAAGTAGTAATAAATAATTAACTTAGGCGGATAGACGTTTAGGTTCGATCCTTGCCAACTAAAGATAGTAGGTAGGTACTGTATACAGGGTGACTGGTGGGTCACTTTCGAAATTCGAGGACGTGATAGTTTGAGACCATACACGAAGAGAAAAAATAATTAAAAATATAAATATCAATTATTTACTGAGCAAACTTAACCAAAAGTCAAAGAATTCCTTACGCAACGCATGGTTACACTAGTAACTACTTACCACGGATGTACTTACCACGATAATAGATACCTGTACCGTGGATGTACGCTCGCACGGTGCTATCAACACAGAATAATATACCTAGGTAGGTATAGCCGACTTCACGTCACGAACTGTCGTCGAGCCGTGAAGCGTTCGTGAATTCTTCTTTATTTATTTATAGGGAATTCTGGTGAAAATTGAAGTACCTACTTTAATTACATAATTTATCAGAATCGAGTACAGAGTGCTCTCCTTCTATGTCTAATATCTAAAATTTGTCTCCAGTCACTTGTAATAACGTCAATATAAATTCTGTTCTTCTACTTTGTTTGTAGGAGACCAACTTCTTAAACAGTTTGTTTGGTTGATTTGATTGTACAGAAGGCAGCAGATCAAACTTTACAAACCTGTCGAATTACCCCAACGAATTTGTTACTTAATGTCCAAGGCTCTCAGATTCAATTACAATTTTTGACAGGTTTGGAACGCACGATATGCCTTTTGTTTCTTTTTTTTATATATATATTATTACTCAAGCTAGTTGTTTCAGACAAAGACGGACGTAGCACTAACCCAGATGAGTCTTGAACCTATGTGCTATCTAGTATTATTTGCCGTGATAAAAAAAATGATTCTTAATAAAAAAAATTGTATCATTATTTTTTTCTTAATTCACAGGAAAAATAACAAAATAGCCGTCAAAAAGTTTAGTATTCGCTCGGGGACCTCCATTGCTAACCAAGGTACGTAAATTAAACTAAGCAAATCTTTGCAGAAAATGTAAATAACAAAATATTGGAGCTTTTTCCCGCAACTTCGTACGCGCAAAAACAGAAAAGTCTTATTTTTCCCGTCCTCGTAAAAATTTAGGGAAACGCTTCCATAATACAAACAGACACTTATTGAAAATCTTTTATACCAAGTTACACATCCGTGCACTCAAGGAATAAGATTTTTTCATAAAAACTAAAACATCATATATTTCCCGTTTCCGTGGGAATTTCGGGAATTCCTTCCTTAGTGCTCCTCCACAACCTATAAGGATTTTATGTTCCGAATTTCAGCTCTCTACGGCCAGTAGTTTTGGCTGTGCGTTGCCTGTCAGTCACTCAGTCAGTAACGGAAGAGTTTTATATATTAAGACTAGCTGACCCGGCAAACGTTGTTTTGCCATATAACAAAACAATAGATTTTGGCCGATTCTCATAGATACCGGATAAGCACAAAAAATTTCATCAAAATCGGTCAAGCCGTTTCGGAGGAGTATGGCAACGAAAACTGTGACACGAGAATTTTATATATTAGATAATATTGTCGCTCGTAAAAACTTTTCAGGACTAAACATTACCTACATTTATAAAATTAAAACTACAAGAGGGCCCGTTGTCTAGACTCGGAATCGTCGAGTTATGATCCAAAGTAAAATAAAGTCTGGTTACTACTGCAAATACTATAATAATATAATATATATAATATTTATTGTATATATATCTATTCTATGGGCCCTTTGTTTATATATTAACCATAATATTGTCTTAAGTTTTCACGATTTATCTTCTATACTTATAATAAATCTGTAGAGAGGTCAATACTGACGCCACGCCATCGGCCACCCAAAGACCGGCTCTACTTTTAGGGCTGCGCTGCTGCCTCCCGAAAGGGGCCAATGCCCCGAGCGGATCCCACCGTTCCCCCCTCGGGGGGGGGGGCGAGTGAAGACTAACGACGTGGGGGGTGTTAGGTTTTTTTCGTTACGGAATTTCTGGATTCGGTTCCCACGCTCAAGGCCCGCGATAGAAGCTATGCAATAGCTTAAAAATGTCGCATAAATTTTGGTGCGGCGCCGAACTGTTTTACTATCTATTCAATTTTTCACGCAAAAATGAAATTAGTGGTGGTCAGGCACCTCGTTTTCGATGGTTCATGATTATAAAGTTATTTCGAAAAACTTCGCAGGAGGCACAAGAACGACTGTAAGAAAGACAGCGGTCCATCCGAAATTCCATATGGAGATCTACTACGACGACATTGGGCTCATATTCCTCGATAAAGATTTGGAATACAAAAAGAGCCAAGGCCCCGCCGCTGTGGCTCACAATCGGCTTGTAGTGCCCGACGGTGCCCTGGTCACAGTGATGGGCTGGGGGAAAGGTGTACGTATTTATTATGCTTTTATCATTTAGCCATTAATTTTATCTCTCTCTTCTCTTTTTTTATGTTAACTAGAATTATGTTAAACGAGCGTTTGCCCGCGACTTCGTACACGCATAAACTCAGAAGTCCTATTTTCCGTTTCCGTGGGAATTTCGGGAATTCCTTCCATTATAAAAACAGACACTTATTGCGGAACCTTTATACCAAGTATCACATCCGTGCACTCAAAGAATAAGATTTTATCATAAAACCTAAAACATCATATATTTCCCGTTCCAGTGGGAATTTCGGGAATTCCTTTCATAACACAACCAGTCTCTTTTTGAAGAACTTTTATACCAAGTATCATATCCGTGCACTCAAGGAATAAGAATTTTCATACAAACTAAAAAGTCCAATAATTCCCGTTCCCGTGGGAATTTCGGGAATTCCTTTCTTAGTGCACCCCCAAATCTCCTAAAGATTGTATGTTCCAAATTTCAGCTCTCTACGTCCAGTAGTTATGGCTGTACGTTGTCTGTCAGTCACTCAGTAACTCGTCAGTAACGGAACAGTTTTATATATACCTATTGATTGATTTCACACGCCTCTATGAACACAATGTGGTTAAAAGACATAGCTTTTTTTATTAACGTATTGATGTACAGATATCTTTAACCTTGTAACCTGATGTAATTATTGCCGGGTAAAATAAATGTTTTAATCACATTTTATTTATACAGGGTAACTGGTGACAAATTTTAGATACTGAAGGAGAGCACTCAGTAATCGATTCTGGTCATAATTATGTAATAAAAGTAGGTACTTAAATTTTCACTAGAATTGCCTATAAATAAATAAAGTTTTGTTACTATTTACTTTTCTTACGCCTGAGTCAATCGCGGCACGTGACCTGGCACGCGGATCGCTGCCAATGCTAGTATAACCATGCGTTGCGTAATCAATTCTTTAACTTTCGGTTATGTTTACTCAGTAAATTATTAACATTTATTTTTATTGCATTTTTCTCTTTATGTATGATCTTGAATTTCAAAAGTGATCCACCAGTCACCCTGTATAAGTAATTTACCTTGCGATATCTGTCATAATTTATTACGTTAAATAAAAGTGGCGTCCATTTGTAGAGCCGTGAAGGGTCTGCATAAAAACGCCCTACTGCCCCTGGTTAATGGCGTTAAAGCCATTAAAGTGGCGTTACTGGTAAACCTTCCGAGTTAGCCTTATTAGCCACTACTCTCCTAATAAAATCCGCAGTCAAACATCACCACTTTGCCGGTCATGAGTTCTGGCTCAGTTTTGTGAAGAGCCAGTTTCTTCCTCAACCTAGGCTATGTGTTTATCGATTTGAACTTGGAATACAACAAGCACCAAGCCCTCGCCGCCGCGCCGCTTTGGCACACAGGCTTGTGCTACCCGACTGTGCCTTGTTCATAGTAATGGGCTGGGGGAAAGGTGTACGTATCTGAGTTAAACGGTCAAATTCAACGCGTCCAAAACTCAGGCGTATCTATTCTCCGCAAAAAAGAGCACCTTCACATTTACGCCCACTTTCCAAAATGTATCTGTCCCCATCACTGACCATCTAGGGCTTTTAGGCGTAACTGTAACATCCAGTTTGAACTTCGGTCAACAAATTGTGTCCATGGCTCAAGTAGCTTCGAAAAAGTTGGGAATCATCTCGAAGGTACGGCGGTACTTCGGCCCTGCACAGCTTCTTAACTTATACACAGCACAAGTGCGATCATGCATGGAGTACTGCAGTCATCTTTGGGATGGTTCAGCCAAATATCAACTAGAAGCGCTGGACTCCGTTGACTGAAGAGCCCGTAAACTAATTAATGACGTCGACCTTACAACCAAAAAACTGCAGACCTTAGAGCATCGTCGTAAGGTTGCGTGTCTAACCGTGTACTACAGGATACATTTTGGTGAGTGCGCCAGTGCTCTGTTTGAACAAATTGAACCCTCACCCTTTTACCATCGGACTACTAGACGCAGACAGAACTTCCATCCGTACGTGGTAGATATTCCGAAAAGTCGAACTAAGCGCTTTGACAGTTCCTTTTTAATACGGGTCGCCAAGGTTTGGAATGAACTGCCTGCGTCTATTTTCCCTGACCAGTATAGTCCTAGTACTTTTAAACGTCGAGTGAATAGGTTTCTCGTGGATGGTCGTGTACCACCTTAGTCTTCATGTTCACTTAACATCAAGTGGCATGGAAGACAAACGTCCCATCCATAATGTATAAAAAAAAAAATATCATGTTTTTTTCATTTAGTGATAGATTTAAGATACCCAAAATACCCTATCAATGCTTCAAATGTGTCTTGCTTTGCTAAAGCGTCATTAGGCACCGTGTAAATCATTTTTAATGTCATAACCACCACTCGCCCGTACTTGAAATAACATTTTATTATCATATCAGCTTAATGACGTCACATTTTTGTGCTTCGGCTTTAACAAGGTGTTGAAAGTTGTTGAATAAGATACGGTAGACCAAGAAACAGAAAAAGCTGGCGTAAAAAACTCTTAGCACTCTTTTTCAGTCCAAATTATACGAATGAATACAAATAGGTACTGTTCAAATTGACCGTGACATGAAAAAAAAAACAAACACAAGACAGCTATTGTAGGAGCCAATGTCATGCCACAATCAAATTCCTTACAAAGAAGCCGCTTTGAGCTGTGGATGCACAACACGGACATGACAAACTGGGACCAGAGTATTTAAACAAGAATGGAATAAAATAGTCATAGTGACATTCAAAAGTCCTTAAGACATTAAATGATTTTATTTGTTGACGTAGACGTAATTAAGCACTGAGTCACTTTAGAATGAATTTATAGGTTATATTTTTTATTCTAAATCGATAAATAAATAAAATAAATAAATATTTCTGACACTCACACAACATTATCTAGCCTAAATTAAGTTTCTTAAAGAACTTGTGTTATGGATACTAGATAAATGATATACTTAAGAAATATATAAACATACATATTGAATAAATACATACATTTTATTAGAATAAACTTAAATAAACATATAAACATCCATGACTTCACGACTAATATCTGCGTTCATCACACAAATATCCGCCGCCGCTGGCATTCGATCCCAGGACCTCTGGCATAGAAGGCAAATTATGTTACCGCTACACCAGCCGGTCGTCACATCGATGCTTACTGTAAAATATCTAATAGTTAATTTTTATTTGTTTGCACACACAGAGAAACGGGGAACAAGAACCTAGGCTGCAAGAAGTGACAATACCCGTCGTGAACCACAAGGAGTGTGTTCGCCGCTACAGCATCCAGGGACATAATATCACGCAGAATATGATATGCGCGGGAGTGCTAGACGTAGGAGGTACAGTATAGGTATTATAAATAGACTCATCGGGTAGGTTTTATAAGCTAAGGTTTACAATATGTGTGAATTAACTATACCCGGCGCGGCAAACCTTGATCCCTATGATTTAATAAATACCCTAAACTCGTAGGGTATTTATTAAATCATACCTTAAGAAGTAACTTTTGCAGAACGTAAACGTAAAGTGTGATTGAGATAATTTATCATTTTATTAGAATATAGCTACGTAAAAAAATGCCATTTTTTGAAGCCTCCAATACGATTCTAATGTAACGGACCGGTGTGAAGTTGGCAGCCTATTTCTAGCAGCCGGTATAAACCGACCAAATTGAGATGTCAAAATTTTAAAACTGTTAAAATAGCGAAATAAACTGCAAATTAAAAAATACTTTAAAAATAACATTATAAAAACCAAATCACATTAAGTTGTGACACGTTTAAGCCAGTAGCTGATTTTTTGTACTCATTCTAAAAATTCAAAACTTTGCTGCACCCACCACAATTAAGATCCCACCTTGAAACTTTCACAGCTGGTACTGCTGCTCAAGACCTTTCTGATGAAACCATATTCAATCTGGTTGATAGGGTCCATGCCACTTAAATAGCAAGCAGCCGGTTTTTTTAGTCACTCTACCAAATTTCAAAGCTTAGCTGCACCTACAACAATCAAAATCCCACCTCGAAACTTTTGCAGCTGGTACTGCTGCTCAAGGCCTTTCTAATGAGACCATATTTAATCTGGTTGATAGGGTCCATGACACTAAAATAGCAAGCAGCCGGTTTTTTTAGTCACTCTACCAAATTTCGGAGCTTAGCTGCACCTACCACAATTAAGATCCCACCTTGAATTGTTTGCAGCTGGTACTTCTGCTCAAGACCTTTCTAATGAGACCATACTCAATCTGGTTGATAGGGTCCTTGACACCAAAAATAGCCAGCAGCCGGTTTATTTTTGTCATTCTACCAAATTTCGAAGCTTAGCTGCACCTACCACAATTAAGATCCCACCTTGAATTGTTTGCAGCTGGTACTTCTGCTCAAGACCTTTCTAATGAGACCATACTCAATCTGGTTGATAGGGTCCTTGACACCAAAAATAGCCAGCAGCCGGTTTATTTTTGTCATTCTACCAAATTTCGAAGCTTAGCTGCACCTACCACAATTAAGATCCCACCTTGAAACTTTCACAACTGGTACTGCTGCTCAAGACCTTTCTAATGAGACCATATTCAATCTAGTTGATAGGGTCCATGACACTAAAATAGCAAGCAGCCGGTTTTTTTAGTCACTCTACCAAATTTCGAAGCTTAGCTGCACCTACCACAATTAAGATCCCACCTTGAATTGTTTGCAGCTGGTACTTCTGCTCAAGACCTTTCTAATGAGACCATACTCAATCTGGTTGATAGGGTCCTTGACACCAAAAATAGCCAGCAGCCGGTTTATTTTTGTCATTCTACCAAATTTCGAAGCTTAGCTGCACCTACCACAATTAAGATCCCACCTTGTTACTTTCAAAGCTGGTACTGCTCTTTGAGACCTTTCTAATGAGACCATATTCAATCTGGTTAATAGGGTCCTTGACACCAAAAATAGCCAGCAGCCGGTTTATTTTTGTCATTCTACCAAATTTCGAAGCTTAGCTGCACCTACCACAATTAAGATCCCACCTTGAATTGTTTGCAGCTGGTACTTCTGCTCAAGACCTTTCTAATGAGACCATACTCAATCTGGTTGATAGGGTCCTTGACACCAAAAATAGCCAGCAGCTGGTTTTTTAGTCACTCTACCAAATTTCGAAGCTTAGCTGCACCTACCACATTTAAGATCCCACCTCGAAACTTTTGCAGCTGGTACTGCTGCTCAAGGCCTTTCTAATGAGATCATATTTATTCTGGTTGATAGGGTCCATGACACTAAAATAGCAAGCAGCCGGTTTTTTTAAGTCACTACCAAATTTCGAAGCTTAGCTGCACCTACCACAATTAAGATCCCACCTTGAATTGTTTGCAGCTGGTACTTCTGCTCAAGACCTTTCTAATGAGACCATACTCAATCTGGTTGATAGGGTCCTTGACACCAAAAATAGCCAGAAGCCGGTTTATTTTTGTCATTCTACCAAATTTCGAAGCTTAGCTGCACCTACCACAATTAAGATCCCACCTTGTTACTTTCAAAGCTGGTACTGCTCTTTGAGACCTTTCTAATGAGACCATATTCAATCTGGTTAATAGGGTCCTTGACACCAAAAATAGCCAGCAGCCGGTTTATTTTTGTCATTCTACCAAATTTCGAAGCTTAGCTGCACCTACCACAATTAAGATCCCACCTTGAATTGTTTGCAGCTGGTACTTCTGCTCAAGACCTTTCTAATGAGACCATACTCAATCTGGTTGATAGGGTCCTTGACACCAAAAATAGCCAGCAGCTGGTTTTTTAGTCACTCTACCAAATTTCGAAGCTTAGCTGCACCTACCACATTTAAGATCCCACCTCGAAACTTTTGCAGCTGGTACTGCTGCTCAAGGCCTTTCTAATGAGACCATATTTAATCTGGTTGATAGGGTCCATGACACTAAAATAGCAAGCAGCCAGTTTTTTAGTCACTCTACCAAATTTCGAAGCTTAGCTGCACCTACCACAATTAAGATCCCACCTTGAATTGTTTGCAGCTGGTACTTCTGCTCAAGACCCTTCTAATGAGATCATACTCAATCTGGTTGATAGGGTCCTTGACACCAAAAATAGCCAGAAGCCGGTTTATTTTTGTCATTCTACCAAATTTCGAAGCTTAGCTGCACCTACCACAATTAAGATCCCACCTTGTTACTTTCAAAGCTGGTACTGCTCTTTGAGACCTTTCTAATTAGACCATATTCAATCTGGTTGATAGGGTCCTGGACACCAAAAATAGCCAGCAGCCGGTTTATTTTTGTCATTCTACCAAATTTCGAAGCTTAGCTGCACCTACCACAATTAAGATCCTACCTTGAAACTTTCACAACTGGTACTGCTGCTCAAGACCTTTCTAATGAGACCATATTCAATCTAGTTGATAGGGTCCATGACACTAAAATAGCAAGCAGCCGGTTTTTTTAGTCACTCTACCAAATTTCGAAGCTTAGCTGCACCTACCACAATTATGATCCCACCTCGAAACTTTCACAACTGGTACTGCTGCTCAAGACCTTTCTAATGAGACCATATTCAATCTAGTTGATAGGGTCCATGACACTAAAATAGCAAGCAGCCGGTTTTTTTAGTCACTCTACCAAATTTCGTAGCTTAGCTGCACCTACCACAATTAAGATCCCACCTTGTTACTTTCAAAGCTGGTACTGCTCTTTGAGACCTTTCTAATGAGACCATATTCAATCTGGTTAATAGGGTCCTTGACACCAAAAATAGCCAGCAGCCGGTTTATTTTTGTCATTCTACCAAATTTCAAAGCTTAGCTGCACCTACAACAATTAAGATCCCACCTTCTTACATTCAAAGCTAATACTGCTCTTTAAGACTCTTTAAATGAGACCATACTCAATCTGGTTGATAGGGTCCATGACACTAAAATAGCAAGCGGCCGGTTTTTTTAGTCACTCTACCAAATTTCGAAGCTTAGCTGCACCTACCACAATTAAGATCCCACCTTGAATTGTTTGCAGCTGGTACTTCTGCTCAAGACCTTTCTAATGAGACCTGCTGGCTATTTTTGGTGTCAAGGACCCTATCAACCAGATTGAATATGGTCTCATTAGAAAGTTCTTGAGCAGCAGTACCAGCTGCGAACGTTTCAAGGTGGGATCTTGATTGCGGTAGGTCCAGCTAAGCTTTGAAATATGGTAGAATGACATAAATAAACCGGCTGCTCGCTATTTTTGGTGTCAAGGACCCTATCAACTAGATTGAATATGGTCTCATTAGAAAGGTCTTGAGCAGAAGTACCAGCTTCGGACGTTTTAAGGTGGGATCTTAATTGTGGTAGGTGCAGCTAAGCTTTGAAAGTTGGTAAAATGACAAAAATAAACCGGCTACTCGCTATTTTTGGTGTCAAGGACCCTATCAATTAGATTGAATATGGTCTCATTAGAAAGGTCTTGAGCAGAAGTAATAGCTGCGAACGTTTCAAGGTGGGATCTTGATTGCGGTAGGTCCAGCTAAGCTTTGAAATTTGGTAGAATGACATAAATAAACCGGCTGCTCGCTATTTTTGGTGTCAAGGACCCTATTAACCAGATTGAATATGGTCTCATTAGAAAAGTCTTGAGCAGAAGTTTCAGCTGCAAACGTTTTAAGGTGGGATCTTAATTGCGGTAGGTCCAGCTTAGCTTTGAAATTTGGTAGAATGACAAAAATAAACCAGCTGCTCGCTATTTTTGGTGTCAAGGACCCTATCAACCAGATTGAATATGGTCTCATTAGAAAGTTCTTGAGCAGCAGTACCAGCTGCTAACGTTTCAAGGTGGGATCTTAATTGCGGAAGGTCCAGCTAAGCTTTTAAATTTGGTAGAGTGTTTAAAAAAACCGGCTGCTTGCTATTTTAGTGTCACGGACCCTTTCATTTAGATTGAATATGGTCTCATTAGAAATGTCTTGAGCAGAAATACCAGCTTCGAACGTTTCAAGGTGGGATCTTGATTGCGGTAGGTCCAGCTAAGCTTTGAAATTTGGTAGAATGACATAAATAAACCGGCTGCTCGCTATTTTTGGTGTCAAGGACCCTATTAACCAGATTGAATATGGTGTCATTAGAAAGGTCTTGAGCAGAAGTACCAGCTGCGAACGTTTCAAGGTGGGATCTTGATTGCGGTAGGTCCAGCTAAGCTTTGAAATTTGGTAGAATGACATAAATACACCGGCTGCTCGCTATGTTTGGTGTCAAGGACCCTATTAACCAGATTGAATATGGTCTCATTACAAAAGTCTTGAGCAGAAGTTTCAGCTGCAAACGTTTTAAGGTGGGATCTTAATTGCGGTAGGTCCAGCTAAGCTTTGAAATTTGGTAGAATGACAAAAATAAACCGGCTGCTCGCTATTTTTGGTGTCAAGGACCCTATCAACCAGATTGAATATGGTCTCATTAGAAAGTTCTTGAGCAGAAGCAACAGCTGCAAACGTTTCAAGGTGGGATCTTGATTTCGGTAGGTCCAGCTAAGCTTTGAAATTTGGTAGAATGACATAAATAAACCGGCTGCTCGCTATTTTTGGTGTCAAGGACCCTATTAACCAGATTGAATATGGTCTCATTAGAAAGGTCTTGAGCAGAAGTACCAGCTGCGAACGTTTCAAGGTGGGATCTAAATTGCGGTAGGTCCAGCTAAGCTTTGAAATTTGGTAGAATGACAAAAATAAACCGGCTGCTCGCTATTTTTGGTGTCAAGGACCCTATCAACCAGATTGAATATGGTCTCATTAGAAAGTTCTTGAGCAGAAGCAACAGCTGCAAACGTTTCAAGGTGGGATCTTGATTTCGGTAGGTCCAGCTAAGCTTTGAAATTTGGTAGAATGACATAAATAAACCGGCTGCTCGCTATTTTTGGTGTCAAGGACCCTATTAACCAGATTGAATATGGTCTCATTAGAAAGGTCTTGAGCAGAAGTACCAGCTGCGAACGTTTCAAGGTGGGATCTAAATTGCGGTAGGTCCAGCTAAGCTTTGAAATTTGGTAGAATGACAAAAATAAACCGGCTGCTCGCTATTTTTGGTGTCAAGGACCCTATCAACCAGACTGAATATGGTCTCATTAGAAAGGTCTTGAGCAGCAGTACCAGCTGTGAAAGTTTTAAGGTGGGATCTTAATTGCGGTAGGTCCGGCTAAGCTTTGAAATTTGGTAGAATGACAAAAATAAACCGGCTGCTCGCTATTTTTGGTGTCAAGGACCCTATTAACCAGATTGAATATGGTCTCATTAGAAAGGTCTTGAGCAGCAGTACCAGCTGTGAAAGTTTTAAGGTGGGATCTTAATTGTGGTGGGTGCAGCAAAGCTTTTAAATTTGGTTAGAGTGAAAACCCGCTGCTTGCTATTTTAGTGTCATGGACCCTATCGATTAGATTGAATATGGTCTCATTAGACAGGTCTTGAGCAGAAGTACCAGTTGCGAACGTTTTAAGGTGGGATTTTAATTGTGGTAGGTGCAGCTAAGCTTTGAAATTTGGTAGAATGACAAAAATAAACCGGCTGCTGGCTATTTTTTGTTTCAAGGACCCTATCAACCAGATTGAATATGGTCTCATTAGAAAGGTCTTGAGCAGCAGTACCAGCTGCGAACGTTTCAAGGTGGGATCTTAATTGCGGTAGGTCCAGCTAAGCTTTTAAATTTGGTAGAGTGTTTAAAAAAACCGGCTGCTGGCTATTTTTGGTGTCAAGGACCCTATTAACCACATTGAATATGGTCTCATTAGAAAGGTCTTGAGCAGAAGAACCAGCTGCGAACGTTTTAAGGTGGGATCTAAGTTGCAGTAGGTCCAGCTAAGCTTTGAAATTTGGTAGAATGACAAAAATAAACCGGCTGCTGGCAATTTTTGGTGTCAAGGACCCTATCAACCAGATTGAATATGGTCTCATTAGAAAGGTCTTGAGCAGCAGTACCAGCTGCGAACGTTTCAAGGTGGGATCTTAATTGCGGTAGGTCCAGCTAAGCTTTTAAATTTGGTAGAGTGTTTAAAAAAACCGGCTGCTGGCTATTTTTGGTGTCAAGGACCCTATTAACCACATTGAATATGGTCTCATTAGAAAGGTCTTGAGCAGAAGCAACAGCTGCAAACGTTTCAAGGTGGGATCTTGATTTCGGTAGGTCCAGCTAAGCTTTGAAATTTGGTAGAATGACATAAATAAACCGGCTGCTCGCTATTTTTGGTGTCAAGGACCCTATTAACCAGATTGAATATGGTCTCATTAGAAAGGTCTTGAGCAGAAGTACCAGCTGCGAACGTTTCAAGGTGGGATCTAAATTGCGGTAGGTCCAGCTAAGCTTTGAAATTTGGTAGAATGACAAAAATAAACCGGCTGCTCGCTATTTTTGGTGTCAAGGACCCTATCAACCAGATTTAATATGGTCTCATTAGAAAGTTCTTGAGAAGAAGTAACAGCTGCGAACGTTTCAAGGTGGGATCTTGATTTCGGTAGGTCCAGCTAAGCTTTGAAATTTGGTAAAATGACAAAAATAAACCGGCTGCTCGCTATTTTTGGTGTCAAGGACCCTATTAACCAGATTGAATATGGTCTCATTAGAAAGGTCTTGAGCAGAAGTACAAGCTGCGAACGTTTCAAGGTGGGATCTAAATTGCGGTAGGTCCTTTGCTAAGCTTCGAAATTTGGTTGAATGACAAAAATAAACCGGCTGCTGGCAATTTTTGGTGTCAAGGACCCTATCAACCAGACTGAATATGGTCTCATTAGAAAGGTCTTGAGCAGCAGTACCAGCTGTGAAAGTTTTAAGGTGGGATCTTAATTGCGGTAGGTCCGGCTAAGCTTTGAAATTTGGTAGAATGACAAAAATAAACCGGCTGCTCGCTATTTTTGGTGTCAAGGACCCTATTAACCAGATTGAATATGGTCTCATTAGAAAGGTCTTGAGCAGCAGTACCAGCTGTGAAAGTTTTAAGGTGGGATCTTAATTGTGGTGGGTGCAGCAAAGCTTTTAAATTTGGTTAGAGTGAAAACCCGCTGCTTGCTATTTTAGTGTCATGGACCCTATCGATTAGATTGAATATGGTCTCATTAGACAGGTCTTGAGCAGAAGTACCAGTTGCGAACGTTTTAAGGTGGGATTTTAATTGTGGTAGGTGCAGCTAAGCTTTGAAATTTGGTAGAATGACAAAAATAAACCGGCTGCTGGCTATTTTTTGTTTCAAGGACCCTATCAACCAGATTGAATATGGTCTCATTAGAAAGGTCTTGAGCAGCAGTACCAGCTGCGAACGTTTCAAGGTGGGATCTTAATTGCGGTAGGTCCAGCTAAGCTTTTAAATTTGGTAGAGTGTTTAAAAAAACCGGCTGCTGGCTATTTTTGGTGTCAAGGACCCTATTAACCACATTGAATATGGTCTCATTAGAAAGGTCTTGAGCAGAAGAACCAGCTGCGAACGTTTTAAGGTGGGATCTAAGTTGCAGTAGGTCCAGCTAAGCTTTGAAATTTGGTAGAATGACAAAAATAAACCGGCTGCTGGCAATTTTTGGTGTCAAGGACCCTATCAACCAGATTGAATATGGTCTCATTAGAAAGGTCCTGAGCAGCAGTACCAGCTGTGAAAGTTTTAAGGTGGGATCTTAATTGTGGTGGGTGCAGCAAAGCTTTGAATTTTTAGAATGAGTACAAAAAATCGGCTACTGGCTTAAACGGGTCACAACTTCATGTGATTTGGTTTATATAATGTTATTAGTAAAGTATTATTTAATTTACAGTTTATTTCGCTATTTTAACAGTTTTAAAATTTCGACATCTTAATTTGGTCGGTTTATACCGGCTGCTAGAAATAGGCTGCCAACTTCACACCGGTATGTAACGGTGACGGCACTACAAGGTTATGTTGGTTATGTTGTGGAAATTACTGTCAGTATCATAGGGATCAAGGTTCGCCGCGCCGCCGGGTATAAGTATAGGAACTAAATCTAAGATTGAGGTTTATTAAATTGTAAATTATGCTTTCATCTTCAACCTCATCATTACTTATCAAAACTTACCTTCAAGTGATATTGAGGTCGAATGCGGGCTTAGTTTTCAATATAAAATTTGCGATCAACGAGAAATCCTTTCAGTAAAGTCGTTTTCATAAAAGATGTCAAACACATAGGGTGTATTATCGCTTAAATCGCGGGACTTCTTTCATAAGAACTCAGGTATGTTTCTCAAACATTCAGTAGGTATTTTGATTTTCAATTTTTTAACTTTGTAATTTTAGTTTCTAGGTTTTTAAATTTTCGGGATTTAAATCCATATCCTGTTCATTTTTGCACTTTTTAAAGAGTTTTTTGTATTGGAAACAAAATATTTAAGATAAAATGCCGCTCACTATAAGTAGAGGAGCGTAATTAAGGGCCTACACTACCTCAAGCAAGCTCCGAATCCAAATTTTGATCTCAAATATCTATCAGAGTACTGAACTAATAATTTTAGAAAAAACATATAGCAAAGTTAAGAGTATGAACTAAGAACCATATGTTTTGAAAACACGATTAATGAAAAAAATCTCGATAGAAAAACATCACAAACTTACCTCTTAAATTAACAAAGAAACCTTATTACTTAATTAGTACTTAACCTACACTAATGTAACTTGGTATTTAGTTTCAAGGTATGACAATACGTGTACTATATGATCTGATTTTAAAATAATTTTATTATTTCTTTTATTATAAATCTTAAATCTAAAATAATGTGCTTGGCACGACGGGTGACCTGCGCCCGCTCAAGGATTCAGTTGCGCTCCGGCATTCGTACGAGGAACCTGTGTCGCTTTCACGCTTGCCGCCGCCGCTACAACATCACGTAAATATCGTGTTTTCCATAAATAAATTTGTGGTGTGTTTTATTTCAAAATGGGAAATGAAAGAAATAAGATACGGAAAAGGCAGAGTTGGAGAAAACAAAACGCGAGTGAGTAAGATAGCTCCGACGCGCGTTGCGGGGTGCTTCACGGCCGGGCGGTGAGGTGGTGGCGAAATTCAGATTCTAGCTGGAGTAGTATGGGCTCTTAAATGTGCACTAGTGTTTTCATATGGGCTAGTAACAATTCTCGAAAAACTGCAATCGAAAATGCAACAAACGACGATCGTCTATTGCATTCATTCGCTCTAACATGGCTCTCACTCACACTCATACATATTCTTTCAAGAATTTGAAATTTTCAATAAAGTACTTACTCAACCGATTGCAATGAATAATATATGGGACCAACTATGAAGTATCTTCTATCATATGAAACAATAATTTTCAAAATCAATTCGTAACTGTCCGAAATATCGTGTAATAAAGACACAAAAAAATAAAACATACAGATGAATTGAGAACCTCCTCTTTTTTTGGAAGTCGGTTGAAAATTAGGTCTAAATACATTAAGTATGTGTTTTATTGCAGGATATAAGTTTAATTTTATGATTAAATCGATTTATTGCTTGCTACATATGATTTTTTAAACTACACGATTGATTTTAGTAAAGAATTTCGAATATGGGCTATGACTATATGCTTACATATGACTTAGCTCTGGCCAGAGTATGAAACCTGGATATGTGATTTTTGTAAGTAAATTATGTGATTTCTTCTATCTTCTAATGTCATTTGATTTCTTGTAACATAAATATTTTTAATTGTTTATTTAGTACAAGATATTATGAGTTTCTATTTGTAGCCCATATTTGATACTTTATGCAATCCTCAATTTTATTTTATTGTAATATAAAGAAAATATGATTGTTACTTAGCCCTATAAAAGTTTATGTATAATTATTTCGACGTTAATAAATGTGTTAGCGCCATCTATTGATTTTCGTGAGAACTAAGTTAAAATGATTTAGTTAGTCGATGGGGCTTGCTTTTGTTTCTCCGCAATACCTAGGTTGTCACCACCGCGCCCTCTACCGAAGGGTTGAGAGGCAGTGCGTTCACGCATCCCGCTACAACTGGACGTGTGATTGATTGACCGCGCGCGCTCCAAGTTGCATGACCACCCTGGTTGTGCCTTGTAAAATTGCTGTTGTGAAGTTATTGTTTGGTGATACACTCTATAGACTAGCACCGTCTGCGTCCCTCCCTGGGGAGTTAGTGTTAAGTTCACGGTCCTGTGGGCCGTACGAAGCAAGAAGCGCGGGAGCAGCAGCCCACAGCTGAACGCGCAGTTGGAAGACCAGCCTGAGGTACGTGGAGTTTACCTAAGTTAGCCCCTGTCGAAGTCTTATTTTATTGTTACCACCTGCCGCATATACAGTCCACTTTTCGGGGACACGGTCGGCGGCCGTTTATAGGGTTCAGGAGAATCGCGTCTCCATAGTTTGTGGTCCTTCTCGCAGGATCTATAGTTTGACCTTCCGCGCCTAGTTATTGTAGTACCTAGTAATACCTATACCATTGCAGTGTTGTTTAGAAATAGTTACTATTCCTATTGATTTCCCGCGTTCTTATTGGGTTTGCCTATAAGTACTTGGTTTAGTTAACAAAACCGCTTTGCTTTAAGTTTGAAATACGTATATACGCACATTTGGACGTACGTACATACGTAATTGAAGTATATCCGCGATAGTTGTATGAGTGTTATTTGTTGAAACCGCATTTTTAATTAGTTTATAGTGAAATTAATCGCTTTTTCTAGATTGTTTTTTTTTTTTTCATTCTCGTTGAGGGTAGTTTCGTGCGCCGCCGTGGCGCAGCGCGCTTGTTTGCAAAGTAGGACTTTGTACTTGCGCATCGTATACTTACGCTTTGTTAAGATTGAATTTGGGGAATATTGTTACTGAGATAGGTTTATATCAGTTTGTTAAAATAAGTTTAAAATGACTGAACGAACTAAAGGTTACGTAGTTGACGCCGAGTTAACTATTCTAGAAAGTAAACGTAATGCGATTTTTGAACATTTGCAAGAAATTTATGATTCGCTAAATACTATTGAAAGTAGTGATCAAATTGCAAAGAATAGATTTTTGAGCTCGGTATCTAATATTGACCGCTTAAGAACCGATTATATTGAAATATTAGATAGTTATAACCGACGTTTACTTTCTGTGAAACCCGAAGCTACACCTAGTTATAAATGTATGATCGCGTTCGAGCAGTTGTATAGCCGTGTGAAGAGCTGCAAGGTGCAGCTGTCCGCGAGCTCCGCACCGCCGCAGCACGAGCAGCCGCCGCTGAAGGGCCGGCCCTCGTTACCTCCCATAGATTTAATGTCATTTGACGGTGATATTCGATCATGGCCGTTGTTTTACGCAAGTTTTAAGTCGACTATTCATGACAATCCGTCGCTTACCGATTCAGAAAGATTGTACTATTTATTAGGTAAAATCGGTAGTAAGGCTCAATCGGTTTGTGCTGGAATAACACCTAGTGCAGATAATTATTCGCTTATTTTGCAGGCGTTAATTGATAAGTATGAAGATAAGCGTATGTTGGCTTCGACTTATTTAAATCAATTGTTTGACTTTAAACCGCTAACTTGTGCTTCCGCAAACAATTTCGATTTGTTTCTTGATAGATTCGTAACTTCCGTCCGCGCTTTAAATAACTTGAAATTAAAAGATTTGTCTAATTATATTTTGTTGCATATCGCTTTAAAGAAAATAGATAGTTCGACTGTTCGTTCGTTTGAGATGAATGTTAGTTCGACGGAGATACCGACGTTTGAATGCTTTGTTGATTTTATCGTAAATCAATCTAAGATTTTACAACGCTCTTCATCGACGGTTCCTATAAGGAACATAGAAAGTATTAAGCCGCGCGCTAATAACCCGCCTCCGAAGTTACACACATTTGTTAATATTGTAGATTCTAAGAAATACTTGTGTAATTCGACCATTCATTCTCATTTGTATAAGTGTCCCGCTTTTAATAAACTATCCCCCGATACTCGTTTTAAATAGATACGACCACCGCGGGTCAGCGCGCTGATGTATCGTTGTGTACGACGTCGCTTGCCGCTTCCGACTCGCATCCCGCGCCTACTACGCATCGCCCCGCACCCGTTGAAAGCCAGCAATGTATCGCGAACTCGACGGTTTTACTTGCGACGGCGCAAGTAATAGTTTTCGATAGTGTAGGTCGTGAACATTTAGTTAGATGTTTACTAGATAGTGCATCTCAGAGTAATTTTGTTACGTCTGAGTGTTTGGATCGTTTAGGTATGAGACCGAACGATATACCGCGCATCGTAGTTAAAGGAATAGGTGGCTCCGAGCAAGTTATAAGGGGTTCCGCGAATTTTAGAATTCATTCACGGTTTGAACGGAACGTGAATTTTAATTTGACCGCTTTGATAGTAGACCGCATTACGGACAGCTTGCCGAATGTGTCGGTGGACGTGGCGTCGCTGGGCCTACCGGAGGGCTTGAAGCTGGCGGACGCCACGCTGGGCGCGCCCGGCGCGGTGGACGCGCTGCTGGGCGCGGCGCTGCTGCCGCGGCTGCTGCGCGCGCGCCGCCCGCCGCCCGGCGCCGGCGCCGGTAGTGAGGTCATGGCTGTCGACACCGCGCTTGGTTACGTGTTGCTGGGCAACGCGCCCACGCACCCCGCGCGTACAATATCTGCCTCCGTGTGCACTTGCCGCGATACTTGTACGAACGCGGCCACCTGCTGTTGTGCTGTAACGCAGGTGCCGCCTATAGATCAGCTCGTTAGTAAATTTTGGGAGCTAGAGGAGCTCCCGACCCCGCGTCCTCAGCACCCTGACGATGTCGAGTGTGAGGAGTTTTACCGCGCTACCACTATCCGCGACGCTGAGAGTGGTAGATATATTGTGTCGTTGCCATTTCGCGAATCGGTGAATAAGTTAGGTAGGTCTTTAGAGACCGCACGTAGGCGCTTCCTTTGTTTAGAGAGGAAGCTAGAGGCTAATTCGAAACTTCGGGTAGCTTACGACCAGGTGATACGCGATCACCTGCGTCAAGGTCACCTAGTGCCCGCGCCCGCTGAAGGCAACGTAGACGCGCCGATGTACGTCATCCCGCACCACGGAGTCGTCCGCGAGGATAAAGTCACCACCAAGTTGCGTATCGTCTTAGATGCTAGTTGTAGGTCTAGCTCGGGAGTATCGTTGAACGACATACTTCATAGCGGACCCAACTTACAGGGTGATCTTTTTAGAATTATTTTGAAGTTTAGGTTACACGCTGTAGCATTGACTGCAGATTGTAAGCAGATGTTTTCCCAAGTTTTAGTCAGGAAAGAGGACCGTCGATATCAACGAATCTTATACCGGTTTAGTCCAGACGAGCCACTTATGCTGTATGAGTTCAGCAGAGTTTGTTTTGGTTTGAAATCGAGTCCATATCACGCACTGCGCACAGTTGCGCAGCTGGTGAGCGACGCCGGCCAGCGCTGGCCGCGCGCGCGCGCCGCGCTGCAGGCGCCCTCGCTGTTCATGGATGACGTGGCGCTCTCACTGCCTGCAGAAGGAGAGGCCACCGCAACTGCTGCTGAGCTAATACAGTTATTTGCGAGCGCAAAGTTTGATTTGATCAAGTGGAATAGCAATTCGACGGTCGTTTTAAATAGTTTACCCGCGTCTCACGTACTTCGCCGCGAAGTTGAGTTTGATAGGTTGGATCAGCATAAGGTTTTAGGTTTGCAGTGGTCCACCGAGGATGACACCTTCCGATTTAAGGTGTCTTCCCCGCAAGAAAGGTGCACGAAACGTTCGATTTTGTCCACCGTAGCCCGCCTCTGGGATTTGATGGGATTCGTTGCCCCCACAATCCTATTTGCTAAATTGTTAATAAAACAACTGTGGCAGTTGAAGCTCGATTGGGATGACGAACCTCCCCCTCATGTCATAAGACGATGGCACCAATTCTGTTGGGAATTACCATCTCTAAATGAACTTAGGATTCCGCGACATTTAGGTGTAGGTTCTAGTAGTGTTGTCACTCTTCTCGGGTTCGCTGACGCAAGTGAGCATGCATATGGTGGTGTAGTGTACCTGCATGTCGCGAATAATATTGAAAACGTTGTACGCTTGGTATGCGCTAAATCGAAAGTCGCGCCAATGAAGCCTTTATCTATCGCACGTTTGGAGTTGTGTGCGGCAGTCTTGTTGTCGCAACTACTTCGCACTGTCGCAGATACATATGTTGCACATGTTCCCGGTTTGAAAATTTATGCTTTTACAGATTCAAAGGTTACATTGTACTGGATAAAGAGCTCTCCGCACCGCTGGCAAACGTTCGTAGCGAACCGCGTAGTTAAGTTGACCGACAACATACCCGCGAAAGATTTCTTCCACGTTTCAGGTGCAGACAATCCCGCTGATTGTCTGTCTCGTGGCTTGACCCCCGCTAAGTTGATTTCGCACCCACTGTGGTATCACGGACCACCTTGGGCCTCGTTGGATCCTTCACAGTGGCCGCTTACGGATATCGAATCCATTCCAACTGATGTACCCGAAGGCAAGGTGCTCGCGCACTCGGTTACGTCAGCCGCGAACCGCGAAGAGAGTGTGATACTTGCGCTAGCTAACCGCTGCTCATCGTGGAGCAAGTTGCTGCGAAGTTTAGTTTTCGTATACCGCGTTTTAAAGATTTTACCGCGTCGAGAGAATTTTTGTGTAACCGCGTCAGATTTAGAGTTCGTTGAGAAGAAGTTGCTTATGACTTTGCAAATGAAACATTTCAGTAATGATTTAATTAAGAATTGTTCACCCGCGTTAATAAAACTTAGACCGTTTTTGGATAACGGATTGATTCGCGTTGGAGGTCGACTGTCAAATTCAGGTTTAGATTTTAATAATAGACACCCCATTGTTTTACCTCGTATAGGTCACGTAATCGAATTACTTGTAGATTATTACCACAAGAAGTACTTACATGCCGGTCCTGAACTAGTTATAAGTTTGTTGAGACAGAGATATTGGATCTTGTCCGCAAGGCGCATAATTAGACAACGCATTCATAAATGCAACGTTTGCTTTAGAAGGAAACCGCGTCCATCTTTTCCGCTGATGGCCGATCTGCCGGACACTAGGGTTCGCCAGGTAGTTAAGGCATTCACGCATACAGGTTGCGATTACGCAGGTCCAATTTCTTATACACCGATCAGGCGCCGAGGTGCTAAGGCTCTTAAAGCATACATTTGTGTTTTTACCTGTTTGACGACTCGCGCGGTGCACATCGAGTGTGCGACGGATCTCAGCACAGTGAGCTTCCTGGCTGCACTGAAAAGGTTCTTATCGCGCCGAGGTCCGGTTAAGGTCCTATACACGGACAATGGTACGAATTTCGTAGGTGCCAGTTCGCACCTAAAGGATTTGTATAAGTTTTTAAATAATGAGTTTCGCCCGCGCTTAGAAGAAAGCTTGTCAGAAAGTAGGATAGAGTGGAAGTTTATTCCACCCGCTTCCCCACATTTCGGAGGATGTTGGGAAAGCATGGTAAAAATTATTAAAAATCATTTGTTTAAGGTCATAGGTCAGCAACTATTGTCATATGAAGAACTCATCACGGTATTCGCACAAATTGAGTGTCTTCTTAACTCGCGCCCTCTCACAGTTTTGAGTTCGGATCCAGCTGAACCTACCGCTTTGACTCCGAGTCATTTTTTGCACACCGCGCCGTTGTGCTCTTTTCCCGCGGCTGAAGTAGACTCCGTTAGTATACTTCAACGTTATAAATTGTTAGATAAAATAGTGCAGTCTTTCTGGAAGCGATGGAGACTTGAATATTTGCACGCGCTTCAAACCAGAGAGAAGTGGAACACGACCGCTGCGCCTGTAGCTCTTGGCACGGTCGTATTGATTATAGTGGATAACGCACCACCTCTCGCCTGGCCACTAGGAGTAGTGGAGCAGCTCCAATCCCTCCAAGGACGGTACTGTTCGCGTCGTTACAGTTCGCACCGCGAAAGGAAAATTTTTGCGTCCGGTTGTACGGTTGTGTCCGTTGCCGAACCAATAGAATTGTATTAAGTAGATGTTAAAGTACATGTTAGATATAAGTTTTGTAGTTTACCGCGTAGAATTAGTTTAGCGTAGTTAGATAACCGCAGTATCTAGATACTTTAGATTTTCATTAGTATTAGCCCGCAGTATCTAGATTCTTTAGATTGTTAATTAGTATGTAGGTAACCGCCGCGATATTTAGGTAAAGTTTGTTCTAGATCGAGACATCTAGGTAGGTTTAATGGCAACCCATTAAGGCCGGGGGAAATGTTAGCGCCATCTATTGATTTTCGTGAGAACTAAGTTAAATTGATTTAGTTAGTCGATGGGGCTTGCTTTTGTTTCTCCGCAATACCTAGGTTGTCACCACCGCGCCCTCTACCGAAGGGTTGAGAGGCAGTGCGTTCACGCATCCCGCTACAACTGGACGTGTGATTGATTGACCGCGCGCGCTCCAAGTTGCATGACCACCCTGGTTGTGCCTTGTAAAATTGCTGTTGTGAAGTTATTGTTTGGTGATACACTCTATAGACTAGCACCGTCTGCGTCCCTCCCTGGGGAGTTAGTGTTAAGTTCACGTCTCACGGTCCTGTGGGCCGTACGAAGCAAGAAGCGCGGGAGCAGCAGCCCACAGCTGAACGCGCAGTTGGAAGACCAGCCTGAGGTACGTGGAGTTTACCTAAGTTAGCCCCTGTCGAAGTCTTATTTTATTGTTACCACCTGCCGCATATACAGTCCACTTTTCGGGGACACGGTCGGCGGCCGTTTATAGGGTTCAGGAGAATCGCGTCTCCAAAATGGTTACTTTTTGAAAAGTTTTTATATTGGTGACGCAAAAACAAAATGGTAGCCCATATTTGGTTACTTTCCTCTAAATAACTAATTCGCCAAATATTGATAAAAATGCCGCAAATGTCACTCAAACACATATCAGGTCGCTCAAACATTATAGAGCTGCTCATTTTGTATTTTAAGTAACTCAAGTGAATATTTTTAATAGTGCTGTTTCATCGGCTATCGTCATTCTCAGTCAGTCGCTCACTGAGTCTCACCTAAACTTTTTATTTGCGGTCGCTCCTTTAAAAACTACCTCTTTAATAGATACATACCAATAAGTGGGTAGGGATAAACCAATCTAAAAATGCACGCCCCTCCACAACTTAACTAGACTGATCGCACGATTAGTTGACTTCCCAGTGCGGCGACGTGTCCGTCTTTCTGTAAAATTACTATACTTCCACTTTGAAAATTAATATTAAATTCTAAGTTTAAATATTATGGTCTTCTAAGTTTAAATAATTTGCTCTCCCTCAATCCACACGACTGACATCCCAATAATCAAAGCTGAGTTGAAAGGCGTTCATGTTTTAAATGGATTATCGCTATATCACTTTATTTGGAAGCATATGAATTGAGCTAAAGTTGCATTTCTCAGATAAAGACACCTGTCAAGGGGACAGTGGCGGTCCCTTGGTGTACATGACCATAGTGGTCGGATTGACGTCGTGGGGCGTGGACTGCGGTCACCCGGTGTACCCCGGGATCTATACGAAGATCTCTGCTTACCTGGATTGGATTCAAAAAGAAGTATGTTGCTTTTATTGGTGATTAACTCACATTTGAACTCAATCTCACCTGATGGTAAGACCGGATGAGATCTAAGATGATAGCACATATGAAGGTACTTCCCACTCGTTAATACCCCCATTGTTAATAGTTAACACTATTAACGACTGGGAATGATTTGTAATGAAATCTTTTGTTTAGTTTTGGAAGCCATATTTTTTCTCCATCTTTCAAAATAGTTAAAACGAAAAAAAGGTAATTGTTAAGAAAAGTAGTGTTTGTAAGAAATCATGATAACAATAATATTTTTTTAATACAGTTGCTCAAAAAGTGGCGTATTGCAAGGACGTATAGCGTTCGGGATCTATCGCTAAACGATTTAGATAGTAGAATGAATTTAAATTATTAGAAATCAATAAGGAAAACTATAGAAAACAATTATATTGCTTAGTAGGCAAACGGATATCAGGAGTTTACTGTGAAGTATTCTCTATCATATGAAACCTTCTCTATCATAAGAATCATCAAGATCGGTTCACCCATTCAAAAGTTATGAGGTAACAAACATTTAAAAAAACATACACGACGAATTGAGAACCTCCACCTTTTTTTGAGGTCGGTTCAAAATAGTGTATTATCAAAACTCCGCGGCACTTCAATTTACTTTGTTGACTACAACTCGAAACAGTAAAGCCACTACTATGTGCTCTTCTAACATAGTATTGGTGACCACTGACCACCACATAGAAGAAAGGTTCCATGTCTTCTTTTTATAAACACAAACACAGTTTTGCCATTCAAATGACAAGGTGCACTTAACTCCGACATGATTACAAGATCGAGTGCAAATACTAGGAAATTGTTGCTAACTGCAATATTTTTTTATTTACCCTGGATTTACTGAATTATAATTGTAGTGTACAGTCAGCATCATTAAGTGCGTAGCAACAAAGACTACTAAATACTATGAAGCATCTAAAGTAGTCTAAAATATGAGCACAGCCAAATTACTCAGGCCATCCACCGTCCTCAAATATATCCGAGCACACAGACGCACAGTGTCTCGTCTAGAATAAGCTAGGTGGACAAAAGTCGCTTTAATTTTTTTTTTTGCATTTCTATATACCTATTTCGTCGTTTTATGGCTATAATAATATTTATTTTGGGAATAAAACACAAAACGATCCTTTGATTTACTCGCAGATGTCCATTTGGAAGTAATTTTTGAAGAAAAACCGGGCACCTTCATCTTCATTTGTGTTTTAGTTTCGTCAGTAGACTAGTTTCGTAATAGAGACTAGTAAAGAAAATAGACTGACAATCCCCATATAAAAACTCGTGTGTCAGAAAAAGTTCAAAATCCCATGTTATTTGTAGAGAGCGCTGGCAGATAGCCTGGAAACTTTCTTACAGGCCATTGAAACCATGGAATCATAAGTAAATTATTTAAAAAAACAAATATGTTTAGGTATTTTTAAAATATAAAATATTGGCCATAAAATAAGATTCAACGATTTTATTTTGTATGGAATTTCCACATAATAATGGACCACTTTCATATTTTTTTGGCAGATGGCGTATGAATATATTATACAAAAGACACATAGTTTAGATGGCGCTGAACGTTATATTATTAACGATATATTATATTAATGCTTTATTTATTACAATACATATAATTTGCGTAGCTAGTTATATACTGTATCTACTTCTACAAAGATCCTTTAATTGCATGATTAGATGCACAGAGTCTATTGACGCAGAGGCTGTTACCTTTCTACCTGTTTATAAATTAAAATACTAACCACACGCATTCTTTTGAACCTTTTTATACCAGGCCATAATGCCACGAGACCTTTTTAGGGCTCTAAGCTTAATAGTTCGGAATTCCTAACGCTCAAATCATAAATTGAGCAATATGGTTTTATATCAATTATATATTATTTAAGGTTTTTTCATTATGGTTTTCGAGATGCAAATTTAACAATCCGGCATATTAATATTGCTGCACACCTTAAAAGTCCATTCTTGTATTTATCAATTTGATTTTAAGGGATATTTTTTTGACATGAATTCAATTGCCTTATTATTGAAGGGAAAACCTCAGAATACAAAACATCCAGAAACCGTCAATGCGCTAGAAACTGAAGCACCGTAGTCCTACAAGGCTCTTTTGGCCTTTTGGTGAGGGTGAAATTAGGATTACCATTCCGTATAATTTCCTCATTCTCAGGGAAAAAACATCTTCAAATTTACGAAATATTGACATAAAGTCTCTATATTTATTTAATACATCACGATCCTAGCCTACATTAGCTAAATAGTTAAATTATCCAAACTGAAATACCGACTAAGCCGCCTAAAAGCAAGTTTCACTAAGCCTGGTGATATGGAGACCACAAAGTGGAACTAGGGGTAACTTTTTATATCGGTATCCAGTTCTGTGCCAGTATAGAAAAGATCTGAAAAAACAGAAGAAGCTGCCTCAAACCCTCTGAAAATCAAACACTGAAACATTGAAAGCGAAAGTTATCAATTTTCTCAATTTTGGTGTATGACAATGCAGGTCAAGAAATAACGCGTAGTGTTTCCCAGTACTTTTTAATTCTAAAGCAAATTATATACAAAAAAGAAAGATAAAATATTGAACAATAATTAACTTTTACAATAATAGGAATGTGATTATTACTGAACACGGCTTCTGGATGTCCTTTATTCTAAGGGGAAACATGACATAGTAACTTTTAACATGATCTCTTCAAAAAGCGGCATATTTTTTTCCTTCCCAGCTAGTTTGAATATCAGAAAATATTATTATTGGCTCTATTACCCACGCTCGTAGCTTATTGGTTAATTGAAGCATTATAACTTAACCATCATTGGCCCTTGAAATTAACATTTGCGATGTATGACGCCATGATGTCAACTATTGTCAAATTGGACATTTCTTTCAGTGAAAAATAGTCATCAAAACACAGTGGGCGGGTTAATTCTTTTAATTGCCAAGTTGCTCTGCAAACACTAAAGTTTAAGTTCGAAAATTTCACTAAAATTTAATTACCCACAGATGATTTGGTACCAAGAGAACACCTAGTCTCTCAAGAAAAGCTCTTGTAGTTTTTTTTTTAAATTAGCAATCAAAAAGATCATCAATTTAATATATTTTTAGCATTTCATATTTCTCAATATTTAAGCAAAAGCATTATTGAATTTAAACATCGATCGAAAATATTTTTTGTAAAAATAAAAAAAAAGACTTGTGGCACTCGGAGACTGCCGCGGTAAAGCTATTGCATAGCATTTTTTATCAACTTATGCAATTATTATTATTTATTTATTTTATTAATGCAGTAATGTTTAATCTAATATGAAGTTCCACAAGTTCCTAGTAGATGGCGCTGATTGTTTATTAAAGCCCGCATGTAAAGTTATGAAATCAAAGTATCACCGCTGTGCCGGTCGGAGTGAGGGGTGTTAGGTTGGTTTTTTTCGTTACGGAATTACTGGATTCGGTCTCCACGCTCAAGGCCCGCGATAGAAGCTGTGCAATAGCTTAATAAAATTATTTTGAATAATTAAAAAAATAAGAAACGTTAACGGTTATTTTCAACACACTTGCTCGTAAAGTGAGCCTTATTCTATTGAATTTAGAACTATAAACTGGGGTATAAGTCACGTGTGCATAATATACCCTAGTATCCTACAAAGTTGAATTGTACCTTAGTGCAAATTACATGCGAGTAAACAGAGCATATTTTATTGATCCGGGTTATACATTATATACTATTACACCACTAATGAAACCACTCATACGTATGTATAATATAGGAAACCGCTTTCTTTATTTGAGAACAATTTAACAACCTTAAAACAAGTATACATAATTTTATTTATTTCAGTTTATGCGCGATTTTAAAGACAATCAACGCCATCTAGTGTGTTAAGTGGAACTAACAAAGACAACAATAAAATATTTTCAAAAGCAACAAAGAGATTTTATGACCACGTATGTCTGTCTTTTACTCACAAGTGTGTTGAAAAACGTCGTATGTAACTTGTGAGCGTTGCTAATTACAGTCTCGGTTCATTAATACAAGTCTTAATAACAACGTCGTATAGTAGAATACAACTTACTGGGGTAACACTTGATCTTAGTCATGGTGGTAGCCTTGGTATAGTAGTCATGGTGGTAGCAACATAATTATAAATATGTTTTTTTTGCTTGGCCTTACAGAAATGCGAACATAGTTTGAAAAATCGTATTGTATTATATGATTCCTAGCGGTTATTTTGAAGTTTAGGGACTCTTTTGAACTAAAATTTAACCTTCCTTCTTTGGAGGTATTGAGATGGAGAGACTATTGCAGTTAAAGGGAGTCAGCCTATCGCCCACCGAAATGCTACTAAAACCTGTGTCCCTTTACTCACTTTTACAGTATTTTACCCGGGAAGAGAAGAAATATTATGTTTTTCTAGCAGAAGTTAAATTTTAGGACATCATTCCATCTGATTTTTCATACAGGTTTCATACAATATCATTAATGAGTTCTACGTTTTTAAGCAAAATAAGCTCTACATATAGCTATAGATGCATTATCCCAAACTCATTTTTAGCCCACTGTGCAACGCATCAAACTAGGATTGTTTTGGCTCATTGAAATTTAAAATAGCGCCACCTATAGTTTTATATTATACCACTTAGTGGTGGTATTTTAATTTTCAATTTTATTTCATGATTCGTAACACCTAGCGCCATCTTATATCTTCGCAGGTACCAAATAGCGAGGCACGAATGTTTGTTCGGGATTGTAAGTCTATTTTCAACACACTTGCTCGTAAAGTGAGCGTTATTCTATTTAATTTAGAACTATAAACTGGGCTATAAGTCACGCGTGCATAATATATTATACCCTAGTGCATAATATAATGAATCCTACAAAGTTGAATTGAACCTTTGTGCAAATTACATGCGAGTAAACAGAGCATATTTTATTGGTCCGGGTTATACATTAAATATTTTCAGAAACAACAAAGAGGTTTTATACCACTTCAAATCCATATACATTTTAAATGTTTGCGCCTTATTTTAGTAAAACAAATTTGTATATCAAACAAATTATTCACAATTTACAATAATTTGTTATAAAATATAAAAATATTTGCATTAACCACTCCAAATTAAACATTTTCACTTAAAATAGGCTGTATATGCTATACAGACATTGACACATTTGGCGGAAAAAAAAACCTACGCGCATGCGCAATTCACAGCTTTGTTATCAAATGTGTTTGTTATTTTATGACCACGTATGTCTGTCTTTTACTCACAAGTGTGTTGAAAAACGTCGTATGTAACTCGTGAGCGTTGCTAATTACAGTCTCGGCTCATTATTAAGCCCTCGCCTGCGACTCGGGCTCAAATCACAGCCTCGACTGTAATTAGCAACTTCGCTCACTTGTTACATAATATACTATTACTTTACTGTCTCTGGTGATATCGAAATCATAATGACGAGCGTTCCGGTCACATTTTTCGTGTTTCGCCATTCTGCAAAAAATTAGATTTTTCTAATCTAGTGGACACGCTCTGTAAGAAAAATAAAAATAAATAGTTAAACTCAAGTGTGAAATGAAATGTATATTTTTATAAAGAAGACTAATGCAGCTGGGATATATTTATAAACAAATAGAGTGTGTATACGTCAGTACATACACTTTTGAGGCTTTGAAATTTAAAGATTGAATCAAAATAATAATAAATTTTCGAGTATAATTGAAACAGTCATACATTTTAAAATTCATGCTTATCCACCTAGAAATCATTAAAAAGGTAAAGTACATACTTACCTTGAATATTTAGATTCAAGTGAAACTGACTAAAAACCACAATTACATTTAATTCATTCACTAACTTTGTACCCTTATCACTCATCATTGTGGAAAGACATAGAAAAACATTTCTTGGAATTTCGATAATTAGGGGTATTAGTATTATCAGTTAATGAACCTTTTCCGGAAATCCAACAATGGCATTTGTCCACCTAGCTTGTTCTAGACGTGACACTGTGAGACGCCAAATAACTCGTTACATGCAAGTCGCCGCCGCGTCTTTCATACAAGAGCAGTACGCAAATATTCGCGTATACTTCGTAGTAACGTAGAAGTATATCTCGTTCCATAATGTACAGCGCCAGTACCCATACGGACTAATCCTAACCTTACCTAACTATTAGTAATTTTGTATTACAGCATTGTACTCGTGGTAAGTAGTTATCTTAGTATTTTCTGATAAGCATGTCGGATAGCTGACCAGGTTTATGGCGCTTCGCCGGCCGTTGCCGCGGCACCGCTAGCTTCGCTCGCTCGGCTCGCGCACTTATATAACTATATGCAATCTAACATGCTCCTCCTCGCTGCGCTCGTCGTCGCACCTAACCGTACCGACTCCGTCTTCCGGTGCGATTGTTATGTATTTAATCCTATCTAATAAAGTTTAATTAATAATTAAATTTTATTAGATAGGAATAAAAAATTAAATAATAATAATTTATTTATTTATTTATTAATAATTTTATAATTTCTCCTAATTCGGTGGCGCGCGTTGGGAGAGGCCTACGTCCAGCAGTGGACTAGCGCGGGCTGAGATGATGATGATGATGATGATGAATAAAGTTTAAATATAATTCCATTATTACTGAATCAAAAAAAACTTAACTTTTAACACTCTTGTGTAAGTGGTGTAGTATAGTCGGGAACGAAGACGTGAGTCCACGATACAAACTATACACGATCAGTACGCAAAATTCGTGTATGCATTTTAATAACAGATTTAAAAACAGCATTACAATATATACGCGAGTAGTTTCGTATGGCTGCGTTCTGGCGTTGTGTAGAATGGAAAGACGCGTCACCGCGCCGCGCCGCCAAGATCGTAGCTTAATAAAGCAACCAAAGCGTCAAAAATTATGGAACAAACTAGGAAAATGGACTATATTAAATGCGTCATATGGTTCAATAATGAAGTTTCTTGTCAATATAATATGAACGGTTTTCTGATTTCGATCTTCTCTACAAGTAGGTATATAATAGGAAATATTCGTTGTACGACTTCTCGTTCGCACTGATAAAATAAAAGCCAAGCGCCTTCATTTAAAAATAAAATGAACTGAAAGTAAAAGATACTGGTCCTATTTTAAATTATAGGCGTAACATTTTTAGAAAATGATCTATGATAAAACAATTAACCATGTAGTAGTCTATTTTGGTAGATAGGTAATAATAAAAATGCTTTTTATTTCATTCCATTATTCATAAACGAAACGTAAATTATTGTTTGTTTTGTGTTTCGATCAATGGATCAACAGTGTCGTTGCAAGATGAAGATTTCTACAGAGACTACAAACCAATGCCGATTTATACCTAAAAGCGCTGCCTCTTTGCTGTTATTATATTCAGCTTCGGTAAATAATTAAGTAATGCCCTTCTGTGTAATAAAAATTAAAAAAATGGTTCTTTAACATGACTATGTATATCGTATTGTTATGTATAAAACAATAATTAAAGTGGCAATATAAGAAAATAATAAACTATAGTTAATATGACTCATAATACATCGTTAAATGAAATCTCCATTGGTTTTCATAAAATTAAAAATACAAAAAAAAAGTAATTTCATTTCTGAAATAACAAGATTATTGTCATGCAAGTAGCTAAAACCACGCTTACACCTACAAAGATGTATTCAAAAATATATATAAAATAGTTCACATAATTTCGAAGTTAGCAAGATTTGAACTCAAGTCGAGTCAATCAAGAAGTTAGCTCCACAACCGCTGAGCTAAATCTACTTCTGACAGTGAGAGCGAAATAAGCTTTCAATTTTCCCCGGCAACGAACTCATAATAAATTCATGTCTGAAAAGAGTGACAAAACATTATAGGACGGATGGTCCTATATTTAAACTAGATAATTATAAATAAAACACTTTTTAACCGGATTTATCGCGTATATTTACATTTTAAATTTTGACTCGACGTTTCGGTGTCTTTGCAGACCCCGTGGTCACGAGCGACTGAGGTGTCAAGCGTCGGATTGATAGATTGAATAAAAAACAAAATAAAATTTTGAAATACCCACGACGCGACGGTTAAAAAGTAATTGAAAAAGAATAAAATAATTTAAAATCCCCCGACTGAAATGATTTATGTGACGAGAGATAATTAACGTGAAAAGCTTTTTTAAAAGTTCACTTGATCTCACACAGAGTCGGTCATATTATGAACAACATAATATTCGTTTTCATAGCACTTCCCTACGCTTACCTATTCAGTTCGAAGATGTAGATGTCGCAATAACATAGGTATTCAACTCCATATGAACTTTATAAGAAGAGCAAGAAAATCCGTCTGGGGCTGCCATTGAATGAATTCGTTTTGTAGTTTTATATTGAAATTTAAAATATTGATCGAGAACCGAATAGGTAAGCGTAGGTAAGTGCTATGAAAACGAACAGTATGTTGTTCATAATATGACCGACTCTGTGTGAGATCAAGTGAACTTTTAAAAAAGCTTTTCACGTTAATTATCTCTCGTCACATAAATCATTTCAGTCGGGGGATTTTAAATTATTTTATTCTTTTTCAATTACTTTTTAACCGTCGCGTCGTGGGTTTTTCAAAATTTTTATTTTGTTTTTTATTTCAAACTTTTTAAAGAGCATAATATAGGTACCATACATTACATTACACAACACCTCGTTCCTCATCAGCCCTCTAATGTCCCCACCACCGCTGGAAAACCCATGTAGTTTATTTAAATACATAGTGAAGTATTGTAATAAGTATTTACAACTCAACTTTGCTGGGGCTTTGTTGTAACGTAACTCGATATCATATTACGTAGAATGGTTTGTGCAAACCAATGTTACCATTCTTCAAAACCACTGGATTAATTTAATGCGGTTTTCAGTGATGGCTTTGGTTTTGTTTATCTATATCTATGATGTCATATTTAAATCGGACCAATGATTTTGCAGAATTAATGATGTTATTACAAACAAATGTTTACTGCAGCGCATGAGTTGCTACCGTTAAACCTATTTAAGAACATTATACCAATCAAATCCAAAGCGATAATTGAAAACGGCATTCAAACCGGACCAATGGTTTGCAAACAAATATTTACTGCAGCGCCCCCTGGTGAGTTGTTACCGTAACACCTATCTTAGAACATGCGCTAATCAAATCAAAAGCGATCACTGAAAACAGCATTTAAATCGGACGAATGGTTTTGCACATAAACGGTAACATTGGCTTTTACAAACAAATGTTTACTGCAGCGCCCCCTGGTGAGTTGTTACCGCTACACCTATCTAAGAACATGCACCAATCAAATCCAAAGCGATTACTGAAAACCGCATTAAAATCGGTTCTGGAAATAAATGGTATAATGGTAACATTGGTTTGCACAAACACCCTCTCACCCCAAACGCATATACCGTCTCCGTTCCGTCGTGGGTAAAAAGTTGTTTCTCAGTCTTCGAGCGTAGCGTTCTCCGGTTAAAAAGTGTTTTATTTAATAGTATGAATCGCGAAAACTTAAGACAATATTAGATAATTATATATGCTAATGTCTATTGGAAATTAAGAATTAAACACAACTTTACACAAATTAAATGATAGGTTTTATTCACGACACAATATGCTCCTTATGCTAATTAAAACTAATAATTTTCACTGCACTAATAAAAAATATTCTGACTTCTACTTCTACTTCATCAGAGAATTTTCATTACTTCGTTCGTATATTTATTTGCACTTGAATGAAATAATTTAAATGATTAAGGTACAAATTAAAATGAATCTACCACCAATTTACAAGTTGGATCTTTTGTATTTCTATTATTCATCGTTTATTTTTAGTTTTGTTTCAGCATGTTCGTAAATTATTCCTTATTTATTTTTATTTAGGGGCCCGTCCACCCATCGCCTTTACCCATATCTGTATATATCCTCCGCTTTCATACATATATTTTTAAGTAGGTACTGAATCGATTTCCATTAAATTTCTATGGACCACCTCTGACTTATTTACCTATATAGTGCTATTTTAGTAAGGTTATTCTTAATTTAAATAATTTATGATAAATTTAACTTTTCTTCCATTGCTTCCATGCTGGACTGGGAGAGAAAGAAAAACAGAATGCGCCAGCTGCTTCTATTCCCGGGCATACTGTAAAAGTCAGTGAAGGGACAGAGGTTTTATTGGCGTTTTTGCAGGCGATAGGCTCACCCCCTGTCGCTGCAATAGTCTCTCTCCATCATAATACCTCCAAATCTGTCAAAAGTGACATCAGATGGTTTTATAGCCTCTGGTGTTCTACCTACCCTATGAGGGATACAGGCGTGAAGTTATGTATGTATGTACAACTTTTCTTTATCCTGACTCTTACAACTAGACACGAAACGAGGGGTAAAAATGGGGAAAAAATATCTCGTTCGAAACCAAAGGATTTCCAGACGTTAAGTAAAAAAAAATCCCCAGACAATCATGTTGGATAGGTATCGCAAGGGACGTCAATGAAACTCGATAGCTAGTAACACACTGGACTCTTTAATTCAAATCACCTTCTTATATGTACCTATCGTCGCGCAGCGGGGACGCAGCCCGCGCTGACTTGTAGCTACCCACATATACAACATCCCTCACCCTTATAGCTAACACTAACACTATCGAGTCTCTAGTCTGCATCATCGTCGTCTTCGTCCGCTACTGAGGTGGGTGTGGAGAACCGCGGGCTCAGCTCCCGGCTGGCGGCGGCGTGGCGGCCGGCGACGAGTAGCGAGCCAGCCGGATATTGGCGAGCCAGCCGGCGGCGGCTGCCGACTGCATATCCTCTCTACTGCCATCTCCTTCCTCCTCCTCCGGTTCTTGGGATGTTGGTACGTTCGATACTTGGACGCCGGGATCGCTGTCGTAAATCCAATCGTCAGTTTCATCATCAGCTGAGGAAGTATAGCTCCTTATTTGATCTAGATGCCTCCTGACCTCTATTCCTAGTTCAGGTACGTATATCCTGTACAAAATATTCCCAATTTTTTCTCTTATGGTCCCCTTTACCCAAACTATTTTCTTAATATTATAATTTTTTGTTGTCCACACTATGTCATTTACATTAAATTTGGATCTCTCTACCCCTTTATAATATTTTCTCTGTGAACACTGTTTACGATCTACCGTTTGAGCGAGGCTTACAGATGAGGTGGATGAACTGATTGGAATTAGCAAATTCAATTTCGTACTCATTGCCCTACCATAAACTAATTCGGCAGGTGACAAATTAGTGGTAGTATTTGTTGAATTTCTGTAGTCGAATAAAAATTTTAATAACTTAATTTGTAATAGTTTATTACTAATATAAGGATTGTTTAAAATAATAGTTTTTAATCCCTTTTTTATAATTTTTACATAGCTTTCGGCTTGACCATTGCTAACGGGATGATAAGGCGGGGACAAAATATGTTTTATTCCGTTTAGATTGCAGAATGCCTCGAATTCACTTGATGTAAAAGAAGTACCATTGTCAGTCACTAAGACACGCGGCAACCCAACCCTAGATATGAATTCTACGAGCTTTTCTATAACCGCTTTCGCACCAAACGAGCCTACCATTTGAAAACAATCAACCCATTTACTAAAAGCATCCACAATAATCAGATACATGTGATTGTTAAACGGGCCCAGAAAGTCTAAGTGAATGCGATAGAACGGTTGCGGCGGGTGCGGCCAGACCGCGAGCGGTGCGTGGGGCGGCGCGGGCCGCAGCGCGCTGCACGCTGCGCACGCGCCGGCCAGCCGCTCCAGCGCCGCGTCTACGCCGGGGAACCACAGCCGCCGCCGCGCTTCCGCCTTCATCTTTACTATACCGAAATGCGAGCTGTGTAATTCAGCGCATACTAGATTTTGCATTACTGAGGGAATTACTATCTTATGCCCGCGCATTAGAACTCCGTTTTCCGTGGATAGTTGGAATCGACACTGAAAATAGGGTTTAAGAGCCACATCATGCACGCTCCGGGGCCAACCGTTTTTTACATACTCTTTAACCTTGGCCAGTATCGGGTCGCGCTCTGTCTCGCGGCGGAGGTCCTGCAACGTGGCGGGCGGCTCGCCGTCTGTCACGAAGTTGATAAAGGTCGCGGGCTCGGGTGGCTCGTCCCCCCGCGCACCGCTCCCCCCGCACCCCTCGCGCTCAGCTGTGCCGGCGCCGGGCAATGACGCTCGTGATAAGAAATCTGCGCTATTATCATTACTTCGAACATATTCGATTACATAGTTATAGCTCGATAAAAAAATTGCGTAACGTTGAAGTCGATTCGCGGTGACCTCCGGAATGCCTTTATGAGGCCCAAAGATAGTGAGAAGAGGCTTATGATCCGTCTTTAAAATAAAAGGTACCGATTTACCATATAAATATTTATGGTAATGCCGTACACCAAAAATTATTGCCGTTGCTTCTCTTTGTATTTGCGCGTAGTTCTTTTCAGCCGATGTTAAAGTACGCGAAGCAAATGATATAGGCCTTTCACGACCGTCCGCACAGATTTGCGATAATATGGCTCCGAGTCCACTCGGGGAAGCATCAACTGTCAAGATGAAGGTCGCTTTGGAATCGAAATGTGTTAATACCTGATCTGAAATTAAAATATTTTTTTATTTTTTCGAACGCGACGTTGTGCGATTCCGACCATTCCCACTTACTGTGCTTATGTAACAGACTATACAACGGCTCTAAGATAGCGGAGGCGTTTGGCAGGAATTTACGGTAATAATTAACTAAGCCCAGAAAGGACTGCAACTGTACTACGTTCTGTGGCTACTTTTACTAAAGCTGTGATTTTTTCAGGAGATTTTTGAATCCCACTCTTGTCAATCACATGCCCTAAGTAGCTAATACTATTTTGAAAAAATTCACATTTACTTTTTTGTACCGTCAACCCGGCGTCCTCCAACCGCTTGAGTACCTCGAGTAATCTTTCAGTGTGTTGCTGTCGATCCTTCCCGGTAACCAAAATATCGTCCAGTAGCACTACCGTACCTTCGAGACCCGACAGCAAACACTCCATCGTACGTTGGAAAATAGCTGGCGCGGGTGATAACCCAAACACCATTCGCGTGAAATTAAATAAACCGCGATGCGTGTTAATGCACGTGAGGTTTTTCGACGACTCCGACAAAGTCAGCTGATTATAGGCCATTGAAAGGTCTAATTTACTGAATTGAACACCCCCGTGCAGCTTCGAAAATAACTCATCCACAGTTGGCAACGGATATTTATCTATTTCTAGTTGCTTGTTTATTGTGATAGAGTAATCGGCGCAAAGTCGTATTCCGCCATCTTTTTTTAAAACAATGACTACCGGTGACGCATACTCCGAATATTCCACGGGTTCTAGAACACCTAAACTGACCAGTCGGTCTATCTCTGCATTCACTTTATCTTTCAGCGCAAAAGGAACCGTTCGATGTTTGATAAAAATCGGTTTAGACCCGGGCTTAAGCCGTAGGTTCACAGAGCACTTATTAAATTTACCTAATTTATCGGAGAATAACCGAGAAAATTTTTCAAAAATTTCTTTCTCTTGCATGCGATCTATTTCTCCTATTGAGTAAAGATTCTTTATCGCGGCCGGGGCGAATTCTAAATGGAACGTTTCTATAAAATCGCGACCTAGTAAAGGCGGACCGCCATTACGCACCACGAACACTTCAAGCATACGTTCACGCCCGCCATAGACGACCGGTAATTTAATAGTCCCTAAAGTTCCAATGCTCGCACCGTTATATCCTATCAACTTTTTAACCGTTGACGACAATGGTATTTCTTTGAAATTTTGATAGTACGCTACTGCCGACACTGCACTAACGGCTGACCCGCTGTCAATTTGAAATTCATAAATCCTACCGCTAACAGTCACCTGCACCGTCATAGGCTTGCCGGCTTTGCAACGGATGTTGTAAAAAAATGTATTACCGTCATCCACATTATCTGTAGTAGCCTCCACAAAATTCACTTTACGGCTCAGATGTCTTGATGAATTTTGAAGATGAATTTTTGATTTACATACGTTTCAGATGTCCTTTTATATTACATTTTTTACATTTGTAATTTTTGAATCGGCACTGACTCGAATTGTGATTAGTATACCCGCACACACTGCACTTATTTCCACTAGAAACTACGAACACGCCTTCCGGACTAACCGCTGCCGGCGCGAGGGCCTGCCGCGGCGCTGCGCCGGCGCTGGCAGCCGCGCGCCGCGCACAGCGCACGCTCTCCGCCAGGTCGACCGCCTTCGCTGGTCCTGCGCAAACAGCTTGTCCTTCTCGTGTCCCGCTGCCATACCCATGATAAATTTATCTAGTAGGGCCTCTTCTAGGTTTTTAAACCCGCAGTTTGCCGCTAATCCACGTAGTCTAGCCGCCCATTGAGTGTGACTCTCTCCAGAATTCTGCGCCGCTGAGTAGAATACTGACTTGTCAGCAAATCCAACACGTTTTAGAATAAAATGATCATCCAATATCTTTAGAATAATCGAAAAATCCAACTCTTCTATTTTCTCAGGCAGCGCCAAATCACTCGCTAGCTTATGTGTCGTTTCACTAAGGGCGCTTAGCAGGATCGCCCTTCGCTTGACTCCCGCCTTGTCTGTTACCTCGGTAACGTCATTGGCTATAAACCACTGCAATAATCTTGATTTATAGCTGCTCCAGTTCGACGATAAATGATCGAAATTTGACAAAATTCCAAAGGTTATACCGGTGGCCATCTTTAAAATACGTTGAAGTTCGACAACAAGTCGCCAATGTTGGATAGGTATCGCAAGGGACGTCAATGAAACTCGATAGCTAGTAACACACTGGACTCTTTAATTCAAATCACCTTCTTATATGTGCCTATCGTCGCGCAGCGGGGACGCAGCCCGCGCTGACTTGTAGCTACCCACATATACAACATCAACTACATGGCCCCAAAGAAAGCATTTATGGGATACCATGTAGCGAACTAGGGGGGAACCTAGAATATAAATACATAAATAGATAAACACCCAGACACGGAACATTTTTTTATTGTTCCGTGCGGGAATTGTACCCGCTACCACTGGCGTCTGAGGCAGACAGTGTTACCCCAGCGCCAAAGTGGTCGTCGTTAAGTGTTAAAGAATGGGGTATTAACTAGCGGGAAGAAATCCTTCAATACAAAACCTTCCCCGTCCTTTATAGTGCTTAAGACGGAGTATTAACGAGCGGGAAATAATCTTCCGATACAAATCATTCCCAGTCGTTTAGTGTTAAAGATGGGGTATTAACAAGTGGGAAATACTCGGAAGTGATTCTTCATAAAATATTGCCGCAATGCATCGCCGTCAAGCCGGTGATGTGTGGCGACAGATTTTATGCGAAAGGTGTTGGAAAGCTAGGAAGTCTTGAAGGGCTTCTACTAAAAAATTCAGGGCCACTTGTCAAATAGTCTTCAACTTTGGCAGGTAGCATATTAAAAGCTGACGTATGTTTTTCTAACCGTGCCGACCCCAGGATTGAAAATGTTCACTAGTTCGGCGAACCATGACGCAATTTTATCACCAAGGGGTAGTCACTCAGATTTGTCGCCTTTTACGACACGCTCCATCCATAGCCGGTAAGGCTATACTAGCCGAGCCCTTGTGGGTCTACAGGGTGACTGGTGACAAATTTTAGATACTGAAGGAGAGCACTTTATACTCAATTCTGATCATATTTATGAAAAAATAAACGGTTCTAAATTTTTCACTAGAATTCCCTATAAATAAATACTATGTTACTATTTACTTTACATACAACTGAGTCAACCGCGGCACGTGACCTGGCACGCGGATCGCTGCCAACGCTAGCGTGACCATGCGATGCGAAATCAATTCTTTAACTTTCGGTTCAGTTTACTCAGTAAATATTTATTATTTATTTTGTATTATATTTTTTCTCTTCCTTTATGATCTCAAACTATCACCTCCTTGAATTTCAAGTGACCCACCAGTCACCCTGTGTAAATAGATAAACTAATAAGACCCTTTCTTTTGCAGACTGGACTTGGCAGCGCACTGCGAAGCGACTCGATTATCAAATCAGTAAATTTAATAGTTTATTTATCATTGGTGATTACTGTACTTGCAAATAAATGGTTAAATTAAATGTAAAACTAAGCAGAAGTTGGTTTTATTGATGATTATCACAACTCTTTCAAATGCATGGCCATGTTTCTACTATGGGTTTAAACCACCAAGCTAAACCAGCAGGTACAGAAGGCAGCACAGCAAGCGTTACAAATCTGTCAAAAATGTTAACTTGAATCTGAACTCTATGGCCTGGACATTGGTTAAAATTGGTTGGGGAAATTTTACAGGTAATGTAACGCTTGATCTGCTGCCTTCTGTACTATTTTGTGGATGTTAGAAGTTTCTGATTGTCATGTCAAAAGAAATGGCTAATGACGTACCCCAACAGCTACTGTATACAGAATGCGACACACAATGTGTAATTTATTTTCCTTTTGTTATTTTGTGCAAGTATAAATATAGTAAAAAAAAACAGGATAAAGCCAAATCAAATAATTTAAGCCCTGACTGTGAAGAATATAATTTTTTCAACACACTTGCTCGTAAAGTGAGCGTTATTCTATTGAATTTAGAACTATAAACTGGGCTATAAGTCACGCGTGCATAATATATTATACCTAGTGCATAATATAATGAATCCTACAAAGTTGAATTGTACCTTTGTGCAAATAACATGCGAGAAAACAGAGCATATTTTATTGGTCCGGGTTATACACTAAATATTTTCAGAAACAACAAAGAGGTTTTATACCACTTCAAATCCATATACATTTTTAAATGTTTGCGCCTTATATTAGTAAAATAAATTTGTATATTAAACAAATTATTCACAATTTACAATCATTTGTCATAAAATATTAAAATATTTGCATTTACCACTCCAAATTAAACATTTTCACTTAAAATAGGCTGTATATGCTATACAGACATTGACACATTTGACGGAAAAAAAAACCTACGCGCATGCGCGAGGTTCGGCGCCATTTTTCAATCACAATTCACAGCTTTGTTATCAAGTGTGTTTGTTATTTTATGACCACGTATGTCTGTCTTTTACTCACAAGTGTGTTGAAAAACGTCGTATGTAACTCGTGAGCTAATTACTCGTGTTGCTAATTACAGTCGAGGCTGTGATTTGAGCCCGAGCCGCAGGCGAGGGCTTAATAATGAGCCGAGACTTCGCTCACTTGTTACATAATATACTATTGCCATTTTTCAGAGAATAACTTTTAGAAGTACAAGGTATAGAAAGTATTATTTGTATGAGACTACAAATTTAAACATATGTAAGCCACTACGACCATAATAAAAATAAGGTTGAGCTGTAAAAGTTAGAATTTGAAAAACTCTACACAAACTTATTTAAGGCTGAATAAAATTTAATTAGACGCAATAAATATCCAAAAGACCCTCCCATCTAACATTTATATTTGTTGATAAATATAAATGATTATAACCCTCTACCAACTGCTGCGCCAAAACGACTTCGTAACTCCACGCGAGTATTGGAACATAATATTTTAAATGTTCATATATCATTGTCACATGTCAGTCAATCTACACTAATAGTATATTATGTAACAAGTGAGCTAAGTTGCTAATTACAGTCGGGGCTGTGATTTGAGCCCGAGCAGCAGGCGAGGGGTTAATAATGACCCGAGACTGTAATTAGCAACGCTCACGAGTTACATACACACTTGTGAGTAAAAGACAGACATACGTGGTCATAAAATTTATTTGAAAGCTGCTGCGCGTCAGTAGCCCTGTCCCATTACACGTACACACGCTGTTGTTGCTTGGAGGCGCTGTGCGGGCCGCTGCTACTGCACGCGCGCCGCCTGTCCGCGTGCCGCCGCCTGGCCGCGCGCTCATATATTTAATGTATAACCCGGATCAATAAAATATGCTCTGTTTACTCGCATGTAATTTGCACTAAGGTACAATTCAACTTTGTAGGATTCCCTAATATATTATGCACGCGTGACTTATAGCCCAGTTCATAGTTCTAAATTCAATAGAATAAGGCTCACTTTACGAGCAAGTGTGTCAAAAATATTTGGTTGACACATTTAGCCATTTCCGCCAAAGCGAAAATAGAATGAAAATACATTCGGCAGTCCATTATCAGAGCTTTATTGATTCGTATGTTTGCGAATGAAAAGAGTCGGTGTACCTTGCAAAAGACTCAATACTATGCTGACATTCGTATACATATGAATCAATAAAATTTTGTGATCGCCTGCTGTACTGTTTCAGCATCTTAGGTTCAGATAGACACATCATCAGATTAAATTTAAAAGGTATCTGAATAACCATTTGATGGGCTAGGATAGAGCTGTGGTTGAAGAGACATGGGGCTTCAGCACGGATGACAAGTGTGACTGCGGGTCAACGCAATCTATGGCGCACTTGTTACCTTGTCCTATCTCCCATGACGACCGGCTGGTGTAGTGGTAACATACATTGCCTTCTATGCTAGAGGTCCTGGGTTCGAATCCCGGCGGCAGCGGATATCGCTGTGATGAACACATATAAACATGTTTATTTAAGTTTATTCTAATAAAAATATGTATTTATTCAATATGTATGTTTATATATTTCTTAAGTATATCAGTTATCTAGTGCCTATCCATAATGCAAGTTCTTTAAGAAACTTAATTTGGGCTAGACAATGTTGTGTGAGTGTCAGCAATATTTATTTATTTATATCTCCTACTTCCTACACCTATAAAGACCTATATGAGGCAAATGGTTATGCCCTTATTATAGCCAGTGCTTGGGCTATAACACTGTAAAATCACCTATAATAGTATATTATGTAACAAGTGAGCTACGTTGCTAATTACAGTCGAGGCTGAGGACATTGACACATTTGGCGGAAAAAAAACCTACAAGCATGCGCGAGGTTCGGCGCCATTTACAATCACAATTCACAGCTTTGTTATCAAGTGTGTTTGTTATTTTATGACCACGTATGTCTGTCTTTTACTCACAAGTGTGTTGAAAAACGTCGTATGTAACTCGTGAGCGTTGCTAATTACAGTCTCGGCTCATTATTCTCGACTGTAATTAGCAACTTAGCTCACTTGTTACACAATATACTATTACCACTGACTCGAAAAGAAGAAGATGGACATAAATCGGAAATATTTTTTAATACGCCAGATATAAAATAAAACTAAAAAAATTGAAAATATTAAATTTATTAAAAGTTTATCAACCTTAAATCTAATGGACGTATTTTAAATATGGAAGTACTAGAACTTATTATTTTCAAAGTCATTTTTTCTTCAATTACTTAGTAAGGAATAACCTTAAAACTATAATATAATCAACGAATGCAGAGCATTAAAAAAACCGACTTTGGAAAACTTGAGAATGTCATCAACGTAAACATTGTCCGAAATCATACATATTTTTTCAAAAGTTTGAAATTTTCAATGAAGTAATCAATCGATTACGTTGAAATTTAAATGGGACCAACTATGAAGTCTATAAAACAACAACATTTTCAAAATCCGTTCATAATTGTCCAAAACACCGTGTAACAAAGACACAAAAAAAACATACAGACGAATTGAGAACCTCCTCCTTTTTTAGAAGTCGGTTGATTAATATTAAGTTACAAATAGAATATAGGATTACTGTGAAGAATTCACCATTGACCAAATTAGGAATATACAGAAATGTGTATTTAACATAGTTTACTTGCTTAAGATTGCCATAACCGAAATCATAATCATGGTAATGGGTGTATACGCCCTAGTCGTCCCCCCTACTTCCCTTAGTTCCTCGGTGTGGTGTCCATAACACAGTCTTATATAAACGTTCACCACATGGTTTTATGTCAATTTAGGTAATTTATATATTTATAATCTTCTCCAATGAGCCCACTGCAGGGCTGAGTTACCTCTCTGGGTGACGAGGATGTTTAGGCCGTAAATTTTCGTCAAGTTAAAATATTCATGATAAAATTAAGTTGAAAAGTCTTTCACTCAAACAATCATGGTAAGTATAGGTGTACCAGGATCTGATGGCAAAAAGGGAAAAATAAATTTACTAAATTCGCTAAATTTAAAAATAATACCTGGGAAATCGGAGTAAAACGTTTAAAGGAAAGGACAATGGCCAAAAAAGGCCCAGCGGCAATGAATAATAGATTGATAAAACGTATAATATTTGAATAATAAAAAGATTCATATATCTACAATTGTGTTTATTTCTCTTTGATAACTTCCGCTGGTACTCTAATAGCAGTGGTGGAAATATTTACACTGCAAATAACACTGATTATACTCCCTACTACTCGCTTCTAAACACTCATTTTGGCAATTTGATGATCCTTTTTAACCGGATTTATCGCGTATATTTTAAATTTTAACTCGACGTTTCGGTGTCTTTACAGACCCCGCAAACTTAAGACAATATTAATTTGATGATCCTTTTACTGAAACATTAATAGGACCCCTGCAAAACTTTGAATAAAAATTTTTATAAATTTGGAAAGGTGATGCCTCATATGCATTATTTAATTACTCAGTATTACCAGTATTTTGAGATAAATTTCTTTTGCGCCGGGTTAAATAAAAATAAAAAGTTTTTCATACTACGTGGCCATTGTCCTTTGAAGACAAAAACAAAACATTTTTTTTGTTGCCATTTCAAAATCGCTATTTTTCAAACTTTTTTGGCCATCAGATTTTGGTAGACCTTTAACAATGAAATGTACAGAAGCCAGCAGATGAAGCGTTCCAAACCCGTCAACAAATTGTAATTGAATCTGAAATCTATGCCCTCGACATTAAGTTAAAAATTTTGGGGAAATTTGACAGGTTTATAAAATCTGCTGCCTTCTGTACCATCAGAATATTTACCATGTTATTCATATTTTCATCGCAAGTTTAAACACTGGATAAAACAGTATCGATGTAAATAGAATCTAAACAACTTTCAGTATGTAGTTTCAAAATTTTTATCGAATACTTAAAAATTTGCTAGAGCACCGTAGTAATAGTATTTTTAATTTCACGTTTTCAAACTTTAGAATAATCTGTCATTGCTATAATAATAACAGTCAATATTTATATAATATCTAGTTTCCCCTTAGTTACAAATTTTTTTTAAAGCACCTTACTTCACAATTGATTTTAGACCTCTTTTTGTGCATCATAAAACATCAATTTTATAATTTAGGAAAGGACACTTCGAAAATTTTTACTCTATATAATTCATTAAATATAAAATCATTTAACTTAATTATTTACTCCTAAAAAGAAGACCACTGGAAGACATTTGAATAAGTACCTGAAAGAAAGAAAAATTAATTTTAATCGTCAAGATATTACAATTTTTTGTTTAGAAATAGGCTCTTAAGAAAAAGAATTAAGAGTTGATGCGTCACGCGTTCGAACGCACGTTTCATACAAAACTGCAACGTCCGTACCATTCGCGCGTTCGATACGGACGTTCGCAATACGCCAAGCGCCGCGTATGATACGCGCGTGCGGTACGGAAAATGTTATGAAAGTTTGTATGTTTGAATCTCTCTTAGTAGGTGATATATAAATGTATGGGTAGGTGTACCTATTTGAAGATACGGACGTACGGTACGCGCGTTCGAACGCGTAACGCAGCGTTGGCACTTACTCTGTTGCAGTGATAAAAACATTGCCTTCTATGCCAGAGTACTAGGGTTCGGATCCCGGTTGGTATTTGTGTAATGAACATAGATATTAGTCATGTTACTTTTATTTTATAAAAAAGAATACAACATTGTGAAAATCACGTAACTTGCAAGAGCAAAGCGATGGCATGAATTGCGCAAGATTTGCTAAAAAAGAACTAATTCGTATTACGTTACAGCAAAAACAAAGCCATAGCAAACCGACGACTGTGCTGCCTCTATCGTACAATCGATGTACTAAAAGTGCATATAATCCCTTGAACTTTCATACTTTTCGTGTGTGCTTTTCTGCGAAATTTTAAAAGCAAACATCTGTTTCACATTTTATTAGTTTCTTTTTTAGCTACCAAATTGTTTTTGGCGCTCTTATCGTAGCAATAAATGCATTCTGCGATCAACGAACGATTGAACAGCTATCGCTTACATAATACGATGTAAAGCAATGGATCGCGCGTCCATGGCGTGATGACTGCGCCATTATAGCTAATCGGTAATATTTACATGATAAGGCAGCCGCTTTAACAACTTGTTGATAATAGTTTAATAAGATATTACGGTACACAAATTGAACCTGCACCCTTTTAGAAAGAAATAAATAAACCATTTATTCCCACAATGAATACACAGACATATCACAGAACTTCCATCCGTATGTGGTGGATATTCCAAAAGTCGAACTAAGCGCTTTGACAGTTCCTTTTTGATACGAGTCGCCAAGGTTTGGAATGAACTGCCTGCTTCTATTTTCCCTGACCAGTATAGTCCTAGTACTTTTAAGCGTCGAGTGAATAGATTTCTCGTGGATGGACGTGTACCACCATAGTCTTCATGTTCACTTACCATCAGGTGTTATGGAAGACATACATACCATCCTTACTTTCTATAAAAAGAAGACCAAGAGACAAATAAACACAGCGGATAAAAAAGTCTTGGACCTCATTTTTAGTCACAAATCATACGTATTAAATATTAATACACAAATAATACAAACTTCTAGAATACGATATGACCGTACGTAACTAAAAAAACACTTATTTCCAGCACTTATAAAAATAAATAATCAACGAATGCATTAAAAAAACCGACAAAACTTTGGCTGAGTTATAATGTCATTCACGTAAACATTCTCCAAAGTCATACTTACATATTTTTTCAAAAGTTTGAAATGTTCAATGAATTACTCAACCGATTTCAATAAAATTTATACTCGACCAACTATAAAGTATCCTCTATCACATGAAGCAAGAATTTTCGAAATTGATTCATAATTGTCCAAAATATGGTGTAACAAAGACAGAAAAAAAAACATACAGACGAATTGAAAACCTCCTCCTTTTTTAGAAGTAGGTTGAAAACTCACCAATCAACGCTCAGCATTCAGCAAATAAGGTATAACCTCATCGATGCTAACATCTCCCACGAAGCCAACAAAAAACACATCTTCTAGGAAGGCAGCGTTAAAGCTCCTCAACATCGGCAGTTGTAGGAGTAGGGTGGCCATTCTATCGTCCTCCGTGGAACAGAAGGACTTTAGTGAACGGAGCACTTTTGCTTGGTAGTCTTGTAATTTGCGAGTTAAGAAGTCTGGGGCGCCATCTGTTGAGATAAGTTATAATTAATTACGTTAATTAATTAATTATTTTGACGACCACTATGGCGTTGGGGTAAACCTATCTGCCTCAGACGCCAGTGGTTGCGGGTTCGATCCCCGCACAGAACCAGAAAAAAAAATGTTCCGTGTCTGGGTGTTTATCTATTTATGTATTTATATTCTAGGTTCCCCCCTAATTCGCTATATGGTATCCCATAACACAAGCTATGCTTACTTTGGGGCCATGTAGTTGGTGTGATTGTCTGGGGATTTTACTTATTTATTTATTATTATTATTTAATTAATGAAAAATAATTTACTTCTCTTACATAATATATCCCGAATACGATGATAGATTATACATTTCCTTCATTTACATTATACTTCAAGGCTAGCACTGAAGGAGAGCACTCTGTACACGATTCTGATCATAATTATGTAAAAAAGTAGGTACTTAATTTTTCACTACAATTCCCTATAAATAAATACTACAATGTTACTTTTACACGATTTATACTATTTACTTTACATACAACTGAGTCAATCGCGGCAGGTGACCTGGCACGCGGATCGCTGCCAACGCTGGCGTAACCATGCATTGCGTAAATAATTCTTTAACTTTCGATTAACCTTACTCAGTACATAACTGATATAAATTTTTAAATACATTTTTTCTCTTCATGTATGATCTCAAAGTATCACGTCCTTGAATTTAAAAAGTGACCCACCAGTCACCCTGTGTATATTTTTGTAAACATCAAGTCTTTTCTTGTTAACTTCTTTAATTTTTATTATTCTTAAATAACTAGGCTACCGCGGCTGAGTGGAAGAGCACCCGTCCGGCAAATGAGAGGTCCCAGGTTCGAGTCATGGTCGGGTGATGATTTTATTTAGCATATTTTTCAGTTATAATACAATTTGTCGAACTGAAAGTTAACAGTTTTAGTATATTTATAACCAACCTGGCGAAAACAGGCACAAAGCTCGTAAATGCGCGTGCTCTCTTTCGGAAACTCGCAGAGACTCGAAGTTTGACACAAACTGCTGAAGCCGACCCAGAGTTGACGAGATCTCCGTTATACGCTCGTCCGAGTAATCTGATACGTTGATCTGTGAAATTAAGACGAAATTAAATATATAATATCGTATAGTAAATCGCGAAAATCCTTTGTGACTACGAAGTCTAACACAGGGTAAAGGCACATGTCTAACATTCATACATACCATATTATCTTGTTTAATAAAGTTTTATAAAGAACTGAGGATATTAAATAACAGATCAAAAATTTAAGAAATATACAGTGTTGGCCTGCACCAAATGCACAAACAAAACTAGGCGATAATCTGGGCCATATTATCGACGAAAAAAATATTTGAGGAATTAAAAATGGCGTCGGAGTTTTTTACAGGACTTTAAAGAAATCGGGTCGCTGCGTAGCCCTCCTCGTAAAAAATGGTGTTACTTGTTAATTATCGCCCAGTTTCATTTGTGCACTAGATTCAGACTCACCCTGTATAAATCCCTATGACTTGGCGGTTAATATTTGTGTTCATCGCACAAATCGCTGGCATGAAAGTACCACAGTACAATCGTCAGACATCAAAACGTCGATGTCTTTGCTATGTCAAATAATTATCAATAAAGTTTAATGAGAGGTTTTCTGGCAGCTCATTAAAAAAACAAAACTGTACAAAATTGGTACAAAAGGCTTCGATAGATGGCGCTTTACAAAAGGCGAAGGCGAAGAATTTATTCCACACTCCGTTTTTAAAAATAAAATAAATTAATTGATATCTGTATCAGAAATTGAACGTATAAATAACCATAGATGGTAGATACCACTTACCTACATTATAGTATACAGACTTAACGCCTTCGGCTTTTTAAAAGTGCCATCTATAGAGGTTTTTTGAACTAATTTTTATGAGCTGTCAGAAAACTCCCCATTGTTTACATCTTCAGTACATAAGGCATTTTTTGCATGTAGCAAGTTTATAACATTATTATTTGTTCATGTGAAACCTGAAAACAGTTAGTTCAGAATCGGTTACAGAATTGATTTATTAAGTTTTTATACCATGTTATATTTTAACTCAATAATCTTTACAGATCCTTAAATTATGTCCACACTGACTCGGACGCGATCCCAGCATGCAAGAAGGCACCTTCCTCGCGTGAAGCGGCCGCGACGCCGCGCGCCCAGCGTCCTCACTCGCGAGACTAAACCAACACGCCAAAAGAGAATTGAAACTGACCTAGTTTTTAAAATAATAGTAGTGTCTTTTTGTGTACCTACCGATTTTTTTAACGAAAATATTTGACCCATGTTCTAGGTTTCGCATCAACAAAAAGTAACGTTGTATACGACCGGCTGGTGTAGTGTTAACATACATTGCCTTCTATGCCAGAGGTCCTGGGTTCGAATCCCGGCGGCGGCGGATATTTGTGTGATGAACACAGATATCAGCCTTCAAGTCATGGATGTTTATATGTTTATTTCAGTTTATTCTAATAAAAAATATGTATTTTTAAATATGTATGTTTATATATTTCTTAAGTATATCAGTTATCTAGTATCCATTCTTTAAGAAACTTAATTTGGGCTAGATAATGTTGTGTGTTGTCAGAAATATTCATTTATATAAAAAACTAGAAAATTCAAACCAAAAATAAAAAGCAGCTCACCTCAGCCACCTGCGGGTCCGCGCCGCCCTCGCCCTGCGCGCGCTCGCGCAGGATCCCCTGCAGGTGCAGCACCAGCTGCGGCAGGAGCGCGCTGAGAGACAACGCGGACGAGATTTTACTCAATCCGAGAACGAATAATTCCGGCCAGCACTTCTTTAGCAGGCTCGTTTGGATTTCGAAACTGAAAAAGTGAGAAAACGCGTGTTGAAATAACGAAAGGATATGAATTTATACCCTGGCAAATTATTGTATAGGAACAAGGTGTTATCCCCAGAAAAGGGGATAACACCTTGTAATTTTTATAATTAATTATCATTGTTTTGTAATTTATCATTGATATTAGGGCGTTTATCTTTTTTTGCACTCATTTTGCGTGTGATAATATTAATCAACAAGATGCACACTACCCTCATATTTCATATAGTATATAAACTGTTGTATCATTTCATTGTAAATAACAGAATAGTGGTGAATTAACTACGTGTTTTGTTGACTCTTCAAAATGTCTACTTTCAAGTGGTTCTAAACGTGAAATAATACTTTCGTATATCGAAGGAGGAAAATCATTAGAGGCATTATCAACAGTTTTAAAAGAAAATTATCATGTATCTGAAGACAACTTATGTTTCATCCTCAGTGATTTTCAAAGACATATTATTCCCGCTTTTAATAAACGATGGACAGAAGCTTCACGGAAAAAGGATAGTTTTTTAATGAAAAACAGTAATTGGTTAGAATCAGAATATTCAGTAACTTTACCGAACACTGAAGACGTTACAACCGTCTCCACACCATCTACTTCTTCTGGAAAACGTGGGAGACCGTGCGTATCTTATCCAGACTTGTCAGAATCCAGTAAAAGAAGAAAAAATACAATGTTACTTAATGAATATGGATTTGAACACGTCTATAATGCATATCTTCAAGGGTTACGTTCGATAGGAGAAGGAACAGAAGCTAAACTTGTGGAAACATTAAGGTTTGCTGAAACTGAAAATAAGACCTTATTCTCGATTCTCATAGAAGAAGCAAGGCAGACAAAAATGTTAACGGATGAAGAGGCACTGAGCGTATTTATTGACTTGGATTTAACGAAAGCACAGTATTTGTACTTGAGAAATTTAACGAACGAACGAAAATGTTTTGTGTTTCCACCATATTACAAAGTGCAAGAAGTTAAAACTACTTGCTATCCACCATCTTCAGCTATAGAAATTACAGACACAAGTGCAAAAATATTAAGACTTCAAGATTTATTAGATCACACTGCAGCTAGAATATTGAAAATAGATTCAGTGTATAGGAATGGATTGAATAACTAACTTCTATACAGTAAATGGGGCTGTGATGGCTCATCCGGTCAAAGCCAGTACAAACAGAAACTGCCACAAGAGTCTGAACTAATTTCTGATGCAAATTTATTTACCACTTCTTTGGTGCCTATTAAGTTAATTAACGAGTTAACAGGTGATGTTGTCTGGCAAAATCCAGTACCGTCATCTATTCGTTTTTGCCGGCCTATATTAATAGAATTTTGCAAAGAAACTCCCGAGAAAACTAAAGCTGTTGTGGATGAAATAAAAGGTCAAACAAATTCTTTGGGTCCATCATTAATTAACAAAGAAGGTGAGGGAGTGCAAGTGAAGCATGATCTCTTTCTTACAATGATAGATGGCAAAATAGCTCAGGTATTAACAGATACGCCTTCGGGTTCCACATGTACAATATGTGGAGCTAATCCACGCCAAATGAACGATTTGACTAAAGTGACTGCTAGGCCTGAAAATGAAGATTCTTATCAATACGGACTGTCTACTTTGCACGCCTGGATTCGTTGTATGGAAATGATTTTACATATTTCCTATAATCTGTCTTTCCAAACATGGTCAGCCACAAGCGAAGAAAAGAAACGACTAAAGCAAGAGAAGAAAACCCTGGTACAAAGGCGTTTCCGTGAAGAGCTAGGATTGATCATCGACAAACCAAGACAAGTAAGTGGTAATTCTAATGACGGTAATACTGCCAGAAGATTTTTTAACAATGCAAGCTGCTCTGCTGAAATTACTGGAGTGGATATAAATTTGATTAAACGACTTCACATAATCCTGCAAGCTCTTTCATCGGGTGTAATGATAAATGCTGAAAAATTTGGCAGTTATGCTCTGGAGACTGCCAGGATCTATGTGAGCAATTATGACTGGTACTACATGCCATCTTCAGTTCACAAAATTTTGATTCATGGAGAAAGTGTCATAAAGCATTTTGCAACACTTCCTATTGGTCAACTTTCGGAAGATTCACAAGAATCTCGTAATAAGGATTATAAAAAATTTCGTCTACATCATGCTATAAAATGCTCAAGATCCGCTACAAACGAGGATGTATTTCATACTCTTCTTTATACTTCAGATCCTTACATAACCAGCATTAGAAAACCATATACTAAAAACGTGAAGGAACTTGATGAAGACACCTTAGATCTTTTGAAAGTGAACGAATTAATTTTAGATCCCAAAGTTCATCAAGTATAAATAACATAAAATTTAGTAAACATTACAATTAATAAATAATTAATCTGTGTTCGATTATAACCACAACATGTTTTTTTTTTGAAAAAAATATGTTTTTATTATTTAAATTGATTTGTATTTTGATGTACTATATGATATTTGGTTTTTGTAAACATTAAAATAATAGTATTCATTGTTAAAAAAATAAATATTGGACATTTTTGATAATTTTGAATTTGTTTTATTTTTTAATGTATGGTTTCAAATCCAATTATAAAAAGTTACATTGCATTTGAAGGCATATACACTATTCTATATTTGTGCAAAATTTTAGAACATAATATTCAGAAATAAAAAAGTTATTGATTTTTAATCAGCAACAGACCTTTATTTTCCATAGTGCTACGGCCCGACGGTTTTTGTTATATATATGGTCAGTCGCATTAAAAACTTTGATAGCGCGATCTAGGGTCGAACATCGTGTGGTCATCGTCGTTGCTATGTAACGTCGCTAGAGGTTGCTACAATTCAATATAGTAAAATCACAGTTCCAGTGTGCCCACTTTAGAGAAGAAAAAAAATAGTGTTGTGGTCTTATAACCTCTAGTGTTCTGTCTACCCCATAAGGGATACATGTGTGAAGTTATGTAGGTATGTAATAATATCGCAATGTTTAGAAATAAAATATTTGGACTCTATCCCGCAATATCAACTTCAAAGTGATTATTTACAGGTTTTATCTATTTTTATAACAGCCCTACTAATAATTAATGCACACGGTGTGACAATAATGAAAAATGTCACACTAAACCAATTTAAATATATTTGCGTTAATATCTTAATCGAAATCCAACATTATTCTTCCATAAAAATGGTTATTTTTAACGCTCTCAGCAACAATAAATGAAGCTGGTTGTAGATTGTTGTGTATTATACTTGTATCGGTATTGACAAAATATAAGTTCCTAGCTAGCGACACTACAATATCCCATGCAAGTGAAGGACCAACTGCGGCAAGAGACAAGCTTTACTCGGGTAGCTCCATCGTATCTGGGGCGACAAATTCCCAACTCCCGCAAATACCCGAAATGTTCGGGGGGGGGGGGGGCAGTGTCAACAGCGGGGACGCATTCGTGTCAGCATACTCCGCTGACTCCAAACTGTCAACTGTAGCATTATGTGCTCCGCTCGGTGCCGGTCATCGAACGGTACGGACGTGTGCGGCTCTCGCTAAAGCCATTTATCTATTTATTTCTTCATTTTTCCTCTCGCGAGTGTTTCGAGCTCAAGACAAATCGGTCCCTCTCGTTCCTTCTTGTGGACTTGTCCATAAGGCGCGGCGGCCATCTTGTCAAGTGAGTGAGACAGACTTGTGAACTTGTTTGGTGAAGTGTTTGCTGGGAAGTGACATCGGCCGCTCTCGTTTCCTCTTGTGGTCTTTCCCATAAGGAACGGCGGCCATCTTGTGAAGTGAGTGAGACGGACTGCAGTGCAGTTGTGTAGTGCAGTGCATCTTGAAACCAAAATCGGTCCCTCCTGCTCTCTCTTGGGGTCTTCTTCATAAGAGGCAGCGGCCATTTTGGTTTTGAACGAGATTCTTTTTGGTCATTTGATCTTTTATTTTTGAACATTTTTATTTGAACATTGAATAACTTTTAATATTTCGCGTGTTAATATTTTGAAACTTTTAACATTTGAACTTTACTTTTATTTATAATTATTTACTTTTATTTTAATATTTAACATTTTTGGTTTTGTGTGTTTTGGGATTAGGTGTTATTCTTTTTTCCCAAGTTTTTAAAAATCTTATTACGGACACTCCTGGACATTGATGGAGTTTGTTCTTTGGTTCCTCTTCGTGCTAGTTTGTAAGTCTTTTATAACGCGAACTCCCGGGACATTGTCGCAAATTATTTGTATAAGTTATTTTAAAATAAGTATTGGAACATAAAGTGCTGGAACTTGATATAACGCGTACTCGTGGTCATCACTAGTAACCCGTCATGTCGGACGACGAGGCCGAAGAGCGGCAGCGGCAAAATGAGCTGCTTGAAATGGAAATGTCACGGAAGGAAGCGGAGTTACAAGCATTGGAGAAGCTGAGCAGGGAAAGCGGTTTCCGTCCCAGAGCATCCATTGCAAGAACCCCGCCACAAATGTATGGGACCCCCATCGCGGAAATTGACCAAAGCCATAGCCGCCAAAGCAAATGTTACCTCTCCTCGCCTGAAGACATCCGAGAGGCGGTTCGCAGGAAGCTTGCCGAGGAAAAGGATGACATTGGAGCGGTACCCCCCATCAGCGGCATCGCGTGCGATCAGCCGTCTGCATCAACTGGCATTACACAGCAGGCGGCCACAGGACTGGCGTCCATGTCAAAATTGGAACTGCTTGACCTCGACAAAAACGCGATAACTGATATTACCGATGTAAGCAACACAATGGCAGGCGGGAACAAATATAAGCTGAATGCCATTGAAAAAGAGGCGATAAATACGCATGGTCACAACCTACTGGCGGCTTTCGCTGCCCTGGAGCTAAAACTAGCAGAGGTAGAGCACGAGGTCTCCGCGGCTAACCTTCGTTGTGCCAAAATGGAGCTCCAATTAGCACTGGGCGGAGGATTACAGAATCTTGACGATCACACGGAATTGACGCGAACTTTCCATCTGCATATTCACAGGTGCTGAAGCTGGGCAAAGGGGCCCGTTTGGTACAAACCGCTTGCGCCCCGGATCGGTCTGTAACGTTTTTCCCAACGGAAAGCCAGGCAGACACCCTGAGAACTTAGAAAGTTTGTAGACCCAGCAAAAATCGGTATGCAGGTGGAGAAGTTGAAGAAACTTGGAAACGCCGGCGTGATGGTCCAGACCACCACTAAGGAAGCTGCTGAGAAGCTTAAGAATGCAGCCCCGCCAACCCTTCGCTCTGCGGAAGCCAAGTTCCGGGCTCCACGTGTTGCCCCCTCATTGACATAGATGACTGCGGAACCTTCGAAGAGGTATTGGGGCTCATCCACGAGCAAAACTCGGACACCCTAGGACCAGAATGGCCCCTCGATAAATTAAAGAGGTGCTGCAAACTGTAGCCACTTACGTGATCGAGTGTTCTGGATCATTGCGTAAGAAATTAGTTGACTTGGGGCACTTATACCTAAACTGGCAGGTGGCTAGGGTCGAAGATTATGTGGGAGTTACCTGCTGCCACAAATGCCAGCAATACGGGCACCCTGAAAAATATTGTCGGGCAAATGAACGTACCTGCGGGAAGTGCGGTAAAATAGGCCACGATAAGTCGGTGTGCGTGGCCACCATAATATGTTGCGCCACGTGCAAGAAATTCGGACGCACTGGAGAAGGGTCCATTCCGCACGCGACCAGCTCACAAGACTGCCCAGCCAGGATCTACGCAGAGCAGAAGGCAGCCTCCATAACTTACTATGGATAGGTCACAAACTAAAAAAACTGGGACAAGTCAATCTAGGAGGAGCCGCCGCCCGCACTAAGGAGCTGCCCGCAATCGCCAAGGAGTTTAATCTCGACGCGGTTGCGGTGCAAGAACAATACGCCGAGGAATCCCTTCCACATCTTATCCAAGCAAATGGCGCGGCGAAGGCTGGCATCCTAATTGTAGCTTCGGACCTATCCTGGGCTGTCCTACACCAATATAGTAATAGCCACTGCGTATGCTGCAACGTGCAGGGGCGAGGAACGAACTTATTTATAATTTCAGCATACTGGCAGTATTCCGACCCTATCCACCCCCACCTGCACCACCTGTAACGGGTATTGGAATCACTCATGGGCCAACACATCATAATGTGAATTAACACAAATGCCCATTCACCACTTTGGTTTTCGTTCGAGCGGCATTACATGGGCCGGGGGGCCGAAGTTAACTTAAGAAGGTCAGCAGTAGAAGACTTCGTACATGAAAGGGCCTTACTTGTACAAAACCAGCCATACAATCCCCCTACCTTCAGCGGACCCAATGGCCAATCAAACATTGACGTCACCTTGACCACCCAGAGGGGTAAAGGTAGCCCATTGGCTGGTACATGATGGCATAAGTAATGCGGACCACAACCTAGTCACGTTCCAGGTGGCCGGGCAAGGAGGTTTCCCCACTGGTGCTGCAGAGACCAAAGGAGTGCCAACGAGGTATCGGGAACATGGAGTGGACTGGGGCAGGTTTCAGGAGATGGTCAGCTCAGGAATGGGAAGGATGAATGTAAGATGTCACGCGTGTCAACAACCAGATTTGGTATCCGGTATCGCGCCCTTAAGGTGCTTTATCGTGGAACTTTTATCGCAACTCTTACCTACGCCGCTGCATGCTGGTACGAGCGCGCGTCCCTATATGTGGTCCGCACTGCCCTCTTACGCGAGCAACGGCCCTCGTTGACCCTACTATCGAAGGCCTACAGATCGACAAGCAGCGCAGCACTAGCCGTGCTTGCAGGGGTGATGCCGGCGGATCTGGACGTAATCCGTGCTGGAAGACAACACATGGCGCAACAGTCCGCGACCGAGGAGGAAAGAAAGCGGCGAAGACGCGCTATCCGGGACGAGCTAGTGGCTTTGTGGCAGTCGCAGTGGTCAGCGGAAACAAAAGGAAGAGAACTATATCAATTTTTCTCAGACGTGGCGGTTCGACTCGCGGCAACGTGGATTGAGCTGGACTATCAAGCCTGGCAGATGCTGGGCGGGCATGGATGCTTCAACAAGAGGCTCCATGACATGAAGTTAGTTGAAAGTAGTATGTGTATGTGCGGAATGGAAGATGAGGACCGTAACCACATTTTGTGGTCGTGCGTAATGTACGAAGACCTGCGGAACAGCATGTTGGAGGGGATCGTCAGAGAGGAGCCTGGCCTGGTTTACTTTGCCGACCTGGTATCGTCTGAGGAGAACTTCCGGCGGTTGCGGGATTTCGCTCACCAGTGGCACAGAAGGAGAAATGAAGAGGAAGCCCGGCACCGAAGTATGTTTGCGTAATGTGCACCTCATGCCCCAGAAAGGGGAGAGTGACCAAGGACGTAGATAAATAACTTGTAGGGAGATCAAGAAGCTGCGCCGAGTGAGCGATAACGCAGATCGGCGCGGCCTCCCGCGATTCGGCCTTTATCACCGGAAGGTTGGTATGGCCATGGAAGGTTGGTGGGTAGCCCTCTTACGCTGTGTCGCCGACCTCCGTGCCGTGCGGACGTGTTTTTCGGTGCTCACAGTGCTCTGCGTTTTATTTTTATAATCCGAGAACTCTGTGTTTGTTTAAGTCAACTGTGAAGTTAATAGTTAACTACGTTTATATACATTGTGTTACTGTTCTGTGCTAGTGTTTAAGTGCGAATTTGACGCTGTGCCTAGGTTTCCTAGGCACTTAAGGTTAAGATGGTCTAAAACCCTTTTAGCCGTAAGTACTCGTTGTGCCTTTATAGTTTTAGTTAGCCTAAGCATCTTTAAACATTTATACAGTGTTAACTTTTAAAAAATCTTATTAGAAATGTTTTTATTTTACATTTTTCTATAAAAGCACGTGTGCAAATAAACCACGCGGTCGACACGCGGTTTTTGACATTGACGGGTGACGTGACGTGGACGTCTGACATTTGACTGCTGTGACGTATGACAGTGACATTGGCCTTGTGTTTAGTTAGTGATTGATTACCACAGGACATATCTCAAATTCTTACTTTATACTTCTATTTGCTTTCTTGCCTTTATTTATTATTATTTTTTATTTTTATTTTTTTTTGTTTTCTCTTACTTTTTTACTTCTCCTTGAGGAGATGAAGCGGCGATCCCGCGAGAAAATATAGAAGGAGGAGGAATTTTTGAGGAGTGTGGGAGAAATGGTGGAGTCCACCTTTAATCCCAGGAACTCATTGGCCAGGACACCACCCAGTGGTTTCAGCCAGGGTATAAGCTAAGTTGGCTCCAACAAGCGCACAGTATTCCGCGTAGAACATGCTAGGTGGACAAAACCTATTATCTAATTTCCGGGAAATTTTAATTAAAAAACCTCGATAATACCCCCAAACTCCAAATTCCGAGAATTCATTGTTTTTGGAATTAAGGATAATGAGCGGTATGGTTCAGAAGTCAGGTAATGAGTTTTGTGCAACCCTTTTAGTCAATCAGTTGCAATTTAGCGACACTTCCGTGCACATCTTACAGTGGCTTTTAGTGAATATTGTGAAAGTTTTTGTGATGGATATGAATTTCCAAGGTATGTACTATATTTACTGCCGCACTCAGAAAGGTTCATTAAATAAGTCCTAATGACTACTTAACTAATTACCATTAAAACTGCTAATTAACGGTTCATCCCAGAAACAATATTTAAGGGTTCATTTGCTAATGACAGATTTAAGTAACCGTAGGGCGGATCAGTGTATCGATTACAAATTCGATAAAACATTGGTGTAGCCACGCTTAAAAAATATCGGTATTTAATAATGAAAAAGTACATTTAATAAATGTGAAATCATTATCTATACATATAATAAAATGGTAGGAAAGTCAAAACTGTACATTGAATATTTTTTTAAAAGAATACTTGGGGTATGATCTACAATCGAAACAGAAACAAAAAATATAGTTTTTAGAATTTTTGTCTGTTTGTCTTTCCGGGATAAACTCAAAAAGTACTGCATGGATTTACTTCAAATTTGGCATGAAGATAGTTAAGAAGTCGGGTCAACATATAGGCTACATATTATCACGCTAGCAGTGTTATAATCGTAGGTGCGTTTGGTGCTGCATAGCGTTCACGCAGACGACGTCGCGGGCAGCAGCTAGTTTAAAGTAAAATGATTGATAATTAGTTCTTTTAGTGTTAGTTTTACTGAAATGCATAGCGAAATAGCTATATAAATATAAATAAAATATAGCTGGTTGATATTTTTTTCTATGGGAACACTTACTGCTGTCAGATCAATGTCAATAATCAAGCAAGGTTTGTTTGTAAACGAAAGTCGACTATTGTTGTTGTTCTTACGTTTATAAAAGTGGCGAGAATATTTTGATATATATTAAATAAAACTTATAATCATGGTAAGTAGGCATTTATACTATGTTTTAAAACGTCACTATTCGGTAATTTTGTATAATAAACTTGCATTCACACATACTTATTCCTGACCTGTTTCATCTTAGGAGAATATACAATCAAAAACGCCACGCAAAAGAATGTGCAATTTCACTGCCGATGAAAAGGCTCTATTGGCACAATTAATTAAGAAGTCGCCAATCGTGGAGTCCAAGTTTACGGATGGCAAGTCGGTCGCAAAGAAACAAGCGGCGTGGGATTTAATAACACGGGAGTTTAATAGCAACGCCAATGTACACAAGGTAAGTTAGTTTACCTACCTTTTTGATGAAATAAATAACTTATTACAAAATAACTTACTAATATTGTCATACTATTTCAGCGTGAGACTGTAACTTTGAAGAGGGCATGGGACAACATGAAAGCCTACACGCGTAAGGCTCGTGCAACTGAAAGAGGGAATTTGTTAAGAACTGGAGGCGGGCCACCAGCACCTCCTCCACCACCACAACATGGAGCCATAATATCCATGGTTGAAGAGGTGGGTATCAACAAGTATATTCTCTTAACGGTTCAGTCGGATTGTTTAACTCTATTGTCCCAAGTTTCAAAATCTAACAAGTATGTGGCTAGTGAGTCTGTGAAGGGCCTCAGTATCTTAACAATTTTTTATTTTTCAGGCTGCACCTACCATGATCTGCGAGATCAAAAACTCATTTGATAGTGATGGAACCATTATAGATATAATTGGCAGCGGTCAAGAACAGGATTTGGTAGCAAACAATGACAAACCTACCACTTCTTTATGTTTTGACACCAGAGGTACTTGTGTATTTTGTGAATTAAAAAACTGATAATGTTTTGTTCATCCATAATTTAATATTTTTATCATTTGCAAATAAAACAAAATAAATAAGCAAGTTAATACATAAAACAAATAATAATAGCAAAAAATAGCGGTTGGGGAGGGGAATGCGCATCCAACTCACCGGCGAACTCAAGAGTGCACAGGTTGTATTATGCAAATTGTTAATTTATGTTATTTGTTTTAGATATTATATCGGATACAGAGAAAAAAGATTCTGATATAAACATAACTTTTGAAGAGGAAAACTATGAAATCAACAACTTTGAAATTGAAGATATACAAAGTACAGGTACTTATTTAAAATACTATTAATCATAAATATGAATTATGTATTAGATATTTTAATAAATAAAAAAATATCTAACTCAATAGTTAAGTATTAAATTCTTTTACAGATGTCAAATCTTATTCAGCAACAGTGACCAAGACCGCAGAACAAGTACGGAAACCCACAGACTACATTCGTCGAGAGGCTGTGATACGAATAAAACATTTAGAAAATAAAAAAAAGATGGAACTGCAAGTATTGAAAACCCAGGTACCTTTCCAAATTTGAATTTCACAAGTTGTTAATGAAAAAAATATGAAATACACAATTAAAATAAATTATTATATTTTTCTTTACAGTTGGAAGTAACACAAATTAAAAAAGCAACAGCTACATTGGAACAAGAGAGACAAAAAATATTATTAGAAAAAGCAAAAATTGAGTTAGAGGAAGTGAAGAAAACTTTTGAAAAATAAGGTTAAAAGTAAATTTATGGTTATTAAAAATAAAAATGTCATATTTGATTAATTCCTGGATTTTTATTATAGAAAAACTAATATTAAGAAAAAAACCTTTCAACCAAAGACTGTCGCAATGTGAAGCCATTGCTGTTGGAGTTTTCACTAGCTGGTGCAATATCAACGATATCATTATAAATGTCAATGTCATCCCAGTTTGATGGCACCAAATCGTTCACCAATAATGCTATATTGTGCAGTGTTGCACATGCACATATAACAGCCACAACTGTATCCACTTTAATACCCATTCCGACCTGGAGACAAGGAAATCTTCTTTTCCAGACACCAAAGCATCTTTCCACGGTGTTTCTGGTCTTGATTTGGCTTCTGTTGTAATTTTCTTGGGGAATTGAATTGGGTGATAAAAAAGGTGTTAGCAGCACATTACTTACTGCATACCCACTGTCCCCTAAAATTATCCCTTTTAATTGCCCAGTAATAAGTTTTTGCTTGATAGCGCTGCTATTATAAATAAAACTGTCATGCGTACTGCCAGGCCAACGGGCAACTAAATCATAAAATTGTAAGTTTGGCCCTGTGACAGCCTGGACATTAATAGAAAAATACCCTTTTCTATTTCTGTAGACCTCAGAAGTCATACCACCAGGGCTTCTTATTTTAATGTGGGTACCGTCTATACATCCAATCACTCCAGGAAAATGGGCTATTTCATAGAACGATTTCCTGTAACAAAAATTATAATTAGCCTAATGAAATTCAGTGGCAGATGGGTAGTAAAGTATTTTTGGTATAAAATTGTCTTACTTCGCGGAGTTCATTTCTTCCACAGTAGCAGGGCATTTTACAAAATCTTTCATTTTGCTAGCTATCAATGCAGAAACTTGAGCAATAATTCGTGACACTGATTGCTGACAAATACTCATAACATCTCCATCTAACTTCTGTAAAAAAAAAACACATCAGAAATACCTAACACTTTCAAACATTGTAATATTGGTAAGTACTTTATTCTTACTTACAAACTTCAATCTTTTCAATACTAACCTGAAAACTGCCTGTAGCAAAGTAGCGCAATGTCAACAGTAACATAATTTCCGGGGCAAATGGTAGTCCTCTTTTCGTTGGTTTCCTTAGGTCAGATTCCAGCATAGGCAATATAACATTTTTTACAGATTCAGGCGTAAATCTATATCGTGCATGGAATTCTTGCACTGAATATTTTGTAAAGGGATCTGAAAAATCGCGTAAATACCGCCTCGGTCCCACTTCTCTAAACCTTCTCGCATATTCCACAAACTCAATAAAGTCACTCAGATCAGACATATTTGCTTATTTAAACACAATGCGACTAATTCTCAATTATTCACCGGTAAAACTAACAAAATAACCTCAAAACACAAATGTCAAAATCAATCATTAAATAGTTAAGTAAAGGTCTGGCTCTACTTAAATTTAATGATCATTAAGGGATGCTAATGCTCCGTTAACTGACTGTGAGAGTGAACTTTTTTAAATCTATACTAAGGAACGATTTAAGTAACCATTAAACGACTCTGAGTGCGGCAGTTAAGTACTAAATTCAAATCGAAAACTCTTTAAATTATGTTACAGTACTTATTTTTAGATAATTGATAATTTTACCTAATTTTTTCAAATAATAATTACTTTAATAGATCTAAAAATACAGACATTCACCTCTATCCGGTCTAGGTTTTGGATATATCGTAGAAATAACTTTATTATTTGCAAATATACACGTTTTGTTCAGCACACTTGAGTACAACATATTTTTTTCTTTTTTTTCCAGAACACGTTTACTCTATTTCAAGAGTAGCCTTTTTCGAGGAGTGGTTAAATCACTCGAAAACTGAAAAAAACTCGGCTTTGTATGAGTTTTTAAGTTCAAAATTTCAGTTTAGTGATATAACAGAAAGCAGCCAAAAAGAAATTAGGCTAAAAATATCCAACTTTTCCAATAAAATTGCGGCTAAATGGTTGGCTTCAGGAAAGTTGAAGGAGCGATTTTTAATAAAAAATAAGACTTGGCTGGATGAAGAAGACATACAGTTTACTGTGTGTTCTTTTTCACCACAACCCTCCACATCAAGTGAGGATCTAAATGCGAGAGGAAGACCCCGAAAAAGTTTCGAGGATTCGTCGTTTAAGACGAAAAAACGCCGTGTCGTGGAACTGGTGGAATCTCGAAGTGTGAATGAATTGGTGACTGCTGCTGAGGTTGCTGTGCGTTCAGTAGGACAAAGAAAAGTGGCAAATGCTATTAGATACGTTATTGAAAGCCCAGAAAATGTTTCTAAATCAAAAAATAGCAGTACAAATAAGCAAAGGCAGTTAAGTAGTGACGAAGCCTTAGCTTACTACATAGATTCAAAATCAACCACTAATTCATACAAACAAACTCGGAAGTGGTCCATGAAGGCAGGGCATAATGTGTTTCCGTCATATTATAGTTTAAGAAAGTCCAAACAGATGTGTTATCCTGCTGAGGAGCACATTGTTGTAACGGAAACTCGAGCGGAAGTAAATTTGCAAGCCTTATTAAATAAAACCGCGGAACGTCTAGTGTTAGCTCAGAATGAAGTTATCAACAGTGTGCTCCCAACAAGTTCATCATTCACTCTCGTCAGCAAATGGGGATGTGATGGAAGTTCTGGACACAGTACTTACAAACAGAGATTTGAGAACACTGACGATACGGACGAATTTCTTTTTGTGTTTTCTTTAGTTCCGCTTAGGTTATCAGATGGGTCCAACATTATTTGGCAGAATCCGCGGCCTTCATCAACTCTGTTTTGTCGTCCTATCAAATTTATATTTGCTAAAGAAACGACCGAGTTAACCTTAGCGGAAACAAATAAAGTATTGGAAGAAATTAATGCTCTTCTTCCAACACTTACCAACGTTGGTGATTCTCAAATCTCGGTAAAACACGAACTTTTGCTGACGATGACGGACGGAAAGGTGTGTAATGCCTTAACAGAAACACGTTCAACGCAAAAGTGTTACATCTGTGGCGCCACTCCCAAAACTATGAACGAAGAACCCACGAATTTTGTTAGAAACCAAGAACATTTTGGCTTTGGTTTATCTACACTTCATGCTTGGATTCGTTGCTTCGAATGCCTGTTACATATTAGCTATAAGTTGAATATTAAAAAATGGCAAGCTAGAAGTGATGAAGACAAAGAAAGTATTAAGGTTCGTTCCGACGAAATTAAACTAAAATTTAAGAATGAGATGGGACTCATTGTTGATAAACCAAAGCCAGGATTTGGTTCTTCAAATGACGGAAATACAGCACGCCGCTTTTTTAAAAATGCTGAGATGAGTGCTCAAATCACAGGGTTAGATGTAACAATTATAAAACAGTTTGATGTTATTTTGAGGACATTATCTTCTGGTTTTGAAATAAACTTAGTTGAGTTTAATAAATTTTGTCTCGAAACCAGAAGAAATTATCTAAGTCTCTATTCGTGGTACTGTATGCCTGCTACTGTGCATAAAATATTAATTCACAGTACGGAGGTTATCAAAGCGGCATTGGTTCCCATTGGGCAGCTTTCCGAAGAAGCTCAAGAAGCAAGGAACAAAGATTGCCGCAGATTTCGGGAGTACAACACCCGCAAATGCTCGCGTGTTGCCACGAATAGAGACTTGCTGTCAATGTTAATTGTAACATCTGATCCTTTGATAAATAGCCTTCGAGAACTTCCCCGGAAAAAACCGGAAAAATTATGTAAGGAGGTATTACAGCTAATTATAAGCCCTAGTCTAGAAGAATCGAGACCGGAATCGTCATCATATTGTCGCACAATGCTACAAAATGATGACGATTATGCAATTGACGACTCATCAGAAGACTCCGATGATGATTTTTAAGTTAAATTACTCTTTTAAGTTTGTTGTTTTAATTTTATTGTTTTTATGTGTACTTTTTAAATAAATTTTTATTTTTTATATTAATTTTTCATTTTTTTTACAAATTACCCAAAAAAACTATTAAAAATGACTCAGTATGAGTAAATATGTGTAAAAGTATCGGTATATAACATAAAATAATTTTGTCCACCTAGCATGTTCTACGCGGAATACTGTGAAGCGCCCGATCGAGTCTCCGGAAGAGGCTCAGGAGGCAGCACGACGCAGGCTGACCAAGGAGTCAGCGGTAGAGGAGGCTCCACCCAGCTTCATGGAGACTGAATCAATAACTGTAGTAGAGGACGCAAAAAATGGGCAATCATCACTCTCCAAGATGACGAAGGTGCAGTTGATGGAGAAGGTGCACAGCTGCGTCGAAGGAATTATGACCATAGCTAAAGGACAGAACAAGCTCAATACGACGGACAAGATAAGTGTGAGCACCCATGGCCAGGACATCATAGCTGCCGTGGCCATCCTCCAGCTGAAACTGGCGGAAGTCGAAGCGGAGCTGCTGGAAGAGCGCGCCAAAATTACTGGTTTGTCTACCATCCAGCGGGACAACAGACAACCACCATCGTATGCGGCATCACTGAAGCTCACTCGCGGCCGGGAGCCGATACAGAAGCCTCCAACAGGACCAGTGCTGGCTTTTTACCCCACAGACGACCAGAAGGACATCCTGCAGACTTCGGAATCAACGAAGCAGCTAATTAAGGAAACTATTCGCCCGGCAACAAAAGGGGTGCAGGTGAACAGAATAAGGAACTGCGGGAACGCTGGAGTTATCATCCAGACCTCAAATATGGAGCAAGCGGAACGGCTCAAGAGCATGACTCCCGCAACGCTGAGGGTGTCTGTTCAGGCGAAAAGGCAGCCTCTCGTGGCACTTATTAACGTCGCAGGTGATCCCACTTATGAGAGCATTCGGGAGTCACTCTTTCAACAGAACTTGCAGGACAGCAGATGGACTCCCGAAGACTTGGAAAAGGCGATGGTGCCGGCGTTTAAGAAGTCGCGTAGGGGGGACAACCGCACAACCGTGGTCTTTCGTTGTGACCCCAAGCTGCGAGATGATCTTGTTGCCCGGACCCAGGTATTCATTGACTGGGAAGTGATCCAGGTGACAGACTACATTGACGCCACATGCTGCAATAAGTGCCAGCAATATGGACACCCTGAGCGTTACTGCCGCCAAACAGACTACACCTGCGGGAAATGCGGCAACGTGGGGCACCAGCGCAAAGAATGCACCTCGGAGACAGCCTGCTGCGCCACCTGCAAAAAGTTCTGCCGTACTGAGGCCACCACACACACGACCGCCTCACGAGACTGCCCAGCTAGGAAGTCCGCGGAGTTAAGGAGCATCGCAAACACTAATTATGGATCCTAGGCGCCAGCTCAAGGTCGGGCAGCTCAACCTCATGGGTTCTAGGGTGGCCAGCCTTGAACTGCCTGCGCTTAGCGCTCAGTACCAACTGGCAATTATCGCCGTCCAGGAGCCATATTTGGAGGGCACTAACATCCTGGCCCTCAACAGCAGCTCAAAAGCCGGATTCTACGTGGCGTCCCGGAGCACAGCCGTTGTGGCGATCCCGAGACTCAGCACTGCCCACTGTATGGACCACGTATGGTGGTCCACAGCACAGCGGCACTCTCGGTGCTTGCAGGGGTTCTACCAGCAGACTTGGAGGTATCCCGTGCAGGCAGGTTATACGACGCACGTCAATCCGCGGCCAGCACGGAGAGAGGGAAACTGAAGCGCAAATACTACGATTCGGCGGTGGAGGCGTGGCAGAAACGATGGGAATGTGAGTCGAAAGGAAGGGAGACATACCGTTTCTTTCCGGACGTGTCGGCTCGCCTAAAGGCAACTTGGGTGGAGCCGGACTACCAATTGTCCCAAATTTTAACAGGCCATGGTATGTTTAGGAAAAGATTGTATGATATGAGGCTGTGTGACACGGATGAATGTTTCTGCGGCTTGGATGTTGAGGACATGCACCATGTCTTGTGGGAATGTCCTCTCTATATGGAAGAAAGAAAGGCGATGCTTGAAGGGATGAACCGAGGTGCTGAGGAAGGACCACTCTACTATTGCGATCTCGTTTCTGAAGCGGCTAACTTCAGTAGGTTGCGGGCGTTCGCGTACGCGTGGCACAAGAGCCGCCTTGAGAGAGAAGGGGAGACGCAATGAATTAAAAACAAAACAAAAGAGAACTGCCGGGCGACACAGTTCAACGTTATGTGTTGTAGACTCAGGCCCCTGAAAGGGGAGAACTGAAAAGGGACAGAGGACAAAGATTAAAAAACTTGTAGGGAGATCAAGCAGCCGCGCCTAGAGTAAAGCGACTACGCAGTTCGGCGCGGTCTCCCGCGATTCGGCCCTTATAACCAAGGTGTTGGAAAGGGCCATGGGAAGGTTGGTGGGTCTGTATGGTGGTCCACCTAACAGGGGTGGACACCTACATCATCTCGGCATATTTTCAATATTTCCACCCCATCGGACCCCACCAGCACGATCTAGAGAGGGCCCTTTCAAGCCTAAATGGGAAAAAGGTGCTATTGTGCATCGACGCCAATGCCCACTCGCCAATGTGGCATAGCCCCCGCCGCCACTACGTCGGCAGAGGACACGTAGCAGAGGAGCGCCGCACTGCCGTCGAAGGACTGATTAACAGCCGAACTCTCCGCATTCAAATGCCGAGGGCCAACCCTTCACCTTCAGTGGCCCCAGCGGAGAGTCCAATATAGACCTAACGCTAACCACCAGGTCTCTAAACATACATCTATGGCGCGTTCATCTGGAGGCGAGCAGCAGTGACCATCGGCTCATCACCTTCAATGCTCGGACCCATCCAGTAATAAAATGAGGTATTAGAGTGCGAGCAGAAAAGGGTTGCATATATGAAAGCAAGATCGACCTACCGCAGAGAGATGAGAGAGGCGGAGATGAACTTCCACCGGCAGGTCGCAGACTCCGGGAACGCCGACCATTGGGGTTTGGCGTACCGGCTGAGTACTGGTAGACTGCGACCTCCTGCTAACGTCATCTATGCATTGGAGTCTGCTGTGGAAGGTCCCTCGGGAGAGCTCGAGGCTGGCATGGCGCTGGTGAAGGCGCTGTGCCCAGATGACTCGACATCTCAGGCAAATCACTGCAAATCCGAGCTGCTGCCTTGTTCGATCCCTCAGGTGACATCGCCCCGCCTATCTCAATGAAAGAGCTGGGACATATAGTCAAGCTACTACCTAACACAGCAACGGGAATCGATGGCATATCTGCGAGAATTATAAGAGAGGTATGGAAGGTTGCTGCGGCCGAAATGGCCGTTGTCATGAATAAATGTGTTACTGAAGGGGTATTCCCTGAGGTTTGGAAAGTAGGCAATCTGATTGTGATCCCGAAAGGTAATGGTAAGGCACTGACGGACCCCAAAGCGTTTCAGCCCATTACCCTCCTATCAGTGTTTAGCAAAATTTTAGAACGCGTAATGATTCTGTGTGCCCCTTGCTTAACAAGAGGAATTTCTGAGGAACGGATGTAGATGTTCAGTGCTTATGCGTATGGCGCAGGATAGTAGGTACGTGCCATGTTACCGCACGTTTTATGTACAGGAGGGCATTTTTCTACAACCAACCTATGAAAGAATATGTACGTTTTATTTGATAGAGAATCAGTAAAATTTCATGAGGTTGTGCGCACCCTATGGATTGGGACACTAAATTTATTCCCCGCAGCGACACTGAGAGAGAACAGTGGATTGTACCCCCACACCTTTGTTACGTTCGCTGTGTGTATACCTCTCAGGCAATGGTACACAGAACTTCGTCACGTGGACTATGTATCACTCGTGGTTCTAGACCTACTTGATGAGCGGAACCATCCCATGTGCTATGAGTAGTGAACCAATGTGCGAGACCTCCGTGCCTTCTTTATGAGGAGGACGGTTGGACGAGTAAAGAAACCCGCTAAGGCGTATGTTTATTGCACCGAGGAACTGGTTGTTGCTTGCAAGGGGTTATTTAGTGTAGGCCCATCTGATCGAGCCTGGTGGTATAAATCACCGTGAGGTTCCAAAATGGAGATTGAGGAATAAAAAGGAAAGGACAAAGCTTCAAAAGGACGCTCCATGTATCAATCTATCAACACGGTCTCGAAAGGTCATGTTGCGAAGTTGGTCGCTTCGTGTGCAATTATGTTTGTTCTTAATAGTCTAGAAAGAAGAAAATGTTACAAAGCACACCAGTTAATCAGGAATTGCTCACTGCTTGCATTGAGATGCATAGTAAATCAGAAGTACTTCTGGTAGAGGTAGAAACTTTGTTTGAATTACATAAGAAGAAACCACCTAAAAGTCTTCCAACAACTTCTACGAAGTTACCAGTTTTGGAGCTGCCAAAGTTCAGTGGCAATATAATTAATAGTAGTGAGTTTTGGGACAGGTTTGATTCTGCAATAGGATCACGTCAATCAAATAATGTAGATAAGCTATCTTATTTAATGAATTGTCTTGAAGGACCAGCACTTGATGGGGTGAAGGGATCAAAGTAAGCGCAGAAGAAAGAGTTGTGTTTTCTGTAATGGAAGCCACTATAATGACGAGTGTTGTGTAAAAGAAAGGACGAAAAAATTAGGAAAAAAATGTTACCTTTATTTTAAGTTTTGTTTAACCCTTCACCAACAAATGTAAAATGGAAATTAAATTACATCACTGTAAAGAAAAGCATAACAGTGCATTATGTTTAAAAGAACATGGTATGAAATACAAATATTTAAATGAATGTAAGGATATGACATATTCTCTTAACGTATCAACTAAATCATTTTTACAGACCGCTACGGCAAACATTCATTCGCAAGGAAGAAAGAATAAATACGAATGCAGACTGCTTCTAGATTGTGGTAGTCAGGGTAGCTACATAACTGCAGAATTAGCAAACAAATTAAAACTTATTACTGATGAAGAAGATTTTTTGATGATTTATACTTTTGGTTCTGATAATCCAAAGCAAATTACTAGTCCTGCTTCAAAAATAGAAATAGAAACTAAGAGAGGCATAAAGAAGAAAATTATAGTTAATATTGTTCCTTTGATAACTACTAAGATCAGCTTCAAAGATTCCAGAATCCATTAAAAATCATATAGATATAAAAGCTGACGATGGGTCCGCAGGTCAGCAAGTTGATTTATTAATTGGAATTATTATTTTTCATTTATAAGAGAAAAAATACAGCTTGATAATTACTTCTACATAATAAACACTGATTTTGGATGGATGCTCTCAGGAACAACACAAGATGAAAAGGAAGAAGACAACATACTGTCAGTAGTTACCTTTTGGCAATGCCATAGACCAGATTGTCCAGAGTGTAAAGTAAAGTGACCTTGGATACAATACCCACCTGAACTACATACCAATTTTGGCCCTGCATTTGTTAGACTTAAAGGATTATTGAAAAAACTTGATATAGACACCATCAAAGAATATGCCACAATATTGAAAGAACAACTTAAAGCTGACGTCATAGAAGAAATAAAGAAACCGGAAGACCCCTACCAGCAAATTACACCGCCAATACACTACTTATCTCACCATATGGTTAAGCAAGAAGGGAAATGAGCAAGACTCGTATACGACGCGTCATCTAAAGCAAAAGAAGAAATGAGCTTGAATGAATGTATCTATAGAGGGCTGTCTATGCTGGAATATTAAGAGCCAATTTCACTATAATCTGTTAGTTATTTCATAAATCAAGCATTGGCAAACGAACGATTAAAATTAACGGAAACATTAACATCGCTGTTAGTTTTATTTGTTCCAAGATGAAAATCTAACAGGCCGTTGATAAATCGACCGTCTAATGAATGACTTACATAATCATTCATTTATATTCTAAACCAAGTAAACCAAACGTCAATATTTTCGCTAGTCGTATAATACGTAAGTTCTGTCACTGTCAATAAATGTCAAACGCTTTGTGTTGAGGTTAATCTTGAGCTAACGTCGGTGTTTTGTGTGGTGTTTTATTTGTGTTGTTTGAGATTTATTTGTGACTGTATCATGTCGAAATAAACACGAGGCCCAAATTTCTCGTCCAACGAAAAAGAAATAATCATTAGTTTAGTTACCAAATATAAAGATGTAGTTGAAAACAAAAAAACCGACGCTGTAACTACTGCTGCCAAAAACGAAGGTTGGAAAAGAATGACAGACGAATTTAATTCGATAAGTCAGTATAACAACCGCAGTATTGAACAATTGAAAACATGCCGGGACAACATAAAAAGAAGTACACGGAAAGATAAGGTATGTACGAGCATCACTATGATGTACATTTATTTATACATTGCAGTACGACTCCGACAGTTTACTAATGCTTTCCTGTTTTCAGGAGGAGGTAGGCCCGATATCCCACCACCAGAACCATTCCGGTGTCAAATTGACGCAATACTTGCGCCAACACTGAGTGGACTCACAAATCAATATGCCCTCCGGACTTTTAGGTCTATTTCCTTGAATGTCCAGTGTGTCCACTAGGTCCACTTCCTTGAACGTCCATTCCCCGAAAGTCCACTCCTGGAACGTCCATTCCCCGAAAGTCCACTCCTGGAACGTCCATTCCCCGAACGACCACTTCATGGAAAGTCTACTCCTCTACTAGTCTAATAAATTGCACAACACTTGGCACAATTATGAAGTAGGTTTAATAACTCTCGTGTATTATAATCTTTTTACTAAGTAACTGGCCACTTGAAAGTTATTGATTATAATAAATTATACCTGATAGATGTCATATTCTGTCATCACTTGATTTTGGTTTCTGTTGTATTAAAATTATAATTTAATTATTTTTCGTTGGTGACATGGACGATAATATAGTATTCATTAAAAGTAGAAAGGGAAAAACAACGCTGTTAAGAAATGGATTCAAATATAACGTTAGCAGAAAGAACAAAATGGGAACGATACTATGGAGGTGCTGGAATCGGGAAGTCTGTTCAGCAACGATCACATGTAAGGACAAAAGGGTAATAAGAGAAAAGACACACACTTGTAAACCGGATATAATACAAAACGATGTGGATATGGCAATGGATAAATGCAAAATGGACGTATGTAAGGAATTTGGACCCGTCGAAAAAATCTTCGACAAAAATTTCGAAGAATTGAAAAAGAAAGGCGAGGAATACATGGAAGCGATACCATTGTTTGTTTCAAAAAAGAATGGATGTTATAAAGCTAGGAAGGATTACTTAAAAGTGGATAAGCTGAGTTTCAATTCATTGAATGACGTAAAATTATCAGAAACTTTGAATGATCGTTTTTTAATATGTGAAGACGGCACAGACGAAAAAATTTTAATTTTTGCCTCACCAACCGCTATAAAGTTCTTAAAAATCTACAAAGGAGTTTATTATGCTGATGGTACTTTTCAGAGTGCACCACCGCCATTTTATCAAATATATACGTTACATATTGATCTAGGGTCATCGATTTCTTCAACAAATGTCGTGCCGGTAATTTTCGTCTTAATGCCGAATAAATCAGAAGAGACGTATTGCAGAGTGTTTGAATTAATCAAAATTAAACTGGGTCTGGAAATACACCGTTTTAAATGTGATTACGAAGTGGCCCCCATAAACGCAGTACGTACAATATTTCCAGATGTGCAGGTACGAGGATGTTTCTACCATTATAATAAAGCAATTTGGCGAAAAGACAAAGAATTTGGAATCAAAAAAACAAAAGAAGGTAGGAACATCATTCGGATGATTGCCCTGCTACCGCTCTTACCCGCTAATAGAATTGTTGATACGTCAAATGAGATATGGGATGTCGCTCCATTGTCTTTTGAAATGATGAAATTCAAAAAATATTACCGTCGTCAATGGGCAAACAAAAATACGGAAATGTTGAGTTGTGCTTTAGATGAACACCGCACTACCAACTCCCTAGAAGGCTGGCATCGCCGTTTAAATTCCAGGATCCCTAAATCGCCGAATTTATACTTATGTATATATTCCTTGAAAAATGAAGCTGCCCACTATGATTGCAAAATCAAAAGAAGTTATTTCGAGACATTAAAAAAAAAGAACAGGAAAAGCCATGACATATTATTTGATAAAAAGTACAAAAGACTGTTGAAAAACCTATCCAATGGCGTTTTAGGGTCGACAGAATTTCTCAAAAAAATAATTTTTTTACGGATGGCTTGCAAGTCGAAGCTAAAGACATGTTAGGGAATTTATTTTTTAAGGGTTAAATCGGGGAATTTTAAGTGTATTTTTTGTACAAAAAATAAAGGTCTTTTGTTTCTTTAATTTTTAAGGGTTAAGTGTTAATTTCAAGAATTTGTTTTGTTGAAGTAATAAAGTTCTTTTGTTTTTTTAATTGACTAATTGCTTTTTATTTTTTCGTCAGGAAGCATTTCCCATCTGATCACCTCTTCAACTGTCTTCCTCTCTTTTCCTTTTGGTGCTGTGGCGTGGAGTCCATCCGGTTGTTACCTTAGCCCATATACTTTTTTAATGTTTTTTAATGTTATTTAGTGGACGTTCGAGAAATTGGACGTTCGAGGAAGTGGACGTTCAAGGAAGTGGACCTAGTGGACACACTGGACATTCAAGGAAATAGACCTAAAAGTCCGGAGGGTCAATATGATTCTGATGCGCTATTCATGGATCAAAATAAAGAATCATCATTTATAGAAAATAAAATTGAATCTATAGAAGATCAATGAATGGCTTTGCATTACAGCTTGTTTTATTTCATTTATGTCTATTTGCGTGCCATGTAACCCGGAACAACCGGCTTAAGAATAGGACCACCCCATCCCTTCCTGTGGCTGCCGTCAAGGGGGCTAAAGGAAAACATATGCCAAGGAATGGGCCGCAGTGTTAACTTGAGTAATTGCCAGCTACTGCTATCTCCAACCTGCCTGCCAAGTGTGGGGATTATGGAAACATCACGCAACACCTAGAAATAGTCCACTGCAGGACATCTTCCTATTAATAGGCTGAGACGATGTCTATTTGAATGCAAAGAATGAAGAACTAAACACCTCAAATTTCATATTTTCTTTGCAGAACAATATCTTGATCCAACCCAGTACGAGTATGTCAAACATCATAGTTGAAGATAATTTGACATTAGTATCAGAAGTAAGTAAAATAATAAATAGAAGTTCAAACTCACCACTAGGTACCTGTACAGGTTATAAAAATGTTATATAGGTTATTAAAAAACATATATGAGTACATGCTACTGTGAAAATACACTAATATATATGGTAGGTAACCATTTCCCTTTTTTCAGGAGGAATCTGTAGCTGACCCTTTAATAATAATGGCATCAAATGAATGTGTGAACGGACAAGACAAATAACAACAAGAGGAACGTCAAAATATAAAAACATTGTTATTTGGATAAAGAGTAATATGCTTTCTATATTGTCATGTATGTTTTAATATGTTCATGTTTTTTCAGATTGAACCCGCTGGTGCTCCATCAGTCAACACCACTAAGGAAGATGTACACTTGATTGTAGTACCAGAGGTCAGTATGCAGAAACTGAAATTATTAATTTGAGTGTTAAGGGATTTTTGTTTATGTGTTACGCAATATCTCCCTGAATTTGAACCAATTTTAATGATTTCTGTTTTTGTAGCAAAGAAAGTCTGAAGGGTGATTCCATTACAATTTCATAAGATATTTGACCTTTGAAGGTGGTAAAACAAGAGACCAATTTAAGTAAATGACTCTAATCTGAAGTCACATATGTAAATTATATTATTAAGTTATATGGATTAACTTAATAATATAATTTACACATTTGTTCGCTTTAGGGTCGTTACAAATTTAACAGTTTTTAATATCAACAGACAATATAAAATTGGATTCTTATCACAATCTCTTTCATAATATAAATTAATATCAAGTAAATGATATGCCTATGTTCAGCAGTAGACATCCCGTGTCTGAGTTACCGTACAGTTTGTTCATTTTTTTTTTCAGGATAAAGATGTGAATGCATGGAAGGGGTGGTCACAAGCTGCTCTAAAAACTAAAGTATCCAAGAAATTGACTCCAAAAAATGAAAGTTCACCATGGTTGCTAAGAAGAAGACCAAAGACATCTCTACAAGACAAGATATTAGAAAGCAAATTAGAATTGCTAGAATTAATGAAAAAAAAATGTTCAGTCAGAGGCAAAGATGAAAAACCTGATCCTCCAGGAGCAATTAAAACAAGAAAAAATCAAAACCCAAACTTTAGAATTACAATTGAAATTAGAAAAACAAACTTCTTCGCAGCATTCGGAAAACTGAGCATGGTTTTTTTTGTCTGACGTCCTTTTAAGATAATCCCCTCTCTCTTAAAGGAAATAAGTAACTTTTATAACTAATTGTTGTTCATTAGTATTGTAAAATAAATTAAGATTGAAATAAATGGGTATATTACAAAAGTTTTATTCATTGAAACACCTACAAATTACAAGGAAAAATTAAAGATAAGTACTGCATATACAAGGTCCTAATTTGGACGTAGTTATGCTACAACGTTCCAATCCACAAGGAGGTCAAAATTGAGTTTTTGTGCCCAAGCTACGTATTTTGAAACGTTCTTTCTAGTGGTGAAGACACTGACTCTGTATCGACTTTAGATACTGAAATAATTTAACCGTTCAGGTGATAAAACGTACCAAAAGACCTTATAATTTTAAAAAGTTTCAATTCATTTGGATCGTTCTTACTTATTTCTTTTTGGACTCAAAAAATAAAAATTACGATCCAATGCACTTGGAACGTTTTAAAAAAAACTCATTCTAAAATGTCTATTTCTTTAAAACGTTCAAAGTAACTTGTTATTTTTAAGAAAAATCATAATGGTAATTATAAACGTTTCAAACTGTTTGTACTGGTAGTAAAATAAAGAAACGGCTTGACCGATTTTGATTAAATTTTTTGTGCTTATCCGGTATCTATGAGAATCGGCCAACATCTATTTTTTTTTTATTACATATTTATGTGGCAAAACAACGTTTGTCGGGTCAGCTAGTACTTATTTTTATAAAAGGATCCATCAGTTTTGTATTTTTATAATAAGGTTTATTTTTAAAGTTAAAAAACGTACCTTTTAATCAATTTACTATTACTTACGGTTGGAACTTGAATTTATAAACTTTTGCTGGTGCAGATATTTAATGAGACCCAGTTTTAATAAATCTTAATGCATAATTCGAAGAAATGTATTTTCGCAAAATATAATACCAGCTTAAAATAAATAAATATGTTTTTAATCAAATAATTTTATTGAGACACTGAATAAAATACCTAAATATGTTTTTATGCATAGTGTGTGCTCGGGATAATTCAACTTTGATTAAATATTCATTTATATTTTATGTCCCAATTACTATTGAATCATTTTTTTAAATACTTTTCTTAAAAATTATGTTAATGCATTATGGTATGGAGTCTGGAACGTTATCGCGAAAATACTTAAGTAAAACAATAAAATGTTCCAATCACCTTTGAAACGTTATATAATTACTATTACAGAGCTCCTAGAAGGACTCATGATCCTTATCCTACATTGTTCGTAAACAAAATATGAAATGCGGGTCCATATCGGCTCACATAAAATTCTAATTCATATTTTTTGTCTTACTACCGATTTTTGTTCATAATAATCACTCTTCATAATTTTATTTTTCATACTTTTTTTATTCATACATTTTTATTCCTACCAACGGTTAGTGATCATATTTTTTTATTAATAATGTTACTACCAAGAACCAGTTTAAAATCATAATTTTCTTTTTCAGATCTGTTTTCTTCATAACATTCAATGATCATATTGCTCTTATTAATAATTTTGTTACTAAGAAAATACTTCAACTCAACAAAGATTTTAACTCATAATGTCATTTTTCATAATAGTTAATATTGAAAATAATTTAAATTCATTTGTTAGTAGCAGGTAGTTTAGGAAAGTACCTAGTAGATATTAAACTTGCAGGTACGCTTCGAACGGCATAGCCGCATTTCGGCCTTACCTCATTCGTATAAGTGTGCAACATTGTAACGAGTGTTAACGTAGATTTGCCTTTATAACGCATAAAAATGGATGACATTTATATAAATTCTTTTAAAACAAGTCGTGGAGGACTTAAATTAAGTTGGGGATTAAGTGACTACCGAAAAACAATATTGGATCTGTGAATTACGGAGCAGTGAAAAATATAAATGTAAGTCAAGAATAACAACTACATGTGATGAGGAAAAAAAGATGTATAAATTACTCAATACGTCAAACAACGAACACAACCATGATCCGGATTCATTAAAGGAAAAGGTTAGTTTTTATTTTTATTTTTAACCCGATCGTTTTTAATTTATTTATTTAAATAAATAAATTAAATAAATAATCCCGGACCAATAAAAGATCTGTTTTAAATTTATTACTTTGAACCTTCGACCAAACATAACAGAAATTTAATAAGTTCGACGTATCTGTAGGTATCTGCCGGTATCTGCCTACTTTTCTAACAAAAAATAGTTGTTGAAGTCACAGTTCTTACCTAATCTAACCTACTTATTTTTTTATTTGAGTTTTGATTTTCAATGGAGTCGCACTTTTAACTTAACCTGCTACTTTTTTATGCCTTTTATTTTTTCCCATTGCAGGTACACAGCACTATTAACAAATTGAAGAATGACGCATTGAATAACATGGTCCACGTCCGCGGACGGCGTGCACTTCTCTCTTAGGACCCGCGTTCCGGCCTTCCGCGGATCTTCCTAGTCGTAAGGCCGTGACGAACTCGTCTCGTGCGGGAACGTCGCGGTTCTGTACGACCGCCGTTCAACGGTTGTTTCGGTCGGAGTTTGCAGCCCCCCGTCTGGGAATTAAAGCGCAGAGGACGTCGTTGGCTGAGCTCTGTGATATGACGGACGGCTGCGCAAGTCATTTTTTTAGTGATTTTTTTTCTATTTTGTTCTTTAAGGCCTTAGCATTAAAAGTCATAAAACATATTGATAATTCATAGTGTCACATCCTAATGTGTTTTTTCTGACTTGACTGCTAGTAACCGATGTGGGGGAGGGAGAGCTACCTGAACTAAACGTTGGCCTAGAATAGCTTGCTAGGTTCTCCATGTCTCTATGGTAGCTCTCTTCGAACGCGGAAAGAGGCGGGGCGCATACCACTATTGGATCGGATCTTAGCACCCCAGCGAGGATTCGTGATGATAGTGAGACAGTACCTGTGATCCCCTTCGGGGTGCACAACACTTAACATCTCAGGTCAGGTTTGGGGGGCTAATGTCTCTCAAGCAGCCTCGATGGGCTCTCGTAGGGGCCAAGCCTAGCGGTCACCTTAGGGTGAGGCATTCGATGACCGTGGGCGAACTGGGCGGAAGGGTTTGCAGCCCCCCGCTTGGGATCTAAAGCGCAACTACTCAACAAGGAAATAATCGACAGCGAGTCTCTGACCTCCCTCTGGAGTCAGAGCCTGCGCTTTTACCCTCCTTGGGTGCTTGCGCCGGGGCTCCGGAAGGGGCTCCGTCATTGAATTGGACATGCGACCTTTGTGGGCGTCCGTTTGGTACTAAAATCGGACTGGGCGTCCCCTGCCTGACAGGGTTCAACAGAACACTGGAGGCGGTTAAGGGGATGCGACGGCAAGAGAAATACAAAAGCCTCGTACTAAAGTATGTGGCTGAGTATTCTCTGATTCCTCAAGACGAATCCGAGCCAACGCTGGAAATTGTATTTCCGTCCACTCAGCCTGCGGTGCCTTTCGCTGAGCCGGAACCTGTAGCGAATCAGACAATTGCCGAAGTGGAACCTTCGAACGCAAGGGCATGCAGGACCTCTTGTTAAAGTGTCCGAGTCGTGCACCAGCCGAAGTGATCGATGGCCACACCAGAAAGGTAACTCACGGCCCTGAGCAAATGGAAGCCTATTGGCGTCCAGTTCTGGAAGCTGTTGAGGAGGTTTCTGGACCCTCGCGGGACGCTCTGAAGGCCATTAGGCTGAAGGAGAATCTCGAAGGGGGCCACGATTACTCCGGTCTGTGGGAGCCTATAACGGACGAGGAGGTTATGGCAACCCGCATTGATCTCAGGACAGCTCCCGGTCCCAATGTCATAACTGCCCGAGACTGGGGAGGGGTTCCCGCTGATCGTAAAGCGGAAATGTTCAGTTTATGGATGGAGATGGGCGAAATCCCTGAAAAACTGCAGCAATGCCGGACGATCTTTATCCCTAAAAAGGATGTGCCTGATGGCCCCGGCGATCATCGTCCGATCACGATCGCGTCGATACCGCTGAGGCACACGCATGCCATTCTCGCGAAAAGATTGTTGGCGTGCTGCCCCCCGGATGTACGACAGCGCGGATTTATTCGCTTCGACGGCACCCTCGAGAATTCGGCGGTGCTGGACGCTGTATTGGGGGATAGCAGGAAGAAGTTAAAGGAGTGCCATGTGGCTGTACTCGATTTCTCCAAGGCTTTCGACACTGTGTCGCATGCGGCACTAGTGCGACTGCTGAGGGGCAGAGGTTTGCCCGGCGCTTTCTGCGACTACGTAGCGAATCTGTATAATAAAGCCACGACCACAATAGCTGGAACCGGCCATATTCGCGAAATTCCTGTCAAAGTTGGAAGGGGAGTTCGTCAAGGGGACCCGTTGTCTCCGCTCCTTTTCAACATGGCGATGGACGCTATCCTTGCTGCTTTACCCAACAATATCGGGTACAGGCTAGAGGCGGAACGTGTTTCTGCCCTAGCCTATTATCTAGGCATATTATCTGCCTACGACCTTGTACTGGTCGCCGGTTCACGCATAGGCATGCAGGAGTCCATTGACGTGGTGCGCAGTGAGGGGAGTTGAGTTCGATGGGCCTCCACATTAACGTTCGTAAGAGCTCCGTTTTGTCGTTAGTGCCGGATGGGAAGCGCAAGAAGGCTCATTATCTTACAGAGAAGACCTTCAAGGTGGGCCACAAATGGCTTAAGCAAACCGGTTGCGTGGAACGCTGGCGCTATTTAGGCGTTGATTTCGCTTCGTCTGGATGTGTGACGTTAGAGCAAGACGTATCTGTTGCCCTGAACAACCTCAAAAGGGCACCCCTGAAACCTCAGCAAAGGCTCAAGATAGTAAGGGCACACCTCATCCCTAGATTCGTACACGGTCTTATACTGGGGAGAATCTCAGAGGATAGGTTAAGACGGCTCGACATCCAAATCCGGGACGCAGTAAGGACTTGGCTCCGCCTACCAGGCGACACCCCGAAGGCATACTTTCATACTTCCGTAAAGGATGGCGGCCTCGCGATCCCTTCTTTGAGAAGCTGGGTGCCGGACCTCATTTTAAAGAGATTCGGCAAACTGGCTTCTTCGAGTTGGCCAGCGGCTAAGGCAGCTTCCAGCTCCGAAAGGATCACCAAGAAGCTGAAGTGGGCTAGAACGGTGTTTCATAAACTATCACGTGAACACCCTGTGACCGGACTTCGTTCCCCGGCATATTTTTGGCGTGAAGGTCTGCACGCCTCGGTGGATGGTTTCGAACTACGCGAAACATCCGTAACCCCAGAATCCAGTAAATGGATCAGGGAGAGGTGTCGACAGTTCAGCGGTCGAGACTTCGTGCAGATGGTGCACACTCATATCAATGCGCTACCGTCGCGGATTCGCAATACACGGGGGCGCAGGACAGATGAGAGGGCGCTGCTTTGCCGTGCTGGTTGCATGGTTAAGGAGACGACCGCTCATATGATCCAACAGTGTCACCGGACGCATGGCGGCCGCATAGAACGACACAACCATGTCGCGAAACGACTCGCAAACGAGCTGCGCCGGGAGGGTTGGAGCGTTGCCGAGGAGCCGAGAATTCTTACCAAGTAAGGTCTTCGCAAACTCGACCTCATAACATCTCGAGGCGGAGTGGGGGTAATAGTAGACGTACAAATAGTCTCAGGTCAGCGACCACTTGATGATGCACATCGAGAGAAGCGTAGAAAATATGCTAATCACGAGGAGCTAGTTGAGAGTGTTACGAAAACACTGGGGCTATCGCGCAGCAACGTTGAGGTAACCACCTGCACCATCTCGTGGCGGGGAGTCTGGAGTCGTAGGTCGCTAATCGACCTGAAAGAACTTCTCACACTCAAAAAGCACTTTTTTGACGTAATACCGGGCGCGGTACTAAAAGGATCGCACATGAACTGGTCGCGGTTCAATTCAATGACGACCCGAACCGGATTCCCGGACTAAGCGTCCAGGGATCCAGAGGAAAAGAGGGGGCCGCTGCCGGGCCCGTGGTTTCCGTTGTCTGTGTTTTGTGCTTTGGTTCCGACTAAGGTACAGACGCTTTCGGCACAGTCCATCGAGTCGTAATATCCAGGGAAACCGATAACATCTATACCGGCACAATGTTTCTCCGCTGTACGGGAGATGGGGACTGAGTCTCTCGTTGTCCATGATGATTACATCTGTCACGAACACGAATGCTCGTGAGTGGACGAAGGCATGTAACTGTTTGCGGAGCAATTCGAAAATTTATTCCGGTCCGAGATAAACCTTACAAAACCTGTGGTTTTACCTAAGGTAAACCAACGGTGGCAGGAATTGTCCGTGACCTCCTTGAGAGGGCAGCGACAAGGAGAGCTGCCTACGGGAACTTCAAATCCCGAAAGTGCATTAGCGAAGGACCCGTGCGAATTAATGCCAGACAGAGGAGAAGATCGGAGTACGCAAGAATGCAGGACCTCTTGTTAAAGTGTTCGAGTCGTGCAGCAGCCGAAGTAATCGATGGCCACACCAGAAAGGTAACTCACAGCCCTGAGCACATGGAAGCCTAATGGCGTCCAGTGCTGGAAGCTGTTGAGGAGGTTTCTGGACCCTCGCGGGACGCTCTGAAAGCCATTAGGCTGAAGGAGAATCTCGAAGGGGGCCGCGATTACTCAGGTCTGTGGGAGCCTATAACGGAGTAGGAGGTTATGGCAACCCGCATTGGTCTCAAGACAGCTCCCGGTCCCGACGGCATAACTGCCCGAGACTGGGGAGGGGTTCCCGCTGCTCGTAAAGCGGAAATGTTCAGTTTATGGATGGAGATGGGCGAAATCCCTGAAAAACTGCAGCAATGCCGGACGATCTTTATCCCTAAAAAGGATGTGCCTGATGGCCCCGGCGATCATCGTCCGATCACGATCGCGTCGATACCGCTGAGGCACACGCATGCCATTCTCGCGAAAAGATTGTTGGCGTGCAGCCCCCCGGATGTACGACAGCGCGGATTTATTCGCGTCGACGGTACCCTCGAGAATTCGGCAAACGTAAGCACCCTGAATCTAATTCTGAAAGGAAGTTTAAAAAGTATAACAAATTAAATCGAACGCAAATATTGTTTGAATAAAGACTGGCTGGTAGGTACGACGGCCCATAGTCGCGCCGCCGCCGGCTGAATAAAAAAAAAAAAAACAAATTTAAAACGCACGAACTACAGCCCAGGTTTTCGTCAATTTTCACGGATTGTTAGAAATTCATGGTTTTGTTTTGAAAAATGAGTTCTTCAAGTGACAGCTTTGGCTGTATAATAGCGGAATACATTCAGCTTCAGATGATGTAGGTCATTGTTATATCTGGGTAGAGGGTGAAGCTGGAAAAGGTGCTCAAGAAGTAGGGTCATGCCTTGTTAAATATATTGAAAGTAAATTACCTCCTAGTAAAGAACATCTCATACTATGGAGTGATTGTTGCGGTGGTCAAAATCGCAACATTAAAATTGTCTTAATGTTAAAGGTTATATTAGATTCCCATTCAACATTAAAAACGATAACTTTTCGTTATCTTGAGTCAGGATATAGTTTCTTGCCCAACGATACTGATTTTTCCAAAATAGAAACGGCACTCAAAAGGCAACAACGTGTTTACACAGCTGACGAATACATAGAAATTATGAAAAATGCTAGAAAATAAAACCGTTTCAAGTGTATAGAATGAACAAAAATGACTTTTATAACTTATTTGCTCGTAAAGTGGTTGTAATTACACCAATTTCAATATCGTAACGTATCTCATTACGTACTTGTGCGATAATGTAATGTAAAACGCACGTGTTTTTTTTAAATAAAGTTTTAAGATACTCCGTCTAAAAATGAACGATACTTTTAAAAATCTTAGCAAAGAGGTTTTATGTCAAGAAAGTGGTCAATATTTTATGAATAAAATTAACTTTGGGAAATAAAATATAACAAACATTTAATTCTTTATACACCACCTTTGTTTAAAATTCGCATTATATATGAGATAAACTCAACCTAAAACAAGATATTAATCCCTTAAGATTAAAAAAGGTATCTTACAGGGAATAAACAATACTTTAATCCTAAGGGTTATAATGTCATTTGATTTTGGAATGTCAATTGGAGCGAAATTTAATAATACCTACATGGACATGGCTGTATGACTAGTTGCTTTGCCTAATTAAAAAATATATGGACGTTAAATTTGGCTGTATAAGTTTTTGTACCTTTGCATTTGGAACGACTACCAAGAAAAAACTAAAAACCCTTGTAAAAAGGGTGGCTGCATGCGACGGTTTCCTTTGCCTTTTGAAAAAGCCAAATAAGAAGTAAAATTGCGCGGTTTTTGAAAAGAAAATTCTTTTAGAGTTTTTATTTCAATAGTATTCAAATAATTAAAATATGTCGAGCTCGAGTGACGATTTAACACCAGAAGATATTAGAAATGAAGCAAATAGTATCGTCGATAATATGTAAATCGAAGCATTTGTACATGAAATGTTACGAAGATTTCTTTGCTTGGAAAACTAAAAAAGCCGTGAAAATTATTTCGGAGTCATTACTTTTAGTATATTTTCAACAGTTGTCTGCTACAAAGAAATCTAGCAGCCTATGGACTGTTTATTCAATGTTGAAGACAACAGTAAACATTAAGGATAATATCGACATTAGCAAATATGTTAAATTAAAGGCATTTTTAAAAAGAAAGTCGGTGATAGGAAAGAATAAAATCAGTGCAATGCCGAGACAAATCGCTGAATATTTAAATTTACAAAACCCGGAGCTTTACACTGGTCACTGCTATAGAAGAATGTCAGCTTCTTTACTGGCGGAATCTGGTGAATAACCGGACATAACTGGACATAACCCAAATCAAACGACATGGAGGCTGGCGTTCTGATAATGTAGCAGAGGGTTATGTTGAGAACTCTGTTCACAATAAGAACAAAATAAGCTGCTGCATTGGCAACAACATACAGCTAAAACTGCAGTCCCATTCAAACTCAGAAGACTATCAGAAGACAGATCTCACCGCAGCCTCTACGAGTAGATTAGCACATCCTCAAGCCATCAAAAGACCCATGTCACCACAGCCCTCTACTTCAGCACAATATCCTCAACCATCATCATCGCCAACATTTACAGAAGAAGTACCGACTCAGTTAACAGGAACCCATACTACGGAAATAAATACCTCTTCCTCGAGCTCTACTATACCATATAGAAATATCACTTTATCTTTACATAACTGGTCAAATGTTTCTAATATTACCTTTAATTTCTAAATTATTAAATACCTAAGTACTTGATTTAATTCCTGCGTTTCATTACCTAATTATCTTACAAGGTGGTGTATAAAGTAGAGTATAACAGAGTATAAGACACTGTTATCCTCGGGGATAACAGTGTCTTAGTCTTGGGCAGTCTTGAATCCCTCGCTTCATTCAGGATTCTTACCATAATTCCCTCACTTCGTTCGGGAATTAAACATCCGTAACCCCAGAATCCACTAAATAGATCAGGGAGAGATGTCGACAGTTCAGCGGTCGAGACTTCGTGCAGATGGTGCACACTCATATCAATGCGCTACCGTCGCGGATTCGCAATACACGGGGGCGCAGGACAGATGAGAGGGCGCTGCTTTGCCGTGCTGGTTGCATGGTTAAGGAGACGACCGCTCATATGATCCAACAGTGTCACCGGACGCATGGCGGCCGCATAGAACGACACAACCATGTCGCGAAACGACTCGCAAACGAGCTGCGCCGGGAGGGTTGGAGCGTTGCCGAGGAGCCGAGAATTCTTACCAAGGAAGGTCTTCGCAAACCCGACCTCATAACATCTCGAGGCGGAGTGGGGGTAATAGTAGACGTACAAATAGTCTCAGGTCAGCGACCACTTGATGATGCACATCGAGAGAAGCGTAGAAAATATGCTAATCACGAGGAGCTAGTTGAGAGTGTTGCGAAAACACTGGGGCTATCGCGCAGCAACGTTGAGGTAACCACCTGCACCATCTCATGGCGGGGAGTCTGGAGTCGTAGGTCGCTAATCGACCTGAAAGAACTTCTCAGACTCAAAAAGCACTTTTTTGACGCTATACCGGGCGCGGTACTAAAAGGATCGCACATGAACTGGTCGCGGTTCAATTCAATGACGACCCGAACCGGATTCCCGGACTAAGCGTCCAGGGATCCAGAGGAAGAGAGGGGGCCGCTGCCGGGCCCGTGGTTTCCGTTGTCTGAGTTTTGTGCTTTGGTTCCGACTAAGGTACAGATGCTTTCGGCACAGTCCATGGAGTCGTAAAATCCAGGGAAACCGAGATCAACTTACCGGCACAATGTTTCTCCGCAGAACGGGAGATGGGGACTGATTCTCTCGTTGTCCATGATGATTACATCTGTCACGAACACGAATGCTCGTGAGTGGACGATGGCATGCAACTGTTTGCGGAGCAATTCGAAAATAGCCAAATGCCTCGTCATCTAATTAGTGACGCGCATGAATGGATTAACGAGATTCGCCAGCGTTCGGACGTTTCACGGAGTGCTTAGCGTACAGTGCGTCTCGTTATTTCATTTAAGCGATATTAAATATATTATGTTAGTTCCTAGTGTATTTATATTGCTTAACTTTTTGATTTTTATTTATTTTTAATCTTGCGTGCGGTGTGGTTTTTCTTAGTTTATAATTGTGCACGTGGTGATTATAATAGGCACGTGGTGTCTATAAAACAGCACCCGTTTGGGCGAGCGGGAATCTGTCTCGTTACCTGGGTCGAGGAGGAGTTCAGGTATCGGGAGACATAAACATTTATGGTTTTGTTAGAACTGGTGAGTAGATAATAAGTTTTATTACACAGCAAACACGTAGTTTTTTTATTTTTAACTATCGATAAATTAGACCTTAAACAGCTGTGGCCTAACGGGAAACCCATTGCTCCAGCTAAATTGGCTGATTTAAGATCTGTTTACAAATTTATTCCAGCAGACTGCCTCAGTTTCTATAAAAAAACTAAAAGTTTCTGATGAAGCCATTGACGATGTTAATGGATTTGGCAATGCGCTAGATTTTGAAAGTGATGATGAATAAATTGTGATGATTTTCCATGTTTTGATTCAATTATTTTTTAATAAATATTTTTTAATAGGTAAGTTTGTTTATTAGTTGAACTTTTATTTCAGAAGAAATAAAAAACTTTTAAAATATTCAAATTTTCATGTATTGGATCGTTGTATCGAATTAAGTTAAAATCTACCTTCATACAAAATACCTTTTTGCAAAAACGTTCCAAGTACAATTTTTTAAACATTTTTTTGTTTCAGTTACTAGTACTATAACCCCTGTAGAACATGCTGTTGCATCAACAAGCACTGCAATAGAATATACACCAGGTAAAAAAATGGTTTTTGTTATAATAATACGCTCCATGTATGTTTTGTAGTAAAAAGTTGTAATTTTGATATTGTAAACACAATTACATTTTATTTACCTATGAGTATCAATATTTTCCAGTTCCTTGTTCATTGAACTTGACGGAACATGCTGTTGCGTCTACCAGCACTACAATCCAAGATAATAATACACAAGGTAATTATTAATCCAAATATTACAATTAATCTTTTTAAATATTTTGCCTGTGGCTTCACTACCAAAATACCGGGTGGCCCATAAGTCCTTTGAAATTTAAATTTCGAACAAAATTCAAACGGCGCGCAAAAATGGTGCGCGGGGTACGGGGGAAGCACCAACGGTCTTTCCAGCCTTGCCAGTTTGGTGATTGAGTCACTAGATTTAGTGATTTTTAGGAGCAACATGGTGAAACTTTGAAAAAAATATCACTAGACACATATTTGGTGATTTTTAATGAGATTTTTAAAATCTGGGGTAATTTAGAAAACACATAATGGCAGCCCTATTTGCTCGCCTGTGAAGAATCCCCGCGCGAGAGTGAGTGTAGATCGCCTTTATGAAATAAATAGCGCTATCCTTTTTTTTCTAAATATTGGTGATGCTTGGGGAATTCCCATTTTATACCAAGACAGGTATGCATAGTTTTGTTTGTATGAGTGTAGATTGAGGGTTTAATGATTGCTTGGATTTAGTCAGTTGTTCTCTTCGGTAACGAATGTAACAGAATTATTGAGTTATAAAGTTATATAGAATTTCTAGTTTTTTTAGAATAATAATCACTATGGATGTGCCGTCGTCGGTGAAAAAAAAGACTCTTTATCCTCAAAAATATCGAAAAGAATGGGAAACCCAAGAAGAATTTAAAATGTGGTTACGGCCTGTGTCAAGTGATCCTACAAAAGCTTTCTGTAAGTTTTGTCATTGTGAAGTTTATGCTAGAATTGGTGACATTAAGAAACACAGAGAAACAAAGAAACACAAAGAAAAATCAGACTTGGTGACTAAAAACAAACAAATTGAATTTCTCCCCGCTTCCAAAAATAATACGAATTCACTGAAAATAGAAGGAACTTTGGCTTTATTTATTGCTGAACACACGTCCATACAGCAAATTGACCACTTAACTGAGGCTTTAAAAAAAATTATTTCCGATTCAAAGAGTGTTATGGATATAAAAATGCACAGGTCAAAGTGTAGTGCAGTAATAAAAAATGTGTTGGCTCCACATTTTAAACAGAAGTTACTGGATGATATTGGCTTACAAAAGTATAGTTTGCTGTTGGATGAATCCACTGATCTCAGTGTGTCAAAATTATTGAGTGTAGTAAATTCGATACTTCAGTTTCACACAAAAAAAAGTTGTTTCATCATTTCTTGCCTTACAACCACTTAAAACCGCGGATGCTCGAGGAATCGTTACTGCCTTAGTCAGCTGTTTAGAAGAACATAGTTTGCCTATAAAAAAACTAATTGGAATTGGGGTGGATAATGCCTCTGTCATGACGGGTATCCATAATAGCGTACATACTATATTAAGAACGGAGTATGGCTTGCCCAACTTGATTCTCGTTAGATGTGTTTACCATTCACTTCAACTAGCTGTGTCACATGCATCAGAGCACACGTTGCCGCGAAATATAGAGTTTCTTATTAGAGAAACTTATAATTGGTTCTCACATTCACCTAAACGCTATGACGAGTATAAAGATATATATGAGACAATAAATTGCGGCGAGAAGCCTTTAAAAATATTACGCTCTTGTGATACTCGGTGGCTCTCCGTTGAAGAAACAGTCACTAGGATACTGGCTCAATGGGAGGAACTAAAATTGCTTTTTTCTTTGAACAAAGATAAATGTTACACAGCAGCAGACCAACTTCATTCTATGTATGCCGATGAGAAAAATTTACTTTACATGAACTTTTTAAGGAGCATCTTAAATGACGTACAAATTGGAGTAAAGACTTTCGAGAGTGAGAACGCAAATCCTGTTGCCCTATTAAATACATTAATGACTTTGCTTCGATCTATTTGCAATAGAGTATTGATGCCATCGGCTGCAACGACTGACAATGATTATTTGACCATTAAAATAGAAGCCCACTTAAATCCAGTTCCTTATTTAGGATATCTCTTTGAAACTCACGCACAAAAGACCTCTTTAACCGATGATGTCGTCAAAGCAGTCAGAAAACGCTGCATTGAATTCACAGTGAAATTAGCGAAAGAGATTTAGCAGAGACTTCCTTCTAATTATATAATTTTGGAAAAAATGTGTCTATTGAGCGTGGACAATACTCTTCGCCAGGGCAAAGACAACCGAATAGCAGATCTAGCCAAAGAACTCGGATTTAATGACGAGACAATAGACAAACTGCTACAACAGTGGCATGGAGTGAATTTCCTGCAATGGACAGCTACACGTGACGTTATTGGTTTTTGGGTTGAAGTTCGAAATTACAAAAATGCTGCAGGAATTAATACTTTTCAAGAGTTATCTGATCTCGCTTTATCTGCAATGGCCCTTCCTCATTCAAATGCTGAAGTGGAAAGAGCATTTAGTGCTATGAATATTGTTAAAAATAAACTAAGAAACAAAATGGCTGTAAACACTTTAAATAGTATTCTCTTCATAAGAAACCAATTAAAAATAATGAAGAAAACCTGTTATAGCTATGAGCTCCCTATGGATGTAATCTCTGCTGTTGGCAAAAATTTGAAATACTTCTCAAAAATTGATCCATCCCAACCGTCTACATCGGTAGACCCGTGTCTTCAAGATGACATAGAATTACCAAACGAAGTATTTAATGTTGAATTCTAACATTTTGATTTGCAAATTTTACTTTTTACTTTACTCATGATAATTAAAATTGTTTTTAAAATACATATTTGCTATTTAACTTGTCATTAAGATTAATAATTATTAAATTTACTATTAAAATTATGTTTCTTAAGAAATAACTTGTAAATTTATTTAATAACCATTGGTGAAATTAATCCGTTAGTGAATTTTGGAGACTTTTTTAGGTAAAAATATGCAGAATTCTAGATTTTTTTAAATTTAGCTAAAGATTATTTTTTCTGTGAGCTGGCAACATTGGGTCTTTCGGAATTCAGTCGCCATGGAGCGTTTCACCGGTGCGGACCGTGCTTTTTGTGAGCGCGAGTTTTATCGCAACAATGATTCTGCTACCCCGTTGCGCTGCGTAAATTTCGAGCATATCACAATTTACGCAACTTTAACGACACTCCAAGTGTTCAAACGATTAGGAATTGGGTTACTAAGTTCGAGGAGAGCGGCTCTACGTTGGATAAACGGTCAGGTCGACCAAGGACATCACGCACGGAAGAAAACATCGACGTAGTGAAACAGTCAATTCGTGAAAATCCTACCCAGTCTACTCGAAAGCGTTCCTGTCAGCGACGCGCCATAGTTTAAGGTTTCGTAAATCGTACCTACAATATTTCTAATAAGATTACTTAGAAAGTTTGATTGTGAATTTGAACCCTCTCTCGTCAATAGGATTAGTTGCGCTCTACCGCCGCCGTGCGAGAGCGAGAGAGAAGGTTCTTCCCTTTCTTATTAGAATTCCAGAAAGTTTGTATGTTTGTAGGTATTAGTTGCGCTCTGACGCCGTGTTTCATTGAGTAGCATAAGAAACTGCGAGTACAATATGTTAGATAAATCTATAGCTTGTAGGTAAACTAGAATGTTCTTATAACACGAGAAGCTCGAGATACTAGAAATTTCTGGAATGTAATGTTGTATAAGCGTACAGGTATAGGTATATTTTAAGTTATAATGTTTTGGCGGTAAATTACTTTCTTTTGAATATCGTTTTGTGAATCTAGAGCTTTCTAGTATGACAATAATAGTAGTAGGTATCTAATTAGACTCTATCTTGTATGTTCTCGAAATAGTTTACGATGTAAACTACTATAAAAAGTTATTTTGCTGATTCCGCGACTTGTACTTGCACTAGTGATGCAGGATGTTCATGCGTAGGTTCACCGCCCTCCCTCCCTCAAGCAAGAAGCAAGACATGCAATGAACACACACCTGGAAACCCACACCACAAGCTATCACCAGTTGCGTATCACAGTTTACGATGTATGTTGGTATGGATATATTGACACCTGGAAACCCACACCACAAGCTATCACCAGTTGCGTATCACAGTTTACGATGTATGTTGGTATGGATATATTGATAATTTGGTTTTCGACTATTTTATGTAATTCTATGATAAATTGATGTCTGTACCTACCTATTGATATATTTGAATGTTAGTAACGTATTTATGTATAAAGCAATATGGTTAGATGTCTTATTTAGGTATTAATGGACAAAGTATGATTTGGTTTTATATTGTTGAATGATTACGTAATTACGATAGATCTTGTGTTTATTTCATGTTAATTATGTTCGAATAGTGTATATCTAAAGAAATATGATAGTTATTTGTAAGACAAGTTTGATATTAAGTTTATATTGAGAGAAATTACGGTCTTGTTTTACGTTTGGTTTTAAATTGTTTGAATTGTATAATCTGATACGAATTATGATTTGCCGTAATTGTATTCTGATTATGTATGTTGAAAATTATGAGAAATAGTTTAGTTTTCATTAGGTACCGTTTTGCTTTGGATATAACGTCTTATTTTCTTGACCACTTCTGAGCGCAAACGGTATTATTCAGAAATTTTTGTTATATATTCGGTTTTATATTCAGTTAGAGTAGATTTAATCCTTTCATTTGATATATTATTCTTGAATAGGAGTTAAATGGTTTGTAATAGAATCTTAGGACAAAATCTTACTGATAGTGAAAATTAACGTGTAATTCGGTTCGAGCGTGCAAACCCGCCAGCCAATCAGATTGCAGGAATTATTTTGGCCGGGTTTTGTATAAATAGCGGAAGACTCGCTACGGAGTTCAGTTCGTGTCTACTCGGCGAAAAGTGAAGATCAAGCAAGAAGAAGTCAGCAAGCAAGAAGAAGTCAGCAAGTAAGAAGAAGTCAGCAAGAAAGAAGACTGTACTCCATATTTTATTAAATCACAATCGTGTCTTTCTAGATCAGTATAATTAGGCTTAATTCATAAGACTATACCACTCATATGACTATACCCAGTATTGTATATGCCTAACACTGTATCTGGAAATAAAAGGGTTATTGGAGTACACGGAGGTTTCATTCAAGAAATCTACTTTGCTCTCCCTGTCTGCGGTACTTCGGGTTCGTGGGCAGTCTACTGGTGGGAGCATCCATCCAGCTGGCGCAACTGTCTTCGGGGTAGCGGACGTCTGGAGCGTAGCGCTACGTGCTTCGGCACGGGCAGCGTGTTCGTCGCACAGCGGTCGCCCTAGATCGCCCGCCCGACTCTGGTCATGTCTACCGGAGTCCATCCTCACCGACTTTACAGTTCCAGTGCATTAAACTTAGCCAGAACTTCATTACAGTGGATTTTAAAGAAAGATTTACTTCTTCCCTAAGATTCAATTAGTCCAGGAATTAAAAGATACTGACCCTATGCACAGACTAAATTTTGCAAATGAAATGTTCGACCGCTTTGATAACGTGTTATTCTCTGATGAGGCTCACTTTCACATCAACGGCCATGTCAACAAGCAGAATTGTCGCTACTGGAGTTGCGAAAATCCAAATCGCAAACATGAAAGGCCCTTACATAGCCCTAAAGTGACAGTTTGGGCGGCTATGTCAGCACTGAAAAAATGAGGAGTTAGCAAAGTACCTTTTTGGCTTTGTTAAAAGGATCTTGTTTATTTTTAATCAAGACTCGTGAAAAGTGATGGAAGTAAACTTGGTAAATAATATAGAGGCGTCTATTAACAAAATCCGCTATAACGGTTTTACCTATTTTGCCGTAAATTAAAAAAAACTGTCGAGACATATTTGACTAAAGAAAACGATTTGAATTTACTACTAGAATCATCATAAGAGGATAGGCATACATAATCTAGATACCCATAAGTAATAATAAGCACAAATAAAAAGTTATAGACAAAAATAAATTCACTTTAGCGGGTTTTGCAACTAGGCTGTCATTATAGAGGGTTTAGTTATTGACAGATGACGTTTTAGCGCATTTTGCAATGAAAATAATTCAGGATATTTTGAAGTGTGGATAGTGTTATGCAATAAAATTTTATACAAATTTATGGAACTAATGAATAAAAAATCATATCAACAAGGTCAAGAGTTTTATTACAATAAAAGTTTAAATGATCAAATCAGCGCAACTAATTCTAGAAATTTAAAACTTAATAATATTGATGGTACTACATTAGACCAATATTTACACATGCAAACCACTTTCCTCAAATCCACTCGTACACAGATCACATGCATCTTCTGAATCTTCATCATCCTCATACATATTGTCAACGTCCTGAGTCTGAGCTCTTTCTTGAATGGTTTTGTAATATTGTAATGTTTCCATTTCCATCCAGTTATTACCAAAGTGGATCTTCAAGAGCTTGACAACATCTTGTAGTTTGGCCCTTTTTGGTAAAATTTTGTTGGGTTGAATCAGTCCAGGTTGTATCATAGTAATTTTTTTATTTTTTTTAGTAATTACTTTCTTTTCATTCATTTCACTGTTATAATGTATCTCAGCTTGTACCAAAACATTATTTGTCTTTGTCCTCGTCAAAAAAATGCGTTTGCTTTTCATGAATGGAAAATGCCAACTGGTTGTTGATTTTATTATTTTTTCATAACCTGATTTCCAGTCGTAAACGGGAATTGATGCAAGACTTATGCATGTCGCGTTTTGTTCCAATACAGATACGTAATCTAAAGGTGAAGTTATAACCTTCCGAGTCTTAAGAGTCTTCTCAATTTTTGAAAAAACCCGGTCAGGAGGTATAAACGAGTGACCGACGACAGGGAATATTAATTCCACTTTTTTAACATGTCTTGGAGCATCTGAGTAAAGCCACTTTCCTAACATAGCAATCATCCCTGTGTTTTTGTTCTGACCGGAACACCCATCTGAAACTACTCTCAAAATCTTGACTTCTTCATTTAATGTCAGTTGCTTTAAGAAATTATAGACTGCGCTTATGATTTCATTACTTCCCTTAGCATGCGTAGTTTCTTCCCAGTAGTATGACTGTACATTTTCTTTCGTAAGTTTCGCTTTTGAATTACCCAATACTATAGCAAAATGATAGAAGCTAAACTGCCGGCTGTAATATGCTGCCTGGTCAGGCAATTTTGGTAAGGCCTGGTTTTTTTGACAGTCAAATGTGATGGTTTGAACGTGATCACTGTCATCTTGAAGAATTTTATAAAATGCTTTATATTTTAGACGGTGGATTCTTTTCTCAATCATCAACTCGCTTCTTTTAGATGCATTGGTTTCGGATTTTAAACGCTCATCTATTGATATGCACGTTGAGCATACGTCCGTTCTAGGAGAACCAAAACCTATATTATATTGAGTGTTAAAAATTTTCCTAAAGAAACTTTGCTTCACACGAAGGTCGGGTTCTCGAGCCTGATTGTAAAGGCGCCACATCTTACGGATGTTTAATTCTGGAGAAAGATACAATCTGTTAATATTTTTCGATCTGCAATAGTGGCTTTCTTGTCCTTTAAACGATTCTATAAACCAGTTTACAGAAATTCTTTTTGCTTCATATGCCTCACTCATTCGGTCACCTCCTCTATGTTCTGCAGGCATCGCACCACCGCTATTGTAGAATCTGTTCAAAACACCTTGAATACGGTCTTTTTTAATTAAAAGTGCCCCCGTAAATGTTTTTTGACATACAGGAACACTTTTTCCGTCTTTTCCGAGAATGCTGTATTTTATTGCCTTTTGTCTTTTACTGTTAGCTTTACCAGATTTAGCTTTATTTACACAACAGTATTTTAACAGAAAATTGTCTTGTGTCAATTTGTTCGAGCATTGGTAAAAGTTTTTGTGAAATTTTCTAATATCTTGACATGTCAATGTACTACAGCGGAACGCCTTTTGGTTGTGATTACACATTGGGAATTGAGGTAATCCGGGAGCCATGTACCTGAAGAAAAAACAACCTAATTTAAATTTTAAATTTAAACATAAAAAATAAAAATATTTTTTCAAAAAACAAGCTTTTATTGAAATGTTCTTAAAAGTAAAATATTTTTTAAAATAAAATCTGATCTGAATATCGATGCAAAATTCCAAAGTCCTAAGTTTAGAAGAAGTGGTTGAAATAATTATTCCGAGATTTGCCCCCCGTATCGATGTCCCTCCGCTACCTAAAACACAATCTGATTAGACTCTATAATAAAATAAGAAAAATTATTAAACTTATTACCTAACACATCTTATCAAAATTTTTATCAGTCAACAAAATAAACCAAAAAGTTTTTCAGTTCACTTCCCCGCCTTTCTTTTAACTTCTTGCAGCGTGTTGCATGACAACTTTTTTCAACTGTAAACGTTAGTTTATAGGTAACTTTTTACTCACCGTTTTTTGCGAGCCTGTTCACGCTTCCACAAATCTTTATTAATTGATCGTTTCCTTGAGTGTTTATAGTCACATTTTGTCACCGCCTTCATCAATTCATCCATTATATTTTTTTTAATTTGTTAAAACGTGATCACACAGCTTCACTTATTAACACAAAACACCTTATGCCGCCATACTGTTTTCCTAGTCATGCGATGCGAACCAAGCGCTCTGATTGGTCGATTCTGTTATAACGGATTTTGCAATTTACACTTGCCGTTTTAGCGGATTTTTAACCCAAGCTTAGTGTTGAATGCTTAATTTAGCACTGTTATAGAGGTTTTTGCTACAATATAAAAAGATCAGTAGGTAGAGAATTGAAACAGCTTTACAGCGGAAATATCTAACAAGATTATATGAAAAACCGTTTTAGCGGGATTTGCTTCTATACGCCTCAATACGTAAACATGGCTAAATTCACTTGTTTATTAACACCATACTGCTCATTAAATACAAATAACTCAATCCACAAATTTTACAATTTACAAAATTGTTCAAATTTTAATAAGTTCACTCAATAAGCTTTAACAGAGTAATTCGTGTAATATTAACCGTTACCACTCACGGTTAAACTTAAATAACTAGTACTTTACTACTAACAACCACTTAGCTTTGCTAATACAAAGTAACACTCATTAGTATTTAACCGAGTATACTTATTTATTGGTAGCAGGGTGGAGTTAGCTATTTTGTTTGCTATTTAGTTAGTTATTTTTAACAGTGTACTTGTTTAAATATTCATAAGTAAATATTCCGGCTGCCGGTGGAGCCGCCAATGCGCAGATATCCCCTCCACGTTTCGGTCAGCGCTAGAGTTATGTGCATGCCGCAAACTAACCGTCTTTCGTTCGAACGTTTAATAATTTAACTAAGTGAGTGCGACGACGCATAAAGGAGTGTGTTACCTATAAAACGTAGTTGATTGATTAGGTACCTATATGCTATTGCTTTGTGCCTGAACCTACTGTTTATTCCTAAAGACGCTGCCGGCAGCGGCCCCGACAGCGTCGTATTTTTTTTATAGTCAGGTGATTTAATGTAAATGGATGAAGAAGTACAAAATCTGCTGAAAGCCTGGAGTCTGGAAGAATATATAGAAGTGTTCAAAGGTAAGTTTGTTTATGTATTAAATTTTTATCTTATATATTTTATTAGACAGAGACCGTACAATCGCACACCAGTGACCAGTGAACGCGTGATCTTGAGCCAAGGTAGCGCCGCCGTAGAGGGTTTCAATACCTTCTATGTGAGACTAGCTTATACTGGTTTATTGCCACTGATATGCCGTTGTGTCTTTAATTTACAGCTGACTAGCGGCTTTGCGCGGTTTGACCCGTGTAGCTTTTGATCCCGTGGGAGTTTCTTAGCAAAATATGTTACTTCTGGTTAATGTAGCCATCTAATGGTGAAAGAATCTTTGAATCGTTCTAGTAGTTTTTGAGTTTATTCATTACAAACATACAAAAATACAAATCTTTCAAAAAGAGGAGGAAAGTAGTTTTTATTAATATGCATTTGAACTGTACATTTTGTTCATTTGATACATTTGATGATCATTTTTCTTAAATCAGTTATTTAATTACAGAAAATGCAATTATATCTCTATCACTTCCACTACTCCAGGAATCTGACAAAAAGGAGTTATTTCCTAAAATTGGCCATCATGTCATATTCTCAAAAAAATTAGAAATACATAAAAAGACTATGCATCCTATTACCGATGATAAGTAAGTCACTAACAATTCAAAAATTTAATCTGTTTTAATTATCTAATGATGCACGTCCTCAAGCTTCAAGCTCACCCGCACCCAAGACACCTATCACAATAACCATTCCATCAGAGAACAAAATTAACATTATCGTATGTATTGTAATATTTCTTCAGAGCTATAATTAGGTACTATCTATACATATATCTCTATTTATCATCATTCATACAAGATGTAAAAAGTCAATTAAAAATAAATGAAGTCAATTAAAAATTAATGAATAAATAATATACCACTTTGAATCAACTTTGAATCCTGAAAAAAATCGACTGTTCCATATTTGTTACAAATTTTTCAAACAGATTTTTCTTATATACAGAGTGTCCCGTAAGTCATGGATCAATGGATCTATTGTACCAAAATAATATAACACATACAACAGTTTACAAGTTAGATGTTACAAAAAGTTGTGTCAAGTTATATAATCTGCAGCCGAACCAGGTTAGATGCCTGTATGTCGGCAGACAGTGCCTCGTTTTTAATAGAAAAAATATTATAAATTAGGTACAATGAGTAGAAATTATAATTTATTTATTTCTGTTTTTCAGGATTTACCGTTACTTTTAAATAGTACCCTTGAAGGAAGAGGTTTATTAAATTTAGATACACATATTCCGTTGGATAATACGGCAAGAATAAGATTGGTAAGGCTCATCGGAACCTACATTTTGAGCAATCATCCGTCAAATGCAATAAGGAGTACCATTTATGCAAATTGGGTACACGAAATTATTAGAGTATTCCCGCAGGAAAAGGCATCGGTGTACTTCCATAGCAAGATTGTGGAATCTTCACGAGGTTTAATCCCCAGGTTGGCAGGAAAGTTACCTGATCAAATCCTGTGTGCCTACTGTGCCTATGCTGCTGTACTGTGCTAATGCTGACTGTGCCTACTTTGTAATTTGGGTTTAGTATTGTAAACTTTGAGACTGTTCTTTTGTGATTTTCAGATATATGACAATAAATACTAAGTAAATAATAACAGTATTTTCTTGTTTTTTTTTTTTTCTGTTACACAACAATTAAATTAAATGTGTGATACCGATTGAAAGTAAAAAGAAAATCGATTGCATCTACATAGCAAATCCAGATACCAAATAGGTTTGCCGGCCTCCTTGGAGTAGAGGTAAGATCGCTTGCCTTCTATGCCCGAGGTTTCAGGTTCAAGTCCTGGCGAGGGTGGATATAAGTGGTTTGGCTGTGGCTACAGAGTTAAATGACCCACATTGCAGAGAAAGTCTGCTATGGCTACAGAGTTAAATGACTCGCATTGCAGAGAAAGTCTGTTGTGGCTACCTAGCAAAACGATTGCAGATACCAAGTAGGTTGGCTGTGGCTACAGAGTTAAATGACTCGCATTGCAGAGAAAGTTTGTTGTGGCTACCTAGCAAAACAATTGCAGATACCAAGTAGGTTGGCTGTGGCTACAGAGTTAAATGACTAACATTGCAGAGATAGTGTGTTGTGGCTACCTAGAAAAACGATTGCAGATACCAAGTAGGTTGGCTGTGGCTACAGAGTTAAATGACTTACATTGCAGAGAAAGTCTGTTGTGGCTACCTAGCAAAACGGTTACAAATACCAAGGAGGTTGGCTATAACTATCCAAGAAAGTTTGTCAATATAAACAGTAAAGTTGGCTACGTTTGCAAACATTTTGTTTGTAATAATAATCCAGCTTACTTTGTTATTTCTAAGCAAACAGTTTTAACCGATTTACTCGGTTGATTCTGATCAAGTAAGAATAGCAAACTTGACTTATTTATTTTTAGCAACAAACTTTGCAGGTTGTATATTGACAAACACGCTTTGTTAAAATCAACCGAAACTTAGTTATTTTTACATGCGAAATTTTTTCAGTGAGTGCATGGCATCATAGGCCCTTACTTTTTTGAGGATAGCAGAGGTCGCGCGGTTACTGTTGATTCGCAGCGCTATGTGGCAATGATCGAGAACTTTTTTACACCAGAGTTGCAGAATTTTCCAGGCTTCAATACGCGGACCTGGTTTCAACAGGATGGAGCCACTGTCCATACCTCTAACACCGCTATGCCCGTCGTTCGTCAACTTTTCCCTAGTAAAGTGATCTCTCGAAGAGGAGATATTGCCTGGCCACCACGTAGTCCGGATCTGACCCCAATGGACTTTTTCTTATGGGGTTATCTTAAGAGCTTCATTAAAGTGTATGAAACCAACCCGCGGCCAATCGTTGTCTTGAAAGAAAATATTCGACGAGAAATGGCAAGCATTACAGAACTTACTTGCCGCGCAGTAATGGACAATTTTAGACGTCGCTTACAAGAGTGCCGCGATCGTACCGGATTACATTTGGATGATGTAATTTTCAAAAAATAATTCCCATTTTATTAGGATTACTTCAAAATAAAAACCTTTTTCATATTGTAATTAGTTTTTTTAAAATGTTTTTTTTTACATTTCAAGGGACTTATGGGCCACCCTGTATAATATTAATTTCCCATACAAACTTCCACCTCTTTTTTCACCCAGCAAAGGGATGATTTGACAAAATTTCAAATTTTTGACATGCCTGTATTACTGCTTTATTTGAAAGTATGTTAAAAAAATAGGAGACCCATAGTTTTTATTTCTTCATAATATTTGCATTTTCATTCAAAATTTTAACTTTGAAAATCATCTTATTCGAAAAAGACGTAAGCGCCATGTGACGTCATTCATACGGCAGAAATCGGAGGTATGTTAGTGCTTGTTAAAAAAAAACTTCTTGAATGTCACATGCCTATGAATGCCTGAAATAATATGACAACTGACATACGAACTTAATTTTTTGTTATACCTAAAATATTCAAGACAGTGAAAAGCTCATTCAACCGTAACTATGACGTCACTACACCATTTGCACTTTTTATCCTTTTTCTCCGAAACGATGAGTCAGGAAACAAAACTACATAAATGGTATTTTTTATTTTATAGCTAAAAAAATTGAAATGTTGTCATTTCAGGCATAAAAAGTATATGATTACCAAATTTCATTCAAATCCATTCAGTAGTTTTTGCATAAATGAATAACAAACATCCATTCATAGATCCTCACAAACTTTCGCAAATATAATATTAGTTGGTTATAGGTACATTATTGAACATTTTATCAACAAATATAGCATGTTATGGTGTGTTATATTAAAGTTTCAGGATCATCTTGTAAGACGCCAAAAAGGTTGGCCGAAAGGAGATTATTGGCAAATGTAAAATCATTGACTCCAAGATGCAGACTATTATATAAAGAATATAAAATAGCAAAACGTCAAACTCTTTATAAATCTAGAGCCAAAAAGGCATTGGCCTTTAGTAAAGAAAAATCTTTGGAAGAGTTAACTAAAAATATGAATCCATTGACTAAAAAAGTTTTATGGATGCAAGTTAAACTCTGTACAAAAAATAAGGAGGCCCGCAGATTTACAAGGGAAGAGAAACTCATAGCGCTTTCCATATACAAGCAGGGACCTAAATCGTACAAGTTTCTTCAAAAGATATTTATTTTACCTTCCAAATCAACATTGAAGAAAATGGTTAGTGACGTAAATATTGATGCTGGGATCAATACAAACATTTTTCATCACTTAAAGCAACAGGTTAAATACAACTTTTATCCTTTCATTTTATTTTACCTTAAAATTGCATTATAAGACAATTATTATGCTTTATTTTTAATGTTTCAGGTTACAAAGAGGGATGAAAGGAAAAAATTATGTACAATCATTTACGATGAGATGGCAATTGAAACTGCATTAACTTATGCGGCCCATAAAGACAGCATTATCGGTTTTGTTGATTTAAATGGAAAAATCAACCAATTTGCTGATCATGCTCTCGTATTTATGCTACGGGGTGCTGTTTTTAAATGGCAGCAACCAATCGCCTTTTACTTTAGTGAAGGTGCTACTTCCAGCCTTAAGTTAAAGGGTATAATTAAAAGTATTGTAGCTGCAGTGACTGACTCTGGCCTTACACCAATTGCCCTTGTGTCAGATCAAGGTTCAGCTTTCCAATCTGCTGTGATCAGTTTACTGGTTGATACCAAAAGAGAACAATTACATGCTGGTGAGAGAGTTGGTAAGTTAAGTAGGGTCGGTTGTCGCACAGTGATCCAACCAGATACACTGAACCACCGCCATATTGGCTAAATTGCGACGTTGCCAGTTTGACAGATTTTGTTAAAACTTGTCCCGTAAGCACCCTTCACCTCTCCCGTAGAGGCGGCGCTCTACGGGATTCCCGCCAAAAAAACATAGTTTTCTAAGGTAAGAGTTTCTAATTCTAATATTTTTTGTTATCTATTTTTAAACAAAAGCTTTATGGCTTCGAAATCGTTATAGTTTAAGTTACTTTATAAGCATATATTGCGTCGTTACGATTTAGTGTTTAAACCATTTTATTTTTATATAATATATTCACTAGTGTGTGTGTTGAACAGTGAACCATGCTAGCACAGTACACAGTGAACCGGTTCACTGTGTACCATACTACCTCACTGTTTCTTGAGTGGTAATATTAAAAATCTATAAAAAAATGTTTGTTTTAGGATGCCGAGCACAAATGATAGGGAAAGGAAAATAGGAAAGCATAAAAAAGACGAGATGTTTGCAGCTTTGCAAATGGTAGAAAATGGCAATTCTATCAGATTGGCGGCTAAAACTTGCAAAATTCCGGGTAAATATTACCAAGTATGTAAACAATACATAGAACTACGACCAAATTCATGTAGCAATCCTTCCTTCTTTTTGAATTACATTTCTGGGAAATGCACCCAACAAAGAGTTGGTATTAACAAATTTGGAATGTTGGGTAAAACTATAGCCAGCTATCTTAATCTTCCAAACTCCGATTCATACACGGGACATTGCTTCCGCAGAACTTTTGCAACCTTACTAATCGATGCTGGCGGAGACATAACAGCGCTAAAGCGTCACGGAGGGTGGAAATCAACAACAGCCGCAGAAGGCTACATAGACGATTCTATAACTAACAAAATCTTAGTATCCAATTCGATACTCCATTCCATAGAAAATAATAAAAATGAAATTAATATAAACGTTCCATTGTCAACCCCGACAACGACTAGCTCTTATACCCCCCTTGTTATTCAGGTTCAGTTTCATAATTGCAATATTCAAAATGTGAATAATTATTATAATAATTAATTTGTTTGTTTTATATTGCATTTTATTTAATGTAGCTACCTATAGCCATGACATTAAATAAAGTAGTGTATGCAACTGCATATAATTAGGTTTTAAAACACTCGTGTAATCATATTTAAAACTACTTTAAAACTACACTCATGTTTTAATACCCTCTATTATATGAAAGTTGCATAAACTACTATAAAAGGACTTTGGAAAAGCACTTGCTTAAAGACAGTCAGTTGATTACCGTAGTAAAAGAAGTGGAAGCTGTTATAAACTCTAGATCATTAACTAATGTAGGAAAATTGGTAAAACAATTGGACTAATAATTGAAATAATTGTAAGTGTATGGATAATGTTTGTCTGAAATAAACATTTTCATTTCATTTCATTAAGGGATCTGACAGGCAATGCAGAGTTCCGAAGGTGTAGTGTATGACGCACCTCCTCACTATGTATAATTTATTACATCAATATACTGTGTACTTTCATCTGACCAACGCGTGTTTTATTAGCTCCCGTCGTCCATCCTTGCAAAGGTCACGTTCGGAGACAGCGTATTTACTCGCTCTATTGGACATTTACATCCCCTAGAAGTTGAGGACTTGCCAGTTACCAATACTGCAGACGATGACCTGAGGCTTAGTGATATTTTACGTGTCAAAAGAAATATTACAGAGAAGGAAGTAGCGGATGAAAATCAATTTCCGGAAACTATGCCATTACAACAAACACCTGTGACTTCAAAGAAGATACCCGATATAAGGACATCAACAACCCGAGATTTCGGAGATCCCGGATCATGTGGAAAGGATAGGAACTTCAGGACAGGAAGAACAAGAACAAGAACACTTATTTTATGACACCATTGATGTTCATTGCTTCCGCAGAACTAGATTCATTAAATTGTGTGAAATAATTTGCATTCCTATTTTGTGGCCATTACTTATAATATACGGTAACCTGGGCGTAGAAATCGCCGCCATCAATACAGAATTCATAGGTAGGTATCAAACCAAAATGAACTTAATTAACAACGCAATGCGTGCGCTATTGCGAGGTCACGCGATTAAAGCGAATTGAATGTTAAATCTTTGAGATCAAATTTGCATGCACTTTTTAAAACACTTATGAATCGGTAAACTTCAATATGATTTTCGAATAGGTTTAGTCTATTGATATGATAAGCCTTAAGTTAGGCTAGTAACGTAAGTAAGGTTCTGCTAGTAATAAGTTGGTAGCGAAATACACAAAGAAGGTCACGGGAATTGAGTGTTTAGAGGTTAAATTTGCCTGCACTTTTTAAAAACCTAATGAATCGAATCGAATGGTGCGATCTATCGACTCTTTTTTTCTTTATGTGACTAATAGGTACCGTAACATACTGCTTGAGCGCGTCTTATATTGAGAAATAAAGATGGCCATGGCGCGAACTAACAGTATGTCATAGTTTTAATTTGATTTGAATATTTTCGTTCTGACAGAAACGCTTTAGTTTTGTTAGAAGTTTTCTCGGCCCAACCTTCAGAAAGGGCTGATCAATGTTTATTTCGGAGAAAAATCTCTGAATTTTATAATCCGCGAATCGTACCGCTCCACCATGTTCTAATAATACGTTTATTTGTCCCCAGTGTGAATATTTATAAAAGTGTGCGAAGTAAAAGTGTTTTCCTTGTGAAATAAATAATAATAATCTCAAACAGTCTTTCTTTAAATAATCTTACGATCCCACGTTATAGTACCTAGCTGAGCATAAACTCACATAGACCCGAAATATTGTAGAGCGAGAGTTGGACCCAACTCAGGCCCACTATCACTAATACGGGAAGAAACAAGTTTGTAAAGCTTAGGTAAACAAGTAATAGATAGATTCCGTGCAGCCCGCCAGTAAGTACATTGTTCATGCTAAAACCTTGCCGCGTTACTAAAGTAATTAATTTCTTGAGTAATTGTTAAATATTTTTTTACAAAAATTTCTTTGTCTCTGTCGTCGTCTTTCATAGTGCCGATAGAGGAGCCAAATACAAGTAATCTCTTTGATATCCATTTCAAACTGAGCCAATGCACACCCTACTAACGCTAGTGGAACGCCGCCCAAAGCGCAGTGTGTGTATGATATTAACGCGCGCTCAACGCAGCGTCGAACGCCCAATGTGTACCCGCTCTTAAAGTCCATCGCGAGGCGTCACGTCTTGGCAGCAAAATCGTCTCTACGGACTAGTAAATAGAGTTCACAAGCTAGTCAATATAGTCCATCTCAATCACATGGCTTCGCGTCTTCGCAAAACTGCTCCTAGCAAATTAATTCTTATGTCCTATATAGGGTCGCTTTATAATAGTCAATAAAATGTTAATAGCAGATAAAGACTAATGAGTGGGTTAGAGATAATAAAAAATAAAATTATTATTTTTCATAAATTAAAATTTGAAACTGATCAAAATTTAAGTTTGATCTATAGTTTGTGACTACATAGCAAGTAATAAAAACATTTCCATCTAATTGTATGTAGTCATAATATGTAGATTAATTTTAAACTTAACTCACAGAGAAGAATTTTGAAATTTTAATTTACATACGAGGGTAGTCCCAAAAGTAGCCGACCTAACCAAGAAAAAACAAAAAATATGGGATGAATTATATTTATTTCTCTACATAGCTTCCTTGTAGTTCTTTACACTTTTCCCAGCGGTGCTCTATAGCTTCAATGCCGCGTCTGTAGTAGGAACCGTCGAGCTCTTCAAAATAGGCATTAACCGTAGACTCAACATCTTCATTGCTTGCAAATCTTTTCCCACCGAGCCATTTTTTTAAGTTTGGGAACAGAAAATAATCAGATGGGGCCAAATCTAGTGAATAAGGTGCATGAGGTAGCAATTCAAACTTTAATTCTTCGACTTTAGCCATCGCAATGCCGGAGGTGTGGACTGGCGCGTTGTCCTGATGAAACAAAACTTTTTTCTTTGATAGATGAGGCCGTTTTATCTTTATTTCTTCACTTAGACGCTGCAACAAGTTTGCGTAATACTCGCCGTTGATGGTTTTTCCTCTTGGTAGATAATCTATGAAGATTATCCCACGAGCGTCCCAGAAAACCGATGCCATGACTTTTCCTGCCGATGGAACCGTTTTTGCCTTCTTTGGGGCCGATTCTCCCCTTGCGGTCCATTGCTTTGACTGTTCTTTCGTCTCCGGTGTGAAATAATGAACCCACGTTTCATCCATGGTAATAAATCGACGCAAAAACTCTGCTCTATTGCTTCGAAATTTTGCCAAACACTCGACTGAAACATGCTCACGACGCTGTTTTTGCTCTAGTGTGAGTAATCGCGGCACCCACCTTGCGCACAGCTTCCTCATGTCCAAGTTTTCAGTTAAGATACGATGTACTGCACTTTTTGAAATGCCTACCATATCTGCTAGCTCGCGCACCTTTAGTCGACGATCATCCAATACAATTTTGTGGATTTTTTTTGCCATTTCTGGCGAAGTCACCTCATTTGGTCGCCCACTGCGAGGTTCATCTTGGCAGTTCGTACGGCCACGTTTGAACTCGGCCACCCAATATTTTACCGTTGTAAACGAAGGAGAAGACTCCCCCAATGTAGAATCTAGCTCTTCTTTTATGTTAGTTGGGCTGAGGCCTTTCAAATGAAAGTATTGAATGACGTATCGTAGACCAATTTTTTCCATATTAGAAAATTCTCTGACAGCGTTCACTTTCAAGGACTACAAAACAAATGACAAATGACCTAGCGTGTTCGAATTCTAAATTTAAAATCCGCATTGATCAGACTTTTTAAAAAGAGTATTTAATCGAATAAAACTGCCAGTACGTAAGTCAGGTCGGGTAATTTTGGGACCGCCCTCGTACATACATAACCTCACACCTGTCTCCCCTTGGGGTAGGCAGAGACAAGTGAACACCAATTGTTGCGATCCAGGCATACCTCTTTCGCTTTTAATTTATGACAAGTAATTTAAAAAAATAGTAGTTTATGAAACTGTTACATAATACCTAGTTATGTGCAGTTTCATACACTACTTTATCTAATCTCATACACTGAAGATATTTATTCCCGCCATTATCGCGCATGCGCCAAAACGCGCCGCGCGGCCACAGAATGTAACGTAGCGCGGCGCTCGCAGGACACAGATAAAAAAATGAAATCTATGGTCTGTTATCTGTATCGAAATGAAAAAAACTTATTATAACATTGTATTGTAGTGTGTTATAATTTAATTTTTTAATTTCATTTCGTTATACTATTTTAAAAAGTATGTCAATATAAATTCATTCTGAGTTTTATATTTTGAATATATGAGAGTAGATAAAATTGTTTTCGACATTCAGTCCCGCTCATCATTCCTAATTTACTATTAAAATATGATTGAGTATTACGCGCGGAGCCGTATAGTAATAAATGAGACTCACGAAGCGTCGTGCACAGCTCTGGCCCACGCCGCGAGCGCGTGTAACAGCCGCGCGCCCGCCTCGCACGCCGCGTGCAGGCGCAGCGGGGCGGGCGCGGGGGCCCCCAGCGACACCACCAGCGGGTTCGACTCCAGCCGGGACACTAGCCCAGCCGGGTCCCCTGTGGACAAATCACACAAGTTAACACACCACCAGTGCGATCACAGAACTTTATCGAATCGTTTGTTAACGAATGTCCGTATAGTATGGAGACGGTTTTAACAAAAAATTTAAATCTATCCATTGCCGCACGGCCAGCTTAAATAAATGTGTGCCTTGTTAATTTTGAATGTTTGTAAACATGTTGTACTCATAAATATCTGTAAAATCAAAAATTACAATGTTACCCAAAACTTGCAACCGACTCCATACCGGTCACCCTAGACTATACCCAGGCCAGTTAAAAAAAACATTGTTTCCAAAACTGAGCCCGCTGAGCGTCGAACCTCAGACCTTGAAGACCGTCGAACATTGATATGATGATGTTACAGTTAAAACCAGTTTCAAAAAACAACGCGCTTTTCCTACTTAAAACAAATTTTTACTCAACACCTTTGTTAAAACTAAAATTAACTAAGTATCAAAATAGAAAAACGGTTAAAACTAATTCTACCTGGATAAAACGCGTATTTACAAAGCAAATCAGTAAAAACCGTTTCGACCTACAAACAGAGACCTTCGTTTTTCCTAAAAATGGGTTTTAACTGTAACATATACAAAACTCAACATTAAACAGAACTTAAGAAAACTAAAGATAAAAACTTAAATTATACCCTGACAAATAATTTACTGCAGTAAAAATACAGTACCAGTGTGCCCACTTTAGCACTTTAGGGAAGAAAAAAAATAGTGATGTGGTTTAAGTGAATATATTTAATTATTTTTTAAATCATAATTCTCTAATGTATGAAAAACAATTTTTGGCTCACAAGATATTTCTTCTTTTATGACGCTGTTAGCAAAGGGTAACTAGACTTGAAATTTCATTTTTAACGACAAAACGAGTTTAAAAATACAGAAGTTATGTCGATTTTACTTCTACTGTAGCCGTTTTAAAGCACTTGGTATGTTTGGTAATTAAGTATTTTCATTAAATTTACTTTAAAGATATAGTACACGCCTCAAATTCAATCTAATATATAAAATTCTTGTGTCACAGTTTTCGTTACCATACTCCTCCGAAACGGCTTGACCGATTTTGATGAAATTTTTTGTGCTTATCCGGTATCTATGAGAATCGGCCAACATCTATTTTTTGCCGGGTCAGCTAGTTATTTATAAATTTCTTAAAAAAATTGTGCAAAACGAATGACATAGACTCGTTCGTTTTCAATCTTTCTTATTCAGTACTTTCACTACGAAGTTTTTTACTGCTATCATTATTTTTCTATTTGACATTTCGAACTGTCAGTTTACTGCATTGAATTATTTGCCAGAGCATAGGCTCCACGCTGTGTAAGGATATGTTTGCACCAGTAAACTGAAACACATATAACCACAGCTAAAACCCTCGCACGTAAACGCAGTTTCGTATTTCAAGTCTATATATACCAAATAATTCAATGCAGTAAACTAACAGTTCGAAATGTCAAAAATAAAAATAATGATACCAGTTAAAATCTTCGTAGTGTAAGGTACTGAATGGGAATTATTGGAATTTAAACTTTTTCATTTGTTCAGTATAAAATTTTAAATCAATGAGCAAATTCGTGTATTTGAGGTGAGTACTTTATCTTTACGGTAACTTTAATGAAAATAATTAAGTGCCAAACATACCTAATGCATTAATGGCGGGTTTCAATATTCAACTGACTGGTATGAGTAACCTGTATCGGTACAAAACTGGTAGAAAAAAAATAGCGTTTCACAATATCTAATAGCTACGGGCTGTAAGTTCTCAAATTTGGCACGGGCCCTCCTTGCGTGACGTTCTTCCAAGAATATAGGCGATATGTGATTTATAGAATATCACGCATTCGCAAATTATTTGTATGATATTTGAACTAAAGAAATATATAAACTTATTCAATTTATTCTTGCTATGTTTTGGTATTCGATAAATATATTGTAGTATGTTTTTAGAGCTTTTTGTTAATAATTTCGTTTAATTGTGTACGTAAAACGAAACGCCAATCCTTTGACTTATTTTGCCATTGGTTAAATCACATTTTAATATTTAAAAGAAAAATTCTGTCATTCAATAATATTCGTCCTTTTTTCATAATACTGCTCTTATCAACACTTATGTAATAATTGGAAGATTTATTTATTTGCTCTCACAAATTTCGAAGCACTTGATACTTCAAACACTCGACAATTCGTAATATTTTAAGAGTCCCTTGAATTTTGAATTAACGAGAGTCGACTGTATTTTATTTTTCAACACACTTGCTCGTAAAGTGAGCCTTATTCTATTGAATTTAGAACTATAAACTGGGCTATAAGTCACGCGTGCATAATATATTATACTCTAGTGCATAATATAATAATATATAAAGTTGAATTGTACCTTTGTGCAAATAACATGCGAGAAAACAGAGCATATTTTATTGGTCCGGGTTATACATTAAATATTTTCAGAAACAACAAAGAGGTTTTATACCACTTCAAATCCATATACATTTTTAAATGTTTGCGCCTTATATTAGTAAAATAAATTTGTATATTAAACGAATTATTCACAATTTACAATCATTTGTCATAAAATATTAAAATATTTGCATTTACCACTCCAAATTAAACATTTTCACTTAAAATAGGCTGTATATGCTATACAGACATTGACACATTTGACGGAAAAAAACCTACGCGCATGCGCGAGGTTCGGCGCCATTTTTCAATCACAATTCACAGCTTTGTTATCAAGTGTGTTTGTTATTTTATGACCACGTATGTCTGTCTTTTACTCACAAGTGTGTTGAAAAACGTCGTATGTACTATAGAAGAGTTGATAAATTAGAACATACCATCAGTTTGCTGCATATCGGCGTTGTGTACGGCATTCATTGGCACTTCGGGCGGCGTCGCGCCGTATGCTGACTGCAGATATTCATTTATAGCTCCTATGAAATATAAATTATATAGTTTAAAAAGAAAGTCAAAAATGAAGAGCCAGTTTTTTCCTAGGCCCGTGTGCTGTGATCTTCGGCCGCATCATCACTCAACGGCCGGTGAGATTGAGGTCAAACGGGAGCTTAGTCTCTCGTAAAAAAAGGTTAAGTGAGTAGGTATATCATATTTTTCGATTCCAAAGTCATCACTGTTTATTCATGTGAAAATATCAGGGCCTGCCGATCCGTCTCGAAATTACTTAACATATTTTTGTTTTTACGTTATATTGCTAACGTAGCTCCATCCAATGGTATAGCTTTGCAGCTAAGACCACCCGAGACCAATTTCTTTGCAGAAATTATGAATCTCAGTTAAAGTGAAGCATTGCAATGTTTAATAATAAAGTTTTTGGATTTAAAATGCTTGATTACTCTTAAATAAATGAAAAAGTGTGTTAAATAAAAGTGCAAAAGCACTCGTCCGGCAAACGAGAGGTCCTAGGTTCGAGTCCTGGTCGGGTGATTTTTATTTAAAACATTTTTTCATTTATTTAAGAGTAATCAAGCTTTTTAATGCAAAAACTTAAAAATATTATGAAAACATCAGGTGAGATTGACAAGACCGCAGAAGCGGTAATAAGTGACAGTTGATTTACGCTAGCCAAACGGAACCTGAAATGTCCTACCACCAAGCGGTGTTCACTCGGATCAGTCGTATTTTACGACACGCTTATACAGGGGAGAAGTCGTCGTGGCGCCGTGGTTACTGTGTGTATCATACGATATCACAGGTTAAGCAACGTTCGGCGCGGTCGGTACTTGGATGGGTGACCGCCGACCATTCATATCTCACGACGACTTCCGTGCTTCGGAGCGCACGTTAAGCAGTCGGTCCCGGGTGCTGTATACTTGTATACAGTTGTCGTTAGGGTTTGTCAGAAGCCATCTAGGCGCCCTAAAAATTCTGGCATCCACCACCCAGCACTGGGCCAGCTTGGTGGATTATGGCCTATACCTCCTCGTCACCCAGGGGAGAGACTCATGCCCTGCAGTGGGCTCATTACAAAGAGTTGTGATGATGATGATTATACAGGGTGACTGGTGACAAATTTTAGATATTGAAGAAGAGCACTCTGTACTCGATTCTGATCATCATTATGTAATACAAGTAGGTACTTAATTTTTCACCAGAATTCCCTATAAATAAATAAATAGTTTACTAGGTCGGCGACCGTCCGTGAAGCCGTCTATACCTACCTACCTATTCTGTGTTTATAGCGCTGTGTACGCCCATACCAGTGTAACCATGCGTTGCGTAATTAATTCTTTAACGTTAAGGTTAAGTTTGCTCAGTAAATTTTTTTTTTTTTTATTTCATTTTTTTCTCTTTCATGTATGATCTCAAATTATCACGCCCTCGAATTTTGAAAGTGACCCACCAGTCGCCCTGTCCATAATCCATAATGTTAGTCACTCTTTCACGCAAAAACGGATTGACAGGTCTCAATAAAATTTGGTATACTTAGATAATATAAAAAAGTAAATAAATAAAATCCCCAGACAATCACACCAACTACATGGCCTCAAAGTAAGCGAAGCTTGTTTTATGAGATACCATGTAGCGAACTAGGGGGGAACCTAGAATATAAATACATATATAGATAAACACCCAGACGCGGAACATTTTTTTTTTTCTTGTTCCTGGCGGTAATCGAACCCGCAACCACTGGAGTCTGAGGCAGATAGGTTTACCGCTTCGCCAAAGTGGTCGTCAAAATTTTTTTTACGTTTTTACAAATTGAGTTTTATACGATTTTTACGTTTTTTAGATTTTTACGTTTTTACAATATTAGATAGATCTATACTTTTGTCTGGAATAACATATAGGTACAATACTTTTTGTTATTGAAAATGATAAAACCGCGTGAAGCAGCTACTTATTTTATTTTATAATTTATTTTCATTTAAACAGAAAGAATCAAAAGTATGGTTAAGTCATTACATAGATACACTTACCAAATTGTCCCATTTTGAAGAGGTTCTTAGCCAACTGAGTTTGCAGCATTATTTGTTGTCGGCGAGCGCCCTCCATATCAGTGGCGTTAGTAGGCAGGTACGGTGATACTAAAATAAAGAAAATACTGAATATTGTGTTAAATTACACAAGTTATTCAACCAAGGCCTGATTTTACATAATCAACGAATGCAGAGTCAAAACTTTGGCTGAGTTATAATGTCATCCACGTAAACATTCTCCGAAATCATATTCTCAATGAACTACTTTACCGATTTCGATGAAATTTATATAGGACCAACTGCGAAGTATTCTCTATCACATGAAACAAGAATTTTTAAAATCAATCCATGACTGTCTGAAATATCGTGTAACTAATACACAAAAAAACATACAGACGAATTGAGAACCTCCTTTCTTTTTTGGAAGTCGGTTGAAAAATCAGATAAAAGTTATTCTTCCATGCTGGACTGGGAGCGAAAGAAGAACAAAGAATGTGCCAGCTGCTTCTCTTCCCGAGCATACTAAAAGACAGAGGACAGAGGTTTTCTTGACGTTATATTGTCTTAAGTTTTAGCGATTCATACTATTAATAAAACACTTTTTAACCGGATTTATCGCGTATATTTACATATTTTTTTTTTAGTTTAACTCGATGTTTCGGTGTCTTTGCAGACCCCTGTCACTGCAATAATCTCTCCATCATTATAATACCTCCAATTTTGTTAAACGTGGAGAGGTGACAGGCGTGAAGTTGTATGTATAATGTATATGAAGATGTATAATGAAGAATGTACGTATAAAAGTAATCTCACGAAGAAAGTTTTGCTCGACAAATAAAAGTGGTATTTAGTCTTTAAGTGTCATTAGCGAAGTCATCGTGGCGCCGTGGTTACTGTGCATATCGAACGATATCGCAGGTTAAGCGCGCTCGGCGAGGCCGTAATTAGGATGGGTGACCGCTGACCTTTCATTTCTCACGGCGACTTCCCTGCTTCGGAGGGCACGTTAAGCAGTCGGTCCCGGGTGCTGTATACTTGTATACAGTAGTCGTTAGGGTTTGTCAGAAGCCATTTCGGCACCCTGAAATATGTGATATCCACCAACCAGCACCGGGCCAGCTTGGTGGATTACGGCCTAAACCTCCTCATCACCCAGAGGAGAGACTCATAGCCCTGCAGTAGGCTCATTACACGGAGTTGTGATGATGATGATGAAGTGTCATTATATGTCATACAGTAACATAAAAGCGTAAAACATCCTTAATACATCAGATAACTTTTATCTCGCTGTTCAAAATCTGGCAGATGGGATTCCCTGGCTAACTGGTGTTGTTATTGCTAAACTGATGGTAAACTGTCATTGTGTATTTTTAAAGGATCATTGCTGTTGAGTTTCTTATCACTTCTTCTCAAAAGATTGACTTTCCGAAGTGGTGGTAGATTCAGTTCAATTTGTAAATGATTCAACGTATTTTAATACATACACATACATAACGTCACGCCTATAAGACCATCTGATGTCGCGTTTGACAAATTTGGAGGTATTATAAAGATAGAGAGAAGCTATTGTAGTGACAGGGAGTCAACCTATTGCCCACAAAAACGCCAAGTAAACCTCTGTCCCTTAACTGACTTTTACAGTATGCTCGGGAAGAGAAGCAGCTGGCACATTCTAAGTTTTTCTTTCCTTTCCAGTCCAGCATGAAAGCAATTTTGTATTTCAAGTGTATGTAAATACCTGTGAAATAAAAAAATGTTTGACTGTGACAAAAGTTTGAGGCCTATCTATACTAATATTATAAAGAGGAAACCTTTGTATTTTTGTATGTTTGTATTGAATAGGCTCAAAAACTACTGGACCGATTTCAAAATTTCTTTTACCATTACTTAGAGGGATTCTTCCGAATCCGTATAGGCTACTTTTTATCCCGAAAATCCCGCGGGAATTGAAATTGCGCGGGTAAAACCGCGCGCAACAGCTAGTATAATATAATAATAAATAACCTTAACTAACACACTCACTGTTTGGCAACAGAGTAAGCTTTTTATATAAGCTTGTGTTACGGAGAAAACTTCGCGGAACTAGCGGGTTTCCTAGTTTTCACCCAAACCCGCGCTAGTTTTAAGACTTCGTTTTCTAAACTATCCCAGCTGGGACTCGAACCAAGACCTTTCACACCACAGCCCGAAACACGACCACTGCCTAATCTATCATTCAATCAAGTATTTTATCTATCAATCAAACATTGTACGAAATCTATTTGTCTCACCCAACAAAATATATTTAGGCCTTAAGTCAATCACTATCAAGCGCTTGATTGAAACAATAGAACGAAAAGATAACCTATATACGATCTGTTTTTAAGGGTTTTATAAATACAATATATCGTACCTGGGTTTCCCTTGTTGAAAGCGACGGCTGCAGCCAAAGCGAAGTTTATAGCCGGCGCGGCCGGCGACACCGCGCCGAAACTATCCGACGGTTCTTCTTTAGGGTTTATCTGGAAAATACAATAAATAAGTGTTTTAACATACATACTTAACTTCACGCCTATATCCCTTATGAGGTAGGCAGAACATCACCATCTGATGTCACGTTTGACATATTAGGGAGTATTATAATGATGGAAGGGACTATGGCAGTGACAGGGTGTCAGCCTATCGCCAGTAAAACGCCAATTAAACCTCTGTCCTTTAACTGACTTTTACAGTATGCTCAGGATGGGATGCAGCTGGCATATTCTATGTTTTTCTTTCGCTCCCAGTCCAGCATTTACTAACATTTAAGTGTTTTAAAATGTTAGTAAGTCGAACACTATATAATAAGCTGAAAATTAATCGCGTTTAAATTATGAAAAGTCGAACATCTGACTATTGATGAAATAGATTTGAAAAGCAAGTCTACAATACAATACAATACAAAACTCTTTATTGCACACCACATATTTCTACACTTTCTGTTGTTTTTAAAATGCGTAATTTCCCCTGGTGCGCCGGCCCAATATACCTTAAGTTTCTTTAGCTCATCATCCGTGGACCTCTAAAGGATGATCATCATCAAGGTCCACGGCTGGACACAGGCCTCCCCCAAGCTTCTCCATGTCACTCGGTCCCGCGCCGCCCAAAAGTCCTCAGAAAAAGCTTACGTATACACGTGTATCAAATAAAAGGATTTTCAATTAGGCTTTATAGTGGTAATCGTCACGAGTCAGCGCTATTAAAATCAAACTAAATCAATCTAAAAAATCATAAATAACAACAACCTTACAAATAAAAAATTGCAGACGCTGGAGCATCGTCGTAAGGTTGCTTGTTTGACAGTATTTTATCGGCTACATTTTGGTGAGTGTGCGAGTGCTCTTTTTGACCAAATTGAACCCACCCCTTTTTACCACCGGACTACCAGACGCAGACAGAACTTCCATCCCTATATAGTGGATTTACCAAGAAGTCGAACAAAACGCTTCGGTAGTTCCTTTTTGGTACGGATTGCCAAGGAGTGGAACAATCTGCCTGCGTCTGTTTTTCCTGACCACTACAGTCCTGGAACTTTTAAGTGTCGAGTGAATAGGTTTCTCGTGGATGGACGTGTAACACCATAGTCTTCATGCGCACTTTCCATCAGGTGGCATGGAAGACAAACGTCCTATCCTTAAAATATAAAAAAAAACAAGTAAAATATTCTATACTAAACGTTCAGACATAGCTTCTACTTACACCCTTAGACCATCTAGAAAAAATAAAATAGTTCAACTGTCATCCAATCGCAATATTCATTCATGTAGTCCTCATGCTAGGTCTATAAAAAATTACAATCACCTCCCTGATAACATAAAAGACGTTAAAAAAAGACGTGTGGCACTCGGAGACTGCCGCGGTAAAGCTATCGCATAGCATTTTTTATCAACTTATGCAATTATAATTATTTATTTATTTTATTAATGCAGTAATGTTTGATCTAATATGAAGTTCCACAAGTTCCTAGTAGATGGCGCTGATTGTTTATTAAAGCCCGCATGTAAAGTTATGAAATCAAAGTATCACCGCTGTGCCGGTCGGAGTGGCGGGTGTTTCGTTACGGAATTTCTGGATTCGGTCCCCACGCTCAAGGCCCGCGATAGAAGCTATACAATAGCTTAAAAACAAATTTATTTAAGAAAAAACTAAAAGACTTATTGCTGAAAAAAAGTTATTATACATTGACAGAATACATGACCGATAAATTTAACCCTTAATTTAGTTTCTTTTATGTATTCTTATATTTTCAAGTATCTACTAAATGCCCCTTTTATATTTTATACTCTGCAGTGCCAACTTTAGGCCTATAGTGTTATCTGTTTTATGTATACATAAGAACCTCCATTTTAAAAATAGTTTTAAGACCTCTGTTAAACTATGGAAGCAATAAATAATTGAGTATTGAGTATAAAATCTGATCAAAAAAGTATCTTATTTAAGTCAAAATTTACCTCATAAGTACAATGAAATCAATATATATAAAACTGTTCCGTTACTGACTGAATGACTGAGGTACTGAGTGACTGAGTGACTGACAGACAACGTACAGCCGTAACTACTGGGCGTAGACAGCTGAAATTTGGAACATACATTCTTTAGGGGATGTAGGGGTGCACTAAGGAAGGAATTCCCGAAATTCCCATGGGAACGGGAAATATAGGACTTTTTAGTTTGTATGAAAAATCTTATTCCTTCAGTGCACCGATGTGAAACTTGGCGTAAAGGTTTTTCAATGTGTGTCTGGTTGTGTTATGAAAGGAATTCCCGAAAAGTTTTAGTTTATATGAAAAAATCCCATCCCTTGAGTGCACGGATGTGATACTTGATATAAATGTTCCTCAATAAGTGTCTGTTTGTATTATGGAAGGAATTCCCGAAATTCCCACGGGAAGTGGTTGGACTTTTTAGTTTGTACGAAAAATCTTATTCCTTGAGTGTGCGGATGTGATACTTGGCATGAAGGTTCTTCAAAGAGTGACTGGTTGTGCTACGAAAAAAATTCCCAAAATTCCCACGGGCACGGGAAATATATGATTTTTAGTTTGTATGAAAAAAACTTATTCCTTGAGTGCATGGGTGTGATACTTGGTATAAAGGTTCTATCAGTGGGTGTCTGGTTGTACAGTTTCTGAAATTTCCAAGAGAAGGGTAGTTAAGCGCATACGAAGGTGCGGGATAAAGCTAGTTATTGTATAATTTTTATAATTTTCGTTTTATTTCCTTCCTGAATGTGCTGCCGTCTTCGATCTCATCTTCACTTAGGCATCATCACATGGGAATCATATCAAATGGAGGATAAGTCACCGTTGAAAAAAAGTTTATTATATGCATACACCTAAACATCATTCATCAAATCATTTATAACTGCTAAACTTAGTAAATAGACAAATGATGAACATAAGGCCAGTAGGTACAGCCTGCAACAGAATAATGTATACCACCATCCTACGTCGCACGCACACGCGCGTTCATCCATACTTACTCACACCACGAAAGTCACCCAATCTAAGCATAATAAGTGGACGTGCTTACGCACACACGCACACTGTGAAATTACTTCACTTCTGCTGATTCATTAATTTGTTAAACTCGTTTTAGCTACTCTCAAGTCTCACATGATGAGCTATATGGATGAATAGCAGGCAGACAACATAATATGCTAATTTCGCAATTTCAAGTCAAAGCGTCCATGGCCTAGCGGTTTAAGTGTCTAGGAATGAGATCGGGACAGGTCGGGTATCGAATCCCAAAAAAAAACTGTGATTATTCATTTTTAGAAATTGAAAGAAATATATTACAACTTTTTTTGATGTTTTTTATTAAGTTTGAATTTGAAGTAGGTAGCTATTATTAGCGTAACTATTCGAAATAACAACGATGCCTCATTTCTTTAGACAAAATAAGTGAATCTTCCCCCGATTATCTTTTATTGTGTTGCTAGTTTATTTTTAGCTTGTCATATCTTGAGAAAAAAAAAGTTAAATCTACCCTCTATTATTTAATATTGTGTAGTCGTGTTTCTAGATGGTTTGCATTCGTCGTTACTCGTTACTACTATCAGATTGTTGTGCCCAAGTGAAATTAAAAATTAATTATGATTTAACATTGCTGCAGAGAGCTGAAATCATTGTTTCATTCAATCAATACTTTTCCATCAGGGAAATTGCACGTCGATTGATGATATCTGTAAGTTTAAGTTAATTATTATTCTGACTTAATCCTTGTTTTAAACGTGATCGTTATTTCTATGTTAATCATTTTATTTTCAGAGAAAAACAGTGCAACTATCTGTTCGTCCTTAAGAGGAACCGGGGGATACATCCATTTTTACCCACTCGTTCGACGGCCACCACATATGATGTGAGTTTGCAAACTGTGTGACGAGATGTGAAAGCAAGCAACATATATTGTTACAGGTAAATAAAGAAGTATATAATCTGACTTTAGATATACAATATAATATAACTTAAAATGAATCAACTTTCTTACGCATGCAATATAATTTGTTTAAACTTCAAGGGAACTTAAGTTTATTTATTAATTTACAGGCTAGCAAAAGAGATATTGATGAACGAAAGCAATATTTGGAATTTGATTGGTCTAACAATGTAGTTCTTTTAACGGATAAAAGACATTCAAGTCGGACAAAGATGGACCGTAAAATATTATGGAGGAGAAAATGCCAACGTTATGATGCTCGAAACACCCTATCTGTTAGATTAGCGGCCGCATTAAACGCCATCGAGAATTTGTGGGGTCAAATGATTTTAAATTTGGATTCATCACAAGTGAGGTCCAGAGCCAAATTAGAAGGGCGGGTAATTTCAACTTGGGAGATGATGAGAGGATCTGCCTTGTGCTGGAATTTAGTTGACAGTATGAGATCTCGGTTGCAGCAGGTCATAGACACCGACGGCGCTCAAATTAGCTATTAATAAAATAGTGAGGTAATAGTTGTCTTTTACAAAATAGATAATCCAGACTGAATGATGTTATTGTTGATTAGCTTAGAAATAAGCTTAGCTTAGCTTATTTATAGTTTCTGGCTAATAACATGTTGATTCATATTTACAATGGAATTATTACTTCAATTACCTATATGATAAGTTCATATGCCAAGTGACAGAAAAATTAAAGTGAGAACTGTCATTCAAATCTTTCAAATAACAACTATTACCTAAACTATGATTGTTTTTAAAATTGCTCGTTTAATAAATTTGTGAAATAAAAATTTCTAGTCAGACGCAACATATTGTGAAATGCAAAAAATAAATAATTATCTGGAAAAGATTGTGTTGTTTTTATTAGTAGTTTTTACCTGCACCTTATTTTTCGATTGCTTGCACTATATTTAATTTATTGATTAATTAGAATATAAATATAATTAGAATATAGAACATAAAAATTATATTTATATCCTTTTAAATTATAATAAATTATTAAAATATTTCTTAATTTAAATGATTAATTAGGTTTGTTAATGAATATTTCTTCATTAAATTTGAAAGAAAAAAAGGGTATTGAAGAAACATCTTTAAACATTATTATTGTAACAATCAATCAATAATTTAACAATAAAAAAGACATATTAATATAGCAACGGAGAAAAAAAAATGCAGACTTTTCAGAGTTCTATAATATAAAATAATAATCTGCACATTATACGGCTGACATAGGCTCGTCTACACGTGAAGTACTGAAATTAAAGATCTATACATCCGTGTAGTCATATTATTTCTTGTTGTGACACGATGTTGTTAGTTAGCTTAGTTAGAATTGATCTTTAGTTGTGTGCGTGCGGCTATTGGTCAACATTATTCTGAGTCTTAGCACTTATTCTGAGCACACATACAACACGAATGCTTATTTTATGTGTGCGTGCGGCTGGGTGGTATACATTATTCTGTTGCAGTGTGTACATATTGTGATTGGGCATTTCATATGACCAAATGTACGATTCAGCTAGAACATGTAAGTACGTACTTTTTTGAAGTAAATTAATTTATAATGAACAAAAGGGTATAAAATCTCACCGGTCCCTGAGCCCCAGCCAGCCCCAACAGCTTAGTATAAGCCGCCTGCCTCTCGTGCATGCCGTCCCGGGGTTCATTCTTAGACTTGTCCACTATCGGCTTCCTCTCATGCTGGACCGCTGGGGAATGTAACAAGAATTACTGCTCATAGGCTTCTGCTGTGGTTGGGCCTATATGTATGATGAGGTCGGTTTGTAGGGATAAGAAATAATGAAATCTAAAAAATTAAAAAGCAACTTTTTCCTATAGAAAAAAGAAACAAGAGTATCTTTTTGAAACACTTATGAATTAATAAAAAAAAACAAAGAATTGATTGGTTGTCCACAACTTTGTCATGTTACATTGAATAGTTAATTCTTTATATGAAATCAGTTTAATTTTAATTTCCTACTAAAAACAATTTATACAAAAATAATAAACTCAATGTGCGAATTCAATCATAAATCACTGAAGTAGTTAAGCATGAGCAGTCCCCTAATTGATAAGAAAATGGCAGATTTGCATTTGAATTCCGCAATGATCATATAAATAGTATTTGAATCATGTATTATGGACATGCATGCCGTCCCTAGGTTCGATCCTGGACTTGTCCACTATCGGCTTCCTCTCATGCTGGACCGCTGGGGAATGTAACAAGAATTACTGCTTATGATTACTGCTTATGGCTGTCTGTCTGACTACTTTTTACAGAAAATATTAGGGATAAGAAATAATGAAATCCTTGGAAAAATTCAACTGAAAAGCTAATTTTTCCTATTATGGTAAAAAAAATAAAAAAACAAGTCATAAATTAATAAGATTAAATAGTTAATTAAAACATTAAAGAAGTTCATAATGGTTCCTTCTAAATTATATGAAATCGGTTTAATTTAATTTCTTATTTTAAAAAAATTGGACTTGTCCACTTTTGGCTTTCTCTTATTCTGGACCGCTGGGGAATGTAACAAGAATTACTGCTAATAGGTTTCTGTTTTGACTACATAGTTTTTACAGAAAATATTAGGGATAAGAAATAATGAAATATTATAGTGTAATAAAATCCTTAGAAAAAGTTAATCTGAAAATTCACCTAAGAAATTCTTTCATTATGCAAAAAAATCAAATAACACCTTTATAAATGTTCAAGAATTAATAAAAAAAACAATCAATGTAATTGACTGATATAGTCTCCACAACTTTGTCATATCAATAAATAAATAAAATAAAATCCCCAAACAATCACACCAACTATATGGCCCCAAAGTATAGTAAAGCTCGTGTTAAGGGATACCATGTAGCGAACTAGGGGGAACCTAGAATATAAATACATACATAAATAGATAAACACCCAGACACGGAACATTTTTTTTTTCTTGTTCCGTGCGGGAATCGAACCCGCAACCATTAGCGTCTGAGGCAGACAAGTTTACCCCATCGCCAAAGTGGTCGTCAATTATTACTGAGCATGATTATGAATTGTTACTTTTATTATTTTAGCAACATTATCAAGTTATTTAATAATTTTCTAATGATATTTGGCATTTGAACCGATTTTTGGCTAAAGCCCTGAAATTAAGGTAAATGCCCCCATTTATACAATAACAAAGCTGAAGAGTAGTTTTTATTTATTTGTTAGGATACGTTCTTTGAAACTACATTCTTATGGGGTTGCAAAATTCTTTAAGCTTTTGATACCATCACTTTACTTATACAGGGTGACTGGTGGGTCACTTTCGAAATTCGAGGATGTGATAGTTTGAGATCATACATGAAGAGAAAAAAATAATTTTTATTATTTACTGGGTAAACTTAACCAAAATTCAAAGAATTCATCACGCAGCTCATGGTTACACTAGCGCACATACTACTTAAGCGGCGGCGTGCGGCGGTTTACAATTTCTGAGTGCCGCGAAAAAACACTTTATTTATGTAATCATTTTTATGATTTGATTATAGATATTAGAATCGAGTACAGAGTGAATCTATCTAAAATTTGTCACCAGGCCCCATGTATAAATTGTAAATGTTTTGCAGTATTCTAACAAAAAAAAATTAACATCTACTTCGTCAGTATGTCCTTAAAAACATCTTCCATTTAATACTCACAGTCACTCCTCATCCCGCAGGCGAGGCACTTCTGCAAGCGACAGTACTGGCAGCGGTTGCGGTGATGCTTGGTCACCTCACAGTTCATACTGCCTCGGCATTGGTATCCCAGCTTCTTGCGGATTGAGCGCTTGAAGAAACCTTTGCAACCTGATATGAGGGTAGTTACGGTTTTAGAATTTGTAAGTAATGGCCCACTTATATAAATACTTAACACAGGCAGTCAAAGTCAAAATACACTTTATTTTGTAGGTATAGAGTTGAATGAATAAATTAATGAAATCATTTATTCAGCAAGTTCATACAATGAAATATTATGTCAAATGTATTACAAATTGAACTGAATCTACCACCACTAAGGAAAGTCAATGTTGAGAAGAATTGTTTTCTTTTTTTAAAACCCATATCCCAGTACCTACATCAAACTAGTAGGTGTTGCCAGAGATTCATTCATGTTAAAGTTTTCATTAATATATCTGGGATCAACATTTTTAAAGCTATTAGGTAAAAATAAATTTACTTAGCAATTAAAAATACTTCAGTGTCAAAGTGTACAAATTCCTGAAACAAATCCATCCCATTAGAATAGCTTAAGGGCTATTCCAGAAAATAAACTATTTCTGTGAAAATTTTTTTCAAGATCTATTTAGCCACTCCACCGTAATTGAGGAATGAACATCCACATACAAATAAATAAATAAATAATAATAAATATTTCTGACACTCACACAACATTATCTAGCCCAAATTAAGTTTCTTAAAGAACTTGTGTTATGGATACTAGTTAACTGATATACTTAAGAAATATATAAACATACATATTGAATAAATACATATTTTTTATTAGAAAATAAACTTAAATAAACATATAAATATCCATGACTTGACGACTAATATCTGTGTTCATCACACAAATATCCCTCGCCACCGGGATTCGAACCCAGGACATAGAAGTCAATGTACGTTACCCCTACACCAGCCGGTCGTCAAATACTCACTCAATACTCATATCTTTCCAAACTTTTACTTTCATAATATGAGTGAGTTATTATCAACACCTACCTTCACAGCTTATAGCACCATAGTGTCTTCCAGAAGCTCTATCTCCGCAAACAATGCAGAGTTCCATACTGCCCACGTCTCCTCCAGCACTGAACTTTATTTCCATCTGGTCTTGATTGTCCATGATCTGGATAAAAATATGTGTTAAATTTAATAAAATAATAAATATGGGTTCTGTAAAGACCATACAACTTTGAGTTTCATATTATAGGTAACAAAGTCTGGTTTCTTTAATAGGTACTTGAGGGAGTTTTGGCGCCAACACTTATGGTAGTGAATCTTGGGTGTGGCAGAAGAGACATGAAAGTAGGATTAATGCTGTGGAGATGAGAGCTTTGAGGAGTATGTGTGGAGTGAAATTGAGTGATAGGGTGAACAGTGAAATAAGAAAGAGATGCGGATTGAAAGAAGATGTAGTGACTAAGATTGAAAAGGGTATGCTACAGTGGTTTGAATATTTGGAAAGGATGAGTGAAAGTAGACTTGCGAAAGAGATGTTCAGAGCAAGAATGGATTATGCTGTAGGAAGAAACGTCCTAGGCGAATGTATGTCAATCAAAATGGTGACCTTAAAAAGGGTCTAGTTAAAAGTACCTGTTATGGTTGGTAAACAATGAAAAACGATAATATTTAATAATCACTGTATTAGCTAGGTAGCCTGACTAAGAGAGAGAAGTTCTGACCACATACTTGCAACTACCTACATAATTCACATTATTATAAAATAATGGGAAATGTAACAAACATCTAATACTACCTACATCTAACCCATATATGACATACCTTGTACATAATCTAATTATGAAACTTAGTAATCCCAAACATGATTGCTGCAGCTTCTTTGTCAAGTTGGAAGTAGCGCCGTTCATGAGGCTGTAATGTTCTTGAAGCCATTGCCACGGGGCGTTCCTGTCCATCTTCCATTTCATGTGAGAGCACTGCTCCAACCCCGTACTCTGAGCTATCGCATGTTAAAGTCAATTTTTTGTGAAGATCATAGTGTACCAGGGTGAGATCACAGGTGAGTAGCCGTTTAGCTGTTTCAAAAGATGTCTGCTCCCGTTCTGTCCAATTCCAGTTTTGTGTTGTATCTAAGAGACGGTGAAGGGGCTCTAATACAGTTGCTTTATGATGTATGAATCTTTCATAGAAATTATACAAACCCAGAAATGCTTGTAGTTCTCTTTTATTGTTAGGTGCCGGTGTATTAACAATTGATTCAACTTTGCTAGGTGCTGGGTGAATGCCCTCACCATCAATAACAAAACCTAAAAATTCAACTGAAGTTTTGGCAAATTTGCACTTATTTTTGTTTAGACGGAGTCCAGCTTTTTCAATTCGTTCTAGCACAGTGTCTAGTCCTTCAATCATTATATCAAAGGTATTTCCACTCACAATTACGTCATCAATTAGGACTGCTACTCCTTCAATTCCCGCCAGCAATGACGACATCAATCGTTGAAAAATACCTAGGCTGGCTTTCACTCCGAATGCTAGTCGATGTACTGTGAATAGGCCTTTGCAGGTATTTAATGTTAACAGGCGCGCAGAGTCGTCATCCACGACTATTTGTGTATAGGCGCGGTTCAAATCTAAAGTGGAGAAGAATTTTCCTCCCGCGATACAAGCAAAAACTTCATTCGTTGTTGGCATCGGATAAGTATCCGACTCGGTCGCTCCATTCACAGTGCTGCGATAGTCACCACATAATCGAATCTCTCCTGATTTTTTTACGATCGGTACAACAGGAGTGGCCCATTCGGAGTATGACGTAGGCTTTAATACCTTTTCCTTCACTAGTCTTTCGATTTCTTTTTCTACTCGTTCTTTAAGGGCATAAGGTACTGGGCGTGCATTGAGAAATTTGGTAGTGGCCCCTTCTTTTAAATGAATCTTCACAGGCCGATCGCGGTATGTACCCAAACCATCTCTAAACAGTTCGTAGTGTTTATCCACAAGCCGATCGACCTCTACAATATTTGCACCGGACACAAAATTCATCCTCAAAACAATATTTAGTGGGGCGAGCCAATCGCGGCCCAGTAGATTGGGTCCATTTCCTGCAGCGATGAGTAGGTACGTCTAAATGACGCGAGACGTTTTTCTAGTGCACTCGCAGCGTGGCTTGTCCCAGCAGGCGCACCGGCGCGCGCGTCCGTCCACGTGCGCAGCTAAAGGCGCGAGGGCGGCAGGCGGCCGCGGAGCGCGCGCCATGTGGCACAGTTTATGATGGAGAAACTGGCCCCCGTGTCCACCTGCATGCGCACGTTCATTCCAGCGAGCTTCACTTCTATTACATACGGCGGGGTGCGTGTTGCATTCTGAATACAGTAAATACCATTTAATAAATCATCCGCGTCTTCAGTAAAATTAATAACAGATTTCAAGTTTTTCTTCTTATTTATTGTTGATTGTAAACGCCGTTCACTGCAAAAACAGTCGCTAATACACAGTGGTTGACAAAACACGTTTAGAATTATCGAGAATGACGCCATTTGCTTCGAAGCAAAATTTTAGTCTTTCAATATTATTATCCCAATTGTCCACTTCAATATTATATTCACAAAATTTTACACATTTTCCGTCCATTATGATCACTTTTACCTCGTTGCCAATGTTATGGTTGGTAAACAATGAAAAACGATAATATTTAATAACCACTGTATTAGCTAGGTAGCCTGACTAAGAGAGAGAAGTTCTGACCACATACTTGCAACTACCCACATAATTCACATTATTATAAAATAATGGAAAATGTAACAATCATCTAATACTACCTACATCTAACCCATATATGACAGTACCTTTAATATGAAAACTTGTTTATTTTTATTGTAAATAGATTAAAAGTGTATTTGCCACATCTTAAGATACTCAGATCGACATTATTTATTTCAAATTAACAAAACTTTGATTCTAAATATGACTGACTAGCTGCTAGTCGCCGAATATTCATGGACCAATGTCCTTGTTAGCATAGGGGCTGGACAAACATGGATACAACCATGGTTAGATTTTTCTAAATTTGCATGTGGAGGAGCGTGCTGTCTGGTTGTGATTTCTGATCTGCTTTTTAATATTTGCTACTTATGTTTAAAACAAATATATAATGTAGTTGTAAACAACTTTGAAATGTTAACATAGCCTCCTCTAGGTATTTTGGGGTAAAATTCAATGTTTTTGTGAGCTACAAATTTTTTTGTATTGTACAGTAATATTTTCACTGAATCAATTAGTCAATTTATTATATATCTAGTATATGTTTTTAATTTCCAACAATGTGAATACATTTATATAGAGAGATGTTTTTCTTGATCTTCGGTTTTAAGTGACTTAAGTTTTTGTTTCGTATTCAAAAACTATGTGTCATGAGGGATACTTATTTTAATTGCTAGTTCGTGAACCAACTTAACTGTTCTTCTTACTTAACTTTCATTTTACTCTGAATAAATGCCCATGATAATCAATAAATCACCTTGTAAAAAAGCTACTTGAGGCCGATTTAATGGCCATCTTTTTTTGTGGTATTATATATGCATGTCTTGTAAGAAAATTGTATGGGTTTCATATGCTTGTTTTTACTTAAATTTTATTAAATAGGAATAGATTTAAGTAATTTACTTCACATAAAATATTGTTTTATTGATTTAGGATCCTAAAAATACCATAAAAAACCCTAGGCACAAACTTTGATGCCAATATAATAAATAATCTGCTTGTAATAGCTTTGTTTTTAACAGTATACATAGAAAACTTATTAATTATCATTAATTCAATATAATATATCCATTTAATCGCATAAAACGTGAGAAATCATGGATAAAACATAAACGGAGAAAAAAAAAATCACTGTGTGTCTGGCAACTAAGAGATAGTCGGGACACAACCTCCATATTTGTATTTTTTGCTCGAACATCTGAGAGGTTATAATTCCTCCAAACATGTCAAATGTGACATCATATGGCATCTTTCTACCTCATAAGCCTCTAGTGTTCTGCCTACCCCATACCTAAGGGAAATAGGCGTGAAGTTATATATGTATGTATTCAAAAAGTAATTGATAAACAATACAATTGTTAGATTGGGCTCTAGACAAGGGGTAAATAGAGATTCCATAAAATAAGTAGGTATATGATCCTATTAAATACATGGAAATTAATCATATTTATGACAATTTAACATATTAGAAGTGTATGGTAGCTTGATAATAAATTATCATTACTTTTTTTTATCATTAAGTGTTAACAAAGTTTCTTTTACTTGCCTCAGTTATAACTTGTTGACACAACGAAAAATGTCAACTTCGTCAAGAACATAAAAATGTAGCAATCACCTTTCACTTTACATAGCACTCAAGTTCAAATAAAAAGTTGGAACCAAAACGCATAGGTGGCAATGCACTTTAACGCATAAACTCGAGACACAGGTGGGCATTGAAGTGAAAAGTGCAATGGGTACAAGTGCAAGACGCTAGATAGTACAGTTATCGTCATGCACTAAACTTACTCGTGTTGTATAAACCGCAGCGTTTACTGATGAATCTTTCCTGTTTCACAAACTATAAATCTGTTTATAACTTTAAGTCTCTCAAGTAGCTGTAATTAATTTAGTCTTACAATTCACCACAAATAACTAAATCTAAATAAAACAGTTCTTGGCGATAAAAGAAAAACAGCAACGAACACAAACAAATCAAGCCAACCAAAAGTAAGTAAGTACCAAAACCAACCAAAGAGTAAAGATTTTTTGTTTTAATTTTAGCAAAAGGCGGCAAGGTCTGTGAACATACAGTAATTATTGTCTTTAGTATATTGTACATAGAAAAATATAAAAAAATATTAACATAGAAAAATATTACATCTCCAATGCACCGAAATAAAAAATAAATATGCATACGTACAACAACAGGGTGTCCGGTAAAAAACGAATAACTGTGCGTGCAATGCGTAATAATATAACGATTGTCCGTTGTAAAAAAAAATACCTGCGATAAACATTTTTTTAAAGGAATTAATATCTTATTACTTATGTCTTGAACACTATGACCAGAAATTGATGAATCCTTTTGGATTTTTGTAGTTTTATTATAGTGTATCAGGGATACTTGACCCGATATTACGTTATAAATTATCAACAAAATACTATACTTACAAAATGGGTCTCACTTTTCACCCCTCTGAATGGCAGCCATATTAAAACTTATTATCTCGTTCACTGAAACAATTTTCTTCAAAACAATTTGTTCAGATTCGGTAGGTCTCAATAATCTGTAAAGAACCGTAAGCACACACTCACTCGCGCGCGTATCGCACACGATCCCAGAATGCAAGTAGGTATTACGTCTAATGAATGAATAGCTAAGCGAGTGCCATGTGCTGAGTGTTCCCACGCACATGACGTTGTACTTATATTCATAAAATATACTTTTTGCATAAATTTGAACCTTGCTTAAAAATTTTTTGCAACATTTTTCAAAAATAATTTAATTTGGGTATTTAAGAAAAATCGGCCAAAATTGTTTACAGGTACAGAAGGCAGCAAATCAAGCATTACAAATCTGTCAAAAATTTTTACTTGAATCTGATCTCTGAAATGGGGAGTTTTCTAGCTCATTAAAAAAACAAAACTGTACAAAATTGGTACAAAAGGCTTCGATAGATGGCGCTTTACAAAAGGTGAAGGCGAAGAATTTATTCCACACTGCGTTTTTAAAAGTAAAATAAATTAATTGACGTCTGTATCAGAAATTGAACGTATAAATAACCATAGATGGTAGATACCACTTACCTACATTATAGTTTACAGACTTAACGCCTTCGGCTTTTTAAAAGTGCCATCTATAGAGGTTTTTTGAACTATTTTTTATGAGCTGTCAGAAAACTCCCCATTGGTGGGAGTAATTTGACAAGTAAGAAATGTAATGCTTGATCTGCTGGCTTCTGTACTATTGACTTTTTATCTATCAGCATAGTAATTTATTGCTTAATGATAAAACAACGAAAAAAAACAATAGATATACTTATTTAAAAATAATATTCTTTAAAAACTATATATCAAAAACATAAAATAAACTATATAAATTCGTCCTGATCGACAGAAACATCAAAGTCATACTATAAAAACAGACTCAATAAACATTATTCACACTGACCTCTATATTTACCACTGGACTGGCGGCTGTCAAAGTGCTTTTGTGCCCGTTTGATAATCGCCATTTTGGCGCTGTCGGACGTAGCGAGTGTCCGTGGTACTAAAACTAGTCGCTTACAATATACCCATGTCCTCATTCTTGATAATTTTTATATAATGCTTATAACAAAAACAACATAAAATTCGAATTAATATTTAAAAAATATAAAATCACTTAACAATAAGCAAGCACTTTTTTGTGCGGCCACTTGCAATATACGTCAAAATTTGTTCTGCGGACACTCGCTACTCGCTAGTGGCGCTTCAAATAGGCACAAAAAAATAGCTGTCAAACTTACGGAACAGCCAGTCCAGTGGTAAATATAGAGTTCAGTGATTATTCAGTATTTATTTTCGTACTTCTTCTGAACGGCTATGAGTTCTACAATAAGACATTGCAAGGTTATCCATTCAATACCGGACACCCTGTATAAGCGCAGCTTGCTTCACGTTGGCATAATATAGACTGTATAAGAATAAAAAAACATACCAAACTCCTGTTATGAAATATTTTTAAAGTATAATTTTTAAGAGAAACCATAGCAAATAATGAAACAGAATTCCGTGCCAGCCATACTCTATGAAAATATTTTGTTTAGGGTAATAAATAATGAATATGTCAAAGCCACATGTTCTTTTGTCAATGTCAATATTGTATGTTGTATTTTTAACTGTTAACCTAAAAATTAGGTGTGTAGTGTAAAAACTTATTTTGTTTGCCTTATTATTATAAATGTAAGATAAAATCAGCAATATTAACCATGGAAGATATTATTACTAAGTTTCATGCTTTCACACACAAGCCTGTTAAGTTTTTAGAAGTTCAAAACGATGTAAAAGACGATCTTAAAGGTTTCGTCAAAACACTGTACGATTTTACAAAAGCCCATGAAGCACGAGAGAAAACTGCCAAGAAAAATACATTACCTGAATTGATAATCGAAGATTTTGATAATGAACAAATGTGGCAGCAAATTGAGTTACAAAATACCGAATGCTGGGATCAGCTTGTCTGGGATGTTGCAAACTGTATGTCTTCGAAAAACAATCTTGAATTTCCTATAAAATTTTCCGAAGATGCAGAAAACAAATCTCAACAGTCAGAGGAAGACTTAAGTGATGAAGATGAACTTGAAACAGAGCAGAATTCAGATTTGGAAGAAGATATTGATGACGAAGAAGAAAAACCTAAAAAATATGCAGAAAAACGAGTTAAACTAAAAGGTAAAACATCTGTAGTAGATGATAAGTTCTTTAAACTTAATGAAATGGAACAGTTCCTGTTAAAAGAAGAAAAGGGTAAGAAAGTAGTAGAGCGGGACAGTGATGAAGAATCAATAGACTTTTTTGAAGATATTGATGAAAGTGATCATGAAGAAGATGAAGATAAACAAGACATGATGTACTCAGACTTCTTTGATGGAGAGAATGGTGAGGAAAATGAAATGGATGACTCGGATGGTCAGGAGGAACAGTCTGAAGATGACCAGTTCATGACAAACAAAATGAAACAAAAAGAGCCTAGCAATAAAGAGAAAAAAGTTACCTTTGCTGATACAATGACAAATGACGAAAGCTCAGAAGATGAAGATGTTGGTAAAACCCAAAATAGTCAACCCGATAGTAATGAAAAGAAATCAGACTTTGAGCTTAGACAACAGAGACTCCAACAAACGATTACCCGGCTTGAAGAAAAGTCTCTCAAAGAAGCCTCATGGCAATTGAAAGGAGAGGTGAATGCTTTGAAACGACCCCAAAACTCTCTCCTTGAGGAAGTCGTTGACTTTGACTTGACGTCTCGTCCACCACCACTGATTACGGAGGAAACCACTTTAACCTTAGAAGACTTAATAAGACAAAGAATCAAAGATAAAGCTTGGGATGATGTTGAAAAGAAAGAAAAACCAGTCGATGAACAACTCTCATTCCGGAAAACTGAAATTCTTGATCACTCCAAGAGTAAGTTAAGCTTAGCACAAGTTTACGAATCAGAGTATTTAAAACAGAAACAAGCATTATCAGGTGATGCTGAAGAGGAAAAGGAACCAGAAAGCCATACTGAGATACGTACTGCAATAAGTAATCTATTCTCTAAATTAGACGCTTTATGCAACTATCATTATACACCAAAAGCTCCTCAAGCGGAAGTTAAAATTGTTAGTAATACACCTGTTATATCAATGGAAGAAGTAGCACCTATAGCCACAAGCGATGCCACTTTACTCGCCCCAGAGGAAGTAAAGAAGAAACACAGAGGAGAACTCTTAAGTAAAGATGAACGATCACAGACTGATAAGAACAGAGAGAGAAGGAAAAAGAAAAAGTTGCAACGTAGGAAAGGTGGCGTTGAGAAAGTTACTGATCATAGGAATACGAAGAAGGGAGTTGAAGCAGCGGACAAATCTCTGAAAACGTCTAAAGCTTTCTTCCAGCAGTTGAATGATGATGCTACTAGTACAATTAAGAAAAAACATAAACTAGGTCCTAAGTAACATGTTAATAAAGTTATATTTCACTGAAATATGTTTATAAATCCTATCATCAGTACTGTAGTATGAGTATTATAAATCACTACATGGTATAAAACAAAGCCGCTTTCTCTCTCCCTATATTCCTATGTATGTTTAAATCTTTACAACTATGCAAAGGATTTTGATTAGTTTTTTTTTTATTGACAGAGTGATTGAATAGAAAGATTTATATATATATGATAACATGTATTAAATAGTCGAGAAATACTGTTATTTTTGAGGCTTCTAATGTGATGTCGTAAATAATTTCATTTTTCCGGTTACATAGCAAACGCAAATTCAAATTCATTTATTGCTCAATGTATGGTATAAATAGATGTTTACAATTAATACTTAATGTCCTACATACAAAACTGGTCACCAGCATGCAATATTACAATATTATTTTAATCTCAAAAAAAGTACATAGTTACACTGTCATTAAATATATGTCATTTTAATTATGTCGGTACATGTCATATAATTTAAATTAAATAAGAAGAATCATATTTTTGTGATTTAAATAGGTTACATTTCATTTTATTCTATACAAATTCATATTTTACATTTAAAGTATTCATTAAGTGAATGGAAACATTTTTCTTTTAACCACCGTGATAATTCGATTTAAAATTTATTTGTCAACAATGATTTAAAATGGTTTGGTAAGGCGTTGAAATTTTTTATACACATTGAGGAAGATTGATTTAAATAAAGTTGTAGGCGTGGTAAGTCATTGATCACCAATCTATCCCCATGGCGCCCAGCCCTGCTGCATGTCTTGCTCGCAGGCTGAACCCTAAGAGATTTATCAAAATAATGTATTAAGTACACATTGAAAAGGTCTGCAGAAAACTCCCGATGGTATACGTCTATCTCTTAAGGATACCACAAATACATTTTTTGTCATTTACCTTATACTACAAGTAATGGCTAATTTTCGAAGCGATTTTAACCAATACAGCATTAATCCTTATCCTATTAAATACCTTAAATACATTGTTTATTTAATATAAGTAGATCTATATGGTCCTTTACAGCTTCTGATTCAAATGAATATTTTCGAAGATATTGATTGGCTGGTGTAGTGGTAACATACATTGCCTTCTATGCCAGAGGTCCTGGGTTCGAATCCCGGCGGCGGCGGATATTTGGGTGATGAAGTCATGGATGTTTATATGTTTATTTAAGTTTATTCTAAAACATATTTTTGAAGTGATTTATCGAAAATTTATAAAAAATATGTATTCAATATGTATGTTTATATATTTCTTAAGTATTTTATTTATTTATTTATTTATTCAGTCACAAAGTCCACAGCTCTTAATAATTAATACATAAAAAAATATAGAATAATTCTGACAGCCATTTATGGACTTACATTATTTTAGTATGTCTTCTAGACGTGTAACAAATTATTTAGTATATACAAAACATTATAATATAAAGTAATAACAAATTAAATATTTAAGTACAAATTAGGATTTGATAAATAATAAAAAGCATAAGTTTGTAAAAATTAACAAAAAAGGTTGATTAATATGTCAATTGAGAGAAAAGATAATTGTCAATGGTTTACAAAACTAATTATTACTAACTAAAGATATTTAATACAGAAAACTTAAAATGTCAAAAATTACAAAAACAATTAACTATTCAAACAAATTATAAAATTTAAGAAAGAAAAGCAATAACATTAAATGAAAAAAAAAAACTAATTCAATGAAAATTAAATTAATTCAATAAAAAAAAAAAATTGACAGCAATTAAAAAAAACTAAGTGTTATTAAGTGAGTGCAGGGTGTGTAGTGATTGTGTGTGTGTGATTGTGTTTCGTGGAAAGTGACTAGTTATTAAGGGCTTCAATTACTTTTCTTTTGAAAGTACTTTTAGGGTCATGAAATAGGTCTGTTACGGGGGCAAACATTGTATTGTACGTTCGTTGAATTCTGTTTATGACTGAGTTCTGTGCATATGTAGTTTTTGTATGTTTCGTGTGAAATAAGTTTGTGTGTCTGGTTCTTTTGTTAGGTGTCTTGAGATTGAGAGTAGTGCTGGTGAGTTCAATGCTATCAAGGGAACCGTTACAAATACTCTGTAGAAATAGCATATCAAGTAAATGGCGACGATCATGAAGTGATAACATGGCATGTTGCTTGCAATTATCTAGTAGTAAGTATATCAGTTATCTAGTATCCATAACACAAGTTCTTAAAGAAACTTAATTTGGGCTAGATAATGTTGTGTGAGAGTCAGAAATATTTATTTATGCGGTACGTAGCGTTTGCGGCGACACCGGCCAGCCGCGAACCTATAATATGTGATACCTACTTTGTTAGGTAGCTGACAAACGTAGATGTTTTTAAGCACATCTGCCGAACAAATACCATAATAACATTTTGGGCTATTCTTAAAAGAAAAGTAAACTAAAAAAAATAACAGATTTTTTGAACTGTCGAATTGAATCGCTCAGAACTATGTAGGTATTTAATTTAGAATCTTACGTAGGATTTTGGTTACTAAGATCATAGAACGTCTTAATCTGCATATACAGAGTAAATTATAATAATAATAATTTTGTATGGCAATTCGCATATTTAATAAATTACCGAATTCTTTAAAAAACCTACCAATGGTGAAATTTAAAAAAACATTATATAATTTTTTGTTAAAAAAAATATACTATAGTGTAAACGATTTCTTAAATGAGTAATAATAATGTAAAATGTATAATTCAAATATGATTGCAATGTAACTTTTAATGACATAATTATTTAAAATTTTCAATTTTGACGAAGTTAATATTATGACCTTTAAAGTGTAATTCAAATTAGCGATAGTTACATACAACTTTTGACTATTAAAATTGACCAAAATATTCGCACACCGATATTGACGGTAGAATATGCTGTACATAATTTATATTTAAGAACTGTAATACTTACCATATTCTGCGAATAAACTATTCTATTCTATTCTAATAAAGCGCACCAATTTCAAAATATGAAATCTATTTTGAAATTGATCTCGAAAAGGTTAGGTTTGGGGTAGGCTGTTTCATGTTGAAATAAATTAGAAAAGACGGGCACTACATACCCCTTATGAATCTAGGTCGACTTAACCACTAACCCTGTACAATTTTTTTCTTTTCTGTAGTGTATTTAGTATCTATCAGCATTGCACCCGTGCGACGCCTGGGCGGTTCGCTAGTAAATAATATATTACCAACTGGAACACCAGCCATGTGGTCCCAAATTAAGCTTTAAGGCTGCAAACTGGACGGCAGCCACAGCGAGAGCGACAGCGGCGCGGGCAGCGATTTCCGCGACACGATACAAAGAAAGTATGGAGTTTGTATGAAACCGCGATAAATCGCTTGAGCGCCCGCTGGCGTCGAGAATGGCCCAGATTCGCTGCCGTCCAGTTTGCTGCCTTACAAGCTTGTGTTATGGTAGACCAACACCGTGGACTAGAGAGTATCGTAGTATACCTAATACTTACACCCAGACTCAAGTAAGCTTAGAAGAATGTCTTTCCTTAACTGGCCAGTTGGGACTTGAACTAAGGACCTCTCACTCTGCAGCTGAGCACTGAACCAGGAGGCCACCATTAATTTTAAGCAACACTTTATACTCATAAATAGTGCTGCGTCCCTCAATAGTATGTTTTTAATTATCCTGTTGCATTAAATTTACTGTACAAGTAAACTTTAATCTTATTCAGATGTCACTTATAAGAGGAGTGTTCAGTAGTAAAATTCAGATAAAGGAAAGAGGTTTTGTTGGCGTTTTTGTGGGCGATAGGCTGACCCCCTGTCACTGCAATAGTCTCTGCATCATTATACATACATACATAACTTCACGCCTGCATCTCTTTTGGTAGGCTGAACACCAGAGGCTATCAAACCATCTGATGTCACGTTTGACCAATTTTTAGGTATTATAATGATGGATAAAGACTATTGCAGTGACAGGGGTCAGCCTATCGCCCACAAAAACGCCAATAAAACCTCTGTAACTTAACTGACTTTTACAGTATGGAAATGTTTTGGACACATTTTTTAGAATTGCTAGTTATACAAACTTTTATGTTTACTTTAATGTTGTGATGAGATTAGAAATGCTATGTTGGTTTATAAGTATGTTTTTTAAGTTTTTTATTTTATATTATAAGGATAGGACGTTTGTCTTCCATGCCACCTGATGCAAAGTGCGCATGAAGACTATGGTGGTACACGTTCATCCACGAGAGGAACTATCGAAGCGTTTTGTTCGACTTCTTGGTAAATCCTCTATATTCGGATGGAAGTTCTATCTGCGTCTGGTAGTCCGGTGGTAAAAAGGAGTCGGTTCAATTTGGTCAAAAAGAGCACTCTCACACTCTCCAAAATGTAACCGATAAAAACTGTCAAACAGGAAACCTTACGACGATGCTCTAGAGTCTGCAATTTTTTATTTGTAAGGTTGTTGTTGATTTTTTTTACATAGAAATAAATATATCCGCTAAAACATTAAGTAAACCATGGTCACTCTAAATTACCACTCAAATAAAGACAACTACGCGCTTCTACAAAGTATCTTGTAGTACTACGTCGTAGTATTATCAAAGAAATACGGCGTCGTAGTAGCTTTGTTCATCAACAGCGACTATTTGCAAAACTTTGTGGTGCCATATCTTTATTTTTTTATACTGAGCTATACTAAAATAAATATTTAGGTACGTTTATATCGTATCAAAGAAACTAACATTTGATTTGGCTGGTGACTACAATTCAACCCTGTATATGTTATCTAATATGTGTATTTATATTCTAGGTTCCCCCTAGTTCCCTACATAATATAATAATAATAATAAAAGCGTTTATTCGGCGGAAAAAAGCACTTATCTTAAAACTAGAAGTAGGTTACACAAAAAAAAACAAAGAATAACTTACAGTACTAATTTTTACGCCGAAAAGGCTTGCACTCAGCATTATGCTGAAAATTTATTAATAAATTTCAGCGCTGATTTTCAGTGCACGCCTTATTGACTTCACGGACGCTTTACACTAAGTTACCTAAGTGAAAAATTATTATTGTTATAAATAAAAATGATAATATACATGGAAATGAGATTAATATATTAATTAATATTATTATGTACATATATAAATGGGTGCGATAGATAACAAAATATATATACACATATAGGTACACACCAATAAAATAATCAAATACAATAATATAACACAATACAACATATCAAATAAAAAGGGTATGTTATATGGTACAGGTATTTCAGGAGGCTGCCTTTTGTTGTGCGAAGAGGTATTCTGTCAATTTATTTTTGAAATTGGTGATAGTTGATAAATTTTTAAGTGGTGGAGGGATGTTGTTCCAACATTTGGTGGCAGCGTATTTAAAACTACCCCTGAAAGCAGAGGATTTGTGAGTGTGTGTCCTAAGTCTATTATCGCTAGATCGAGTGCAGTATTTATTATCTGACGAGTAGGTCCATTCTAGTTTATTGTACAAATACAAAGGAGTACCGCTTTTTATAACTTTGAATACTAGACATGCTAAGTGAAGTTTTCTTCTCACTTCCATTTTTAGCAGGTTGTGTGTGTTCATGATGGGTGTAACATGATCCCTGCGGTTCATGGTGATGCAGAACCGAACACAGGCATTCTGAAGCCTTTGCATGACCTTTTTTGTTCGAGCGAGTAACCTAGGGCCGTATACTGTGTCAGCGTAACTTAAGCGTGACAAGACCAATGCGTCAACTAATCGTTTTCGCATTTCTACACTAAGAAAACTACGAGACATGTATAAAAGTTTAAGTTTGTAAAAACAGACCTGAAGAAGGTTCGCTATGTGAGCTTCAAAGTGCAGTTCCTCGTCGAAAATAACTCCCAAATTTCGTGCTACATGGTATCCCATTACACAAGCTATGCTTACTTTGGGGCCAAATAGTTATTATTTTTATTTTTAAGTGTAAGAACGCCACAGCCTCGCCGCCGGCGTCGGCGCGGTCTGTACAAGGATGATGGTATCCCATTACACAAGCTATGCTTACTTTGGGGCCAAGTAGTTATTATTTTTATTTTTAAGTGTAAGAACGCCGCAGCCTCGCCGCCGGCGCCGGCGCGGTCTGTACAAGGATGGGTGATCGCCGGCCATTCATTTCACTCGGCGACTTCCGTGCTTCGAAGGGCACGTTAAGCAGGCAGTCCCGGGTGCTGTATGCTAGTATACCGTACTATACTAGCATAGTTTACGGCCTAAGCGTCCTCGTCATCGTCGATACTCATATCCCTGAAGTGGACTCATTTCGAAGAGTTGTGTTAATAGAATAAAAGAAGTCTATGTAGATATCCTATAGTAGGTAAAACATTGTCTATACCTACACTGTTAAAATTTTTTAGTGAAAGTTACATAAAAGCTTGGGCAACTCTCGTTGCCCAAACATTTATGTACCTAATATTAAATGTTGATGTGGTTTTACATGAGAGATGTAATTTTACATTACATAATTGTGTATTTTTTCTATAATTTATGGAAATTTACGTATATTTCGGTGATTTTATACCTTTTTAAAGTATATTTACACATTTTTTATGTATTGCTTCTGTAATAATCCCAGCTCATGTGTAAAAATACAAATTGTTCTGTCATTATACACATTTATGTATAATTACATAAAAATAATTAAAAATCTGTAAAATTACCGAAAATTATTTTCTTTTCCACAATTTATTGAAATTTACAGCGGTTTTCGGTACATTCTACAGGTTTATGTACTTTTTTGCATGTAATATCACATAATTTTTAATAGTGATATATATTTATATGTGTATTGGTATACTATTTATTTATATAGTTCATAAGTAGGTATTTAAGTAAAGTATGTGTATGTAATTATTCGTATGTAGTTTATTTTTACGAGCCGTACACCTCGCCCACATTTATTTCCACCAATACCTGGGTTGCCTGGCAGAAATCGCGCTTCGGCGATAAGGCCGCCCTTTGTATGTTAATTGCGATTGTAATTTTTAATTTAAACTGTGTAACAAATTTGGTGTACAATAAAGAGTTTTATTATTATTATGCATACTTATGACTACACGCCTTTCGGCGGAAAAGATCCGAAATCGGACCAGTCGGTCGGGGATCAGGGCAAGAGAGACAGAAACCGGCGAACGATTCGGGCAGTCTCGAGCAAAACCACTTTTTGCATGCGTGCTGGAAGCGAACCGAATTATTATTATTTTTCCTTAACAAAGAAACTACATAGGTAGATACATACATAACTTCACGCCTGTATCCTTTATGGGGTAGGCAAAACAACAGAGGCTACAAAGCGATCTGATGTCATGTTTGACAAAATTTGGAGGTATTATGATAATGGAGAGACACTATTGCAGTGACAGGAGGTGAGCCTATTGCCTATAAAAACGTCAATAAAACCTCTGTTCCTTAACTGACTCTTACAGTATACCCGGGAAGAAAAGCAGCTGGCACATTCTATGTTTTTCTTTCGCTCCCAGTCCAGCATGGAAGTAACTTTAACAAAGAAACATTAATACAATAATGAAGCGACTTTTGTCCCAACTGAATTATCAAACGGAGGCTTTACTTTTCCAGACAAACACTGCACTGTATTTACAACGGGAAGTTTCATTGCTTTTTGTATAATTTTAGGCTATAGACACACAAACGACATACAATAAAATGTACAGTCAGACCCGCAATGTCGGAGGTATGTGTTAGAGATTTTTTGTTTGAATAAAGTTTCAACAACCCAATGTAATGAGCCCTCTGCAGGGCTATGAGTCTCTCCCCTGGGTGACGAGGAGGTATAGGCCATAATCCACTAAGCTGGCCCAGTACCGGTTGAATGTTAAGAATTTTCAGGGCGCCTTTTGGGCTTCTGACAAACCCTAACGACTACTGTATACAAGTATACAATACCCGAGACCAACTGCTTAACGTGCCCGCCGCAGCACGGAAATCTCCGTAAGCAATTAATGGTCAGCGGTCACCCATCCTTGCACCGACCGCGCCGAACGTTGCTTAACCTGCGATATCTTATGAAACATACAGTAACCACGGCGCCCCATGACGACGTCAAAATAAAATATGTTATAAGTAAATGAGTGCCTATACATAATGCTGAGTCAATTAATTTTTATTTGCTCATAATGGCGAACCTACTGTAGTTATGTTTTTAGTTGATAATATTGATGTTAACTCGTCTACTTACCAATACTCAACCATTGGTAGGTAAAATAATTAATATTCACAATGCCTACCAGCGACGAACATACGTAACACTGATAACATGTTTACTTACTGACGGCTGACGGATATTGATACGCCAAAGAGGCCATGTTCCATACAAAATGGTTACGAATCGTTATTCAGTTTTTAAATATAAGTAAGTATATTTTTATAATTCATCAATAATTTGACATTTTTATTTTATTTTTATTTCTTTTATTTTTGATTTCTTTGATTTATTTGAATATGAAATGCTTTGATTGATTGAAAATATATTATTTCCTTATATAAAGATTTTATTTGATTTGATAATTTTATTGTGACTATAGAATTTAATTTGTTAATTTTTATTTGTAATTTATTTTAAAGTATTTAATGTTTGTGTCTATGTTTTTATTGTTTTGAGCACGTTGCCGTCACCTTTAAATACAATGATATTAAACTAAAGTAATAATCTGTTTTAAGTAGGTATGTAGGTATGTGATGTTTTACATTATTGTGTTGGTGATCTATAAATAAATAAATTAGTAGATAACCCCGCTATTCGTTACTAGTCATATAAATGGCTGGACGTTGAATATTTAAACGTTGTTTTGCTACGGCTTGTAGCTAAATCTACTGATTGTAGGCAAAACGTCATCATCGTCGTTAAGCGAGAGGCGCACACTACTTTGCCTCCCCAAGTCCCTTCAAGTAGGTACATAAGTATGTACGGAACGCGCGACGCGCGCGTGGGACGTGGCTAGCTGTACTACACGCCCATTCATCAACTTTAATCGAAGTTTAGTTTAGCCAATTAGTAGGAGGTGAAGTATTCCATCGATGAGACTGTACAAGCACACTAATGAAATTTTACTAGCGAAATTGCGTGCCGTACGCGCGTAAGATACGGATGTACGATACATACTTACGCGCTTAGGGTGCTTACTTAAAGGAAGAGGTTTCCGGTTCAAATAAATTATATGCTAATCAATTTTGGACCGTAATGGGCGCTTACATACGACTGCTTTCATAAAGGAACCGGACCCGCACAGGTTTGACCGTACCGGTAATCTGTTCCTTTATGGAAGCACTCGTATGTTAGCACGTATTAGACATGTGCGCCAATGACAAAATCGCCGGCGACGGCGTAGAACTAAAATCTGATCGGCGGCGGCGTAAATGTTGGCGTGATCTTCGTCGCCTTTCGCCTTTCGTGGAATAAATAACTCAATAATAGTATATTATGTAACAAGTGAGCTAAGTTGCTAATTACAGTCGAGGCTGTAAGAGAGTGTTGTAATAATGAGCCGAGACTGTAATTAGCAACGCTCACGAGTTACATACGACGTTTTTCAACACACTTGTGAGTAAAAGACAGACATACGTGGTCATAAAATTTATTTGAAGCAGCTGTTGAAGGTACAGATAACAAACTTATATTCTACATTATTATTTGAAGTGCCAGCTCGTCCTGAGTGTATGTCGGCGACATAGACAAATCACTGGAATGATTTGGCATTAAATAATTAATGCTAGATATCGACGGTTGTGGTTCAAGGCCAGGTCAAAACTTTTTCTGCTTCGGCTCTAAGTTAATGCCGCCTGGACGCGCGCGCTCAGCGGAGCCCCGAGCGCCGCGCCGGTCAGTAGCCCTGTCCCATTACACGTATACACGCAATTTTTGCTTGGAGGCCACCAATTTATTTAAAAATTTAAATTATTTTTTTTTTGCAAATTTTATGACCACGTATGTCTGTCTTTTACTCACAAGTGTGTTGAAAAACGTCGTATGTAACTCGTGAGCGTTGCTAATTACAGTCTCGGCTCATTATTAAGCCTCGACTGTAATTAGTAACTTAGCTCACTTGTTACATAATATACTATTAATGTATAACCCGGATCAATAAAATATGCTCTGTTTATTCGCATGTAATTTGCACTAAAATACAATACAACTCTGTAGGAATCATTATATTAAGCACTAGGGTATAATATATTATGCACACGTGACTTATAGCCCAGTTTATAGTTCTAAATACAATAGTATAAGGCTCACTTTACGCGAAAGTGTGTTGAAAGACCATTAAATTGATTAAAATAAGAAAACCAACTTCTTGTTTTAGATCTTTGCGTCGTTATAGTGAGTCCGGCAATCGTAATGACTCATTCACTAGGAGTACCTACTAGTTGACTGTGTAGTACTCCTTTGGCCAAGTTTGATGAATATGGGAACGATGATTAGGTATCGGTCTTTCCAATATTGTAAGATGACAATGTCGTCTTACAATATTGGAAAGTCAACCTTGTAAATACCTGTCTCAAAACAGGTATTTACAACGCTCAATCTCGACTTGTCAACTTCAACGGCCTGAAATCTGCAGTCTAGTATTCGCGCCGTTTACGCCGATTTTATTGACCGATCAGCGGCGTGAAACCTAGATCGGCGGCGGCAGTCACCGGCGCGGTGCGATCCAAAATTGATATACGATCCAAAATTGATTAGCATATAATTTATCTGCCTGTTTCTTTATGTAAGCACCCTTAGACTCGCGTGACGCAGCGTTGGCTCTTAGATTTTCATTTTCAAACGACATGTTTATTCGATATTGAAACCCGGCATTAGATAAATAGACTGCACTAGCTATTGACTGTTCTGCCGACTGTACCTATGCCCGAGGCAAAACTCTAGCGGACCCATAACCGCTGTGCAATTAGCGCGGGAAAAACGTGCGATATGGCGCGAAACGAATCAGTACTACATTGAGCTTAGAGCACTTGGAGGCATAATCTTGCGAGTTTTCTATTTTATAAATAACGTTTACATTCGTTTGTATTCAAAAGACCTTGGCTGTAAGCAACTCTTTAATATATTATCATCCAGAATATGACGACCACTTTGGCGATGGGGTTAACCTATCTGCCTCAGACGCCAGTGGTTGCGGGTTTGATTCCCGAAGTCTTTCACCGGGTCTGGGTGTATATGTATATGTGTATTTATATTCTAGGTTCCCCCTAGTTCGCTACATAGCATCCCATAACACAAGCTATGCTTACTTTGGGGCCATTTAGTTGGTGTGATTGTCTGGGGATTTTTATGTTTCTTAGAATAATAATAGCAATCATTCGATTTGAGACCCTCCTAAAATCATAAAGCATACTATGGAAAGGACTTATTTAAAGAATGCTTTAGGTAAAGGTCTCTTTCAAAATTGAGTTACTTTTAACCACGTACTTTGCCTAACACACAATTCTATAGAGTTATTTAATTTTAATATTTTGACGACCGGCTGGTGTAGCGGTAACATACATTGCCTTCTATGCCAGAGGTCCTGGGTTCGAATCCCGGCGGCGGCGGATATTCGTGTGATGAACACAGATATTAGTCGTCAAGTCATGGATGTTTATTTAAGTTTATTCTAATAAAAAATATGTATGTATTCAATATGTATGTGTATTTATTTCTTAAGTATATCAGTTATCTAGTATCCATAACACAAGTTCTTTAAGAAACTTAATTTGGGCTAGATAATGTTGTGTGAGTGTCGAAAATATTTATTTATTATTTATTTAAGCGAACGTTATTTAATTTATGAACAATTTAAGCGACCCTAGTCACTCGTTTTTTGGACAGTACAAAAATAAGAGAATACAATAATTATTTTGTAAAAATCTTCACCTAAGACTAATTGAACGAACTAAAAAATATTAAGTTTTCAACCGATTTCCAAAAAAGGAGGAGGTTCTCAATTCGTCTGTATGTTTTTTTTAATTTTGAGGGTTCACCTAGCTATGAAACATCCTTCACACAAGTGTTCCCATAACAATATTTTATGAAGAGATACAAGGGGTTGTCTGGATTTTTTTTCCCAGGCTAAGTAGTGTTTGAGATAAGATTTTAAATATTTTGTAAATTTTCACCTACTGTGTATATAAAATGTAATTTATAAATTGGTAATTTATTAAACGATGTACCAGAAGATAATCGCAATAGGATGTGGCTACAATAAATATTCATTATTAATACATTGGATAAAAATAATGATCTTTCCTTTTTTTTTTTTTTTATGAATTATGGATAGGACGTTTGTCTTCCATGCCACCTGATGTTAAGTGAACATGAAGACTAAGGTGGTACACGTCCATCCATGAGAAACCTATTCACTCGACGCTTAAAAGTACTAGGACTATACTGGTCAGGGAAAATAGACGCAGGCAGTTCATTCCAAACCTTGGCGACCCGTATCAAAAAGGAACTGTCAAAGCGCTTAGTTCGACTTTTCGGAATATCTACCACATACGGATGGAAGTTCTGTCTGCGTCTAGTAGTCCGATGGTAAAAGGGTGAGGGTTCGATTTGTTCAAACAGAGCACTGGCGCACTCACCAAAATGTATCCTGTAGTACACGGTTAGACACGCAACCTTACGACGATGCTCTAAGGTCTGCAGTTTTTTGGTTGTAAGGTCGACGTCGTTAATTAATTTACGGGCTCTTCGGTCAACGGAGTCCAGCGCTTCTAGTTGATATTTGGCAGAACCATCCCAAAGATGACTGCAGTACTCCATGCATGATCGCACTTGTGCTGTGTATAAGTTAAGAAGCTGTGCAGGGCCGAAGTACCGCCGTACCTTCGAGATGATTCCCAACTTTTTCGAAGCTACTTGAGCCATGGACACAATTTGTTGACCGAAGTTTAAACTGGATGTTACAGTTACGCCTAAAAGCCCTAGATGGTCAGTGATGGGGACAGATACATTTTGGAAAGTGGGCGTAAATGTGAAGGTGCTCTTTTTTGCGGAGAATAGACACGCCTGAGTTTTGGACGCGTTGAATTTGACCAAATTCGACTCACCCCAATCGGATACTTTTCGTAAGGTCAAATCAACGCGCTCAATCATTGACTTTCTTAAACTCTGGATTTCACGGGGGCTCGCTCGCGCATTGGATACGTATCTCTCTACAACAGTGCTGTCATCAGCATAACCAATAATGCCCGGTGTTAAAAGGTCATTAATGTGCAGCAAGAATAATGTTGCAGAGAGAACAGATCCCTGAGGTACCCCGGCATTAATTGCCATTTGGTCGGAGGAGTAGCCATCTAAGACTACTCGAATTGACCGTTCTCTCAGAAAATCAGATATCCAGTCGCAGAGCCTAATCGGTATGCCATATGATGGAAGCTTACTTAAGAGACCATCATGCCAGACCCTGTCAAAGGCCTTGGAAATGTCTAAGGATACAGCTATTGCTTCACCATGACCCTCCAAGGCCTCACTCCATAAGTGAGTGGCATACACGAGAAGATCGCCGGTCGAGCGTCCGTTGCGGAAACCATATTGGCTATCGCTTAGGAGCTCGTTGGTCTCGAGGTATGCCAGGAGTCTATTATTCAATACACGTTCCATGACTTTGCAAAGTATGGAGGTGATTGAAATTGGTCGATAGTTGACAGGATCGGCACGGCTTCCCTTCTTCGGTATTGGCTGTACGTTAGCAAGCTTCCAGGACTTGGGGACCTTACCCGATACCAATGAAAGTCTATAGAGGCGCGTCAGAACGGGAGACAACTCAGCTGCGCAGCGTTTTAGAACCACTGCAGGAATACCGTCTGGACCACTAGCTTTGTTCTCGTCTAGGTGCAGCAAGCATTTAAGAACCTCCTTTTGGCGAATGTGAACGGTACCCATTGTAGGTCCGAACTGAGGTAATTGGGGTGGGATTTTTCCTTGGCAATCTAGACGAGAATTTTCTGCGAAGATACTAGCAAATAAATCTGCTTTCTCCTTCGCAGTATGGGCCAGAGAACCATCGGGTTTCCTCAGTGGTGGCAGCGACGGGTGACAAAAGTTCGTTTCGACCGACTTGGCAAGGGACCAGAAAGCTTTACTTCCCGAAGGGTATGCTGCTATTCTGTCTCCGATACGGCCTATGTGGGCAAAACGAGCGCTTTTGATCACCTTCTTGCAGGACTTGGCGGCAGCATTGTATCTTTTCTTAAGTTCATGCGAATCCAGGGCTTTACTTCTGCGAGCATTTGCCCAGGCTTTGTATACTTCCCGCTTTCGCTTTTCAGCGGCAAGGCAAGCACTATTAAACCATGGGCAAGCTTTGGTTTCAAGGGATAGGTCAGCGTGGGGAATGAAGTACTCCATTGCTTGAACTATCACACTTGAGACAGCATCAGCGCAGCACGATGGATCGGTTGATGTAAAACATGTTTGCCGCCATGGATAAGATGCGAAGAAATGTCGCATTTCATCCCAATCTGCTGACTTGTAACGCCATACTCGCCTGGAGCCTTTAGGGCGGGTGTCAGGTGGCGAGTACAGCGATACAGATTTCACCATACAGTGATCGGATGTCCCTAAAGGTGCAGTGACGGACACCGACCATCTGTCAGGATCGGTTGTCAGCAGAAGGTCCAAGCAATACGCAGTGTGGCCAGCAACGTCGGGGATGCGCGTAGGCTCGTTAACAAGCTGTGAGAGACCGTAAGTCAGCGAAAACTTAAAGGCCTCTCTGCCAGCATGGTCAGTGTCCTGATACGGGTATAACCACTGCCCGTGGTGAGCATTAAAATCCCCCAGAAACACCAACTGCGCCGTGGGAAAACGTTGCTGAATCTTATCTGCTGTATTGCCAAGGTATTCCATAAGCCTCGTTGTCTCCCGATCTCCGCTATGTGAACGATAGATACAGGCGTAAACCACTTGGTCTAGGCCAGTATCTATGTGAACCCACATGACTGAAAGGTCCGGCACTTCCAAGTAACGGAGACGCTGATAACAGATCGCGTCACTGGCATACATGCACACCCCGGCGTGCGGGCGGAAAAGAGACTCCAGGATATAGCCTGGGTAACCAAGGTATGCCGAGTCTGACGGATCACAGATCTGCGTCTCCGTTAGAAAGAGTAGGTGTGGTCTCTCCGTCTCAAGATGGTGGTGGACATCATTCAGATTGGAGTGCACTCCTCGGATGTTACAGAAGTGCACTTTAAGGGAGAGGAAGTGCAACCGCTGTTGAACCGTACTCTTTTTAGGACCTTTCATTGTGAATTGGTAGTGGAGTGAATAGGGAGGAGAATAGAAGTTGAGTGAAGCGCTGCAAATGGAACCAAGCAACTCGTAGGGAACAACGCACCATTGGGGAACTCGCCTGGAGACTGCGGGGACGCCCGAACCCCCCCGAGGTCGCCATCGGGTCCTCTCCAACCGGTCGCCAACCGGCACGATGGAGCCTCCCGGGATTTTTCGCGAGGTGGCGGGGCAGCCTTTCGCATGTGGCTGGCATGCTACTTGGGCCCCCTACTACCTGCGGTCGGCCAGCGGTGCACCGTGCTTCGGATCCCGCTACCCTCCAAAACGAGTTACCCGGTGAGTCACTATCCTACGAGTTGAAAACAGTTCTCCAATGCAGCACGATTACTCAGACCTACCCTCCTAACTTATCTTTGAAATAAAAAGTTAGAAAAAGTGCATGAAAAAAAAGTTATGATACATTTTGACGACCACTTTAAACCTATCTGCCTCAGACGCCAGTGGTTGCGGGTTAGATCCCCGCACGGAACAAGGAAAAAAAAATGTTCCGTGTCTGGGTGTTTATCTATTTATGTATTTATATTCTAAGTTCCCCCCTAGTTCGCTATATGGTATCCCATAACACAAGCTATGCTTACTTTGGGGCCATGTAGTTGGTGTGATTGTCTGGGGATTTTATTATTATTTTCAGCACGCAGTAGGGGAAAATCCTATAAATATTCAAATTTCAGTATATCTCAAAAACTACTCGGCCTAGGAAAAAAAAATTTGGTGTTTCGGATTCCAGACAACCTTTTGTTTTCCGTTGGTCCACTATGTACGGGACTCCCTGTATAAGGTTTTTCAATGAGGTCGGGTCGATTTCAAGATGGAATAAAACAGGCTATGTGTGAGATATTATCAAATTATTCTCTTATTTAAAAGATCCATTCGTGCCATTTTGTTTTGAATCCTACTAATATTATAATTGTGAAAGTCAGGATTAATAAAGGTATTGTAAAAATTTAATAAACCTAAATCATTTATATTATAACTCTTGCGCGATTTAATCGACTTACAGCGACATCTATCGAATAAAAGCAAACTTAAATTTTGTATATTATTAATGTGAAAGTTTGGATGGATGGATGTGTGCATGCCTGGATGTTTGTTCCTCTATCACAGCAAAACGGCCTTAATGGATTTGGATGAAATTTGGCATAGTGATAATTTACAGTCTGGAATAGCAAATAGACTATGTTTGCCGCAGTTACGGACGGATCCGGGAAATCCAATTTTCAACGACTCCACTGCATTAATTTTACTGAAACTGAGTGATGGCCTAGGTTATGTTGACTTTCAGGGTATCCGTTAATTGCGGCTTATTGGTCACTTCAGTTGATCGTTGGAGACTTCAAAAACTCAATCCATATGATTCAATTTAGGCTTAAAAAATTGGATTAAAATGGATCTGCCTGTTGATTGTTTTCTGTCTGTTGAAAATTGAACCTCCCGGATTTGTGTCACCAATTAAAGACGCGGCGGATAGTTGAATGATGTCATATTCAAAACAAAATGGCTTAAACGGGTCTTTCAAATAACAGAAAAAATCAATAATATCTCATACGCAGCCTGTTTTATTCCATTTTGAAATCGACCCGTCCTTATTGAAAGACTCTATGTCACACTTCTACAATTTACACAGTGTGCTATTACTACCGCATGTAGTAATAGCACTTTAGGGGCAGTAACTACAAACTATTTCATCGACGAAAATACCCCATATGTGGGCTCAATTCAAAAACCCTGTCAATCTGCATCCATTTTTATTATTACTTCAGCAAAATTCACCTCAGTTTCTCTAAAGCATATTTTATAAATGAAAGGGATACCATGCAGCGAACTAGGGGGGAAACAAGAATATAAATGCATAAATAGATGAACATGGGAATCGAATCCGCATCCACTGGCATCTGAGGCAGACAGGTTTACCCCATCGCCAAAGTGGTCGCCAAGGTGTAGTTACTGCACCAAAGTTTTTTACTACTTGCGGAGATACACTATATACTGTCGAACACTATGGCACCGCGCTGCTCCCCGGTGGCGAATATACAAAGGCTATACTATTTGAGTCACGAGTCAGACTCTAATAGAGGAGCTTTTGTTTATGCATATTACACGACAATACCTAATCGAACTCAGTAAAAAAATTGACTGAAATGGATTAGCTTTTGCTCTTGTAATTTTCAAAGAAATGCAATGACAAAACCTAGTACTGTATAATACATATTCACTCAAATAGATAAGCTTTTGTCAAGATGAAAAGTAGGTATATCTTTGTTTGATATAAGTAAATTGCGATGTAAGAGATAAGCTACGAGAAGGGCTCCCGCACCGGAAGGCGGAATCAGTACGGTTAGGTGCGACGACGAGCGCAGCGAGGAGGAGCATGTTAGGTTGCATATAGTTATACACGTGCGCGAGCCGAGCGAGCGAAGCGAGCGGTGCCGCGGCAGCGGCCGGCGAAGCGCCATAAACCTGGTCAGCTATTATAGTCAACCCTGGACAATCCCTTCATGGTCAAAAGTCAAACGTTAAGTCATGAAAATAACGATGGTCATAATGCATGCACATTTTATTTCTATCTTTGAAAATCAGAACAATTGTCATTTAAGTATCAAATTGAAGCCAACGATCGGTAAATATCGATATCAAATGGGATAGCTTTTGTTGCTGCAATGTTCAATTGAAGTTATCTCACAAAGTCTACACGACTTCAGTCAATTTCTGTACTAGAATGGATTAGGGTTTGGGCAAGTTTTTGTCATACAAAAGCTACGCCAGTTCAGTTTGCACTTTCACTCTAATGGTATAGCTTTTGTAAATACGCTCCCCGGTGCGCGGCAGGCTGCATGATACGCATTGCATGCACTCCGCCACCACGGTAATATTATCTATACAGTATTTCAACACGGCCGAGTCATTGAGATAAATACCTACAACTGCGCGGTACGTAAGAATGTGATAGGGCGGTTCACAAATGTGGTAAAGAAACGCGCACACTATGTCGAGTTACAACGCAGCGCAAAAATCTGCTTGATTCGTTCATATAAAGTGTATACGGGTGACGTAGCTATACATAACACTTTATATGAACTGCGGCCCGCTGCGCTCTGGTTGTGAGATAGTTGGTGAGGAAGAGTAACTAGTGCTCGAAAATGGCCAACGAAAATGTTGTTTTATGTTGTTTATTCGGGTGTTGTCGTCTTTAGTTAGTAGTTGGCAGCATATGTCATGGACCGTATTTGTCAATTGTAAAAATGTACACAAAGCCCATTTGCGGTATAAATTGTTTATAAATTGATCGCACTTGCATAATAAAAATGCAAGATTAAGTTAAGCTTCGATTAACGGTCAAGTCAAATTAATATATATTTCTGAAATTCACACAACATTGTGTAGCCCACATCAAGTTCCTTGAAGAATTTGTGTTATACCTATGTATAATCATCACACATATTTTTTATTACAAAATTATATACTAAAATAGACAATAAACATCCTTCATCACAAAAATATCTACCGCCACCGGGATTCAAACCCAGTTCTGGCCTTGAAGACAATCTATGTTACCACTATACCAGCCGGTCGTCAAATTGTAAACGTAATCTTTTTGTCTAAATCATAAACAAAATCAAAAAAATATGTGTAGTTTAAATATTTATTACTTTCATTGCTACCTTTTATATAAATCGTCCACTATGACGGCTCTTTCAGGTTCGTAAATGTTCGCAAATGTAAGTTTCAACGGCCAATGATGTTATTGTCACTGTGTGCTGTCTAGGGACGTGCGTTGACAAATAAAACCAATCACATTTATATAATTTTCAAAGAAAACAACTAGGTGTTAAAAGAAAACAAAGGTCGTGTGCCGCTTTTCAAAGAGATTTTGTTTGAAGTTACTCTTCTATGCTTTTTTTGTTCACTGATAAAATGACTGCAAATAGGTCTAGCTACGCTGTTGCTACGCTAAACATGCCTCTACAAAAACTCGTAGTTCGTAGCTCAACACAACTCGTTTCTATGGCAGTCTCCCGGCAGTTGCATAACTGCTACTTTTTGGTTTTGCTCAAATGTTAAATATCAAAGCACTTGGACTTAAACCTAATAGGACAGGAACGGACAGCTTGTAGCTATAATATCTGTCGGTGGTAGACGGGGTTTAGTCTAGATTGTCTGTGGTAGCTTGAAGCTTTGGTTGTTTGGATTTGATGTTTAATCTAACCTCCACTTTAGAATGTCGAGCAGTTTTAAAAAAAAGTTTCTTAAATAATTGAAAAAAGTGTTAAATAAAAATTACCCGACCAGGACGAACCTGGCACCTAAAGTTAGCAAAGACCTATAATAATAATAATAATCTTTATTTCGGACAACTTAATCCATATTACAAAGCATTAAAAAATCGACTTCACGTCAAAACTTTCGCTGAGTTGAAAATGTCATCAACGTAAACATTCTTCGAAATTACAATATTTCAATACATATTCTATCAAAAGTTTGAAATTTTCAATGAATTATCGATTTTGAAGAAATTTATATGGAACCAACTATGAAGTATCCTCTATCATATGAAACAACAATTTTCAAAATCAATTCATAATTGTCCGAAATATCGTGTAACAAAGACACAAAAAAATACAAACAGACGATTTGAGAACCTCCTCCTCTTTTGGAAGTCGGTTGAAAATGTGTTAAGTAATTTCGAGACGTACTGCCAGGCCTCGGTAGCTCAGTGGAAGAGCAATCGTCCGGCAAACGAGAGGTCCCAGGTTCGAGTGCTGGTCGGGTAATTTTTATTAAACACACTAGCTGACCCGTTGTTTTGCCATATAAATAAAAAAAAATAGATGTTGGCCGATTCTCATAGATACCGGATAAGCACAAAAAATTTCATCAAAATCGGTCAAGCTGTTTCGGAGGAGTATGGCAACGAAAACTGTGACACGAGAATTTTATATATTAGATTTTTCAATTATTTAAGAGTAATGAAGCATTTTAAATGCAAAGACTTAAAAAATTTAACTGTGATTAACTCATTAGTATTTATTTTAACTCACTTAAACCATAGAAGTTTATGTGTTTTTTTTATTAAGTTGTGGTAGCTTAAAATAATGAACACCTATGGTTTTCAATGCACATCGGCTAACAGTAGCCCTAACCACAATTTCGGGAAGGGCGCAAGTATGATAGGCGAGTTGCCTATGGTATATCTACTAGAAGTATGTATAATACCTTTTTTTTTTTTTTACTTGAGGAAAACGTGCTATCACGTCCCCGACCGCCCAAGGGGGAGCGACGGGGTATGTGGGGATGATCCGGCAGAAGGCCAGACCTACCCACTAAAAACCTCAAGGTGTACCTCATCTGCCATAGATGGAGCTCACGGTACCGCCATTGGCATTACCCGCGAGCCCCGGCAGATTGCGCTCAGCCTTAGCCGAATGCCCCCCACGTGGGAAATGGTCCAGCACACGAGACCATTTCCCCACATATAGCCCTAATAGCCGCAGCAGGTCCCCTCACCCGCTACGGATGGCTATCGGGAGGGAGAAGGTGAGCATATCTCCTTCTCCGTCCCCCCCTCCGCCTACGGCGGATCGGTGCCGAAGAGGAATCATCCTCCCGGCACCGCTCCGCCGCCTCCTTCTGCGACATTACGTCTGACCTCCTTCCTCGCAGAAGGAGGTCATGGCCGCCCAAGCCTCTCGACTCCCTAGCATGGCTTTAACCACGCTAGGGAGCGAGAGGTCCTCTCCGACGACAGACGTCAACTCGTGCCGCAGCCGACCCCACGCCGGACACACCACTAAGGTGTGCTCCGCCGTGTCGTCGGCCGCCCCACAATGGTGACACTCAGTCGTCACCTCCCTCCGGGCGACCCTGTGCAGGTAGTGACCGAAAGTATGTATAATACCTACTACATACATACATAACTGCACGCCTGTATCCCTTATGGGGTAGGCAGAACACCAGAGGTTACAAGACTATCTGATGTCACGTTTGACAAATTTGGAGGTATTATAAAGATCGCCCGCAAAAACGCATTTAAAACCTCTGTCCCTTAACTGACTTTTACAGTATGCCCGGGAAGAGAAGCAGCTGGCACATTCTATGTTTTTCTTTCGCTCCCAGTCCAGCATGGAAGCATATCTACTATAAGTAGGACGTTAGTCTTCCATGCCACCTGATGGAAAGTGCGTATGAAGACTATGGTGGTACACGTCCATCCACGGGAAACCTATTCACTGACACTTAAAAGTATCAGGACTGTAGTAGATATGTAGTAGATATTTAATTATTTAGTTCTTATTTTTTGTATCATTGGTATGAGAAATTTTTTCGGACCTCCGATGATAGCAGTTGAAAAGTTATGTAAGACAATGCGTTTACAAAAATAAATGCAGTTTATTAGGAAACAACTCTAGTTCTTCACGGGCAGAATTGCCGTAAAAAGCACAAGAACGTAATTTCTTTAAAACAACTTATCTTATAACAATCGAATAACTTAATCTAAAACCCATGTCGCCTATAAAACTTCTCGAAACTTCGCCACACTATCTTCTAACATATTCTTACAAGCGCTCCGCAATTTCCTTTAAAAAGATCTTAAAAACCGCCAAAATTCCTATCTCACCGAGTTCCATATTTAAACGTGCCGCGGCGACACGTCGGCAGCAAAAATTGCAATTTGCGCGGGCTAACATTAAAATGCGGCGGGAAAATTTGTGAATATTGGATATGAATTTATTTTACTGGTAACCCCGCGGTGCCTCGGGTCTGTGAATACGGCGAGGTTAGGAAGATTTAGGTGTTAGGTAGGTAGTTGGTGAGAAAATTCATTTATTTTTGTTTACTTTTATAAATGTTGTGTGACAATTTTTAGTGATAAAGTGTTTTCTTTATTCACGATTCATATCGTTAAATGTTAAATATAAGTTAAACGCAATTAATCCAGTTATAAACGTATTTCAGTCAAGTTTATTGATAAAATTTACTACCCTTAGCGGAAGTTAAAATAAGGTAGGTACTTCTATCAAATAAAACACTTTTTAAGACAATTATCTTTACAGGGTGACTGGTGGGTCACTTTCGAAATTCGAGATCGTGATAGTTTGAGATCATTCATGAAGAGAAAAAATAAAATAAAAAAGGGTACTAAATAAACGGCCTTCTTTTAAATAGCATTATTCCTCACCAAAAATCTATGTTGCCTTCTAAATTACTATGTCAGCCACAATCCGTGCCACAAACCACGTCGGGGTTATTTAAAAAAGCTCTAGGATTTAAGGTAGTGACTATAGGTACCGACTATGTCCAACCTGGGTCTCACTGAGACGGCGCTCTGCAGATACTGCGAAAGCGCAGAGGAAACCCCTCTACACCTACTGTGCCACTGCCCCGCAGTTATGCACAAGCGCTCCGCTCACCTGGATAAGCACGAGCTGGATCCAAAAGAGATTAGGAGCATCGCCGTAAGGAAAATCCTAAACTTCCTGGACTCCATTGGAGTGTGCGGCGAGTTATAAATTGGGACTCACACAATAGATCTTTTAGGTCGCAGTGTGACGAGCGGACAAGACTGCTCATATAGTCCCAAAACCCCCAATAATAATAATAGGTACCGACTACGTCTTCCGGAACTGGAGCCCTTCTTGTCGCATAGTATTTTTCATCGCTATGTTAATGAATACACATACATACATACATACATACATACATACACAACTTCACGCCTGTATCCCGTATGGGGTAGGCAGAACACCAGAGGTAATAAGAACATCTGATGTCACGTTTGACAAATTTGGAGGCATCATAATAGTGGAGAGAGACTATTGCAGTGACAGGGGGTCAGCCTATCGCCCACAAAAAAGCCTCCCGTAACACCTCGGTCCCTTTACTGACTTTTACAGTATGCCCGGGAAGAGAAGCAGCTGGCACATTCTATGTTTTTCTTTCGCTCCCAGTCCAGCATAGAAGCAATGAATATATTACTTAATATAAATTATTATGGTATAATTATAGTACAAATTGCTTCAAGACACATTTTTTGCCAAAGTTATTGGCTCGTGGCTAAGTTATGAAAATAGAAGCTTGATCACGTGGCCAAAAAAAAAATTCTGTGGATGGACTTATTAGTTCTCAATAAAAAATTAATATTAATTATTTACTGAGTTAACTTGATCGAAAGTTAAAGAATTCATTACGCAACGCGAGGTTACAAGCGTAATATAATAGATGTGCGGGTGGTGGTGTGCGTGTGGCGGGAACACTGCTGTGTGCGTGATGACTGAGGCAGCGCATCGGGAAAAGTGTAGTAAGGTCTCTTTATTTATTTATAGGGATTTCTGGTGAAAAATTAAGTACCTACTTTTATTACATAATTATGATCAGAATCGAGTACAGAGTGCTCTCCTTCAGTATCTAAAATTTGTCACCAGTCACCCTGTATATCGTCTTAAAAGTGTTTTATTTAATAGGTGTAGATAATAGGTAGGTACCTATTACAAATAATACATAATGCTATTTTCATTTGTAACAAACTCTACTAATAAAAAACCGGAAAATTCACATAGTTTGTCTTGTTGTCGCGTGGAAAGGTCGCAATGCTGTTATTTTGAAATATTGCTGAAACTGCAGATAAAACTTCTTAAAAACCAACAGAAAATGTACTGGAGCGTTGAAAAATAATGCAATATTAACATTTACAAGTCAGCGGTGCGAGCACAGAACTTTATCGAATCGTATGTTTACGAACGTTCGTATAGTATGGAGTCGGTTGCAAGTTTTTAGTAGCATTGCAATTTTTTATTTTACAGTTATTTAAGATTACAATATGTTTACAAACATTCAAAATTAACAAGGCACACATTTATTAAAGCTGGTCGTGCGGCAATGAATAGATTTTAATTATTGTAAATCGTCTCCATACTATACAAACAATCGAGTATAGTATGGAGAAAATACGAGTCGATTCTTATTCGAAAATACAAAGTTCTGTGCTCGCACTGCAGCGTCGTCGTGACGACTGGGTCACAGTACAGATATCTATAGTAATTCAACTCGGCCGCATCTTTGAAATAATTGCCTACAGCGCCGCGGTCCGTTCACATGTGATAGGGCTGCCCGCCTTCAGCGTTTAAATTACATTTGCCTACTTTTCTTCCATTTAGTTTTCTGACTACAAATATACTTTCTTTATATAAACAAATTAAATACTTAGTAAATTGAATAGGAAGGGTACAACAAAAATACGTTTTGTGTCAAAAACCATGTTTAGGTTTGAATAACAACTCGGCCTTATAAATTAGCGACCGAAAAATACTTGCGCCTCGACTGAGACGCAAGATGTAGTTTTAAATTTTAAAGTATCCGCATATTAACGCAAAAAAAAATGATTTTTACAATTCAAAAATAATGTAAAAATAGTAATTACATTAACTAAAAAACTCCGCTCCAGAATATAGTAAGTTTTAACTAAAAACACAAAACAAGTATATAAAACTAAAAGAGCTTTTAAATAACATTTTGAATTAAAAAATCGTAGCGGCAGGTGGGACAAGCTAACATCATCATCATCACAACTCCGTGTAATGAGCCCACTGCAGGCATCCGTTGAGCCGTGATTGAGGAACAAACATCCATACATCCAAACTTTCACATTTATAATATTAGTGAGATTATCTATTACGGTTTTTCAAAAAATCAGCTGTAATTTAAAAGTTAGGTTGCTCCCGCGCAGAGCTGGTACTAAGTATAGCTGGTTTTACCGGAATTTATCGCGTTTCCATCATCATCAGCCCCCAAGGTTCTCCAAGTCGCTCTATCCCGCATAACATTCCAAATTTTAACCTATCCTATCGAAGTATTTACGTTCTCCGTGGTCATGACTGACAGACGGAGAAACATCGATTTAAAACTAATTCACTTCTTTATTTAGTTTCCCCATACAATATGTCTAGAGTCCTTTAAATCCAACGTTTCCCACTGAATTGTCACTAATTTTCTCAAAAATCCCCTCTCATAAACCCATAAACCAAAGATAACCCTTTTAAACAAATGCCGTATATGATAATACCGTTCATTTACATTAAAAGCAAAGCAAGGCTCATAAACGGTTAATAAATAACCGGTAAATACAGTTTATTGTACCGGTTTTTCGAAAACATACGGTCGGAGTAAACTTGATTTTTGTTCTTTTTGAGAACTTTTTCAGACAAACGGAAAAATTGCTATAAAGTAGGGATAGTAGATAATCATGGTAACTAAAAATGTTGCTTACTTTATTTGCTGAACTATTTGTCAGAGCGACTTCCGAGCTTCGGAGGGCACGATAAGCAGTCGATCCCAGGTGCTATATACTTGTATACAGTAGTCGTTAGGGTTTGTTAGAAGACTTGTCCTGAAAATTCTGACATCCACCAGCCAGCCCTGGGCCAACTTAGTGGATTACGCCTTAAACCTCCTCGTTCCCAGAGGAGAGACTCATAGCCCTGCAGTGGGCTTATTCCAAAGAGTTGTGAAGATGATTTCACACCAATTTCACTCTCACGGAGCACATTAGTTTAGAAGCACCCTGCTTATTCATTAACAAATGTCAAAACATATAATATACAGAAGCTACGCTGTTAAGAAGCTAAGTTAAACGCTTAAAATCAAGATTTTTCGCATTCAAATTTAACCCAACGAAACCACGGGACACAATTCAACGGTAATGAACTACAGGACACATAACAGCAGAATGCAGTAATCTACAGCTGCGATGCCGCTGCGACGGCGCTGCGACGCCGTCGCGGTATCGCCGCGATTTAATCCCGCTAGCTAGGCAGTCGGTCACAAGTTTATAATTTGTACAATTACTTGAGTTCTCTAGACTAGAGAGGGTAGAGTTGGGAATGTTGTAGACACGGCAATGTTTATTTTTTTATTAATGGAGCGATGCTGTATTTTTGTATTTTCTTAAGTTTTACGATTTTTTAAATTATCTAAATATAGGTAACTCAATGTCCAATCAACGTCGCACCTCACAGGTTCTGTCATACATACTTAAGCTTTATTTATAACACCGTGTCAGTCTCATCACGAGATACTGGCAGTAATAGCACGTAGCTTAATATAGTTCTTTTTTGTTTTTCCACCTAGGAAAGGTTTAGCACCCAGTTTCCTGATTATGCCCACTAAACATCCCCCTTTACCATCCCTTGACCATCTTTGGAGCGATATTGTGCACAAACTCGACGGGAAAACCTTGAGACGACAAGTCCTCTTGAACTTGCTCGTTTGATAGCTACGGCAAGTTCCTTAAGACAGCACGAATCTTACGCTCCTCAGGGACGGCGTAAAAAGAACGACCTAATCCGGACCTATTGCCGGTGAACGGCGGACGATAGGGCTTCGCTGTCTCGGTTGTCACCTGATAAGCGATGCTTCAGGTGGCAGCAGTCGGGTCTGCCCTGAAAAGGGCAGATGAATTAGCCCCGACACCACACAACCTCAGCGAGAGAAAACGTTCCGTTCTAACCTAACCCACAGAAGGGGAGGCAACAAGAGCAGCGCATTACGAGCACTCAAGAAGGTTTCGCATTATTCTATTATCTTTACACCTATCTTTAATTGCTCAATTAAAATTTTCATCTATGCAAGTTCCTAAATATTTTACAGAGATTTAAAGATTTCTGCTGACACGAATGGTTCCTTATAGATATTACGACTTTAGATTTGGATGCATCGGTGTTGTGGAAATAAGCATATGAACATCGTTTTTTTCATTTGATTTTCAAATTGAGGATTAGAAGATTACGTTGCAGCCATTCAGAAATGAAAACCATTAGGTACCTGATCATTAAGAGAAATAACGTCTTCCCAACTTGAAGTTCACGATGATTTTAAATCCATCACGTGCAACTGAATAACACATGAAACACTAGGATACATACATACATATATAACTTCACGCCTGTATCCCTACTGGGGTAGGCAGAACACCGGAGGCTATAAAATCACCGGATGTCACGTTTGACAAATTTGGAGGTATTATTATGATGGATTGAGACTATTGCGATGACAGGGGGTCTGCCTATCGCCCGCAAAGACGCCAATAAAACCTCCGTCGCTTAACTGACTTTTAAAGTATGCCCGGGAAGAGGAGCAGCTGGCACATTCTATGTTTTTCGCTCCCAGTCCAGCATGGCTAGGATATATTTCATTATCTTTAAAGTGTCTTGCTTATGAAAATCAAGGTACCGCGGAAGATCACGAATATGCGTTATATTAATTAGTTCGCTAAGTGTCACTTAGAGTAGTTCTTCATGAAATGAATGGAACTAATACTTGCAAACAATAAGCTACATTCCTTTTTATGAAACGAAACAAATATAAACCCACAGCACACATTAATTGGTACTCATTCGATTTTTATTCATTTATTTTTTAAATCCAAAGATTTTAATCATAACTAATAAATTAACTTCTAAGGGAAATTACATATACTTCTGTCACATGTAGCTTTAATTACTGAACTAAACTTATACATGCAAAAACTTTTCATACCAACATAAAACAATAAGTTTACACATAAGCCTTCACAGAACCAAACCGATACTTTAAAAATAAAACTTTTCCTCTATAACTTATAAAAGCCATCTCTAGGCCTTCCTAACTCTACATCTGCCCGAACAGCAAGAGAGGCAGACAAATAAATTCGGCACAAGATAAGCGACGCCCTAAATCAGGGGCACAGTAAAAACTGCCGCCGCGAGGGTGCGCGGCTTAGCGGCAAGCGGTGAAAGATGTCGAAGGTTCGATTCTTAGCCTGTTTTTGTTCAAATATTTATTCACGTTGAGTAGTTTACATGTGGGCAATTTCACGATTTGATAACGACGCAATGACGTGTGCACACAGAGATGAATATGACGTTCAGGCTGCATACTGGACGGCGGCGACAGCGACAGACTCAACACTTTACATCGTGTTGCTGTCGCTGCCGTCCAGTTTACAGCCTCAGTGATATAATAAATAATAATAAATAAATATTTCTGACACTCACACAACATTATCTAGCCCAAATTAAGTTTCTTAAAGAACTTGTGTTATATATACCTACTTAAGAAATATATAAACATACATATTGAATAAATACATATTTTTTATTAGAATAAACTTAAATAAACATATAAACATCCATGGCTAATATCTGTGTTCATCATACAAATATCCGCCGCCGCCGGGATTCGAACCCAGAACCTCTGGCATAGAAGGCAAATTATGTGAAGGCAAATTTTTAGTCACCAACAAAATGTAAACGTTATTTTCTTTGATACGATATAAACGTACCTGAATTATTTTTATTTTTAGTAACGCTCAGTAGAAAAACATAAAGATATGGCTCCACCAACTCTGTAACTATTCTCTTCTCTTTTTCTCTTAATAGTCGCTGTTGATGAACACAGCTACTAAGACACGGCATTTCATTGTGATGTTTTGTAGTACCGCGTAGTCGACTTAATTTAATGGTATTCATTCATAATTTGGAGTGACCATGCTTTGCTCAATATTTCATCGAATAAATTAAATTCCTTATAGTTTCTATAAATAAAAAAATATACATCTTTCAGCAGTTTTGAAGCATCCATATAATCAAAAGTAAAGCTTAATCTAATCAAGAAAAGATATTCAACAAAAAAAACAGACTTGTGTTACGATGTATAAAAAATAAAATCCCCAGACAATCATACCAACTAGATGGCCTCAAAGAAAGCAAAGCTTGAAATGAAATGAAATAAAGTTTATTATCACAAAATCAACATGGAAAATAATAATAACAAAAAAAAAACTAAATTACAATTAAAAGAGACGAAAATATTTTGTGACAAAAGGTTTAGACTCAGCATGATACTGCTGTGGAATTACTCCTACAACAGCGCTGGTTTTCAGCCTAAGCCTTGTTCATACACCATATAAAATATAAGAGTAGCCGTGGCCAAGTTGAAATATTATAACATTTAAATTAGAACATAACCTTATAATTATTAACTTAAAACGTATATGTTTATCAAAAGTGGTCAACATTGGTGCAGAATAGATACATTAAAAGAAACCGGTATTATATATATAAATATATAATTTACCTATATTTAAGATACTACATATTTTTTCTCTTTTTTAGGAAACTAATAAAGAATAGTTTGTCAATAAAATACATTCTTATATTTTTCTTTTTTCAACATAATACACATTTAGATGATCTAATAACAATAATATAAAAAAAAAAAAAAAATACCCAACCAAAATAATACATACCTATAGACTAAAAACATATTTAAAATCTCTTTTTTCTCGATCTAGTAGATATGCTCGTAATTTTAGTTTGAAAGTAGCTTTCCCCTTGGTGTTTCTGATGGGGGGGTGGTAAATCATTCCAGATTTTGGATACTGCATACTTGAAACTGCCTCTAAACCCAGCCGTATGGTGTTTGTGTATAGCTAGCTTATTTTGAAATTTCGAACGACTGTTTTGTTGGTGCAAGTCCTTCTTAAATTGAAATTTATTGTACAAATAGGTAGGTTTACCCGTTATCATTATTTTTTGCACCGAACATCCGAAATGCAGTCTCCTGCGATTTTTCATTGCTAGTATATTTTTAGCTACTAAAAATGGTGTAATGTGAGCCCGCCTTGGTATATTATAACAGAAACGCATACAAGCATTTTGTACCTTCTGTATAGTTCGCTCAGTTTTACTAAATATTCGAGGTCCGTACACGTTATCCCAGTAATTGAAATTTAATATAACAAGAGATTACCACATTGAGATACCATATAGCGAACTAGGGGGAACCTAGGTTATAAAATAAATTTTATATATGAACCTAGGTTATAAAATAAAATTAAAATAAAAAAAAAATTAATATTCATATTTAATATTCATGCCTTGTACTAGCAATGGAGATATCTCTGACCAGTCTTTAGATTTTACTTCATGCTCGACGAGCGGATTGGACAGTTCCGATAGTTATCACAGCTCTTTTCTCCCTCTTTCTTCAAATCTAGATTCTCAGTTCTCAGGTTTGCTGAAAAATTTTAATGTAATTCACATAAACGCACAAAGTATTCCAGCTCATTACCCCGATATGTTGGCAACGTTTGATTCTAAGAAAATTCATGCCATATTAGTTTCCGAAACGTGGATGAAGCCCTGCCTACCTTCAATTTCATATGCCTTACCAGGCTTTAAACTCATCCGGAATGATTGTATTGACCGAACCGGTGGCGGGGTGGCTATCTACTTACGCTCTGATCTTTCAAGTAAAATTGTAAATTCTTCTCTTCAAACTTCATCCAACCCACATGCGACTGAACATCTTTTTATAGAAGTATTAATAGCTAATACCAAAGTTCTTCTAGGAGTGGTATATAGCGCATCTCCTAACGCGAACTACTTTCCTGCATTTGAGAAGTTATTGGAAGAATTACTCCCTTTATACAACCACGTTATTATTATGGGAGATTTCAATACGTGTTTATTGAAAAAAGATGTTCGCTCTAGAAAACTTGAATCAGTTATTAATGGTTGCAACTTGAATATATTACCATCCTCTGCAACTCATTTCTTCCCTAACTGCACTGCTTCTCTTCTGGACCTTAAAATTGTTGCTTGTTTGGATCACGTTGTACATCATGGACAACTAGAAGCAGAAGCCTTTTCCTATCATAACTTGCTATTCCTTTCTTATAAAGTCAAGCCTCCTAAAACCAAGCCTAGGGTACTGTTGCAAAGAAATTTTAATGGGATTGACTACGACAACTTGCTTCGTGATGCGCAGGAAGTCGACTGGTCTGAGGTCATAAATGCTGAAACTACAGATTCTCAAATTGCTATCTTTAATTCTCTCCTTCTTCAGCTTTATGATCGCCATGCCCCAGTTCGACCCGTTAGGCTTAAACATTTACCTGCTCCATGGTTGAATGATGTTATTAAATCTGCCATGAGTAAGAGAGACCGAGCGCGGGTCAAATATAAACATGATCCCAGTGAAGAAAACCGTGAAAAATATCGTCTCCTTCGGAATCGCTGCAATACTATGTGTAGGGACGCACAGCGACGCCATATCCACAAATCTGTTTCGAACGGAGTTCCAGCAAAAGTCTGGAATTTCCTTAAGACTTTGGGCGTAGGCAAAAATAAAACAAATTCAATTCCTAACAACATAGATTTTAATGCACTTAATTCACACTTTACTTCTTCTTGCTCCATAGATAGCGCACAGAAAGCTGAAACATTACTCAAAATTTCATCTTTGCCTAAGCCTCTTCCCCCCCGCTGGCGCTTTGTAAACACTGTTTTGAGCACGTCCTCGTTAATAATTCATTTTAAATCGTCAAGTGGTACATAGTGAACAAACCTTAGACCATTCAAGTCGCTGAAGCATAGGGAAGCTATTTGTGTGACAAGTCACTCTGGAGAAGACAGCTACAAGATCCAACATTCGCAACAGTTATCCCACATCAGGAAGCCAAACGGTGAGTGCTTTCCACCATCTTTGCCTCATTGTTAAGTTATCCAATAAAGGGCCACTACGTAATTTACGTCACAGAAAAATAAAAATAAAGAAACGTAAACAATAACAAACTGACTGACGTTAACCCAGAGATTGTAAGACAGTGACGTTGAGTAACAAGACGACAAGACAGTCGTAAAATAACACTCCCGAGTACAAAAATTTTTACTACCGGTGAAAAAATTCAGTTGAGTGACAAGGCCCTTGTATCTTTATAAAAGTTTCGAAAAATGAATAAATCCATGTCAGAGTCGAACCTAAAGGAGTGTGACCAGGAAATGAGTATGTCACAACTCACCACACCGCCAAATTTTGCCTCCGATCGAACAGGTCGTGGTAAAAAAAGGAAAGAAAGTGACAGCGTCTCACCGAAAGGACCTAATGAGCTTGCCGTTTTCAAAGAGGAAATGAGAGGCTTAATGACGTCTATGATGCAAAAAGAACTAAAAAAGATCAACCACTCCCTTAAACAAATACAGGATTCCAACTCGGATATACAAAATTCTATGAAACTTCTTACCCAACAAAATGAAGACTTTAAAAAGAAAATTGAACTGTTAGAACAACAAACGAAGGAAAGCACCAAATATATAAGTATTCTCGAGAATAAAATAGAAAATATGGAGAAAAATGTTAGAAAATCCAACCTGGAAATTAAAAATGTTCCCAAAAAACAAAATGAAACAAAAGAAGACTTAATTAACATGGTAACATGTCTATCAACATCAGTTGGTGCGGGTATAAAAAACACTGATATAAAAGACATATACCGAGTGCGAGGAAAAAAGGAAGGTGCTCTCAATACGCCAATTATCGTCGAAACATCATCTACTACTTTGAAAATGGACCTCCTCAAGAAATGTAAATTATATAACAGAACAAATAAAACTAAATTAAAGGCAAAGCACTTGGGGTACACAACAACGGAAGAAACCCCAATTTATGTATCAGAACAACTGACGCCAAAAGCTGCACGCTTACATTTCTTAGCACGCGATCTTGTCAAATCTACCAACTTCACCTTCTGCTGGACAGCCTATGGAAATGTTTACGTACGTAAAAATGAAAATTCTCCTATAATATCCATAACTAACGAAGCGCAAGTCCACCATCTTCTGAATAACAATTGACTAGATTTAGTAATTTTGCACTTAGTACACACAAACTATAAACTAATAAATTATCCATTCACAATACATACAGATATAAAAAAAATAACTATCACCACATCATCACAAACCACACAAAAATTCTTACGTCTAACAACACATCTCTCAAACTCAAACTACGTAACAACAACCACTAATCACACAGCCACAAATGGACACCCACTTTTACCAAACGTACTACTGACACCTAAACATATACTAACGGAAACAATATTGTATAACCCCAAAACTCATCTAGAAGGGTTTAGTCAGGTCTTGACAAATAAAATGTACATACATAAAAATCGTGTACGTAGGTATATCTACTTCGGTAAAAACTCGCATGTCCCAAAAATACTACATAATGTATAATATCTTTACAAACACTACTGAAATAGATAGGATAAAATTTGCAAACGCTATTAGCTGTGATATTAATGACCTAAGCAAAAGAATACAAATCAATCAGCAAGACCTAACAGTAGTATCACAGAACATTCGGAGCATATACTGTAACTATGACAACTTTGAGGCCACATTATCAATACTAAACTTTGAAGTTGACATTCTGATTTTAACAGAGTGCCATTTGGACACCAACAAACCCATCCCTGTAATTGAAAACTTTACTTGCTTTGCCTCCACTAACAATTTGAACCAGTGTGGCGGGATAGTAGCATATGTAAAATCGAATCTAAACCCTCATTTTAAGGAAATTATTATAGAGGATTCAACGTGCCTCCAAATTAGTATAAGAAATAATATTATTCTGGGTATTTATCGTTCGCCATCTTACCGTAATGCTATAAATTTCATACATTCTCTTAATTCATACCTAGACACAATTAAAATACATACAAATTTAATTATCACTGGTGACATAAATATAAATCTCTTGCCAAAATCGAATGAACTCGCCGAGGAAAACAATAACAGATTGACCTACTTAAACATGCTTGCTTCGCATGGTATCCTACCTGGTCACACCTTACCTACCAGAGTTAATAGTTGCCTTGACCATTTTATGATAAAATTGCAATCGAAAAAATATACAGCAAATATAGCAGTGATGAATACTGCTGTCACCGATCACTCTACGATATTCTTATCAATATCCCAAACTAAAAACACTAACAACCATCCTAAAATGATTAACACTATTGATTATGAGGAGGCATTACAGCGCCTTGAAGAAAAAAACTTACATGACCTGCTGCTGTGTAATGATCCTAATTTTGTCGCCGAAAACCTAACTAAACATTTGAATGATTCTTTGACAGAAAGCAAAAAAACAAAAGCAATACCAAAAACTAAACGAGTCATCAAACCCTGGATAACTTGTGGCATTCTAAGATGCATTAAAAACAGGAACAACATGCAACAAAAACTTAGATCTGATCCATATAACGAAGTTCTAAAGTTGACATTCGTTAGATATCGAAATTACTGCAACAAACTGATAAAGAAACTGAAACACAAATATGAAAGGGAACAGCTTAACCAGTGCATTAAAAACTCCAAGGCACTATGGAGTAAAATAAAAAATATCACCAACCTGAATCCCCCTAAAACTCAAAGCAACGATCTACTCCACATCAAACCGAATCCCATCGATTCCATCAACCACGTCAACCAGTTTTTTGCAAACATTGGAAAAAATCTTGCCAATAACATAACGGACAAAAACCAGACCTCGCAAATTAATTATTCACCTTCCCTAAATCATTCTCATTCATCCTCATTCGTTCTCCTTCAAACAGATGTAGAAGAAGTAGATGCTGTGCTAATGAGTCTAAAATCCGATAGTGCTCCAGGTTGGGACAACATAAATACCAGATTCCTCAAGATGACTCGAAGTATTGTTGTTCCAATAATCAGTCACCTGGCTAACCTTTGTTTTGAACAGGGAGTTTTTCCACTGCCACTTAAAAAATCGATAGTCACACCTGTGCATAAGACTGGAAACACAAATGATGTTAATAATTTCAGGCCGATTTCAGTGCTAACTGCGATATCAAAAATTATTGAGAAACTTATTAACACACGTCTTATTGATTACCTCGAGAAGTTTAATCTTTTATCAAATTCGCAATATGGATTCAGACGAGGGAAATCCACTGAAGATGCAGTTTTAGCACTGACTTCGCTTATCACTGAGAAGTTAGACCAACGCAAGAAGTGTCTCACAGTATTTATAGATTTGCAGAAAGCATTCGATACAGTGTCGCACTCCATCCTTGCGCATAAAATGGAACAAGTAGGTATACGAGGTACAGCATTAAAACTACTAATTGACTACCTCTGTGATCGAACTCAAAAGGTAAAAATAGGTAATTATGTCAGTAGTGATACAAAAATTTCATTCGGTGTCCCTCAGGGTAGCGTTCTGGGTCCTACTTTATTTTTAATTTACCTTAATGAATTAACAGACATTAAAATTGCAAACAGTAAAATTTTTTCTTACGCTGATGATACAGCTATGGTTTTCTATGGCCCGTCCTGGGAAACTGTTTTCAAAACCGCCGAAACTGGACTTCATAAAGTATATAAATGGATGAATTCAAACTTACTGTCACTAAATATATCGAAAACAAATTTCGTATGTTTCTCAATTGATAAACGCACTGAACCTAAATCATCCTTAAAACTTAAAATACACTCCTGTGACATAACTGATGCAAAAAACTGTTCCTGTAACTTTATCACCAAACTACCCCTTGTAAAATATTTAGGAATAACCCTTGATCACAGACTTTCCTGGCATCCACATATCGAAATTATTACAAGCAGAGTCAGAAAACTTATTTGGATGTTTAAAAAACTAAGATATGTTGCTACAACTAAGTTGCTGAAACAGATCTATTTGGCACTAGGTCAGTCAATTATTGGATATTGCATACCAGTATGGGGTGGTGCTACGAAAGCAAAATTTCTAGAAGTTGAACGGAGTCAGCGCTCTCTCTTAAAAGTTATGTTTTTTAAACCTTTCAGGTTCCCAACTGACGACCTATACCGTTTCTCTGAACTTTTAAGTGTTAGAAAACTATATGTGGTCAGTACTATCCTGAAGCTCCATAAAACCCTACCGGGTGAATGCACAGTTATCTCACGACGAAGGAAAGACAAAATAGCAATCTTTCCTTCTTGCAAGACCTCATTTGCACAACGACAGTTCTTGGCTCAATCTGCCCATTTGTATAATACGTTGAATAAACGCCTGAACTTCCACAAACTCAAATTGTTTGAATGTAAAAACACCCTAAACAGCTGGCTTAAGTCTATGACTTACGAAGAGGTTGAGAGTTGCCTACAATATATTTCATAATTCAAAAATAACCCTTCCTGTCATACACACACACACACACCCACCCACATACACATCCATACACATACACACACACTAACACACACACACTCATGTACTTAAAAAAAAAATATAGCTTATAATTTTTTACTTAGTTTTAAATTCTTTTAAATGTACATAATCAACTAACTGAACTGTAATTAACTAGGTTGTGATTATTTAAATTTGGTTGTACTTAAAATCAAAATTTTGTCATCTATGTTTTTATTTTATATGTATACTTAGTTGTTATTATGTTATTATTGTTAAGGAAGAGCGGGGCCTCCTGTCACAGGTGTCATTGAACACCTACTAGGCAGGTCCCAGCCCTGGATTATTGTAAATTTAATACTTGTAAAGGAAAATAAACAATTTATTTATTTATTATTCTTACGATTCTTTTCATTTTACTCAATTCACCGAATGTGATGTTAAGAGAGCAATCACTTCAATTAACTCGAATGCCGTCGGATCAGACAACGTCAGCCGCAAAATGATCGTCATATTACTTGACTTCCTTCTCCCCATCATAACAATCATCTTAAATAACTCCAACAGCGCTTGTCACTTTCCTGCTTTATGGAAAGATGCACATATTATCCCACTTCCTAAAAAACCTCTTCCATCGTCGTTCCAAGACCTTCGACCGATTTCTATCCTTCCGTTCCTATCCAAAGTCCTAGAGCACCTGGTCCATAAACAATTAACCAATTTCCTGCAAAAAAATGATTTACTCAATCCACTCCAGTCTGGTTTTCGGCCCGGCCACAGTACAATCACGGCGTTAGTCAAAATTTCCGACGATATACGCTTGGGCATGGAACACAAAAAGCTAACAGTGCTAGCACTGCTCGACTTTAGCAATGCCTTCAACACTGTTGACTTCGCTATCTTGTTACAACTTCTTCGTTCTCTTAACATATCTCCATTCGTGGTTGATTGGTTTCATTCTTACTTGTGCGGACGTCGGCAGCGTATAAGTATTGAAGAATACTGCTCAGACTGGATTGATATCACAACCGGCGTCCCTCAAGGTGGCGTGCTGTCTCCTCTTCTATTCTCAATTTTTATAAACACAATTTCAAATAATTTAACTTCTTCCTACCATATGTACGCAGACGATCTCCAAATTTATCTCAACACAAACCTTGTGGATCTACCGCAGGCAATCATTAAAATAAACAACGACCTGGACAAAATACTTTCTTGGAGCCAACAACATGGCTTGGCTGTAAATCCATCTAAAACGCAAGCGATCATAATAGGGAGCCCAAAGACAATTGATCGAATTGACTGGAACATGTGCCCAAAACTTGTTTTTAATGGTGTGATCATCGAATACAGCAAATGTGTAAAAAATCTGGGAATCCTATTCGACAACAAACTTTCATGGAAAGCGCAGGTAGATGAAGTGAGCCGCAAAATGTTTGCTGCCACAAACTCCTTGAAGCGTTTGCGCAATATTCTACCAATCCCTACTAAAATTTCCATTGCACAATCCCTTTTCCTCCCAATACTAGACTACGGTTCTGCCTGCTATCTGGACATCTCCGAAGACCAAATGAATAAACTTGAGCGCCTTCAAAACTTATGCATAAGATTCATATTTGGATTACGTAAATATGATCATGTTTCAGAATATCGCACTAAGCTCAAGTGGCTTCCGATTCGCTTTCGCCGGAATACTCAAATTCTATGTCTGCTGTATCGCTTACTGTTCAATCCGACCTCACCGGAGTATTTAAGAAATAGTTTTAATTATAGACACTCACAGCACCTACGACAGCTACGTTCTGCTGATAACTTAATGCTCTCAACACCCCCGCATAAAACTGACTTTTACGGGAAATCTTTCACAGTCCATGCTGTGTCACTGTGGAACAATTTGCCACTGGAGATTAAGTCTGCCAAATCAATTGACACATTTAAAAGACTGGTCAAGCAGTACTTCCTTTCTAAAGACACGACATTATAGTACAATGTATTTAATTTATTAAGCATTATATTTAGTGGATATATGTATATATTTTATATTTATGTATTATTCGTATGTAAGTTTATGAAAAAACTATATTATAACTATAGTATTTGTATATTATTTAAATTTTAGTATATGTACGCCTAGGCACCCTATAAATTAGTCTCCAATTCTCACCCAAAGGTTGTCTGGAAGAAATTGCTTACTAGTAATAAGACCACCTTTTGTACCATGTTTCTGCTTTTTTATACTTTGTATTTTTTTTTTCTGCGGTGTACAATAAAGAATAAATAAATAAGTATAGATAATGGCCCAGACACGGAACGTTATTTTTTCTCGTTCCTTGCGGGAATCGAACCCGCAACCACTGTTTTCTGAGGCAAATAGGTGTACCCAATTATAAATGTGAAAGTTTGGATGGATGTTTGTTCCTACATCACGGCAGAACGGCTCTGATGAAATTAGCACAGTGATAGTCTACAGCCTGGAATAGCACATAGATATTCCCGAGACATTAGGAATGCGCAGGTAAAACCGCCACCACACCATCCTCTTGGATGACTTATAGAATCTGCACAATCTATCTTGGTCTACATACACACATACATAACTTCACACCTGTATCGCTAATGAGGTAGGCGAAACACCAGATAAAATCATCTGGAGGCCTATTTTGTAAATCGAAAGAAGGACGAAAGACGTACGACGTATACGATACGTGAGTAGTGCAAAAGTGCTATTCTGTGGGGCTTTCGTATCGTTCAACGTTTTTCGGATCCATAGACAAATTATAGATCCATTGGCGGACTGAATTAAATATCTTAGGGTTTTACAGACGAGGTAAGTTATCAATCAAAAAACCATCAGTTCATAATTTATGTGTTTTTACATAGTAATTTCACATAATACAGTTTGAAGGGCATTAAATATTTGAACGACGTGTTTTTCTTCAGTGGTTTTTATTGTTTTATGAATTAAAAGTTAAAAAATATGTAAAATCGTAGGTTGAATTTTGCCTTTGCCTCTTAATAAAAAACCACATTTGTCAATCATTCAACTAACCAGCCAATTTTGTTTTGACACTTGCAAATATTTTCTTTCAAATTATTTACTTACCTATTAAGTCTGTTGACTCGTAACAACGGCTGATTGCCATATAATAAGAAGAAGAAGAAGAATAAGAATCTAGTAGATAACACTGTTTTTCTTGGAATTAGGTACCTTAGATTCTAAATTGCAATGGGGCGCCCATATCTCACAGCTAGCGAGTAGACTTAGTTCTGCAGCGTCGCGGTAAAGAAAATTCGCTCATTGACTGATGTTAATACGGCAAAGCTGGTATATTATAGTTATTTTCATAGTATAATGTCCTACGGCATCCTACTTTGGGGCAATGCCGCAGACATTGACACGATATTTACACTGCAGAAAAAGGCTATTCGTGGAATGTATAAACTTGGAAATAGAGAATCTCAAAGAGAAAAGTTTAAAGAGATTGGTACAACAATATATATATGAAGACGTAGTAGTTGACAACACCAAGACATTGGTGGATAATGGGCGATCATTATCTTCATAAGCCGAAAGACGCACACTTCTCGACGGAGGCCTCCCCCAGGATTCGTCATGTCGTCCGGACCCGCGCCGCCCTCATTTGACGTTCGTAAAGTGTATAAAATTACCTACTGCGAATAAAAAAGTTTTCATTTCATTTCATTTTCATTTAATTACCTCCTTAATATTTACAATGAGCTCTGCCACGAGGGAGCAATTGCAAAATTTGCAAATGCTCTTGCAGTTTATGCAGGAGCACAGTGATTTCCTGCGAGGGCGGCTGATTAAAAGTGTGGAGGGTAGGGTCCGTGCCAAAGCACTTTGGGCGGATCTTGCATCCGCACTAAATTCCACTGATGGGGCCATAAAAACGGTTACCCGGTGGCAAAAAGTAAGTTTTGTTGCCTAAATTAATGAAATGCTTGCTAACGCATATTGCATGATAGCATGAAGCTAACGCAATTTCTTTTGCTGACAAGGTATGGGCTGACCGCAAAAAAAGCGGCTGCAGCATGCAGGCGCTCAGCCTCGGCCACTGGTGGTGTACCAGCTCCAAGATTTGCTGGAGTCAGAAAGACAAAAGAATGCTGAGCTTGCAGGCATCCGTAGGGAGCTAGGCGATATTACGAGCGCCCTACGGTAATTAGTGTAGGTGCTACGGCAAATAAGGGAGTGAACGTGGTTTAATTGGTTTCTCTATACCTATCTCTATAAGTACTAATATTTTTTTGATTAATTTTTAACACTATTATGTACCCAAATACCTTAAACACTGAAAGTTATAACTGATTTTTGTATTTTATAGCTATTAAGTGTGTGATGTATGACCCGGGCAACACCGGGCTTCGCTGCTAGTATGTATGTATGGAAATACTCATTTGGCTCACGCAATGGGGTTGAATAAATAAACTGAAGAAATTTATAATTTTGATTTAATATTGAGTTCCCACATACATACGGCCTGCAATTTGTGTGACTGCAGAATGGATGGTATTCACTCGTATTTAACATTGGAATGGCTCCTATAAATTGCTGCCTATCGTCATCAGATAGACCATTCTGACAGTCACCAATTTGTGGGGTTTCTTGAACCTCATCATCTTTTCATCTCATCATAGATAGTATTTACTTGTAGTATTGTTTCTGGACTAAAATATAAGTATAAAATAAAATTTCATTGTCAAATATACCTAATAAACATTTTAATAAAAGATAATATAAAAATCAACTAACATATCTTCTTGATCATTTCTCCTGTGGCATACCAAATATAATATCTTTTCATCCACATACATACATCCACAGCCGGTAGACGCCCACTGCTGGACATAGGCCTCCCCCAAGGTGGCGTGTGGCGGCGTCGCCTTAAGAATAGCGCTACCCCATCTCTTCCCGTGGGTGTCGTAAGAGTTGACTAAGGGTCAAACCAGAGGACGGGCAGCAGCTTCCTTTTGTGTATATTAACATCACACTGCGATCGCCAACCCGCCTGCCAAGCGTGGCGATTACGACATTTCCCCCCCAAATATCTTTTCATTTTCATACAACGTTCTCGAATAAAAGTTGCAAACATTTAGTCATAAAGAAAATGAAATAAATTAAGGTAAAAACGCCAACCGCATTCGCTGTCTGAGACGCCGGCGTTCTCGGTGCTCTTCAGCTTCAATTAGGTCAGCCAGAATGAAAGTAGCCATTATGATGTTCCTATAATTCACCAAAATCAATAACTATACTAAATTCAAAAGAACACATGAATAAAAAAAATATATTGTTTACTCACGAAGCAAAAACGACAACCACTTTGATATCGTAATAGTTAAGATTAAATTACGAATAGAGACATGTCAAACCGACGAGAGACGTGCTGTCAATTGGTTCACAGAATAGCACAATACGTCAAAAATTGAATGATTTCGTGTTTCGTTTCGTATTTCGTATCCGCAAACGATACGCAAGCCCCACAGAATAGCATTTCGTAAAAACGAAGGGCGATATCCGTCTTTCGTCTATCGTTTCGATTTACAAAATAGACCTCCTGATGTCACATTTAACAATTTTGGAGGTATTAACATGATGGAGAGAGACTATTGCAGTGACAGGGGGTCAGCCTATCGCCCGCAAAACGCCAATAAAACCTTCTTTTCAATTCAATTCATTTATTCATAATCACAGGTAATGTTACACAGATGGATTTATAATAATAAGTACAGCCATGATTTGCTTTAATAGCATATGAACATTTTTGACAAAAATAAAAGTATGTCAAAAAAAATTAAACATTAAAAAAAAAATTTATGATAATTATACAAAGATATAGATATTTTAAATTAAATAATAAAAATATAGGAATTAAAACATCATTTATTTACATTTACAATCACGGTCGGTCAAAAAATCATTGAGTTCATAGTAAGCTTTTTCAACAAGGAAGCCATTAAATGCAGATTTAAATAGTGCGCGATTACTTATTTCTCTTATATATGCTGGTATTTTATTATATATTGAGGGTGCCATGCTGTTTATGCTCATTCTATATAAAAGAGGTTTGCGTGTATGTGTAACCTTTAGATTGAACCTCCGTCCCTTTAATTAGTTATTGCGTAAGTAATCGCAAAGTTTCACATTTATTTTGATTACTCGTTCTATTTTTGACCTTTTTATCTCATACCTATTGACGTAAAACGCAAAAAAGTCCATCACAAAAACAAAAGTAAGTACCTAATTTTTCATCAAAATTAATCGCCTGTAATTAAAGTCACAGCAAACACGTTTTCTGCAACATCTGTATTTTTATTTGAGAGTTAAGAGGTGTCTTGTTCTTTTTCGCAAATAATATTGAAATATCTTAGTGGTTTTATGAGCGTTATTGTGTGCGATAGACTAACTCCCTGTCGCTGCAATAGTCTCTCTCCATCATTATAATACTTTAAATCTCTGTTCATAAAATATTTAGGAACTTGTCAAAAATCTTCGAAGCGAAATCTTCGCAAAGTGGCAGGTAAAGATATCTTTACTTGCCGCTTCGCGAAGATTTCGCATTATTCTATTATCTTTCTGATTACACCTATCTTTAATTGCTGAATAAAATTTTCATCTATGCGAGTTCCTAAATATTCATTCTGCTGATACGAATCTCCGTTAATCCCTGATGACAGTATTCGGCATTACATGTTGGGGCAGTGCAGTTAAACCAACTCGTGATTCAAGCAGAAAAGAAAATAAGTAGGGTTCTGAAAATATATTCTATGCAATTAAATACGTGCAAAAAAACAATTACGAAATGGTTGGACAAACTTACTTACGAGGAAATCGAAGAGGTCCTGATTAGGATTGCCTAAACAAAAATAAACTAGCTACTAATATTTTGATATTATACAAACACTTATCCACACACACGTTCCTTCACACACACACACACCCACATATTTACATACTACATTTACATCAATAATTCTCTGTTTCATTTTTATTGTTTACCTATTTAAAATATAGATATATAATTACAACTTATGATTAAATAAATAAATTTGTAATCAAAATGCCGAATAATAATAATGATAATTTTGTTTTCAACACACTTGCTCGTAAAGTGAGCCAAATTTGTCAAACGTGACATCAGATAGTTTTAAAGACTCTGCTGTTCTGCCTACCCCATAAGGGATAAAGGCGTGAAGATATGTATCCTATGTATTTATTGAAATATCTTTTTAATGAAATAAATACTTAATTTAAATTAAAAGAAAAACAAGAAACTTTATTGAAAATATAATTTGATAACAAGGTGGTACGTTAACAATATAACGTAAAAACAAAAATGTGGTAAGTAATTTCGAGGCGCCAGGCCCCGGTAGCTCAGTGGAAGAGCACTCGTCCGGCAAACGAGAGGTCCCAGGTTCGAATCCTGGTTGGGTAATTTTTATTTATCACATTTTTCATTTATTAAAGTTTTTATTGCTATTTGCTATAATACTCTGATAAACAAAATAAGTAGTTATTTTTACTGAAAAAAAATTTTTTTTTTGTCATTTGCAAGTGACATTTGACACATAGAGGTCATTCACATTCACATTCCTGTTCTCATTTGAATCGCATAGTACAAGGTTAAGTTTGGTCTGGGGGTTGATTCTGTGGGTTGATAGTTATTTAGGCACAATATGGTGAAAAACGACTTTCAAAATTTCAATGTGTTAATCAAGTTTTGTGGCTGACTGTATAGTGGGTTCACTCGACATCTCATTGCTTCACTCAACCAATCGATAGTAAGATATTATTTGTAGGTCTCGTATCATCCACAGCCTGTAGACGTATCTTTCACCAATATTGATATACATATAAAAAAAGTCTAAATATGTTTTTTTTATATTTTTGCAGTTGTCAACAGAGTTCCAGAAGGAGGAGGTACTCAATTCGTTTATATCTTTGTTACACGGTTTTGGACAACATCAATCGATTTTAGATATTCATGTTTCATATGATAGAGGATATTTCAGAGGCAGTCATATATAGTCATATATACGAGGGTGGATTGAAAAGTTCGCGGCCTAGTCAAGAAAACAGAATAAAGTACATACAAAAATATTTTAATTTTTCGAAGTAATCTCCATTTAGCTCTATGCACTTCTTCCATCTGCTTTCCAGAGCTTCCATACCTGTTTTAAAAAAAGATTCCTCAAGGTCTTCAAAATACAGGTTAACAGCGGCTTCGACCTCTTCATTCATTAAAAATTTCTGCCCACCGAGGTGTTTTTTCAGGTTTGGAAACAGATGAAAGTCTGAAGGTGCCAAATCAGGAGAATAAGCTGGATGTGGCAACAATTCGAAACCACAATCACGAATTTGAGCCATAGACTCGACAGACGTGTGGGCTCGGGCGTTGTCCTGGTGAAACAACACTTTCTTTCTCAGTAATCCTGGGCGTTTCTGTTTAATTTCTTCACGTAAACGGCGCAGAAGGGTGCTATAGTACGCAGAGTTTATTGTTTCGCCTTTTGGAAGGTAGTCCACCATAATGACACCCTTAGCATCCCAAAAAACCGATGCCATCACCTTGCCAGCCTACAGAATTGCCTTTGCTTTTTTCGGAGTTGGTTCACCTGATTTTTTCCATTGTTTGGATTGTTGTTTTGATTCTGGGGTATAGTGGTGAACCCAGGTTTCATCCATTGTCACAAATCTGTCAAGAAAACCTTGTGGATCAGCCTCGAACATCTCCAAACAGTCGCGAGAAATCGTGAGTCGAATTCGCTTTTGCTCTACTGAAAGCAATCTGGGGACCCACCTAGCCGAAACCTTAGAAAAGCCGAGTTCATGGACAATGATGTTTTGCGTTCATTCATATGAGATGCCTATAGTGTCTGCAATTTCTCTGATAGTCAATCTACGGTCTTTCAATATGAGATCACACACTTTATTGATGTTTTCTTCGGTCGTAGACGTCATTGGCCTGCCGGAGCGAGGGTCATCTTCGATGTTCTCTCGTCCACGTTTAAATTCTGCAACCCATTTTTTCACAGTGGTATAAGACGGGGCAGATTCCCCTAATGTTGTTTGCATGTCATCATGGATCTCTTTTGGTGTTAATCTTTTTTTAAACAAATATTTAATCACAGCACGTTGTTCAAATTTCTCCATTAGTGAAAATTTGTTCTACACACGTATTTATATTGTTCGTAAAATTTTATTTAAACAAGATATCAAATTGAAAATTCGCGGGCTGACAATTGTATAATGACAGTTCAAAATGACGGCAGAAAAAATAACAAAAGTTTTTTTTTAATGGCCAGGCCGCGAACTTTTCAACCAATGTAGTATCATATATATTTAATTGAAATCGATTGAATACTTTACGAAACAAATTTATGAATACGGAGCATATTTACGTGGATGGCCTTGTAGTTTAGCCACATTTTGAAAAAATGAAGTCGGTTTTTTCGATGCTCTGCATTCGTTGATTATGTTCACTTAAATGATATTTTTGGAAAAACAACAAACTATGTTTACATAACTCTATATATAAAATTCTTGTGTCACCGTTTTCGTTGCCTTACTCCTCCGAAACGGCTTGACCGATTTTGATGAAATTTTTTGTGCTTATCCGGTATCTATGAGAATCGGCCAACATAATTTTTTTTTTTATTTATATGGCAAAGCAACCTTTGCCCGGTCAGCTAGTAACTCTATAAGTCCTTCATTTTGTTCTGTCTGTCTAAACATAAAACTGTACTTAACGGATTTTAATACATCATCGTCATCACAACTCCGTGTAATGAGCCCACTGCAGGGCTATGAGTCTCTCCACTGGGTGACGAGGAGGTATAGGCCGTAATCCACCAGTGCTGGTTGGTGGATGTCAGAATTTTCAGGGTGCCGAAATGGCTTCTGACAAACACCCGGGACTTACTGCTTGACGTGCCTTCCGAAGCACGGAAGTCGTCGTGAGAAATAAGTGACCGGCGGTCACCTATCCATTTACCGACCGCGCCGAAAGTCGTTTTACCTGCACAGTGCACAGTAGCCACACCACGGCGCCGCCATAACGAATTTTTATATGATAAAAATTACCACAAAATTGTTTTTTTTTGTATGGTTTATGAATAAACAACAAACAATTATATCATTGCAAAAAAAACTAAAAATAAGTAAAGTCTAGAGTTCGCTCCACGTATAATAATTTGATTGCCAGCATAAAATTTTCCTATTTTCACTGTTTTCTCAAGGAAATTTTCTTTGTGGTCAAAATCAGAGTCAAAAATTTTTTTATTTTGAAGGTATAAATTATTCACAAATTGAACTGAATCTACCACCACTTCGGAAAGTCAATCTGTTGAGAAGTGGCAAGAAACTCAACAGCAATCTTTAAAAATACCCAGTCACAAAAAAATACACAAGGATCAATTCTGGAACCATTTTTGTTTCTACCAATGACCTACCCTATATTCTAGGCAATAATCACGAGATTGAATTGTTTGCTGACGACACATCATTAATTTTAAAATGATTAGACAGAAAATCAACTACGACGATGTAAACAACGCTCTCTCAAATGTTGTTCAGTGGTTCAATATAAAAAATCTAGCTTTCAATGATAAAAAAATTAAATGTATAAAATTCTCTGTACCGAATGTAAAACAAGTGGAATCTGATCTGCGCCTTAATGGGAACAGGTTGAACCTAGTAGATAACACCGTTTTCTTGGAATTACCTTAGATTCTAAATTGCAATGGGGCGCCCATATCTCACAACTAGCGAGTAGACTTAGTTCTGCAGCGTTCGCGGTAAAGAAAATTCGCTCATTGACTAATGTTAATACGGCGAAGCTGGTATATTATAGTTATTTTCATAGTATAATGTCCTACGGCATCCTACTTTGGGGCAATGTCGCAGATATTGACACGATATTTACACTGCAGAAAAGGGCTATTCGTGGAAAGTATAACTTGGAAATAGAGAATCTCTAAGAGAAAAGTTTAAAGAAATTGATATCTTGACCCTTGCGTCACAATATATTTACGAAAACATTTTGTATATTTATAAGAATAGAACTAAATTTAAAACTAGGAAAGATAATCATGATAAAAATTACTCTGTAAGGACTAGGAACGACCATAAGTTAGCGTTTCCTAAATTAAGGCTGGTTAAAAGCAGCAAATCATTTATTGGAATGTCAATACGTTTATATAACAAAATTCCGAAGTCAATTCAATCCCTGCCATTCAATAAATTTAAATCAGTCATTTAAGACACTATATCTTGAAAATTTTACTATAAAACTATAGATTATTTAGAGGATAAAAAGGATATTAAAAAAAATCTAATTACTTATTAATTTGTGCTGTATGACATGTGGCATACTGGTGACTGTTGCACACTCACTTATTTTCTTGTCAAAACAACAGCAAGAACGTCATGCTCCCTCAGGCGGCATGGCTAGTTGCAGCGTCGGGTATCGGGTCACCCTCTTCCCTAAAATATGGTTGAGGAGGGTGATGGCTGGTGCTTGTGTTATACTCGTGAACAGGTGCTGCTAGCGGTGCCAGGTCGTGTTGCTCATGATACTATGACTATTTTATTCCATTCTGGTTCAAATACTCTGGTCCCAGTTTGTCATGTTCGTGTTGTGCATCCATAGCTCAATGCACCTACTATGTAAGTAATTTGGTTGTGGAATGACATTGGCTCTCTCAATAAGCTGTCTTGTGTTTGTTTTTTTCCTAGAATACCTAGAATATAAACCTAGAATATTAATACATAAATAGATAAACACCCAGATACGAAACATTTTTTTTCCTATTCCGTGCGGGAATCGAACCCGCAACCACTGGCGTCTGAAGCAGACAGGTTTACCCTATGCTAAAGTGGTCGAATTTAAGGACTTATAGAGTTATGTAAAGAAGACAAATTGACCCATGAACGAGTTAGTGAGTTTGTGGGGTCTGCTATTATAGGCGGCTAGTTTATTGACCAACGTTCGGCTGGTTAGCGACCATCGTTCATATAAAACCTGCTATCAAAAATTACCGCTCTAGCGCTGATGTGTTTTAGCAACGCTGTATGAAGTTCAGAATTCAAAATTCAAAAAAGTCTTATTCGCTATAGGTTTACAAAAAAACACTTAATGAACGTCAAACGGTAGATGAGGGCTGCGTGACGTGGAGAATCTTGGGGGAGTCCTCTGTCCAGCAGTGTGCGTCTCTCGGCTCACGAAGATGATGATCAATTTAGCTACCTACTTCTTCGGCTTTAAGGAACGAAATGAAATAAGAACCTTAGGTAGATCGAAAGGAAAAAATCCGGCGAAAAAAAACTCTCGGCACTCTTTTATCAAAATTGCTCATAATAGGTTCTACAAACAGAAGACAGCTATTCGTGTTTGCCATTGTCATGTCACCGTCAAGCTGCTTACATGTTGATTAATGTTTAATATTTGGAAATTACCTGTGGAGACATCAATCCCAGGCTCTTTTATCATTTAAATAATCTTTAAGGCGGCGATGCGGGGAATCTGGGCCGTTCTCGACGCCAGCGGGCGCTCGAATACAGACTCAATACTTGCTATCGAGTCGTCATGTATGTTCCGCAATTTTTGACAGTCATAATTGTTTGAGTTTTGTTTTAAAAATTAATAGAGAGTTTTACCAACAAATAAAACTTACCTATTATTTATTATTCAATATCCGGAATCCATCTGGAGTCAAGCACAGTCTTTCCACCAATCAGCCAGCGTTTCTTGTTACCTCTCCGATTGTGGCGCCACTCCAAGTTGGTTTTGTGCAACTTTTTAGGCGCGAAAGCACCAGGAAGTTTCTTGTCATTAAGATACTCATGATGCACCAGGTAGCCCTTACCTGGATTCCGGATATTGAATAATAAATAATAGGTAAGTTTTATTTGTTGGTAAAACTCTCTATTATTTGATTAGTATCAATATCCGGAATCCATCTTGAGTGATATGTTTGTTGTCACCTGGTGCGTAAGCTAAGTTAAATAGCTTGCTATAGACGCTATAATGTGTTGGAATAGGTTATAGATACAGTAAAATAAAATATTTCAGTACAAAAATCTATTTGATACGTTTGAAAATACAATATGCAATAGTAAATCGAATTAATGAACGGAATCAAAATAATTAGACAATGATACTGATTTAACGGGATGGGACATATTATAATCACGTATTTCTTTTTGGTAATAATTTTTAAAGGTATGCACAGATTTCCAATTGCCGGTTTCAAGAATTTTATCTACGGAAAAATTTTCTAGCCAATTTAAGGAAGCAACCGCAGATCGTACAGATCCAGGTGTAGCCTCGATTCCAGCCTCTCTTAACAAGGATTTAATCCATCCAGCTATAATAGTCCTAGATGCAGGCTTAGAGTCACCTCTAGTTGTGATAAACAAATGATTTGTATTATTTCGACGTTCTGCTGATAAAGTAATCAAATGTCTTACCCAAAAAACTAAATTCAAATTTTTGATAGGATGTTCTCTAAGCCTCCATCCCGATTGCCTATTATTTACGTTATCAGTTTTCGAACCAAATGCCGGCCACAAAATAATATAATTATTTTCATAAATTAAACTATTGTTATCAATACGGAGCAAGGTAAGATCGTGGACCCTGCGACCCGAAGCTAATAATAATAATGTTGCTGTACGCCTAGACACCTGGTACAAATTATTTTCATCTATATCTTTTGTCTTAAGATAATCTAACATGACTTTAGGGTTCCAAACAGGTGGCTTAACAATTTTTTCCCGGGCAACTGAAATAGCTCTTAACATATGCTTTATGAAAAAGTTTGATGACAAATCTACATTTGAGGACAAATGAGTAAATGTTGAAATTACAGACTTATGTACCAAAATAGTTTTGTATGCAAGACCTATATCACAATGCAAATGTGCGAGATAACGAGCTACTTGGTCCGCATTTGGAAATTTATAGTTAAAACAATTCGACTCACACCATTTTTTCCATCTATTCCATGCTGGCATGTATGTATTTAATGTTGAACTTCGCCAACTTGACATCAGGAGTCTTTGTTCTTGATCCGTCCAGTCAGTTAAAAGATCTTGCCAGCCGAAATCAGCCATGCCTCTAAGTGCAAGTCCTGAACTTGTGGCGGATGGGTACCTGTTCTCGTGTCTATTAAGCTGTGTGCTAGATCTGGAATCAGATAAGGTGGATACAAGGCCCGCTGTTGAACATCTGCTTGCCAAAATGCTTTGTTCCATCTCGGGGCTATTAGAACATATAGTCCGCTGGATTTGTTGAGATGATTCAGAACTGTTGGAATGAGGTTCGGCGGTGGAAACAGCCAGGCCAGGCTGTAATTCCACGGGTGGCGGAATGCATTGTGATATTGAGCTTGCTGATCGTTTACATCCATCGACACATACCTGGGGACCACATGTGCAGTTGTTGAGGCAAAAAGATCTATTACTGGTGTGCCCCACCTTTGAAATATCCCTGTTGTAGCTTTCGCTGTCAGATGCCATTCTGGGCAAGTTTTCCGGCGAGATAAGGCATCTACTTCGGTATTGTATCTCCCTGGCAAATACTGGGCTATTAAGTTTATTTCTAAATTGTCCAAAATTGCTAGAAGCTGACGGGTTTGTTTGAGAAGCTTTTTTGACTTCGTCCCGCCTTCTTTGTTTATGTACGACAAAACTGTGCAATTGTCTGTTTGTAGCAGAATGTGAGCATTTTTTAGCTGGTGTTGCTCCTGGAGTATTGTTGCAAACACTGCGAACATCTCCTTTTGATTGGCATGCCACGTTAGTTGACGCTCCGTCCATTTTCCCATCATGGTTTGCTCGCCCAGACGCGCCCCCCAACCGATGTCTGAGGCATCTGTTGTTAACAAATGCGTTATGGCGCTCGGGTGTATCGGCAAGCATTTCCCAACTGCTTTGTGCCACCACATCAGATCTTCGACAACTGGTTGTGGAATACTTACCTGGTGGTAGGGATGGTTCTTCGGCAACTGTCGGCTGAAGTATTGCAGTGCTCGACAGTGTAGCCGACCCCTCGGAGTTACAAAGCTGGCAAAGTTGAGCTTCCCCATTAGACATTGATACTGTTTGAGGGTCCAACTTCCTGTTTTGAGTTGTTCCTGTAGTGCATTGCGTAGCGATTTGCACTTTGGAACCGACAAGGACTTTGCGTTGCGTTTTGTGTCCCATGTTATGCCGAGAAACTCGAGGTATTGTGTCGGTGTCAAAACAGACTTGTTGTAATTTATTGTCCAGCCCAACAGCGTCATGATTTTGATTGCAAAGGCTATATCGTCTTTCAACTGACTGGCAGATTTATTGGCCAACATATAGTCGTCTAAATATACTACGCACCTGATTCCGGCCTTCCTGAGAAACTCTGCAACCCAGTTGGTTAAGGAGGCAAATGTTCTTGGAGCTGAAGAAAGACCGAAGGGCAAGCATGTCATCTGCAGCAGTTGGTGCTGATCTGGATCGTGGTGATAATTGAGTCTCAGGAACCTGCGATGATGCTGAGCAACAGGTAAATGAAAGTATGCTTGGCTCAAATCTAGTTTTACCAGCCAATCGTTCTGCTGCAAGAAAGTTGGTACTCGGAAATGGTTGAAAAGACGGAATGGCTTGGTTATTACAAAGGAATTCAGTTGTTTCAGATTGAATATTGGGCGGTGACTGCCGTCGGACTTGGGTATTAAAAAGAAAGTTGAAAGGTAACTGGGTGTGGTCTCTGCCTCCTCGAGAACTTCCTCTTCTAACATATTCTGAATCTGCATAGTCATATCGGGAGAAGTTTTGGTTCGGTAATTTTGCAGAACAAAAGAATTGGGGTAAATCAGAGGCGGCTTTTGCTTGAAAGGAATGCGCATACCATTTAGTAGTTTGCATATTTTCCTTGGTGCCCCTAAATTGCTCCAAGCCCATTGGAAATGTCTTAACCGGCCGCCATAAAAAATTTGACAGTCATTCCCGACGTTTATTTTGAAAGGTAGGTCGTGATCCCTTTCCTTTGTGCTTATTGTTGCCCGGTTTGTCTCGGTTCGATTGCCTCTGGGGCCTAGGTGCATGTCTATTTTTCTTAGTGGCTGGTTTTTGACGAAAAAAGTTGTCCGCTTGTCTACTTGTTGAAGGTTGTGGATTACGGTAAACATTATCAAAAGATTGCGATTGAGGCACTGATCGTGGTACTGTTATTAATTTTTCCACTCCTCCTATTTTTTGAAGGTAATTATAAACCGACTCATCATTAAATAAAGTTCTGGAAGTCGGCGGTATTTTATATAAAACATCGCGATGATAATCTTCGGGAATTTGACGTAATAATGTGTCACGACGTACGCTTATAAAATCAGCTCGCCTCCCGCAAACAATTTGAAGCAAGTCATCAGTTACCTTATTATAAGCTGAATCTTTCGAAAATAGCAGTTCAATTTGATTATATAAAAGGTTCGGTGTCAACAACTGTTTATTTTCGCTAGCCCAATTTAATAAAGTTTGCAATGACTTTTGAAGTTCATCTTTTTGGCACAGTAAAGCATTAGTCAAAGCAGCAAATGAACGCTCAATTAAGTAAGAACGAGAATCTTCTCGTAACATACCCGCTTCAAATCGCTTTAAAGAATCATTTACATTCAACTCAACGAAACCAGGGGTGGCTAAATATTTCTTTTGTACATCCGCAAATCTAATAGCATACCAATCGTCGCAATTAAATCTTTGCAAATTGTTCAATTTATTAAGATAATTCTCGTTTGACTGCACATATACAGGATCCTTCACGGTGGTTTTGAGGTCTGACAAATTAAGCTTATAATTACATACTTCCTCTGAAATAGGTAGATGTAAATTTAAACCACTATCAATAAGAGTAGGTTGTGGATGATTACTTGGAGGTGGCACTCTTTGTTATGAAATCTGTTAAGAATGCAACTTGTTGTGATAAAATATTAAAATGTTCATAACTCACGGTTTGACCTTGATTCCTTGATTTCTTAGTACGTTTGCTATGTGAATGCATATCCATTGAATCATCCTCGCTGCTTATTGAAGAATTATCCGAATCCGAACTTGGTGATGGAGATCGATTACGTTTTCTAGAATTCGATAAAACTTCTACCGGCTCCTCAGTAATTTCGTTATCTTGGTTCTCCATTGTTATATATATAACCGAAGAGGTTTTAATGTAAATTACTACTATGTAACAAAAAATTAAATTAAAATTACTTTTTGCTGACTGAATGACGTGAAAAACGATGCTATAATGACAAGAAACTTCCTGGTGCTTTCGCGCCTAAAAAGTTGCACAAAACCAACTTGGAGTGGCGCCACAATCGGAGAGGTAACAAGAAACGCTGGCTGATTGGTGGAAAGACTGTGCTTGACTCCAGATGGATTCCGGATATTGATACTAATCAAATAATACAATAAAATATATGTATTTACTTACTTCCACACTGGAATAGGAGCGAAGAAAAAACATAGAATGTGCCAGCTGCTTCTCTTCCCGGGCATACTGTAAAAGACAGTTAAGGGACAGAGGTTTTATTGGAGGTTTTTGTTGTGGGCGATACCTGACCCCCTGTCACTGCAATTGTCTCCATCCATCATTATAAAGCCTCTAAATTTGTGAAACGTTTTATAACCTCTGGTGTTCTGCCAACCCCATAAAGGAATAGAGGCGTGAAGTTATGTATGTATTTACTCCACTTAATTAGCTACTTGTATTAGAGCTAAAAGTCAGTGTGAGATATAATAATATCTAAAATTATTTATATCTTCTGTTTATTTAATTTATTATACCAGACGACCGGCTGGTGTATTGGTAACATACATTGCCTTCTATGCCAGAGGTCCTGGGTTCGAATCCAGGCGGCGGCGGATATTTGTGTGATGAACACAGATATTAGCCGTCAAGTTATGGATGTTTATATGTTTATTTAAGTTTATTCTAATAAAAAGTATGTATTTATTCAATATGTTTGTTTCTATATTTCTTAAGTATATCAGTTATCTAGTATCCATAACACAAGTTCTTTAAGAAACATAATTTGGGCTAGATAATATTGTGTGAGTGTCAGAAATATTTATTTATTATACCTATTACACCCAGAAAAAGTATAACGAGTTTCGAACTCATGACCACTAACGTCTTAATCCCGTCTCCAGAGTGGACATCATTCAATACTTACAAACAAAAACGTACAAAACAAAGCAAAAATGAAATTATTATGCAAAAAAAAATCGTCGCCCCAAGCACGAATACCGTTATTCTTTTTAATTTGAAAATGGAATGCTCGTTAAATTCGAGATAGCTGGTATACGGCCTTTATCTGGTGTTGCCACATCGCTTTATGGTTATTTGAAAATTGCCATAGATGCGTTTTGTATTGCCAGTTTGGTTTGAAAAATATGATTTGGGTTGTTTAGTTGTTTTATTTTTAGAATAGGTTTTATCCGCAATTAGCGGATCGGTTTAAGGAGGGTGATAGTTTACAAAAGGGTATACTTTTGACTGAAAGATGTATTACTTATACCTATGTTGAATTTGGAAGTAAGTATCTTAACTATAAAGAGGTCTCATATGATCAACGAATGCAGAGCATTAAAAAAACCGACTTCAATTCAAAACTTTAGCAATGTAAAATATTCTCCGTAGTCATACATATTTAAAAAAAATATATATTTTATGAAGTGCTCAATCGATTTGGACGAAATTTATATGGGACCACCTCTGAAGTATTCTCTATCATGTTATGAAACAAAAATATTCGAAATCAAATCATAATTGTCTTAAAAATCGTGTTACAAAGATACAAAAAAAACATTTACACGAATTGAGAACCTCCCCTTTCGAAAGTCAGTTGAAAACTGTAGGTATTTTAGCCATATAAATCAATGACGTCAGAATAATAACTATTTCAACTGCACTAACTTACGAATCAAGCATATGATATTTTTTGTGTTTTATAGTCTTACACTTAATGAAGGTTACAAGCTATAATTTAAACAGAAATTTATGTAGGATCAAAAGCTTAAGTGATAAAAAACCATGCAAAATAAAGATTGGCGTATGGTATTAAAATACACTAGGATGCGTTATTTGTGTTAACCGTGAACGCTACGCTCGAGGACTGAGAAACAGATGGAGATTATGTATAACTTCATTCCACTATCAATCTGACGCCTGACACCTCAGTTACTCGCGACCACGGGGCCTGCAAAGATACCGAAACGGCAAGTTATAATCTATATCTATATATATATATATATATATATATATATATATATATATATATATATACTTATAATAAAACTGTAGAGAGGTCAATTCTGTACATGAAATATATTTTCGAAATAACTATCAGGGGGTGATTAGTGATCGATACTGATGCCAAAAATGCAATCAGTAAAATTTTTGTCTGTCTGTCTGTATGCTCCTTATAAAAACAAAAACTACTCGACGGATTTTAACGAAACTTGGTGAAAGTATTCTTCATACTTCTGGGCAGGTTATAGTATACTTATTATCACGCTACAATCAATAGGAGCAGAGCAGTGAAGGGAAATGTTGGAAAAACGGGAGAAGTTACTTCATTTTTAAGCTTCCGTCGCGTTAAGCTACATAGAAATCATGTAGGACTGAAATATTCTACATAAAATTAAAAATAAAATTATATGCTTCCATGCTGGACTGGGGACGAAAGAAAAACATAGAATGTGCCAGCTGCTTCTCGTCCCGGGCATACTGTAAAAGCCAGTTAAGGGACAGAGGTTTCATTGGCGTTATTTAGCGGGCGATAGGCTGACTCCCTGTCACTGCAATAGTCTCTCTCCATCATTATAATACCTCGAAATTTGTCAAACGTGACATCAGTGGTGATGACCTCTGGTGTTCTGCCTACCCCATAAGGGATACAGGCGTGAAGTTATGAAAATTATATAAAAAATATTTTACAACAGTATATGTCTATATCTTATGGTTGACTCACAATTTCGCTGTATACCAAACCGATCCGCGTACAGGCGCATCTAATTATAATAAAAAGGTGTCATGCCTTCAATTTTATTGTTATCACTTGCAAGTGAGACGGAATAGATTTGTATTATTATTGACATGTACGCAAAAATTGAAACCGAAAGATTAGTTTATATACGATCTACTCAAAGGCAGCTGCGCGCTGAAGAATACGTGCACCTTCGCGACGCCATGCAGCAAGATAATGATACTGTGAATATGGGCCGTTTAGTTATTTTACCCTCCTTTTTTACTGGTGGTCCACGGTACATGCACGAACGTACTCAAGACGCTTTTTGTTACGTAAGAAAATATGGACGTCCCGACTTTTTATTACTGTAACTACCAATCCCAAGTGGGATGAAATCACTCGGGAGCTTCTTGAGGGTCAAGCACCGCATGACCGCCATGATATTATCGCAAGAGTTTTTCATTTAAAATTAAAATCAATGATAGATCTACTTACCAAAGATAACATGTTTGGAGAAGTATTGTGTTAGATATATGTATAGTGTTGAGTGGCAAAATCGCGGCTTACCTCACGCACATATCTTGTTTTGGTTAAAAGGTAAGGTTCGATCTAATGATGTAGACAGTTCAATCACAATTCCCAGTATATCGGTGTGTTATGCAGTGAGAATTAATAAAGCTCAAGGGCAGACTTTTCGTGTTGCTGGAGTAGATCTCGGTATCAGTTGTTTCTCGCATGGTCAGTTATACGTCGCTCTTTCCCGGGTTAGCAGTTCTAGAAATCTTCATGTTTACGTGCCGGACGGGTCAACTTTCAATATAGTTTACTCGGAAGCTTTGCGCTGAAGTATTTTCGTTCCATAGATACTTAAGCCTCATGTGAAAGTGATCTAAACAATTAATTGTCAAATATTATAAAATGTCAATCCTTATCCTTAATATTATTATAATTATAATGTGTATAATATTATTATGTGGATATTTGTTCAGCTTTCACGCAAAAACTACTAGACGAATCACCAGAGGTACTAGAAGTAACATAGGATACTTTTTATCCCGAAATTATCGCGAGTGGAGCCGCGGGCACAGCTATTGTAAAATAGAAATTAAACACGATAAATCCGGTTAAAAAGTGTTTTATTTAAATTATGAATCGTGTAAACTTAAGGCAATATTACACTAAGATGGACTCAGTTCAATTAGAAATAAAGCTTCTTCTTTCAATATTTAAAATAGTATTTCTTGGTCTCATTCCAGCTGTAGTCAAATAAATAAATGAAACAGTTTATTATTTTCATTTAGAGTCTCCTAAGTGAAAAAATATTGAAATGAAAAATTTTTAACCGGATTTATCGCGTATATTTACATTTTAAATTTTAACTCGATATATAAAAATATACGCGATAAATCTGGTTAAAAAGTGTTTTATTTCATAGTATGAATCGCGAAAACTTAAGACAATATTATGAAAAAATATTAATTTACTACCCAAAATTACCAGGGTTGTCTGGAAGAGATTGTCTGTAGATGACAAGGCCGCCTATTGTGCACTGTATCTACCTATAATATTGTTAGTAAAATGATGTCTTACTCCATGCGTACATTGAAGAATAAATAAATGAATTACATAAGTAAATAATTGACATATTATAGTATATTATGTAACAAGTGAGCGAAGTTGCTAATTACAGTCGAGGCTGTGATTTGAGCCCGAGCCGCAGGCGAGGGCTTAATAATGAGCCGAGACTGTAATTAGCAACGCTCACGAGTTACATACGACGTTTTTCAACACACTTGTGAGTAAAAGACAGACATACGTGGTCATAAAATAACAAACACACTTGATAACAAAGCTGTGAATTGTGATTGAAAAATGGCGCCGAACCTCGCGCATGCGCGTAGGTTTTTTTTTCTGCCGGATGTGTCAATGTTTGTATAGCATATACAGCCTATTTTACGTGAAAATTTTTAATTTGGAGTGGTGAATGCAAATAATTTAATATTTTATAACAAATTATTGTAAATTGTGAACAATTTGTTTGATATACATATTTGTTTTACTAATATAAGGCGCAAACATTTAAAAATGTATATGGATTTGAAGTGGTATAAAACCTCTTTGTTGTTTCTGAAAAAAATTTATGTATAACCCGGATCAATAAAATATGCTCTGTTTACTCGCATGTAATTTGCACAAAGGTACAATTCAACTTTGTGGGATTCATTATATTATGCACTAGGGTATAATTTATTTGCACGCGTGACTTATAGCCCAGTTTATAGTTCTAAATTCAATAGAATAAGGCTCACTTTACGAGCAAGTGTGTTGAAAATTATGTTGACCTACAGTAAGCTTGAATAAAATAAAAGGCCTATTTATATACAGGGTGAGTGGTGACAAATTTTAGATATTGGAGGAGAGCACTCTGTACTCGATTCTGATCATAATTATCTAATAAAACAAGGAACTTAATTTTTCACTAGAATTCCTTATAAATAACCCCGACGCGCTGCCTCAGTCAACACGCATACAATAGTGTTCCCGCCGCACGCACACCACCATCCGCGAAGTATCTACTGTATTACGCTTATGTAATCAAGCATTGCGTACTGAATTCTTTAACTTTCGGTTAAGTTCTAATAAATAAATAAATAAAATCCCCAGACAATCACACCAACTACATGGCCCCAAAGTAAGCATAGCTTGTGTTATGGGATACCATGTAGCGAACTAGGGGGGAACCTAGAATATAAATACATAAATAGATAAACACCCAGACACGGAACATTTTTTTTTCTTGTTCCGTGCGGGAATCGAACCCGCAACCACTGGCGTCTGAGGCAGATAGGTTTACCCCGTCGCCAAAGTGGTCGTTCACTCAGTAAATTATTAATATTTGTTTTTTATTTTATTTTTCTCTTCATGTATGATCTCAAACTATCACGTCCTTGAATTTCGAAAGTGACCCACCAGTCGCCCTGTATTTGTTTTTCTATCGCTATAAAAAGTAAACACGAGTAAAATTTAGGTTTTAATATTATTTCTCATTTTTTTCAATCCATTTAAATTTTCTCGGGTCTAGTTTTTAGAAGGTTGCATGAAAGAGACCGTCTTTTGGTGAGTCAAGGCCGTCTTTTGTTGTTTGTTATCTGAGGATTACTGTATTAATACTATCTCTCTGTATCATGTGTCGGTATAGAATTCGGCACATCAAAAGTTACAAATCTGTCAAAAACATTTACTTGAATCTGAACTCTATGCCCGACTTAATGCCTTACTTAAACCTTAATGTCGAATTAAGTTAAAATTGGTTGTGGAAATTTGACAGGTAATGTAACGCTTGATCTAATGTCTTCTGTACAATAAAGTGTTAATTACAGTTTTTACTTAATTAACAATAATTATCTATAACTATATTAATTAATTACTATTTCTAACATTCAAATACATTACGTAGCAAAAAATAAGTTTCTTTAAAAAATAAAGACCTTCTGTTATGGAGATAACGAATAAATCAACCAATATTATAAAGAGGAAACCTTTGTATTTTTGTATTGAATAGGCTCAAAAACTACTGGACCGATTTCAAAATTTCTTTTACCATTACTTAGAGGGATTCTTCCGAATCCGTATAGGCTACTTTTTATCCCGAAAATCCCGCGGGAATCGAAATTGTGCGGGTAAAACCTCGCGCAACAGCTAGTTGAATATAAACTTATAAACGTCCATGACTTGACGGCTAATGCTTGTGTTTATCACACAAATATCCACCGCCGCGGCCGGGATTCAAACCCAGGACCTCTGACATAGAAGGTAATGTTTTTAACCGCTATACAAGCCCACCACAGACCGCATACAACTTTAATTTGCCCTGACCAAAGGCCCTGCCCAGTGTCAGGTCGAAATAACAAAAAAAAAAACAAATTTAGAATAACTTTTTTTTGTTAATTTTGGCCTTACATAGCATACCAGCCAGTACAATAAACTTTTCTTTTTTCGGTTTATCTAGTCAAAGCAAGTTAGACGCTATGTAGTGCAGATGGTGACGAAATTAAAATAAAAACTACGAGTTTTGAAAAAGGAAGCACATATTGTCATTTCGACGGGATTTTGTTTTTGAAAACAGAAAACGGTGACTTCAAATTTCGTGTAAAGTTGCAATTAAATGGTAAGTAGCAAATAAATTAACGACGCCCATTTCCTATGGTAATAGTATATGAATTATTTGTTAGTGGTTGCAGGTTCTATTCCCACATAATTTATGGACTGTGTCAATATGTTTAAAAAGGCAATAAATGTTATATAAAATGCTTAGTCTTCTAAACAGCGCTATTGTACTCCTAACCCAACATACGTAGCCAATAATGACAAACCTATACAAAAAAGATAATTAGTAAAATAAAATAGCATATAAAAAGAAGTACTTTATATACAACATCCAGAATCATGTCAAAATACACGCAATCAAACAAACATTTGTGTATGCACGGGAACTGAACCTGCATCGCTAACGTAACCGCAGACGGTTTGCGTACAGAGGCAATTTTAAAGAACTCTCCTAAAACATCAGATTCAATTACTTTAATATTACAATTACCTACTTTATATGTATGGACGCAGATTTTTTTTTGTACCTCAAACAAAATGTCACACTGTACACTATTAATTCTGTACAATTAATGAGTAAGAAAAATAAATATGAACACAACCTATTGAAAAACTTTCAAGTTGGGTACCTCTTCTAAATTTGAACTCAATTGTGTCGTTATCTGTTCAATCTGTTTTTATAAGATATATTTATAAAGATAGTTAATCAAAAATTCTATAATCTCAAGTTCAAGCACTTTCTCCAACTTTTCAAATCAGCTTTACTTGCATGGCTAAAAAGAAAAAAAGAAACAAAAATAAGGAAGACAATTCAAAAATCAAACATTTCACAATTTCGAAATTCGAATGACTACAACTTATTCTAGTAGTTTTATATCTGACTGCGCTTAAGGCCTTATTAAGACGAAATCCCGAGCTTACAGCGAGCACTCGAATTATTTAAGCTGCGTCTGTTCCGGGCCTAATATAATATATGAGACGGGGTTTTATGCTGTAGTATATTAGATTTAGTATTCTCTGATTATTTGTAGAGTAGTCTACGAATAGAGTCTTCATATTACATTATTTTAAGTATACAATAGCATAGTTTTAATTGAATCTGATGGCCAGTTATAAATTTCCGTCCATATACCGCATAGTTGTTTTTCAGCATTTCACTTTTGCAAACGTAGGTATACTGGAGCTTTTTTTAATTATGTGGAATCTAGTTTGGAGATTATAATCATCATCATCATCACAACTCCGTGTAATGAGCCCACTGTAGGGCTATGAGTCTCTCCTCTGGGTGACGAGGAGATTATAATACATATTATATTAGGCTGATCGGTATTTTTATTATGGCTGGAAATTGTTAACAATATCAATAGCACCATCTAGCCCCAAACTAACAAAGAGACGGTGATTTAGGAACGAGATAGTGGACAGATACTTTTTCTGTGTATGCAACGCCTAGACTCATGAAATATACTTAAAGATCTTAAATATTTGTCATATGACTGGATTATTCGGTCATTTCTCCATAAATTAAGAAACGAAGGTCGACAATTTGATGACAAATATAATTTGAGTTCCATTTTGGATTTAGATTTAATATTTCAGCTAACTCTGCAGCCTGTTACATACCGTAATAAAAACTTCTGTTATTTTTTTCGAGTCGATATATTATGTTTTTGATTGGATGAAATCTCTATCTCCGCCTACTCTGCGACGAGCCCGCGACGCCGGAGCGCGCAATAACGCAGTCCCCCGCATGCGCTAAATGTCGCTAATACTAATTCACCCGGTATACACTACTGTATGAATACCCTATTTATTATATAATAGCTTATATACAGTGTTATATATACAGAGGCTAGGTTTAGCAAGAAAGCCGAGTTTGGGATATTGGAACTAGTCTGTAGATAGAATTTGGTATTTTTGCTGCAAATGCTTGAATACGCCGATCGTTAGTCTACATCATCAAAATCTATTAAGAATCAATTTAGAGATTGGAATTTCAACCCTTGGTTTAGGTCTAAAAATTGCCTTAAGCTACTGATTTAAATTCCTCATTACGTACACTCTCCAAATTTAGGTCTCAAAGACTCCAGAAAGTCACTAACTCGTTCAAGGGTCAATGTGTACGCTTTATAATAAAATTCCAAGTTCGATAGATTTAGGGATAAATTGTTGAATGGATTTCGTGTTATATAAGTATGAAATAAGGTAAGTAGGTACAGTAAATTGTTAAATTTTAATTGCTTGATGCAAGATGCTTTCTTTTTTGTTTTATTTTATTTTTTGTACCATGTTAGAATGATTTTGTAAAGAAACTTAAACTATTGTATCTTGTCATAGGGAAGGAAAAAACTGGTGTCTGAGATACAGGCTCGGCCTAGTTCAGATGCCAGTGCTGCTATGCTAGACTAGACAACCAGTACAATTTGTAAATTTTGTAAATTAGTTAATCTAGTTCATAAGTCAAAAATTTTTTGTGAAATTAATAAATAAATGTTGTGTGAAAAGGTCTGCTATAAGGTATACGTAGGTCCGAATTTGGAGCAAGTCGTAGTCAAGCTACGACGGAGCGTAGACGTAGACGCGTAGACGACTCTCGTAGACTTAGGCCCGTATAATAAAAGCGTCCTTAAGCGTGATTATGGATCAAGCGGAAATTCGCTGTCAATTATCTATATATAAAGAATTGTAAAAATCAATGCCTTAGCAGAGTTCTAGTCTGAGCAAGGTTTCATAATACTGGCCTGAGCTTCTTATCACCACCAAAATAACAAAAATAAATTAATAGTATATTATGTAACAAGTGAGCGAAGTTGCTAATTACAGTCGAGGCTGTGATTTGAGCCCGAGCCACAGGCGAAGGCTTAATAATGAGCCGAGACTGTAATTAGCAACGCTCACGAGTTACATACGACGTTTTTCAACACACTTGTGAGTAAAAGACAGACATACGTGGTCATAAAATAACAAACACATTTGATAACAAAGCTGTGAATTGTGATTGAAAAATGGCGCCGAACCTCGCGCATGCGCGTAGGTTTTTTTTCCGCCAAATGTGTCAATGTCTGTATAGCATACACAGCCTATTTTAAGTGAAAATGTTTAATTTGGAGTGGTAAATGCAAATATTTTAATATTATATAACAAATTATTGTAAATTGTGAATAATTTGTTTGATATACAAATTTGTTTTACTAATATAAGGCGCAAACATTTAAAAATGTATATGGATTTGAAGTGGTATAAAACCTCTTTGTTGTTTCTGAAAATATTTAATGTATAACCCGGACCAATAAAATATGCTCTGTTTACTCGCATGTAATTTGCACAAAGGTACAATTCAACTTTGTAGGATTCATTATATTATGCACTAGGGTATAATATATTATGCACGCGTGACTTATAGCCCAGTTTATAGTTCTAAATTCAATAGAATAACGCTCACTTTACGAGCAAGTGTGTTGAAAAGAATTCAATTCAATTCAATTCAATTCAAATACTTTATTGCCATTTGCATAGAATGGATAAATATTAACAAACAATAATATACAAAATAACATTAAATGTGTAATTTGGGCGGAATATTGTTTTCTGATAGAAAATCATAATAAATTAATGTCTTATTTTATATCCATATTATAATTGTTTAAAGGACGCCCACTGCCGAACAAGGGCCTCTAAGGTTCTTGATATTGCTAAGTCCAGGTCTGCCCACAACCAGTGTTTACCGGTGATCTGGTTACGATCTAGTTAAAACTGGTCCTTTTGAGGGTCTACCTATGCTGCGTCTCTCAGCACGGGGACGCCACTCGAGGACTTTACTGCCCCAACTGCTTCTGTGGCCATAAAAACGTTTAATATGTTATAAGTCACATTGTTTACAAATTGAAGCGATTTACCACCACTTCAGAAAGTCGATCTGTTGAGAAGAAGTGACGTGAATATCAACAGCAATTACCTTTTTTTTAAATGACTGTGAACGACAATGGGATTTTATGTAATCAGATATTTTCAAGTAACGCTTTTTGCACTAATTTAACCGTAGGTATCTTAAAGTTTATCTTAGTGTAAGTCTAGAATAATTTTCAGTAGGTACTTTATTATAATATAATCACTAATTATATTGATCCCTGAATGAATTGGAGACAATATGAAGCATAGTAAGTGTTAAGGCTTAATTTTGGCATTACAATCATGTAAACTACATTTTCTCTGTGACTGACCTATATTCATTTTCACAAATATATTACAAAAATATGATTTTTACTCACTTAAGCATATATCTAAGTATCGTTTTGAACCAAGTTTTTTTTTTTTTTTTTATAAGTGACTAAACCCGCGTTTGACCTCAATCTCACCTGATGGTAAGTGACGATGAGGTCGAAGATGAAAGCACACGGGTTTAGGAAGGAACTGGCTCTTTATACAATATTGCCGGAACACATTACCGCCGGAGCGGTAACATTTGGCGGCAGACTTTATATAAAGGGTGGTCGCTAGCCAGGCGGACCCAGAAGGGATCCTACCACCAAGCAAGTTTGAAGATTCAACGAGGAGCCTGTTTCTACAGCCCAAAGGTATATAGTTTCAATATCGGAAATATTACCCACAAGAGAATACCGTATGCGAATAACTATGAAAATAACTGAAATAAACTAGTCGCGCAGTAGCTTCATTTGAGATATTTTGCAAATTTTAAACGGCAAGTGCACAACGGATACCTACGGAGGCTTTTAAGAAATTCTTGTATACAGAAGTCGTTAGGGTTTGTCAGTAGCCATTTTGGCACCCTAAAAATTCTGACATCCACCAACCAGCACTGGGCAAACTTAGTGGATTCCGGCCTAAACCTTCACGTCACCCAGAGGAGAGACTCATAGCTCTACAGTGGACTCATTACACGGAGTTGTGATGATGATGATCATATAGGTACATAATATATCAATCAAACATATAAGTTTTCCCCTTCCATGCTGGACTGGGAGCGAAAGAAAAACATAGAATGTGTCAGCTGCTTCTCTTCCCGGGGATACTGTAAAAGACAGTTAAGTGACAGAGGTTTTATTGGCGTTTTTGCGGGCGATAGGCTGACTCCCTGTCACTGCAACAGTCTCTCTCCATCATTATAATACCTCCAAATTTGTCAAATGTGACATCAGATGGTTTTACAGTCTTTGGTGTTCTGCCTATCCTATAAGGGATGCAGGCGTGAAGTTATGTATGTATGTACATATAAATATTGGAAATAAACTTGTAATAAAATAAAAACATGCATGATAGAACGACTAATATCTATGTTAATCACAAAAGTGTCCTCAAAATATCGTTAAAGGGTAAAGAACTCGTGCCTAACCGGAGTTAATTATAGCCTTATACTATATTTAACTCCGCATACCTAAGCATATCTTAAGAAGTAATCTCTGCTTGGTGGTAAAACTTCTTTAGGACAGGTTATTTAAAACTACATTTTAATAGTGAGATTTCAAAATTTCAAACTATTTTTTCCGACATCTTTAACAAATTTCAAAATATTTCGGTCATTTTGAAAAAATAAGAATATTATAAAGCTGAAAAGGTGATCGGTTTGTTTGTCCGCGGAAGTCTTTGAAACTTCAGGTCTTATTAGAATACATAACTTCACGCCTTATGGGGTAGGCAGAACACCAGAGGCTATAAAACCATCTGATGTCACGTTTGACACGACGTTTGGAGTAATTATAATGATAAATGATGGATTATCACTATTGAAGTGTCAGGGGTCAACCTGTCGCCCACAAAAATGTCAATAAAACTTCTTCCCTTAACTGACTTTTACAGTTTGCCCGGGAAGAGAAGCAGCTGGCACATACTATGATTTTCTTTTGCTCCCAGTCCAGCATGGAAGCTCATTATAAAATCATATTTAAGCATTTGATAGTCTAATTCTTGACCCGCAGAACAAGTTATCCAAGTATCGGTCGGCTTAGCATAGCCCAAGCGACCCTAGATATGCCTGCCGTGGACGCTAGTGATCACCCTTCATATAAAATCTGCCGCTAAATGTGACCGCTCCAGCTAGGGTTGCTAACTATACTGTTTTTAACAATATAATACTGTTTAAAGTATACAAAATACTGTTTTCAGCATAAAATGCTAAACACTTTATATGGACTTTAATTAAAAACTTGTGCAAAAAGCTCTTAAAATATGTGTTCAAAACATTAAATAAATAGAATACTGTTTGATATTTCTTTTCAGACTGAAATAAGTCAATAGGTCAATTTTCGGAATGTGATGTTAAGAGAAAGATACTTTCCGTGGCCTCTAATGCGAGTGGATCCGACTGTATTAGTCGTAAGATGCTCATCCCTATCCTAGACATTATCCTTCCTGTGATTACCTCTATACTGAATAATTCCATTGCTTATAGCGTTTTCCCTGATGCATGGAAGAATGCTAACATCATACCACTCCCTAAAAAAGCCAATCCTCTTTCCTTTTCCGATTATCGTCCTATTGCCATCCTGCCTTTCCTTTCCAAAGTGCTGGAGGGACTAGTTCATCAACAGCTCAGCACTTTCCTGCAAAACCATAAACTACTAAACCCTTTCCAATCTGGTTTCCGTCCTGGGCACAGTACTACTACGGCATTACTCAAAATTACGGAAGATATTCGTATGGGCATGGAGCAGAAGAAGCTTACTATTCTAACTCTCCTGGATTTTAGCAATGCTTTTAATACTGTAGATTTTGAAATCCTTTTGCAAATGCTTCGTTCTCTTAACATATCTCCATCGACTATTGACTGGTTTCATACTTACTTGCATGGACGCCGGCAACGTATATCTACTGAGATGGATGTCTCTGATTGGTGTGATATTAATGCCGGCGTACCGCAAGGTGGCGTGTTGTCTCCACTTCTCTTTGCCATATTCATCAATTCGATTACTCTCAATATATCTTCTTCCTACCATCTGTATGCAGACGATCTTCAAATTTATACACAAAGCAGTCTCGAAGAGCTGCCAAATTCTGTAGTGCTACACAATGCGGACTTGAAACTAATATCAGACTGGAGTTACAAACACGGGCTCACTATCAACCCTCTCAAAACGCAAACAATCATTATCGGCAGTAACAAAATGATACCTCGTGTGAACAATAACTTACTACCTCAAGTCGAATTTAATGGCGTTTCCATTCCTTTTAGTGAGACTGTGAAGAATCTCGGTATCATCTTTGATCGCACGCTCTCCTGGGTACCACAGATCACTGAAGTGAGTAGGAAGATGTTTGCCGCGGTGAATTCGCTCAAGCGTCTTCGCAATTTTCTCCCCGTTGCCACTAAAATTGCGCTAGCACAATCTCTCTTACTTCCTATTCTCGACTACGCTGATGCCAGCTATCTTGACCTAACTGAAGAACTCTTTAATAAACTTGAGCGGCTCCAAAATCTCTGCATTAGATTTGTATTTGGATTACGAAAATATGATCACATATCTGAATTCCGAAATAATCTCAAGTGGCTTCCCATTCGCCTTCGCCGGAATACTCACATCCTATCTGTAGTTTACCGTATTCTGTATGATAAAGCTATACCCGATTATTTGAAAAATTGCATCAACTATCGGTTCAAAAATAATGATCGTAACTTGCGCTCTTCTTCGAATCTCCTTCTAGCGACACCATCACATACATCCACATTTTTGGGCAAATCGTTTCTTGTCAGATCGGTGTCATTATGGAACGAACTACCGTTGAAGATCCGCTTAGCTCGCAATCCGTACAGCTTTAAAAGAATGCTTAAACAACATTATCTTATGAAACATTGTTCATCTTAGCTTTCTCATTGTATATATATTTTGATTATCAGTATGTATATATTGTCATATGTAAGAATATATGTGTATGTATATATGTATTATTAGAATGTATGTGTATGTATTATTAGAATTTATATGTATTACTTATTGATATTTAGGTATGACTGTGTAATTATTTGTATGAAATCTATTTTATAGCCTGTGTTCCAACGCCCATCCTAATTGTCCACTACCTAATCCTGTCAAGACTCGGTTGCCTGGAAGATATCGCTCTACGGCGATAAGGCCGCCTTTGTGCCAATATGAAATTAAAATGTACCATTTTCTTTACTTTATTTTTATGCTGTTGGTGTACAATAAAGAGTTGATTATTATTATTATTATACTTTATATCAAGAAAAAAAAAAGTTAGCAGCCCTAGCCGGTGCTATGTACGGGCATTATTTTATGGAGAGCGAGTTTCTTCTTAAATCCGTGTGCTATCATCTCCGACCTTACCTTCACCTACTATTAGGTGAGATTGAAGGCAAACGTGATATTACTTACAAACTAAAAAAAAATATAATCAACGAATAAAATATAAAACAAACCGATTTCACGTCAAAACTTTGACTGAAGTAGAAGGAGATCTCCGATTTCAAAAATATTTAAAAAAATCATGAAGTAAATAATCGATTTCGACAAATTTGAAATCCTCTATATTATGAAAAAAAAGTTATGAGGTTACAAACATAAAAAAACATACAGACGAATTGAGTACTTTTTTGAAGTCAGCTGAAAAACCGACTTCACATCAAAACTTTGGCCGAAGTATAAGGTAGTTGAAATTTGAAATTGAAGTAATCAATCGATTTCGATAAAATTATGGGATCAACTCTGAAGTATCCTCGCATATGAAACGAGAATCATCAAAAACGGTTCATCCGGTCAAAAGTTATGAGGTAACAAACATAAAAAAAATTCAAACAGTCGAATTAAGAACCTGCTCCTTTTTTGAAGTGGGTTGATTATATAAGTATTTGTTGGCTGCTGGAGCTTAGGCGAGCGCGTTAAACTCACTTTTTAAGGTGTCATAACTTTGATGTGTAATTTGTGCGTCCGTTTAGCACCGTTCCTAAGGATCTGACCGATCTTAATACAGTTAGACGAAATAGTTGTCAGATTTATTTATATTGTGGAATTCAAAACTGCGAGTTTAAACTTTAGCATTCGTAGAAAAATAATGAGGTTTTATTGGCGTTTTTGTGGGCGATAGTCACTGCAATAATCTCTCTCCGTCATTATAATACCTTTAAATCGTGACATCAGATCAGATTTTGTAACCTCTGGTGTTCTGCCTACCCCATAAGGGATACAGGCGTGAAGTTATGTATGTACTAGCTGTTTCGCGCGGTTTTCGCGCGCAATTTCAAATCCCGCGGGAATATCGAGATAAAACATAGCCTATTCGCTATTCCAGACTGTAAACTATAACTATGCCAAATTTCATCCAAATCCATTGAGCTATTTGCCGTGATTGAGTAACAAACATCCATCCATCCAAACCTTCACATTTATCACATACAAAATTTTAGTTTGCGTTTATTCGATAGATGTCGCTGTACGTCAATTAAATCGCACAAGAAGAGTTATAAATGACTTAGCTATAGTAGACTACCTTTGTTCGTGCTCACTTTCACAATGATGAGTGGGATGTATGAGAGGTCTCTAAATGGTTTGTTTGCAGTGCATAGCCCTTGGTTAGATCCTGGCTGGATTCTCCTGATGCGCCTGATGAACTGAAGATGAAGGTGTTGATGCACACGAAGACCTGGAAGGGATTGTCATGAGATGATGAGGCCGCGAGCGCCTAATTATTTTTTTATTTATTTAATAATGTATGTACACACATAGAAACTTAATTAAAGAAACATATAAATTAAAAAAAAAAATGTACAAAGGCAAAGCTTATTTCTATAAGAAATTTCTACCAGCAAGCCTGAGGCTGGAAAATGAGGTTAAAAAGAACAAATTAAGTGCGTACAACTTACTTACAAGCAAATAAATATACACTACACACTAAAAACATAAATACAATTAAATATATAAATACATAAAATATATACCTATCTATGAACTAGTGTTGTAATATTATCAATGAACGATCTATAATATAAAAATATATAATTATACGATATAAAAACCTAAGTTAGAGAAAGATAATGTTCTCTTACTCTTTTTTTGAAAATATATAGTGATTTCGACTCACGAATTTTGTACGGTAAGGAGTTCCACAATCTGACAGCATGGACAGTGAATGAGTATGCAAAGAAATCGGTTCTATGGGACTTCATTTGTAGGAGTGTACGCTTATGTGCTCTAATGCCTAATGTGCACTGTACCTATAATTATTAAAATTATTTCTGATTCTTGTATGATATACTTTTTCTCGTATTGTTTTGTAATGGAACAAATGGAGCAAAGGGCTATTTTGAAAATCAGCGTTGCTAATTAACAGCAACACAAAGCTGAGAGTACCCTTTTGACACATAAGCTATTAAATTTTATATTATTGTATTTTCGTGTTTTATTTTTAAGCTCGTGTGACAATAAATATTTTATTGTTTCATCATCATCATCACAGCTCTTTGTAATAAGCCCACTGCAGGGCATGAGTCTCTCCCCTGGGTGACGAGGAGGTATAGGCCATAATCCACCAAGCTGGCCCAGTGCTGGGTGGTGGATGCCTGAATTTTCAGGGCGCCGAAAATGGCTTCTGACAAACCCTAACGACTACTATATACAAGTATACAGCACCCGGTGTGACGTTAAAAGTTCGTTGTATGTATGTAAGTATGGGAAATTAAATAATAAAAAAAGAACTAAGTACGTCAACAACAATTTATTTAGTGGGGGTGGGTTCTACTGCCCGGTATGCCACTTCTATCTTCCTGAGGGAAAGGTACTGCCCTTAGTGCAACCCTGAGCTTCGCGAAGGTGGCCGGCTGGAGATCCTCGTCCTGAGTCGGGCACCGCGTCAGCACTCGGCAGTTGCAGATGTCAGTGTGATATTAGGTTAAGCCCAAGTCTCGAACCCAAGTCTTTTAACCCAAGCCTTGAAACCCTGGAATTATACATATTTCCAGTGTAAGTACACTGTCCCCATTACGCCCGTGACCAGTCAGCCGCGCCTAGGGTTCGACGTAAGAAAGCACCTAATTACCCAGTAGGCATGAATGTGGCTGACAGTCAAGGAGAACAGAGTTACAGGAAAGAATATTCTAGATTTTAACGGATTTGTACAATAAAAAAAAATTAATGAAGGTAGAAGTAAAATCGGCTGATGCAATGTCTAATTATTCTATAAAAAAGAACAGCCAGAAGAAATCAATAACTAATAAACTACATACCTACTATATTTATGCTAATATTAAAACACTGCCGACTGCTTAACGTGCCCTCCGAAGCACGGAAGTCGCCGTGAGAAATGAATGTTCGGCGGTCACCCATCCAAGCACGGACCGCGCCGAACGTTGCTTGATCTGTGATATCGTTTGATACACACAGTAACCACAGCGCCATGACGACTTCGTGTCCACGTTTTTTTTATTGTTTATATTTATTTAATGTGTACAATGAAGGACAAATAAATAAAAAGGTACTCCTTTATAAGACGTTGCTGAAACACATAATAGCGGTGATAGATATTTGGCGGCACATTTTATACATAGGTTGGTAGCTAGCCATTTTCTGAGTTGAAGGTGTCGGAAACCACTGCAAAGTCTTACTTTTATTGAGAAATGTATGGATGGATGTTTGTTCCTCAATCACGACCGAATGGCTCAACGGATTTGAATGAAATTTAGCATAGTGGTAGTGTAAAGTCTTTAATAGCACATAGGGAATCAATTTCGGATCCCGTGGGATTCGAAATTGTGAAAGTAAAACCACTTGAAACAGCTAGTTATTTATAATTAGGGCCATACCTAATAGTTGTAAGTGTCGTGCCGCTGTATTTTGGCAAACAAACTTTGTTATCATGGCTCAGGTTTGTGTTATTGGTACTAGCTTAATCCGTAGTTTTACTGCGTGGGACCGTTTAAACAAGTTTCTAAAATCTTACTTTAAGGATTTTTCTTTTTAGGTACTTTTCGACTGATAATGATTTGTTTCATTCATCGTAAATATAAATTTTCTTTAATTTGTATCTTATAACTAAAATTTATTTTTCCAATAAAAAGCCATGTGCCTTCGTAGGTACGCAAAACATGTGGTTATAAATCTTAAGAAAAAAAAAATATGAAAGCGCTCCCTACGTCCGCCCAAAGATATGTTTTCAACACACACCCAAAGAAAACTACACTCACACATGCAAAGAATAACGTGACATTTATAGTCGCGTCAGCTGAAGTGTAAAAATGAAGAAGATTGAACTCTAATTATAATGAAATAGAGACGAAATCTTTCAACAAGGAAGAAGTTAAATTAGGATATTTCACAAGTCGAACGTAGCACTCGAATTTTTGTAAATGGTATGCAATATTGCACTTAAAGTATAGATGCGATAGGGTTGAAATTTGAACAGTGATTGAATTAAGATATGTCATGGTGCGTTCCGAATTCAAAAGCGCTTTCCGAGGCAAGCCGAGTGCTTACCGATCGGGTCCGAGAGGCGCCGAGACGCAGCGAATGCAATACGACGTAGTGAGATAGGGTTGGCGCCTATTGGAAAAGCCGTTGTCTTAAGATTTCTGTAAGTGATGCGGACTGGCTTCGTATAAAGCTCATTAGTAGAATTTTTTAAAATGTTTTTTTTTTTAATTAACTAAACGGGACTATTTTATTGTTATATCATAGGCTGAAATCAAATTGTAGATCTGTATGTATAGTATGATGATTTTTGTATTACTTTTGTTTTTGTAAGATAAGTTTATTTATGGTTAAATTAAATAAATATGAGTATTATATTAAATACTCAATTGTTTGTACTCATGCAGAGCCAATAAATTCATAATTACTCAGTTACTTGTGAAAAAACCAGGAGAAATGACAGCCAGTAAAACAAACATTGATCGTTTTTTACACATACTACGTAGACGTATATCTAAACTTTGAAATTGAAAAATTGTTTTTCTATGTAAGTAAGAACACAAAAAATCTTCTTTTTAAATCTTGCCTATGTTCCACTTTTTAATAGTTTAGAAAATACAATTTAATTATTAATAACAGCACCATTTTTGTTAAAAATTAGGAAATGGTTAGGTATCAATTTATGTAATCCATATTAGAAATCACTGGCAGTTGATTTCACATCTATACAATATAAAACACAAAAAACATTTACTCCTACTTTCAAAAAAAACCCAATCCGGAAAAGCTTAAGGAAAAGTTTACGCAGCCCTAGCAGTTGGGCGGGGCGAGGCGGCTAGGGTAGCGCGACTCAGCGCCAGTCGGTCGCGCGGCGCCGCGCAGCGCACACGCGTCATGCGCGCTCTCTAGCGTATTATGTTCCTCCCCGAGCTGCCGCGAGCCTGCATGGTGGACGACGTAGCGACCTACCTACAAGCGCCCTCTTCGGGACAGGTGGCTACAATATATTAACAACAACCCATATGTAATTAACAATGATCATATTAACAGATGTTGTGAGCTAATGTCGCTTCCCTTTGCCGCGACCGCCGCTCGGGTATTTTCGGGACGTTCCGATTTCGCCCGACGTGACTGTCTTTTACCAAAACGTGTCTAAATTCGCAATTTAAATATCGTTTTTTTTTTCTTATAATACACGTGGTTGCCAGTGATGTAAACGAAAAAAGTTTTGCTTATAATCGTAGCTTTACAAACATTTAAAATAAAAACTAAATCTTTTTGCTAAATAAAAATGGAAAATGGGTTAATGAAGAGGTTTGTCGAAAATCAAATGTGTAAACAGATCGATAGTGGTTCGTTTAAACAGGCGCCGACGCTCAACTTGAAGCTGAGGACTTTTCCTATTATGACAAACAGTTTTCCTTAGAAAATTGGGTCAAATTCTTTTGCAATATTATATAAAATGGCTGTATATACCTATTACACTTCGTAGCTTGTAAGAATGTTCGTAAATTGTGTCAAAGCTCTTATACTGTAGGTATGTTTGTTTGTAAAGTAATATTTTTCAGTGTTTTACAGTTTACTGAAACAAGCCTCGGCGATACTGTTATTACTCTTTATTGTTTGAAATTTCGACGAAGAGAACAAACTCGTATATTCTCTGTTTTAATGTAAACAAAACCTATCAAGGTGTAATTCAGTGCTGAGCTTCGTAATACAGAACAATTAAAACCAAAATAACAACGAATGCTGACTCACATAACACTGAAAGAAGTCTATTTGCCATAAATATACGATACTATATCGACAACTGCATTTGTGTACATAATAACCGTGAAAAACGAAATATGTTTACAAATTTTAAAGCTCATTTCAATTGGAAATAGGTATAAACTTTTCATTTTCAAAACAAGAACAAAACTTTCCAATAACTAACAACTTCCCAAAAAGCTTTAAACCATATAGAAAACAAAATAATCAACTTTTGTAAATCCTTAACTAAAATGGCCATAAATCACCCAAATAATAATAACAATAAAATAATAATAACAATAAAATAATTAAAAGTCCAAGAAAAAACTTATTTAGTCAGATTCATAGCATAGTAGTTGATCGTCATGGGATATTTATTTAGCCTAAAACATACTGGCCACATATAACCAAATCATTACAAAAAAAAAGAAACACATAATTTAAAAACAAATATTAAACTTATCCAGCCAGTTTTATAGCAAAGCGTTGTGGAATATTTATTACGCCTAAAACATACTGGCCATATATAAAAAAAAAAACGAAAAGAGTAAACACATAATAAAAAGGCAAAGAAAAAAGTTATTCAGCCAGATTTATGGCATGGCATAGCAGTAGATCGATATGGGACGGGAAGATGCGAACTGCAGGGAGACTACGGCATGAAATACCGTAACGCCCATTGATATCTGCAGTTACGAGACCGAGAAATTTATTATACGAAATCGTTCCCATTTGGCTTTTATACTTCTGATTCCGTATAATGCTTGCAAATGTAATTTTGGTAACGTATTAAGATTTTGAATTGGTTTGTGTGGAGGGTTGGAAAGCCGTAAGCAGCTAGTGTTATTGGTCAATTTCGTCCGGGGTTTTAATGGGTTTTATTACGAAATTGCACTCGTCTAGTCGATGTTTGAATTGAATTTGATAATACTCTTGCAATAGGAATGTAAATAGAACAAACATATGTTAGTTTTCAATTAATTTACTTCTTTAAAATCATACCCACTTTTTTACTTAATGTATTTTCAGCCGAAAATATAAATGAAAAAAGAACTCGACAAATTCAAACTAAGAATTCAATTGTTTTTACGAACTCTACATATTGCTTTAAAAAACAAAACAAAAAGTTCCATTTCAAATTCAAAATAAGAATGCATCCAAAAGCATAGGTATATCTAGAATGTAATGCCAAATCGCTTAGTTTTCACTAGAGCACCGGTGTTCAAAGCGATTTGCTGACACAGCGGTGGAGGGAGTTGTGAGCCGGAACGATCGCCGGTTCAAGCTTGGAGATAATGGATAGCTAATTTATTGTACTTACGTTTTAGAATTTTCTAGATAATTCTTATAAAAGTAGAAATCGTTGTTTTTTATGAAAAAGGTTAAATAGAAGATATAATCTAATAGAGGCTTATTGAAAGATTTTAATGCGTAGGTAGAGTTTACAATAAAATTCAATAATTCAGTAACTACGCAAATACTTCCTTAGCCTGTGTGTTTACTATTACTTACTCATCTGTACTGTACTTAGCATTAAGTGAGATTGAGTTTAAACGCGGGTTTAGTCATTGATAAAAAACAGATTCATCTTAAAACAAAATCGAAAACAAGATTCAAACCCATTATTTCTTACAAACAACAAAACAAAAAATCCATAATTTAAAATTTGAAAAAAGAACTACGTCTTACCCAAATAAAAAAAAAACAAAAATTTAAATAAATTAATCTTTTAATTCAATATTCGAACGTTTTCAAGCTGCCAGGTACGAATATACCTATAATTTTTTTTCTTTTTTGGCCATGGTGCGGTTGTCTATAAATCTTAAATCATACTATTGATTCTGATTTTTTTTAATTAATCAAATGCGTTCATAGAAATACCCGTCCGGTCGTCGCTGCTAGGATTCGCGTCGCATCGGTGTTTAAAACTATATCTATCGATGTTTTCTATCCCCTCATGTTGTTTCTTTCTAACACTTTTTCTTGCAATTTTCGGTGTTTGAATGTTTTTCACTAACTGTTAATGTTGATATTTACCCTTATCCTATGTAATCAGTTATATGTTAATGTTAGATTGCCTTGTTGAGGATCATTACTTTTACCTTACTTTTACACTTTGCTGATGAAAGACGTTGAACTAATCTAAATATTATTATGTATTTTATGAAAATACAATAAAAAAGTAATGATTCATTATGGTAAAAGACTCTTTTATGAATATGAGGTTTTCATTTAGCTTTTAAATGTTCAGTATCAAAGTATCATTACTTTGATATATACTTTGATATATTACATAAAAAAACGCATTAGATAGAGTGCTAGTAGTATTAGAAATTTAAAATAACAAAAAATAGAAATATAACAAGTTTACAAAGTCTTGTTCATGATAGAGTCTGTTTGTAAATACATTTTGTTTTTATAATCTTAATGTTTTAACGGTCTTGACAAAAATGTATTCGAAAGCTTAAGTTAGTATATAAGTAAGTTAGTAAAACCGTTCCAAATTTAAAAAGGCAGGAATTATCCATACAGCCCAGATTTTCGTTTATCATTTGTTTTTTTTTAATACATTTTTGTCAAGGCATTGATTGTTGATCTATTCGTAATATCTGTACATGTGCATGAACCCTGTATGCACTACCCTGTCAGGAATGTATGCACGAAACTGTTTTACTTTTTAATCTTTCTTTTTAAATATCGAACCAAAATTTCAAAGATGCGTCCATTAGTAGAATTGAAATTTGGTTTTAGAATATCGATGGACTTTGAAGTCTGCAGCGCCATGTTGTGTGTTTATTAATTTACTAAATGGTTATTTTACAGGTTTATTCATCTTTTTGATAAATTAGTTTTATTAAGAGTTTTTTTAGGCACGAATGTATAGATATCAGATTTTTGTCTCTCTACCATTGAAACTGTGCTTCGTTGTGCTTAACTGCGAAAGAATTTCACATTTTAACTATTATTATTATCGACTCTCTATTATCTTATCAGAACTTATTAAATTAAAAAGACAAATAAGGCGGCCGTCTCTCTCTCTAGGCGATTTCTTACAAAGTAAATATTCTTATTTACTTTTTAAATGAATTATAAAAGCCAGTAGAGCATTTAAATTAACTTATGCCGCCGTAATCATATTTATGTCGACCCTAGGACATAAGGTGGTAAGTCAGTAATCTAGTTCCCGATTCTGTAACTTTTAACATTATGTACGGTGACGGGTGACGTGCACGTTGTTCATCGATGGTTTTCCTGGTGACATTCTTTTCGCAGAATACTGACAAAATATCACTTGTTAATTTAATGCACTTTTTAGGCACATTATATATGTGGTACTAACAGAACGGGGCCCAGGAATACTGTTACGCTGTTCTGTGGTAGAATTAAAAAGGACGGTCGTAGGATAATATGAGCAGTTAAATATTGACTTTTCAAATATAGAAAGAGTAAATTAAACGTTAACGCTTATAATTAAATAAATTCAAGCTTATTTTATTCAGATTAGGTGATTATTACGTGAAAAATAGGCTTGGAAAGGGTATATATAAGAATAGGTAATAATAAAACTAGGTACTACGTATATTTTAATTTATTTCTAAACAAAAATAAATGTTGAAATTTCTATAATGACGAATTCATATAGCCGAAACATCAAAAAGTTGCTTAATGGTATATTATGGAACAAGTGATAAAATATACAGCCTATTTTACATGAAAATATTTAATTTGGAGTGGTAAATCCAAATATTTTAATATTTTGTAACAAATTATTGTAAATTGTGAATAATTTGTTTGATATACAATTTTGTTTAACTAATATAAGGCGTAAACATTTAAAAATGTATATGGATTTGAAGTGGTATAAAACCTCTTTGTTTTTTCTGAAAAAAATTAATGTATAACCCGGATCAATAAAATATGCTCTGTTTACTCTAATTTGCACAAAGGTACAATTCAACTTTGTAGGATTCATTATATTATGCACTAGGGTATAATATATTATGCACGCGTGACTTATAGCCCAGTTTATAGTTCTATATTCAATAGAATAAGGCTTACTTTACGAGCAAGTGTGTTGAAAATTATATTTCGTCTTGGTAACGCAATGGATACAATGACACTGTTTGGTCTTTACTTCAAGAAGAATAATAGTAGAATATTTGATTGATTCACGCAATAGATAATAATGATAATAAATGGTCACTCAAGATTATTTACTTGTATTATGGGGATAATAAGATGACAGTCACTGTAAGAAACTGAAAAGCCACAGTTGACTAGCGGTTACACGCGGATTTACTGTAATCTAATCCCAAAGGAATATCTGGATAAAATGTGCTATATGCCTACGTGCTATTCCAGGCTGTACAATATCGCTGTGGCAATATTGCTGATTTCATATAAATCCGCTAATCCGTTGAAGAACAAGCATCCATACACCGATACAAACTTTTACATTAATATGAGTCAGTTTATAATATTAGTTAGAATAGTAACATCAATTTTTTTTTTAATTGACCCGGTACCTTCGGAGAATAAAGCGTTAGCGCGTTAAAAAACGGACTTTGCGGCCCTAGTAAGTCTACGAATAACTTTGTTAATTAGTAAAACAATAGTATACTATACTTTATACCATGACTACGAGAAAAATACACAATTTAAGCGAAAATAGAAATTTAATCAAGAAATAAGAAATGTAACATTAATTCAAATGGACATTAAAATTAGAGCAATGACTGAAATTAAGCGTAATTTTCTTATTGTTATCATTAGGGTGATCAACTTGTGAAACAATATTTATTTAATCTAATGCCAAACTCCTTGTCGCAAATATCGACCAATCAAATCTCAAGAATTTATTTGCACCAAAGAGTTTGAATTTCGATCGGATATATTTTTGTGTTCCAAATTCAAACACCAAAACATTGAATAAAAACAAAACAGTGAATAAAAGGCCTTTTTATTCACTGTTCTGCATGAATAAAATAAGCTTTTTAGAGTAGGTATGGTATAAATATTATTCTAGGTCAATAGCGACTAAATAATTACAAAAAAAAACTTAATTTAAAGTCCCATTTTCTAGTAATGAGCCGAATTTGGCACGGACCCCTGACAACTGTCATACAATGTTATGATAACGATTATTTCAAGTTTTTAAATGTTACGACTGCATCCGGCGGTCTGGAGGATATTACAATGACTGCTAGGAATAAGAAATAAATAACATATCAAAAACCATACTTTTAAAGATTCAAAATCTTAAATACAACTTATAAAATAAGTTTGAACTTATCGCGTATAACTAAATTTTACATTTAAACTTCCATGCTGGACTAGGAGCGAAAGAATAACATAGAATGTGCCAGCTGCTTCTATTCCCGGGTATACTTTAAAAGTGAGTTAAGGGACAGAGGTTTAGTTGACGTTTTCGCAGGCGGTAAGCTGACCCCCTATTACTGCATCATTATAATGCCTCCAAATTTTGGTCAAACGTGACATGAGATGGTTTTATAACCTCTGGTATTCTGCCTACCCTATAAGGGATACAGGCGTGAAGTTATGTATGTAGATTTTAACTCCGTCAAGAAATCGAAACATCGTCAAGTGTAACCCATCAAACTGGCCCAGAGCTAGTTGCTAGATTTTTTATTTACTTATGATTATTTAGTAGGTAGGTAGGTATCTATTAGAAAATAAAAAAAACTCTTAATATAAAATTGAAGACTCAGGTAACCGTATTTTCTCGCTTTTTATTTCTATCGTGTATTATATTTTACATTTTAACTCGATGTGTCACAGATCACGTTAAAAAGGAACGTATTTTTACAATACAATCCCCATACAATCACACGAACTAGGCAGAGCTATGTGATACCACGTAGTGAACTAGGGGGAACCTAGAATATATATAAATATAATATACCTGGATAAACGCCTAGACACGGAACATTGTTTTTCTTGTTCCGTGCAAGAATGGAACCCGCGACCACTGGCGTCTAAGGCAGATAGCGTTACCCCATCGCCAAAGTGACCGTGGTGTGGTGATGATTTGTAATCGTTACAGTAACAAATACATGGAAAGCTTGTGAACATTGATAGATGAAAGTTACTCTTCAACATTAAAACGAATTTACAAAATAAGTTAAATTGGGACAAGTGGAGCCGGCTTCGAATAGCGCTGCCGCCTCTGGATAAGCGCGTCGTAAAAGCGACTAATCCGAGTTATTCTCCTCTTGGTGATGGGACCGCTTCAGGACCACCCTGCATATAAAATCTGCGGCCAAATATCACAGCTCCGGCGGTGATGTGTTCCGGCAAGATTTTATGAAGAGCCAGTTCTTGCCTGGACCCGTGTGCTGTCAGCTTCGACCTCACCTTCACTTACCATCAGCTGAAGGGGAGATCAAACGCGGGCCTAGTGTTTAAAAAGAAACAGTTAAAATTTCACTCAAGTAGGGCTTATATTTAACACAGGCTTAGCCGGAAGATATACATACATACATAACCTCACGCCTGTCTCCCTTTGGGGTAGGCAGAGACAAGGGAACACCAATTGCTGCGATCCAGACATACCTCTTTCGCTTCTTCCACGTTCATCAATGTTTTCATACATGATCGCCGGTTATGGGTACTTTTGACTAAGCCCTTTTTCAAAATGTCGCCAATTTGATCGGCATACTTTTGCCTTCGCCGACCCCTTCCAACAACACCATCCATTCTTGTTCTGTACACCTCTTTCGTAAATCTACTTTCAAATGGCCAAACCACCGTAGCCTACCCTTTTCAATCTTATTCACTACATCCTCTTTCAGTCCGCATCTCTTTCTTATTTCACTGTTGCGCACCCTATCACCGGAAGATATACTCAGAATAATTAAGGTGATTTTCCAACGGGTTGAGCATATGCAGCTTTAGTAAATCAACATCATCATCATTCAGCCAGGAGACGTCTCCTGCTGGACATAGGCCTGCCCCAAGGTTTCCCACGTCGCTTGATCCCGCGCCGCCCTCATCCAGCATTTACCGGGGACTTTGACCAGGTCGTCGGTCCATAAAGATTTAGTAAAAAAAATAAAAACAACCTTTTAATAAATGTAAATAAACTTTCAAATACAATTAGTACCTGCGATTTGGTATGTATTTGCTTATAAACTTTTATGTCCCATTAAGAATATTCATACTATTAGATTTTTACACCCTTAAGTTTTAATCTTTTAATAAAATTTTGATCAAGGGCAGAATTCGTCATTTAAAATTTAAAAAACAATGCAGACTTCAATTAACTTAAAACTCTTAAATTACCACTTATTTTAAATCACGAAAAAAGATTACAAGTTTAAAAATGGAATGCTTATTTTTATTAAATAGTTACCTAGAACTTCTAAGTGAGACTTAAACGCGCGTTCACAAAAAAAATATTTTCAATAGATATATAGGAATAGATATTTATCAAAGTTACTTAAAATTTTTAGAATAGAACTTTGATTCCATATTTTTATGCAGTTCACAAAAACCAACAATTAAAATAAATGTAAGATTGTATTACTAATATTAAATTGTATTTGGTAGTCGTAAAATTATTAGAAAATAGAAAAGAATCGTAATTTTATCTATGTTGCCTAGAAAAAACCTTTATTTCATTAAAGTGGCCAAAAATAAGCTTTTGATCGATTTTCTCAAACAATACTAATATTTTGTATGGAATTTTCCATGTTTTTATACAATTCTAACGTTTCATACAATAATAACTATTCCTGGAGCAAGGAAGACACAGCTTGGCAGCACGTGAACCGTACAGCATTGCCAAATGTCACAAGTCTCCGTGGCCTTGACAATGTCACTGTCAAAGTTTGTTGTCAAACGTCGTGAGCGTTGGTTTTCGTTTATTAAGTTGTCAGTTTAGAAAAAAGAATAAATTATATGAGGAGTTAACTCCTTTAGATATTGAACATTGGACATTATATAAATATAATGTCGCGTTTCAATATCCAAAAAGCTTTTTCTTTTGCGTACGTGCCTACCTAAAGTATAGTTAGATACAGGTTGTATCTAAAAACCATTTCGATTTTCAACATTTTATAATTTTCAACCGATTTTGATGATTCTTGTTTCATATGACAGAGGATACTTCCCATTTGGTCCCATTAAAATTTAATCGAAACCGATTTAGTACTCCATGTTTTTTTTTTTAAACATGTATGAATTCTGAGATCGTGTACCTTGGCGACCTTCTATTTCAGATAAAGTTTTGACGTGAAGTCGCTTTTTTTAATGCTCTGCAATCGCTGATTATTGTGAAACAGTATTATTTTACCTACAATTTGCAGTACTTTATCGGCTGCATTTTGGTGAGTGTGCGAGTGCTCTTTTTGACCAAATTGAACCCACTCCTTTTTACCACCGGACTACTAGACGCAGACAGAACTTCCATCCCTACATAGTGGATTTACCAAAAGTCGAACAAATTGCTTCGATAGTTCCTAGTTCCAAGGAGTGGAACGATATGCCTGCGTTTGTTTTTCCTGACCACTACAGTCCTGGAAATTTTAAGTGTCGAGTGAATAGGTTTCTCGTAGATGGACGTGTAACACCATAGTCTTCACGCGCACTTTCCATCAGGTCGCATGGAAGACAAACGTCCTATCCTTATAAAATAAATATTGGTTGTTTTTTGCTTTTATTCATGGCAGTCCATTGAATATTGAAACCCGTCATTAAGGGTGAACTGTTATGTAATAACATGATTAGATGTTTTTAACAACGGTGACTTAAGCACGTGTATGACCTAAATTTAAACTGATGGTAAGTGATGTTGAAAATAAAACCTGAAGGCTTGATAAGGTCTACATGTAACATTATCATCAATCACACAGCTACGTTGGGTTGGTGATATTGGGGGCAGACTTCCTATGAAGGTGAGACCTTATAGATTCTACCATCCAAGTTCTGTTGAAGCAATTGTAATGATCCTATTACGACACATATTTGAATCTGACCATAATTGAATACTATTGAACCATTTCACAATAACTTTTTTACTCGCACTTAGAATACTTACTGTATAATCGACGAATGCAAAGGATTAAAAAAACCGACTTCACGTCAAAACATTAACTGAGTTATACTACATTGGTTGAAAAGTTCGCGGCCTGGCCATTAAAAAAAAAACTTTTGTTATTTTTTCTGCCGTCATTTTAAACTGTCATTATTCAATTGTCAGCCCGCGAATTTTCAATTTGATATCTTGTTTAAATAAAATTTTACGAACAATATAAATACGTGTGTAGAACAAATTTTCAGTCCACACGTCTGTCGAGTCTATGGCTCAAATTCGTGATTGTGGTTTCGAATTGTTGCCACATCCAGCTTATTCTCCTGAGTTGGCACCTTCGGACTATCATCTGTTTCCAAACCTGAAAAAACACCTCGGTGGGCAGAAATTTTTAACGAATGAAGAGGTCGAAGCCGCTGTTAACCTGTATTTTGAAGACCTTGAGGAATCTTTTTTTAAAACAGGTAGGGAAGCTCTGGAAAGCAGATGGAAGAAGTGCATAGAGCTAAATGGAGATTACGTCGAAAAATAAAAATATTTTTGTATGTACTTTATTCTGTTTTCTTGACTAGGCCGCGAACTTTTCAGTAATGTCATCAACGTAAACATTCTCCGAAATAATACATATTTTTTCAAAAATTTGAAATTCACAATGAAGTACTCAACCGATTTCAATAAAATTTATATGGAATGAACTATGAAGTATCTTCTACCATATGAAATAAGAATTTATAAAATCGATTCATAATTGTTGGAAATATCGAGTAACAAAAAAAAAACATATAACAGAAAAAGGTTAAATATTTTATTTTTTCTACAGCACCTTCAAAATCTTTTCAGTATCACTGGGTTTTGTTACTTATTCCAAGGGTGGTCAGCGAGAAGTTAGATTACAACGTAGTACAAAAATACGTTTTGTTGATTTGATTAGGAATGAAAGATATAATCAAACGACTTCCAAAAAAGGAGGAGGTTCTCAATTCGTCTGTATGTTTTGTTTGTCTTTGTTACACGATATTTCGGACAATTATGAATTGATTTTAAAAATTGTTGTTTCATATGATAGAGGATACTTCATAATTAGTCCCACATAAATTTCATCGAAATCGGTTAGGTACTTCAGTGAAAATTTTAAACTTTAGAAAAAATATGTATGATTTCGGGGAATGTTAACGTTGATGACATTCTCAACTCAGCTAAAGCTTTGAGGTGAAGTCGGTTTTTTTTTATGCTCTGCATTCGTTGATTATTATTGATTTTAAAGTCATAGTCTAAATACATAGCCGGTATTTCGTAGATACTTTTACATACCCAGACAAGTCACATTTATAATTTGAAACGAATCTATCTAGTTACCATCAATTCTAGTCAATCATCTTTCCAAAATAGTTAAAAATCAATTATTGTTCTCTTCCTTAGATTCCATACATACATAATCTCACGCCTGTCGTCTGTCTCACGCCTGTATTCCAAAATTTAAAAAAAAGTCCTTTTATTTATTTATTTATTTATTCATATATGCACAAAACAGATTACAATTATAATAAATTTATGTAAAGTAATATAAATAATAATAGTTTCATTTCTAAATTGTAACCCAATACATGCGCATTCAACAATCATTATAAGTATTACAAAGATATGAAGAACTTAAGACAGCATTTGTTAAAAAAGAAAAAGTTAAAAGGCTTGGGCTGAACAGAATTATTAAAATTAAAAAAAATATATACAAATATATAAATCAAAATAAGAAGACAATAAACACAAAGCAATAAATTAATACTAAAACATCTCATATCGAAGGCGATCAAATAAATATACTGTTAATCAAAATATATTAATCTATCAAATTAAGGCAGCATAAAAATTAAAATTAAAGAAAAACATTAGAGATAACACAATGAATCAATAAGAAAATAAATTTTGAATTAACATAAAATCAGAAAAAAATTATTAGGTCATTAAATAGGACAATATAATATGAGACTAATGCATTACAATTTAAACAATTCCATTATACTTCAAAAGGCAAACAAAAGCGAAATCACAAACAAAAATATCATCAAAGAAAAACAAGATAAAAAATTATTAAAAATTATATAAAAAAATAATGTATATATGAAATTAAATCTAATAAAATTACATTAAATCTGAGTAAAGGAGAGCTCTAACATTTTGTTTAAATGCGTTAATATTATCGGCAAAAATATCTAGAGTTAAGGACTCTTTGCCTAAGTCGTTATATAGCCGAGCCATTCGTACGAGTGGATTGAAATAAGAGATATTATTCCTAAATGTGTTCAGAGCAAACAGGCTAGTGATGTTCGACCTACGCGCGCTGTACCTTGTATTAAATGACATTTGCATCAATAGTTCCGGGGAATCTATAACTGAATGAATAATCTTGTAGAGGTACATTAAATCAAAAAATGAACGACGAGTTTGTAACGATTGAACTTTAAATAAACTTAGTCTTGTTACATATGGGGGAATTGAGCGACCCAGACCACGACGATAACATAATATCCTCAACAATTTTCTCTGAACCCTTTCAATGTCGTCAACATGAGCTTTGTAATAGGGATTCCAGATACAGCTTCCATATTCCAAGATGCTCCTGACTAATGAATTGAACAAATAAATTACTGTTTGGGCCTTTTTAAAATGTTTGGTAGTCCTTAAAACAAAACCAAGAAGCTGGTTAGCCCTCGTGGTAATATATTTGAAATGAGATCTAAAGGATAGCTTGTCATCAAACACAATTCCTAAGTCTTTACCGTTACAGGACCGAATCCATTTGTGCGCCTCTATCGTGTAGTCGTAATGCAATTTATGTTTTTTATTTGAAAATGAGATAACAAAGCACTTATTAATATTTAAAAACATGTTATTTGATTTACACCAGTCTGATAAGGTATGAAGGTCTTTTTGTAACATATCACAGTCGTCTATGGAATTTATTAGGTTAAAAATTTTGAGATCATCAGCATATAAAAGACAGTTGCATGATAAACATTCGATGAGGTCATTGATGAAAATAACAAAGAGCAGAGGTCCCAAATGCGATCCTTGCGGAACTCCTGAAGTAACCTCCACTGGAGTCGATAAAAATCCTTTCAATGCGACTAACTGGTTTCGATTATTTAAATACGAAAGGACCCAGCGAAGAAGAGAGCCGTGGACGCCATAAGATGCGAGCTTTCTGCAAAGTAACTTGTGATTTACCTTGTCAAAGGCCTTTGAGAAGTCCGTATAGATCGAGTCCACCTGGCCTCTCTTAGCAAAACTTTTACAAATATAATCTTTATAAGTCAATAAATTACTGACAGTCGATCTATTTTTGACAAAACCATGTTGCTTTTGAGACAAAGTTGGCTTAACATGATAGTATAGGTGATCGTAAACTATGGACTCAAATATTTTTGAAAAGCAAGGCAACATACTTATGGGTCTGTAGTTTTCACATTTAGATTTGACACCATTTTTGAAAATGGGAATAATGTGTGCTGATTTCCATCGTTTGGGGAACGTACCACTTGAAAGAGATTTATTAAATAGTATGCATAACGGAACTGCCAGCTGTTTGCCACATAATTTTACAAAAGAGGGGGGAAGTAAATCTGGACCTGCACCTTTATTGGCATCCAGTTGTTTTATTTTGAGCAATACATCGTTTTCAGTGATATTAATAGAAGATATTGAGTTTGATATTAAGCCAGTGTCGATAGGAATAGAGTTTGCATTGTTGATATTAAAGTCTGAAGTAGATGGATAATGTTCAAAAACAGAAGAGAAATAATCTGAAAATAGTTCGCAAATTCCCTTACCATTTGATGAGGTTTTATCATTAAAGGTCATCGTACTAGGTATGGTAACGCTGCCTTTACGATTGTTAATAAACTTCCAAAAATGTTTAACATTGCCGTTAATAGATTCCTCCACCGAGGAAAGGTAATTGTCATAGCATTCCTTGGCCAACCTCTTAAATCTTTCGCGGAGTAAAGAAAAAGTATCGTAGTCACGTGGATTACCATACTTCTTATATAACCTGTGATATTTGTTTTTCTCTCTATTACAATTTATCAACGCCTTGCTATACCAAATTGGATAAGTCGAGGGCTTCGTATTTGCAAGTGGGGTGTGTCTATGTATAATGTCAAATAGTATGTCATAAAAAGTTTTCGTGCACAGATCGATGTCCGAAGCCGACAAAATACCGTGCCAATCAGTTTCTTCCAATTCCAATGCTATTGCCTGATAATTGCATTTAGAGAAGTTTAAGCGTTTATTGTTATTATTGCTTAAGTTTTTTAATGGGCTGGGATACGTTATTTCAACACAGAGTGCAGGGTGGTGTTTGTCTAATAGACTTAGTGGTGTAGTCTCTGTTACAGTTACTGAATCAATATTTCCCAAAATTAAATCCAAGATGCGTCCGTTACTGTTTGTCACAGTATTGAATTGATTCAAGCCGCAAAGCGCAATGAACTCGTTTAGTAAAATATGTTTTTTAGTGTACTGTGCTGAATCAAAGGTTAGGTTCGGATAAAGTGAATGGTCTGCAAAATCAGGAATATTAAAATCACCAATATACAAAAAAATGTCATCTGGATAGTCATTTAACATTAGTTTTTTACAATTATCATAAAAATTATTTAATTTATCAACTTTAATGTCAGGAGGCAGGTAACAGACACAAACATTCAATTTAGGGCGTTTAGAGTCCATTGGTATCACTGTAATCCAGATATCTTCTATGTTGCTTTCCCATGATACCTGATGGACAACCTGAAACTCTTTTTTTAACGCGACCAGTACTCCACCACCCTCTCGCTTAAGCGAATCAGTATTCTCCCTATCTCACCTAAAAACGTTATATCGGACATCAATAACCTCTCTGTCAAAAACACCTGCATTTAAGTTTGTCTCTGTTAAGCAGACAATATCAAAATTAGCATTGAGCACATTTAAAGAAAATTCAGATAGCTTACTACGTATACGATTAACATTTTGGTAAAATATACTGAACATTTTAATTATACGTGAAAACCAAATTAAAAAGTCATATGTCAAAAAAAAATAAAAAATAAAAATAGAGCACTTTAGTTTTTAGCTAATTTATCACGTAGGGCTTCAAGAGATTCTATATTTTTTACACGGAAAGCGTTCGCCTTATCGTCCTTTCTGATATAGATCTGACCATACTTGATCCATACATAGGTGAAATTGTGATCACGTGCAAATTGTCTTGTGGCGGCATGTAGTTTCTTCATTTCCGGTGAAATATGTTCCACGACATATATTCTGTGGCTTTCACCACTAATGCCAGCATGACTGGTATTTAGTCTTTCCTTGGGGTTAGCTTTATTGTAGCGGTGGACTGCGGACAAGAATGTATCCCGCAGTCTCGGAGATGAGAGCGTTTTGACACAACTTTTATATTATTACTGGGGAACTTATTTCAAAAGCGTATAATCTAAGGCCCATGTTATGAAAACTTGCTTAAATTTGAACTCTGCTAAGTATAGATGTTTAGAAGTTCTCTATAGAGAATTAGAAAAAGTCAAAACGTCCATCCGTTCGTCTGAGCACAAAACACTCCAAAATTGCTGAACCGATGTTGATACGATCTTTACCAACCGACGATATGATTCACGAGGAAAGTCGTAGGAGTAGACACTACGGTTTCTATGTAAATTGGCTGAAATTTCTATGAAATCTTTGAAGTAGCCTTCTGTCATTTAGAAAACAATGTACGTTTGAAAATTAGTATTAAACTTCAGAATATAATTAAGATAAAATTAAATGTGATAACAAACTACGGAAGACCAAACTTTGCTTCCTATGCACACTTTACCTATATTTGAGGAAGTAATATTTGCTTAAAAACGACTTGTAATAAGTAATTTCGTGAGTTGTCCTTAAACTAATTTGCATAAAATTTAATGTACGGATGGTGTACGAATAGTGCTTCTCAGCTATCAGCTCCGTAACTAAAAAGGATACAGTCACTACGATGTAATTATTATTAAGAAACTTTTTTGTAAAAAGGTTACTACAATTTAAGCCTCATCCTCAAGCTTCAGCCTTATCCTTACCAATTGCACTGCAACTATGCATCTCAAGCTGACTAAAGTACTGATATTTGATTAAAACAATTGCTAGCAAAACAAGTGAATTCGTAAGCTATCTAACGAACTAATTTGAATAAGGTGAAATTTAGGGCTGGTGTACAAACAGTGCAACTGAAAATCGACGTCATTCATCACACCCTGGCGATGCTTTTTGCAAAGCTGAGTCATGAATGTAGGTGTCACTAACTATGTATTTAAAATTTGACGTTATATTTCTCCATATTTTCTATGTTCAAATTAAAATATTCTACAAAGTTATTAGACCAATTAAAAAAGAAAAATAGCGTTCAAATAGTATGCTCAAATGGCTTTAGTCTCAGTCTGAACGTTTCAGTTTGACGAATACAGATTAACAACACATCTAGGATTTACAATCAGAACTACAAAAACAAAAAAAAATTTTGAATGTCAACAAAAAAACAACAGTTTTTTAAATATGGAAGTACATATAAGGTTCTCATTAAAAATAATATGTATTGAGGTTAATTTCCTTTAGTAGGAATCAAGTTTGGATGATTTGTAGGTATCTAGTTAGAAAGATGTTTTTAATTTGTTTGTCCTTTGCCTTTCATTATTTTAAGTAAACTACATTTTATATACCAAAATCAAACAGATCTAATATTTTTACTAGAAAGCATAAAATTGCCTTTATGTTTCAAGATTTACTATAAAATAAACCGATAAAATATGAAGTTGAGAGCGTAAAATAAATAATGTTAAAGTATCCTATTGTAAAGGTCTCAACTCTAAAATGATATTCAGATTTGAGTTTCCCAGTCGCTTTTAAACTGCAGATTGAATTTATATAGTGACTGCCTTTTCCATTTTACAAAACAGCTAAAATTCTCCCGCTATGAAAATAATTTCAGTGTTGCTATAAAGAAATTTATCTTTACCTGCCGCTGACAGCATTTTCAGATGCTTCTAGATATTGTATCGACGGTAAATTGAAAAGAGGTAGGGTCTGTGGTTGCAATGATTGTTCTTTGCTTTTTTATCTTTTTAATTTTAGAAGCTGGCCGGTAAGAAAGTTTTTAAAGGAGTTCTTATTAAAAGAGTTTCGATGTATTTTTTTGACGAAGGCAATGATAATAGAGAACCTAAAATGATTTCAATTCTTTCAAAAATATATATAAATACGATTTAAAGTTATTTATTCTTACGTAATGCCTAGTTTTTTCCTCAGCTAAAGCAAAATGTAAAAAAAAAACTGATTTGAGCAAAGTAAGTTTTAAGGGTTTTTTGTTGAGCTTCAATTTCTATAAATTCCACCTTTCGTCCTTGTTATATCTGAAAGTAAATCTTATTCAACGCCAAACCAACATCACATTGTCACAAAAACTAGATTTCCACATTGAAAACTGTAGGTGCCGTCACAAATCTGACGGTCGCCCATTTTTCCGATAATAGAATATCTGCCGTCTCGCTCTCCGTTGCGCAAACGAGCTACTGTGAGCTAAAACAGGGCTCAGCCATACTAATTTTAGTTGTGCAACGCTGCATCGTACCGTGTCATGCCCATAGAAAACATTAACACCGTTATACACACAATATATCGTGACCGCATATTACCGCAGATTCCAGCCAGATTTTCGGCTACACAAATTGCTGTACAATATTCAATTAGGTCGGATATTGATGGCAGCGATCGTCCGCCGGCAATTTCGGTTAGCGCATCTGCAGCTTATATGCGTACGTTTTGATATACGATTAGTTTTCGATCGCTTTCAGCGCCACTATCACGGCTATGTTTTCGATCGTTCCCGTAATTCATATTCCAATTTTGAAATGCATCTCTGTTTATAAATTGCAGTTCTAAGTTTGCGCGGGAAATTTCAGAAAGAACTTTAAGTATTGCCATTAGTGTGCACGAGTTTGAGATTTATTTACGTTTAAATCAGTTCGATTAGTCATGATGTTAATTAGATGTTTATCATGTTTCTAGCAGATTCCGGTCGTCGAATTCGTCCCTCAAGGTGCGTCGAGGAGACTAAATATAACCGCACACGCGGCGGGTCGTCTGAGCGATTTTTCCTCGGTCCGGCCACCGTACGGCGACCGGCAAGCTGCCAAAACTACGTCACTTTTCTATTACCTCATAAACGCTAAACTTTGAGAAAGGACTTTAAAATTAGCAAGGACACGGGTTCAAACTACCGAAGTGCTTTTATCGCGGTATTTCTGTAACAGACATGGCCGCAGATGTAAAATATCCAGACGGCACGAAAGATAATTACGCAAGACGACTTAGAGAAACGAAAATGGCCGCCCGCTCATGGCGGTAAAAGACGCGGGAGAGGAGAGATGGGCTGTCACGGGATATTTATGAAATTCGAACTAAAATAGATTCCGTAGTAGCTATGGACGAGTCACCTTGACGTGCTGTTATTCCCACTTATATAACCTCTTTGGTTCGTTCTTTGAAAGGTGCCATTTTTGAATTTTGAAAAAAATCATGACGTTTTTAATGACGTTGACGTGTGACGTCAGTTTAGTGTTGCCACTCCTCCGGTGAACTAATAAATTTATTGTTTGGCATGTATACGGATGCGTTCGAGCCAAGAAATTACAACGTTCGGTAAAAAAAATATTGAATGAATGGAGGGAATGATGGCGCAGTCTAATCGGGCCCGCCTTGCAGCTCTGCCAAGCACTATCATGTTTATAGTTCAGCGATTGTGTACGTACAATATTTTTCTTACGAGGTGCTTTTGCCTACTAGCCAGTCGGTCTCTTCCTGTTTCAACACAGTCTGAAAGCAAGGAAATAAAAATGAGTTACCAGAGTATTTTTACTATTATTAACTGCATACTTTTCTATCTACTTTAAAGCTTTTCCGTGTATACTCTTAAGAACTAAAATGCAAATTGCATCGTAAGTTAGAAAACATGAAAATTCAAGAACATCTCATGTTATATTTAAATCGGTTCCCAGTCTTCTATAAAATTACTAGTCAGTCGACGAATTTTAAAAAGAGCTATTTAAATTGTTAAGTAGGTTCTACAAATTTAAAATTTTCTTATAATCCTCGCAAAGTAGGTATCCCATGTGAGCATTACTATCCGTGATAAAAATTAAAGTTACTATTCAAAATAAAGTATGGAATAAATACAGTATCAAGTATCTGAGTCATCATCATCATCACAACTCCGTGTAATGGGCCCACTGCAGGGCATGAGTCTCTCCTCTGGGTGACGAGGAGGTTTAGGCCATAATCCATCAAGCTGGCCCAGTGCTGGGTGGTGGATGTCAGAATTTTCAGGATGCCGATATGGCTTCTGACAAACCCTAACGACTACTGTATACAAGTATACAGCACCCGAGACCGACAGCTTAACGTGCCCTCCGAAGCACGTTACTAAATTTTACTAGAGTACTAAATTTCAACTAAATCTATCTTGTAGTTCATAAATTAAATTATAAATTAAAATTTCAAAAATAGTTATTTATTAAAAGCACAACAAACATTTACACATCCTAAGAAAGTTTCATGTTTTCATGGTATCTGAGGAATTTTGTATGGTCAGTATGTATGCTGAACTGGAATCAAAAGAATAACATAGAATGTGCCAGCTGCTTCTCTTCCCGGGCATACTGTAAAAGCCAGTTAAAGGACAGAGGTTTTGTTGATGTTTTTGTGGGCGATAGGCTGATACAGTATCACTGCAATAGTCTCTCTCCATCATTGGAGAGACACGTGACATCAGATGGGTTTATAGCCTCTGGTGTTCTGCCTACTCCACAAGGAACACAGGCGTGAAGTTATGTATGTATGTCAAAATTCCTAAAAAACACTTACTCATACTGCAAATTGTTAATAGAGAGTTCTTAGCTCTACCATCCTTAAATAAGCAAGTCGTCAAAGGTGACTTAGATTGAAGTTAAAAGCGGGGTAAATAATTAAAAAAATACATTTGTAAATCTTAGTTTGAAACCATCGAAATTTCCCTTTTATTGAAATATTTATATATAAATCAATGTACATAAAATTATTTCAAATAAGCAACAAAATATGTAAGTACTAATATCTAGAGCTTGGCTACAAATATTTCTTACAGTAGCTGAAGATTGTAGAGGTAAATGAAATATAATTTTAGTATGTACACATATAAAACAGAAATAAAGAAACATAACATACTCATATATTAATGTGTTATTAGAACTTAAAATTTTCTTATCATAACTAAGTTTTACACAAAGTGAAAGGAAAAATTACCCGACCAGGATTCGAACCAGGGACCTCTCGTTTGCCGGACGAGTGCTCTTCCACTGAGCTACCGGGGCCTGGCGGTACGCCTCGAAATTACCATCTCCATTTTTATTTATCACATTTTTCATTTATTTAAGAATAATTGAGCATTTTAAATGCAAAAACTTAAAAACATTATTAAAGTGAAAGGAGTTTATTTATTTATGTAACTTTCGCTTTACACCTTTTTGCTTTAATTTTATAGTTTTCGAACTGTCCAGCAACATTAATTTAAAAAGTACTCTTTACTTTTTAATCATAGTTGATAAAGATTCAAAGTTTGTACTTGATTCATTTTAATAGTCTATTATCTTTGCAGTAACTTTTTAAAATTTGAATTAAGAGCAAAGCCGGTCTGTATAATCTTCTTTTTTGTGTTTTCGCCAATATCCTCGCAGTTTTTAATTCTTTCGCTTCCTAATGACGGCGGCGATTCAAAGGGAAAGAGCACTTAGTTTTAATTGTTACCGTGCTTTTTTGTTTTATTTGCTTGCCTTTTTAGTTTTCGTATGTATGGCCATTATGTTGGACTTTATGGGTAAGAGAGAAGACATAACCCTTCAGTGAGGTTCTTTTTGGAATATGCTAGTGATTCGAAAGTTAAAGTTTTTATTTTACGATTCTTTCTAGCTTATTTGATTGCCGTTGTTTCTTTATGAAAATTGTGCTGTGATTTATAGACAGCGATATTTTTTATATTTAAGTCTTAATAGAACTTTTAGTAGAGCAAACTAAACTTTATTGGGAGTTATGTGTTTCGCTATAGGGATTCGCTCCCCCTTTGTCTTACGAAACCTATTATAAATTAAATTAAAATGACAGGAAAAACTAAAAAAAATAGAAGTTCTTCATCTCATACAACATCATCTTTACTCAACCCTTACTCCAAAAAATATCCTTCAACTAAATCCTCTCACAAATTAGCTTAATCATAAATTTAACAATATTACTATGCAAAACGCTGAATCAAATCTCGTTAATAGACAATCTGTACACTGCATAATCTTCGGCTTACCCCCAAACTAACATCTAAGACCAAGCCCCATAAACTCTGCTTTACCGCGCCACAAATCGAGTACCCGCCCAAACTGCAGTATGTCAAACTGAACTTAATATCTATGTACCAACATAACAAACAGAACTCGATATGTGGGGCTAAACTGGTGACAACATTGAGAACTGGAAAGCTAAGTTACATCTCGGATTAGTGATGTACTCTGTGTAAGCCGGAGAAATCCAGTGTTGCTAACAGGAATTAGCATATGATCGCCGTTAACTATCATCCGTAGGATTTGAGACGGGTAACACTGCGTCTTCCCAGGATTTCGGTTGGTATAATGCGAGTGTTCGTTGGGTTATTATGAAAATTGTCTGTCATTGGGTCTGTTGGTGGAAGTAATTACGTGGGGCTGGATTCTAAATTTAAATTATACTGAGTCTGTTGATGGCTCGTTTTCTGGAAGTTTTTCCGAGTTGGTTTGTGCTTTTGTTGTTTATGGGTCTAAGTTAAGTTTTCTTGAATTATGAGCTTTATTTATTGTTTAAGAATAATGTGGGGTACGATTCTGAGACTTTTATTTGTTGGTTTAAGGAGGCTTGTTGAGTGACGCGCCGGAGTTTTAGCTTATAGAGTTAGTTTCACAAAATCACAAAAGTAGTAACTTTCCTAAAGATGAATATTTTTATATTTGTATAATGAACTAAAAAATTTGCAACTTTATTATATGTATTGTTACATATTATAACGACGCTTTATTGACTTTTCAGACTTTTTTGGTGTCCGGCCTAAGATACGTTCCTTCATATCTATTTTTTTAAATATTCTATACATGTAGGATTACCTATGCTAGTCATGTTCCTAAAATACATTCCATAACGTACTATTATATTATAATATATGTCCAAATTATTATCATTTTATTGATGACTCTACTTATGGTCAGAAGTATTTAAGTATCAAAAACTAAGGACCGTACGAAAAGCTTAAATTTTTGTAACTTTAAATGAAGAAGACACCAATAATTCGAACTAACATTTAAAATTTTAAAAAGGTCAAGTTAGCCTTAAATTTTATATCCGACAACTTGATTTTTACCTCGCCAAAACATGATTAATACTAAACCTCTCATACCTTAACTTAAAAATAACAAAAACCGTTAGACACCCAAAAGCCACAGGTTATCCACCCACAATTACGCAATAACAAAGTGACACATCATCAAACAATATAACAATTACAATACATAATTTAAACATAACCTCCTTAGCAAACGTCAAAATTGCGCGCCATTGTGAAAAAAAGATGGCGCGTGATTCGAATACCATAGACTCATTTGCAAATAATCGAGTGTTAAGTGCATCGGCCTCGGCTCACCTTGTCATACGTTTCTGGAATAAACAAATAAGTGCAATTCTGTAGTTTTTGATGTACTTAGGACATGATTGGGATTTTCCGAGATTAGCGGTGCCTGGCTTTCTTTATGATGTCTGTGGCTCGCTCGGGGAATTTAGATGTTGAAGGATTTAAAGGGAAGAACTTAGATCTATAAGTAGGTCGTTTTAATCTTTATTGGTGCTTTTTTTACATTTCAACTCGTTATTTCTTTGTTTATAAAGCACTGGCTGTTTCGTGCGGGTTTACCTGCGAAATTTAGATTCCCGTGGGAATATCAGGATAAAAGTAGCATATGTGCTATTCCAGACTGTACTCTATCGCTATGCAAAATTTCATCCGTGATTAAGTAAACAAACATCCATTCATCCATCCAAACTTTCACTTTTATAATATTAGTAAGATTCTTAAGATGCTGTATATCTTATCTTATCCTTTAGATCTTATATCTTATAGATATCTTATACATTTTCACAGTCAAAAACTGATTTTTAACGCCTCTAAGTTTGACATTGGACAGATTTACAATAAGAGAGTGTTATATCAAATACGGGTTAATTTTAACAAAAAATAAAAACAAAAAAATGTTTGCTCCTAACTCTACATTTTGAAAGAAGTACTTACCTATTATTATTATGAGGCAATATTTTTGTGCGTAAGGTGCGTGGCATACCTACGCTCAGAGTAAATAGAATTACGCCTCTATACAGGTCATATAAATATTTTTTTTGTATGAAAGATCTAAAATTTTCAAAACTATTTTAATAAGTTATAGAACAAATGTTGTTGGGATTGATGTAGAGAGGCTGCCTGCAATAGATGATGCGCTAATGAGGAATTTTCTGACAGCTCATAAAGATTAGTTCAGAAAACCTCTATAGATGGCACTTTTTAAAATCCGAAGGCGTTAAGTCTGTGTACTATAATGTAGGTAAGTGGTATCTACCATCTATGGTTATTTATAAGTTCGGATTTCTGATACAGACGTCAATTAATTTATTATATATTTAAAAATGCAGTGTGGAATAAATGGCTATATGACAGACAAGACTTCGCCTTTTGTAAAGCGTCATCTATCGAAGCCTTTTGTACTGTTTTGTTTTTTCAATAAACAGTCAGAAAATCTCTCATTAAAATTAACGTTAAAAGAACACATGTCAAACTTCTGGCAATCCTTTTTTACGTTAGAGGTTTAATAGGGCAATATTGTGTTAAGTTCACACGGCCCACTTTAGTAAATAAAAACTTAACTATCCGGATTTTGCGTTTAATTTTAATTTACATTTTAACTCGATCTTTCGGTATATTTAACAACCCCGTGGTCAAGAGTATTTATTTATTTATTTTTTCGGAAGATTTACAGACACATAATATTATTATACAAATATATGAGTATTCCATAGCCATTCCATAGACGGCCGGCAGGTGTAGTGGTAACGTACATTGCCTTCTATGCCAGAGGTCCTGGGTTCGAATCCCGGCGGCGACGGATATCGGTATGATGAACACAGATATTAGCCGTCAAGTCATGGATGTTTAAATGTTTATTTAAGTTTATTCTAATAAAAAAATATGTATTTATTCAATATGTATGTTTATATATTTCTTAAGTATATCAGTTATCTAGTATCCATTGCAAAAGTTCTTTAAGAAACTTAATTTGGGTACCTAGCCCATGTTGTGCGAGTGTCAGAAATATTTATTTATTTATTTAAAAATCTCCACCTTTGAAGTAGAGTAGAGTATAAAGATCAACGTTAAAAAGTTTAAAAATTATCCTTTTCTCATTAAAAGAATCGAATTCATACGATATGTCTAGCCTAGAACAACGGTACCAAAGGAATCATTTAAAAGCGACAGTCCTCACCAATATTTAAAAAAGAACAAATATAGTTATATAATACTAATAACAGCATTAATAAAACTTGTAGTACCTACCTACCTACAATAATTCAATAGGTTATTAAAGTATGGCTCATATTAATTTGAATTGTAGAACGTACGTACCTAACTACATTTTACATTTTCCAGCCTTAGGCTTTCTCTGTTTGAAATATTTTTTTCTTATAAATAAAACAATTTTTGTCAATTTATTAAAATATCTAGAGGACAGTTTCATATACGCGATTCTGACCAAACCCTTAAATCGACTCCCGAACTTTTTATGTCCTTGTATTAAAATAATTAAAAAACGTTACTTTCTATTAAAATTCCAAAGCTTTCTCCTTTATTACTCGCGAAAAAAGATCCGAACTGTTTAGCATAACTTCTTAACAATTTTGAAAAAATTCGAATTTCAAAAATTCAAAGCACGCAACGGCTTCAGTTAGGCAAAGTTCGATTACTTCTACATTGACAGAATTATCAATCAGGCACTGCAGTTAAATGCAGGCACGAAAGGAATTTGAGAAATAAAAAGAAATTGCAGAAGTTGGTGGCTTAATAAATAAGGGTCGGTATATCTGTCTATAGTTTCACGACTTCTTGTGTTAGAATAAAATACTATTTTGAGCGGATTTTATCGCCCAAGTATTTTTTAAATTTTTACTCGGTATTTCTGTGACTTGACAGACACTCCAGCAAATAATATTGTTACATTGACATCACAATCTAGTTCATTAAGATTCTTTAAGGACATTGTTGTCAATACTGGATAAATTAACATAAAAAGTGAATGTATAAAAACTAGATTTTTTTACAAGCGCCAAAGCAATATAAATGTGTAATATACAAGGTTAATTTTAATCAATGCATCACCTCTTGCGGGTAGCCTCTCCACATCAATCCCAAGACACCTACCCATAGGTAACACCTACTAAGAGAGATTCAAACATACAAACTTTACGCGGCGCTTGGCGTATTCCGAACGTCCGTATCGAACGGGCGTATGGTACGGACGTTGCAGTTTTGTATGAAACGCGCTTTCGTACGCGTCACGCAGCGTTGGCACTTAAGGTCTTGGACCACTGCGCTTACAACCTTCTTACAACCGTCAGTAGGCTCATACGTTAGGAGTCGTATAGGAATATATGAACCCTTCTTATTCTATCTTAAGCCCGAAATCAAAATTATACCTAAACGGCATTTCTCCAATATCGATATAAACTATAGGCTCTACATGTTTGTAATAAAAAGGATTAAAGTTGTTTAATTTCATTTTGGAAAATTTTATCGCCGTCCTTGTGCTATAGGATTTGAGTAAGGTAATATTTTTAAGTTTTTGGATTTAAAATGCTCAACTATTCTAAAATAACTTAAAAAATGTGCTAAATAAAAATCACCCGATCATGACCCGAACCTGGGACCTCTCGTTTGCCGGACGAGTGCTCTTCCACTGAGCTACCGGGGCCTGGCGGTACGCCTCAAATTTACTTAGCACATTTTTGTTTTTACGTTATATTGCTAACGTAGCTCCATCTAATAGTATAGCTTTGCAGATAAACTCAAAGGAAGAGCACTCCTCTGGCAAACGAGAGGTCCCAGGTTGGAGTCCTGGTCGGGTGATTTTAATGTAGTACATTTTTTTCCGTTATTTAAAAATATTTGAGTAAGGTGCTCAAAGTTTTACTCAACGCTATACTCGAAAGATTGTCTTTAAGGTTCAAATAGCTGCAATTATCTTGGTGGTAGAATCCCTTCAACATTCGTCTATCTAGCGACCACACTTCATGTAAAATCTGCCGCCATATATCACCGCTCCGGCGGTTTTATGGAGAGGCAGTTCACTTACTAACAACAGAGAATGTGGTCATAAAATTACGATGCACTCGAAAAAGAAGTTGCACATCGTATGATTATGTAAATAACCTAAGCATCTGTTTAAAATTTCACACACAAAACTGTCAAATTTACAACTAACTAAAGATAGCTTTTTTCACTTTATTGTCATCACATTTCGGTATTTATTTAGATTTCTTTAAAAGTCCCGTTGGCTTAACCTTGAGGCGACGTCTTTTGACTGCGCGCCAAATAAAATATTAGACCAAACCGCTTGGTCAACGTTGTCTTTTCAAAAGATATGATTCATGAATGGGGACGGAGCCTTAATAGTCATAATAGACGGGGGCTTAATAGGCATTGTTTAATGGGGAGTGTTATGGTGATGGTTTTGTCTTTTTACTTACAGAATGGGCGGTTTATTTCGAAGGATATCTTGAAAATTTTATAGAAATGGAGTTGCAATGTTAGACAAGTAGAGTTGCAATGTTCAAACTCAAACTTAACTCAAACTCAAATATTCTTTACATCGTAAGTATTTAAATACATTTGAAATAAGTCAAACAATTTACAAATTGAACTGAATCTACCAATAAATAAATAAATATTTCTGACACTCACACAACATTATCTAGCCCAAATTAAGTTTCTTAAAGAACTTGTGTTATAGATACTAGATAACTGATATATTTAAGAAATATATAAACATACATATTGAATAAATACATATTTTTTATTAGAATAAACTTAAATAAATATATAAACATCCATGACTTGACGGCGGATATCTGTGTGTTCATCACAAAAATATCCCCCGCCGCCGGGTTCGAACCCAGGACCTCTGGCCTAGAAGGCAATGTATGTTACCGCTACACCAGCCAGTCGTCAATGTTATACAAGAGATGAGAATCTCTTTTGTTTATTGAATTGCAATGCTGTTAGAATTAAAACAACTGAGGGTTATGTTTTTAGGTTTCGATATGGTTTCCGTATATCTATGGAAGAAAAATCGAAAGCCTTATAGGTCCTCGTTGTTATCCGTTTGTTTGTCCGTTTTTCGGCAGAGTAAAAAAGAGTTTTAGGGTATTTTTACGCATATTTTACGTTATGTTTTATGCATGTTTTAAAGCATTGCAAACAATACCTAAATGTTTTCCGTTGACCTGAATTTATCTGGCTAGAAGTGGGAAATTACAGTAAACATACGGGAAATAATCTAAAAATTTGTAGTTTTACCGTCGGAACCCTTATTGCACGAGTTCGCCTCACATTTGACCGGTTTTTTATGTAAGACCATAAGGCTCTAAAAAAATTAAGTAGTGTTGATTTGGCTGCTTGTATTACCAATATAAAAGATTAGTGATTTCAGCTGTGCTTTTTGATGTAGGTTTCTTGATGGACCAAAAACTTCCGTTGTGTACAGATTTTCATTAGAACTACACTTTCTTGGATACATCTTATTTTAGTTATACGATACCTATTATCATCATTGCCGCCCCTTGAAATGAGTCCACTGCAGGGCCATGAGTCTCCCCTCTGGGTGACGAGGAGGTTTAGGCATAATCCACCAAGCTGGCCCGGTGCTGGTTGGTGTATATCAGAATTTTCAGGGTGCCGAAATGACTTGTGACATGCCCTAATAACTACTAATACAACTACCTATACAGCACTGACTGAATGTTTAATGTGCTCTCCAAACCTCTATTTGTACTAATATTCCCATTTTGAACTAAATAAGCATAACAAAGTAACATTATGTAACTGAATTTACTTTAAAAGTTGTTGAAAAAACAAATTGCCTGTTGATAACCTATTTTCCAAAGTTAAATAATGTGACATACTTTATGTATGTGAAGTCAAGTTTTGGCAAGAACTTGCTAGTAATTAAGTTGGGTCGACAATTTCTTGACGAATGGTAGTGAAAGAAATATAAGTCTGACATAACATTGTGTTTAATTTTTACGCCTTAAAATATCATACGACGACGTTTAGAATTGGATGTAATCTCATTTAGTTATATTGTAAATATTTACTCGACTATTCGGGATCTTTATAAAACCCGTGGTTACGAGTGACTGTCTTAAAAATAAATAATAAGGTGCTAAAGAGTAGAATCTCATGCAGGTTTTGTCTATGATTCAATAGTTAATCTGTTACAGGACAGATTTGCAGTTTTCGCGTAGATAGTATTGGACTTATTAATGTATAATTTGACTAAAATCACGCAAAAAATATTTGTATACGGTGTTAATACGTGTTAATGCACGTTTGTATGTACCCGCATATTTTTTATCCTTAAGAATTTATTTATCAAAGCTCTCAATAAAGAAACGCTTCAGCTTTATTTTATTGTAGGGATTTGAGAAGAGTAGGTGTTTTTTTTTTTTATAAGTGACTAAACCCGCGTTTGACCTCAATCTCACCTGATGGTAAGTGACGATGAGGTCGAAGATGAAAGCACACGGGTTTAAGAAGGAACTGGCTCTTTATACAATATTGCCGGAACACATTACCACCGGAGAGGTAACATTTGGCGGCAGACTTTATATAAAGGGTGGTCGCTAGCCAGGCGGACCCAGAAGGGATCCTACCACCAAGCAATGTCTAATTGCTGAAGATCGCAAACCACTACTCGAGCAAAACCGGGATGCGTGGATAGTTATTTCAACTATCTCTTTTTAATGTACCGGCTGTTTAAGCTTTTAAAATTGCCACATGTACCATAAACCTAAAAACAAATAAAAACAAAACATTATTTGCCTAAATAACTCCAACCACAAACTTGTAGACAACAAAATTATTAAAACATCTCTCGCCTCCCGCCAACCCATTTTCAACAGAACTACCAACATTCCGAAGCTAGGTATCTAAATTGCACCAACTTTACAAACACAACTTTGAAGTCGTGATGCGGACCCGGATACCAACTCCTGAGCGATGAATGCAATACGTAACATGAAATGGAATATGTATGATACGGGAATTCTAATAAAGTTAACGCGAATTTTATTAAGACCAGGATCTTTGTTTGAAGTTTGAAATCTTGGTTCTGGTTAATCGGATGAGGTTCTTGATAATTTTGATTAAGACCTTCTTTGTGTGTTCTACATTCAAATAAATGTGTTTTTAGGAATCGTTTCAAGATTCTCGTGAGCGCCTTAGAGTTATAAGAAATCGTTTAACTTTACTAGCAAAACTGATTTATATTTTTTGCAGTTTATTTAGTGCAGTGGGTATATCAGGTGGACCATGTACGAGTAGATCAGTCAGTATGGGATAATCTAAAATCAAAGAAATATGAAGTTAAGTGTGCTTAGGAACTAAATATTGTAAACTGTTTTTCTTTTTAAATAAATAATAATAAAAAAATAAAAAATAAACCATGTCATAGATTTTTATAATGGGATGCATTCACGCATTTAACGCATTAAATTTTCTGTTCGTAAATAGAAAAGAAAAAAGTGAATTGTTGAATCTAGCAAAATACTTGCTGCATGACATAAGAACTGCATTTACGATTTAATATTTTTATTAGAAAAATTCCAATTATATTTTTTTATAATTATAAAGATAATTTAATATTAAATAAAATCAGCACTTCCCGGAAACACGGATCATCCGCTTGCCCGGCGAAGCATCCATTTGACTTTGATTATTTTGACTTTATTCATTTGTTTTTTTTTTATATTTTAAAAAAAGTTATCTAAGTATGGGATGAATACCGCAATAGTCCGTTTTTCCCTGTCCATTTTGAATTATTTCCTTTCGAAATTTGAAAACAAAAAGGTTCTGACATGATACGATAGATAGATAAACTATTTGCGTGCTTCACACATATTACAATAAAATGGAATTAAAAATAAAATACAATAAAAAAAATACAACTATAAAAAATTTAAATAACAAAAAATGTGTGTTGTAGCAGTGCAAAAAGCCGTAGCTCAGCGTCATTTTTGCTCATATATTTTCGTATGCATCCGCATTTTGCACGAAGATGATCGAAATCCACTTTCTATGTTCCGACGAAACTTTTCGCATCAACAGCCACGTGCTGCCACGTGCTGTCGCGGGCTAAAGCTGCTCTTATATTGACACCAGCACAACTTGAAGACTAGTCACAGCTGAAATACGTAAAACCATGATTTATTTACATTAGATTTTGACATTCTGAAGTGAAATTCTGACATCCACCAACCAGGTTAGCCTCTAGGCCTAAACCTCATGGCCTTGTGTGGCTCATTATCCGACTCCGGTACGCAAAGGAGGGTTGCTACGTCAAAGAGATGTTATGATAAGTAGTAAATGACATAATTTGTCTACCCTTGTTTGCCTATGGGTGTTATCTGTGTCTCTTGTGAATTAAGTTATTAATCAAATTATCAAATTAGACGTCGAAGTAGAAAAAAAAAATAAAACAAGTTACTCATATGAATGTTTTTTACAGATTTGGTTTCATTTAGTTTGTTGCCCTTCATATAAACCGCTGTTATAAGTAGTTATTATTGACGGGGGACTCTTTTATCGTAAGTTCATATACGCTTCCACTCAAAATTCGAGATAAAAATGTTCTTTAACAAACTATATCGTCATACATTTTTGTATGCAATCAATTTTATAAGAAAAAGATTGAAATTTATAAAACTAATTGCATCGACACGTGCGCTGGCGCAGGCTAAAGCTAGTCTTATATTGATACCAGCTCTCAACTTGAGGACTATTAACAGCTGAAATACGTAAGACTATGATTTATTTAAATTTGACTTTGACATTCTGACATCCACCAACTAGCACTGGGCTAGCTTGGTGGATTACGGCCTGAACCTCATGGCTTCTAGTGGACTCATTTCAAAGGGTTATAATGATAAGTAGAAAATGACATCTGTCATTGTCAAATTCATCTGTCTACCCGTGTTTTACTCACGTGGGTTTCTTGTGTCTCTTATAAATTAAGTAATTTAAAATTTGTTTCTGTTCTAGAATTTAGTTACACACATACATACAAAACATCACGCCTATCTCCCTTTGGGGTAGGCAGAGACGAACGCTACTGCTTCGATCCAGACATACCTCTTTCGCTTCCTCCACGTTCATCAATCGTTTCATACATAATCGCTGGTTACGGTTTTAACTAGGTCCTTTACTTAATTTCCGCTACTGAGGACTTGCATAAAGTGAGACTTAAATTTATGATTGTTGATACTGCAACCAGCACCTCTTTATTCCGTCACAAAATTCGAGAAAAAAAGGTTTCTGAGATTGCAAGATGGTGATCAAAATCTCATCCACTTTTACGTATGTATAAAACTTTTTGCATCAACACGTGCGGCCGCGGGATAAAGCTAGTCTTATATTTATACCAGCAACTTGAAGACCAGTAACAGCTGAACTCGAAGCTCAGAAATAGAAAATAGTTTCGAGAACTAAAGGCGGCGCGTGAGTTGAAGCGGTTTGTAAATCGCTGCATGGCAATATTGCGTTCTATTTATTTGTAGATGAAGGTTGAATTTTGTTTGAATGATAAGCTAGCGTGTGGAAGAGTTATGTTTTGGAGATTCTGCATATTTATTATGTCTACAATTGTTGTGGGTGAGATGTTGAGCCCAATTTGAAATTGCATTCTTTTTTCAAATTTGACAACTGTTGATTCTTTTGTTTTGAAAGATAACTGAGTTCAGTTGATAATTTAGTAATATGTGCGCACAAATTTTATAACAACTACTTAGGAGTAAGGAATACAATTTACACACCGTTGTTGAGTATGTAGTTTAGAACCATTATAATAACACGAGCAACTAAAAAAAAATTTGGACAATCTTGAAAAAAATATGAAAATGAACGGTTATAAATATTAATAGTGCGACTGAATTACTAAGTGAGCGACTAAAACACAGACTATTTATTCATAAGAAAGCAAGTATGTTGGTTAGGTGCAAAATATTGAAAATCATAATGTCCACATTCATACATTTAATACATTCATTAACATTTCGACGAAAAATATTATGCTACAAGGAGGGCTCCCGTTCCGGAAGGCGAAGTCGGTACGGTTAGGTGCGACGACGAGCATAGCGCCATAAACCCTAGAGCTTTTTTAAATAACGCCGACGTGGTTTGTGGCACGGATTGTGGCTGACATAGTAATTTAGAAGGCAACTTAGATTTTTAGAGGGAAATAATGCTATTTAAAAGAAGTCTGTTTAATTAGCACCCTTAAATAATGTTTTAAAGTCGCTGTTTCATTGATTCTTCGTCACTCGCAGTCAGTCGCTCACTTAAAACAGTAACCTAAAACTGTTATTTACAGTTACTCGATTAAATATTAATGTTGAACCAATTAATTACCAGCTAATTTTAATCAGCGCTTCACCTCTTGCAAGCAGCCTCTCCACATCAATATTTGTTCTATAACTTTTTAAAATTATTAGTTTTTAAAATTTTTGTTTCCCCATACAAAAATCATTCATGGCCACTGTTTAGAGGCGTAACTCTATTTATGTACTTTGAGCGTAGGTATACCACGCACCTTGCGCAATAAAATATTGATTCATAATAATATAATAAAATTTTCCTACTCTTTCTCGGTTCATGCAGTCAGATTGTGGAATTCATTACCTCACATTATACGGGAGTCTCAATCTATATCTATTTTCAAGAAAAAAGTAAGAGATCACTACCTTTCTCTATGCTAAAAGCATGTATTTGTGTGTATTTTTATGTATGATATAATATGTAGGTATATATTATATATCTTATGTATGTATTTGTATTTAAAGTTTGTTATGTAGGTTTTCAATATATATTTTAATAGTATAAGTAATTTATTCGATTTATATTTATACGTACACACTATTATTGCATTTTAACCAAACTCTCCAGTCTCAGGTCTGCTGGAAGAAATTTCTTTAGAAATAAGCTGACCCTTGTAACTTTATTCTATGTTTATTTTCAATTGTCTTTTATCCTGTGTACAAAAATTGTTAAATAAATAAATAATAATAGGTACTTCTTACAAAATGTAGATGTGTTATGAATAAGATTTTTAAAAAGATTTGTAAAAAGTCGTGGAATAAATGTTCTTGGTATTGATGTGGAGAGACTGCCCGCAAGAGGTGATGTGTTAATTAAAATTAACCCTGTATATTTTTTTATGGTACGCATAATTCGAAGAAACTTTAATACAATAGAGTTCCATGCTGGACTGGGAGCGAAAGAAACACATAGAATGTGCCAGCTGCTTCTCTTCCCGGGCATACTGTAAACGTCAGTTAAGGGACCGAGGTGTTATGGGAGGCTGTTTTGTGGGCGATAGGCTGACCCCCTGTCACTGCAATAGTCTCTCTCCACTATTGTAATGCCTCCAAATTTGTCAAAAGTGACATCAGATGGTTTTATTACCTCGGGTATTCTGCCTACCCCATACGGGATACAGGCGTGAAGTTATGTATGTATGTATGTATTTAATACAATAGGTTACAAAGTACAAACGGCCGCTTTATCATCAAAAGATGATCTCTTCCAAGCAACCATATTCTGCTTATTCGTTCTTTCCAAAAATAAACCCGCTCAGCGCACACTAGCGCCACACCAGAAGTGCAATCTGATCGACCTTCTTGCGAGAGCGGTATCGCGATCGTTTCAAAGTTCCGACGCGATGACGCCTAATGTATCGCCGATTTCTTACTCGGGCACTTCACGATGAGACTACTGGGACTTTAATAGTTTTGAACTATATAGATTCTAGGATATGAAGGTCGAAATAGCCCAAAATTTGAGTTTTTATAGACCTGCGTAAATTTTTATTAAATGGAGGTTTTATTGGCGATAGGCAGATCCCCTGTCACTGCAATAGTCTCTCTCTATCATTATAATCTCTCCTTTGTCAAACGTGATATGAGATGGTTTTATAGCCTCTGGTGTTCTGCCTACCACATTTGGGATACATATGTATGTATGGAAATAAGTGTCTAGCTCAAAAGCCCTATGTGTTATTCTAGACTGTTACCTATTTGTTAAATTCTAACTCAACATTTCAACCCTCAGCGCGAATGGGTTTATTTTCTATCACCAATCCTGAAAACATTTTGTTTACAATATAAGTTCTAGTAAGATAAGTGGATTTGGGATCGTTTTTAATGTACCTATTTAAAGTTTGTTTGTGAGCTTCACTGTTTGTCTGCAGGGCTAGCATGCAACCATCGATAAATAGTCGAATCGACTAGATAAATATTATTTTGTTATTTTATTCTATTATGTAAGCTAATATGCGCACCATAATATATAGAATTACTCGATTTGATACCATTATTAAGACCACAGAACCAAATATGTCATAATCTTAATCAATTTCATACACTAAATACCATATTTTAAGAAAATATCGATAAAAGGCCCGATTTATCGTAGTCGATTTAGAGTAGCATGCTAGCCCCGCTGAAAGCGCAAATTAGAGGACTACTTAGGTACGGTCGACTTCAAAAGTGATGGCATAGTTGCTTGGTGGTAGGATCCCTTCTGGGTCCGTCTCGCTAGCGACCACCCTTTATATAAAGTCTGCCGCCAAATGTTACCGTTCCGGCGGTAATGTGTTCCGGCAATTTTGTATAAAGAGCCAGTTCCTTCCTAAACCCGCGTGCTTTCATCTTCGACCTCATCATCACTTACCATCAGGTGAGATTGAGGTCAAACGCGGGTTTAGTCACTTATAAAAAAAAAATAGTGGCACATTCCAATAAGGGTTATAATTCCCTGCACGATCATTGACTGAGTCACACACTCATTAATTCAATTAATTTAAGATGTCAGTCAGTTTAATGAGCAACTTATCACAGCGTTTAAAATTCTGATCGGTAAATCACTATGTTATAGTGACCTCTACTACCTCTTTCGAACTTATCGTAAACTATGCCTCCATTTTTGACATCTACATTTTTATCCACGGCAAAACCAAATACTTCAACCACCATTAACCGCTTAGCAAAGTAAAGAGTAAGAATAAGTAGCATTACTATAGCGTACATTCAAAATTTAGAGTATACGTTTAGATTTTATAGTTCGATATTAATGCTCTAACACTTGAGTATATGAGCGGTCGGTTTTAGAACTAGTTTTGTTAAGAGCTACAAGCGTCATGTTCATCGATAGTTTATTGTTTAGACTAGCAAAACACCCATGTTTTGACGATTTGCAAAGTTCTAGTTGATGCTAACTTTACTACAGATAGATATTGAACTTAATTCATTAATACATTATCTTTTTTTAGGACTCATTTTCATAGGACTTCAAACTCAGCAGTTGCTAAGGTCTGAAAGTAGAGACTGAAAAATCGCGGCAAAGGTTCCGTTGCATTCCTGGCCGCAACCTGTGCCAAATTTTAGGATCTTGGAGATTATTCACGAATCAAACAAAAATAAGACATTTAAAGTTTGATATTCCCGTGGGATTTGAAATGGTGCGAGTAAAACCGCGCAAAACAGCTAGTAATTTTATAAAAATAGAAATAGGTAACCCAGAAAAAGCCAGTTATCAAAACCCTTAATAAACTAAAAATACGTTATTACTCAACCAATCGCCTTTGATGGTTTTCAGAGGTTACACTAAATTGTATTTTCTTGACACTAAATCATTATACGATCGAAAACATCGTAAAAGCGACGGTGCTATCAAAACACGGGCTGCTTACACAACGGTTAAAAATCCTCGTTTGTTTCATTGAAAACCTGGTTTGATTTCTCAATCAACAGAGCATTACGGTTATTTGATGACCATTTTACTGACAGAAAATTACCTAAAACTAGGACATTGAAGAAGTCGCACAAATGTAAGCTTCTGTTAAGGAGACCACCCAGCACTTGGTGTATTTTAATATAATTTTACACATAGACTTGGACCTGTTTGGATAAGTCCGATTCTCAAATAAACCCACGGAATAATGTATAAGTACTTGCATAAATTATTATATTAACGTCGCTATTTTCAGTCTATGTTAGGCATGAAAAACTCACAAGAGGAGATCAACAGTTCCTTTATTTTAAACGAAAAAAAGTTTATAGTTTATTGAAATTACGAAGAAAAATTGCCGGGTATGTAAAAGGTACCTTAACAGTATTAGAAACTTTTTATTGGGTATGCATAATATCATTTCAATTATGTATAGAATTAGGAATGCAGATGTTAAAATCTTGAAAAGTCGTTTTTATTAATATTAATTATGAAAATATGACCTAAGTTTTGGAAAATTTCGAAGTTTTGTTTTAGATGTTTAAACACTTACAACGACTTTCAAATATTGCAAAATAAAGTAGCTTCTTTAAAATCAAAGCAAACGATGCATAAATCCGAAGTGATTGTGGTATTCCTTACTTCTAAAGCTTTTGCATAAATTCCGCGTGCATGCTTTACGTACCCAAATGCATACAATCATGTGGTGAGCAAACATTTTGCATTCAGCTTACAACAATGGGATTTATTGTAAAATTACGTGCACTGTCCGCTAATGGTATGCGTTTTCGAACGCAGCTCTCTGTTATCGCGCCAAAACAGCGCGTGGCAAAATGGCTGCCGCGTGCGTTGATTTTTTTTCCACGAACATCTTTCCGCGTGTGCCGTGATTTTGGCCAGTACTCCTGTATGACGTAGACGACCCAGTTAGGTACGCCAACCAGTGCCACGGCCAAGTCCAGCCGGGTATCCCCAATGAACCAGCGCCAATATCTATAAAATGAATTGGAACGCAGCGGAATAAAGACAGAAAAAAATAATAATGAGGGAGCCGTCAGCGCGTTGGGTTTCCCGCCAAAACACTCAGGGTAAACGCACTCCAGTGTTTTGGCATGGTCCAATAGTTGGAAACGATCCTAATAGTTTGTTTGATTCGATAAAGGATAAAAGTGTTTGTTGGATCAGTGTAGCTGACGTGGGGAAGCACGTGGCGTATCAAGGCGAAGTGTTTCGCTCCAAGGTTAGAAAATCCCAAGTATTTTTCTACGTCATTGATTTCTGGAAAAACTAAATCGTTCAACATTGATCTCCATAATATTTAAGTAGTATTAGTTCAGTTTGTATACAAACTAAACCAGCATCACTGCCAAGTATCTTACTATTCAGAATTTATTATTCTTTTATACGCCAACTATTTGAACCTTATATTTTGATAGTTTTATAAAGGAATTTTGCTTTTGTATTCCAGGACATTCTTTTGGCTTATTTGTTTATTGTTTTTATAAGGTTATTGAACTTTATTTGCCTAATTTTTACTTAGTTGTTAGGACTTTGCTGTTATTTCCTTGCTTAATTAAATGTCTTTCGAACAACTTCTTTATACCCCACTCAAACTACTTAAAAAAAAGCTACAAATCAGGTCAACCAACACTAACCTCTCACTCAGCGATCCCAAAATAAATCTATAAGAACTTTCACCGACCAATATCCCGAACACATGTAACTTCATTATGTCTAAATTTGGAAACACTATAATTAGTTTGAACTTCACTTGCCAAAGAAGTCTTCTGGCATTTCACTTGTAGCCAGGAGATTCCTGTGACGTCATCAGAAGGGTCCTGGGTGCCAACGGGGTTCCCCAGGGATTGGCAATAGGCTACACGTCTACGAATGCAGCCAAGTTAATGTTTTGACTGAAGCTTTTGTTTGTATGCACAGTCATATGTTTCGGATTATTAGATTTGGGCAATGGTTTGGTAAACTGCATTTTGGTTAATATTCTTAAGTATGTATGTATGTATGTGTGGGTGGTTCCAAAGCGTTAGTTTTTTTTTTGTGAAGTCGATATAACCTGCGTCAATGAATATTCGATTGATCAAAACGTAACCGTATGCAATACAAACTTAAGCCTTAGTAAGGGTTTACTAACTAGTAATACCCTTAGTCCTTTATGCCATATTGAGTGTAAAATATACGGTCTTGTTGTTTATTTTATCCGCGTAAATATACTATTCAACTTTCTCATTTGATTTTTACTGCAATTATTTGATTCTATATACGTTAGTTTTGGCGTGATCTTTTTAATTATAGTTTAGACTTTAAACACATTTTGTAAAGTAAGTTAGGCTACTTAAAGTCTTGACTTGAAAAAAATAAGGCCGTTTGAGTTTGAATTGATTCGATTTTTTTTGTTTCCTTACACAAGATAAAGTCAATAATCAACGAATGCAGAGCATTAAAAAACCGACTTCACGTCAAAACTTTGGCCGACTTAGAATATCATCCACGTAAACATTCTCCGAAATCATATATATTGTTTGAAAAATTTGAAATTTTCAATGCAGTAGGTACTTAACCGATGTCAATAAAAATGTATATGGGATCAACTATGAAGTATTCACTATCATATGAAACAAGAATTTTCAAAATTGTTTCATAACAAAGACACAATAAAAACATGCAGAAGAATTGAGAACCTCCTCCTTTTTTGGAAGTGGGTTGAAAATCATTAGCTTAGTAATTGTATTTGGCTATTTCTATACGTATTAGTTTTAAACGGCTTAGTTAATTTATGATTCTGCATTAGAATCTCTTATTATTTAATCTATTTAATTTTATCATACCTACTTAATTTTATACTAATATATCTCGACAGTTCTTCCAAAAATACTAGGGACATGCAAAAATATTGCAGTTTCAAATGTGAACTATTAAAATATTCAAAATTGCAAGGCATAAAGGCGTTTGCTTCTTTTTAAAGTTCTTCATTCTTCCAAAAATTCACGTATCTTCGGCGCTAATATTAAATTACCCTTCAATCAAATGACAACTTACTACTGTCACGCCATGATCTCTACAACCAATAAAATGGTAGGTACGTCTGTCTCTCTGTATCTTCGGAACTACTGAACAGATTTAGATCTGGTTTACATCAGTCTAAGAGTAGTTTTTTTGGGTACACTATTAGCTATTAAACACCACGATATGTCTCTTACGAGAAGAGATATCTCTGTTCATGTCAATGAAGTCGGTGAAATTCGGTGATTTATTGATTTGAAAAGACTTGACTAAGACAAAAAATGGTTATTTCATTACAAATAATTGAATTTAAAAATGTTTTGTGAGTCATATTAACTATAGTTTTATTATGCGGCTTTTAATCACACTTATTATCGACCACTTTGGCGATGGGGTAAATCTGTCTGCCTCAGGCAGTGGTTGCGGGTTCGATTCCCGCACGGAAAAAGAATAAAAAATGTTCCGTGTCTGTGTGTTTATCTATTTATTTATATATTTATGTGCGTAAAGCTACAGAATAAATAAAAGTTAACATGACTTACAAAATATTTAATTACAAGGTAATTATTAAAAATGTAGCCACGCTATCCATCGAAAATGCTAATCCTTCGTGTTATAGGAGATACTCCTATCTATCTTGTGTATTCCACATTGTTCTTTTTTATTTTTTTTATTAAAGATGCAATTTTAGAACTAACTATAACATTCAAGGTATTGAATTCTAGAAAGACACTGACCAATCGGAGTGAAACTTAATTATTGAGCTCTTAATTTTGCTTAAATGTCACATATTACAATGAGAGTTTATTAAATTGCATAACATTTATAAATGAACATCGAAAACAAACAATGAAATCAATATTCAAGCTCATTATTCTCCCTGAAAACACTTTTATCATATTTTTTTGTCTGCATAGAATTACTATTCCATAGTTTGCTTCATACTCTGAAAATTCTTAATTTGTAATTATTGAAACAAAAGACTATGCATGGGGGCGACTAAGTTTATAAAAAGAAGAATAAGATACTGCAGAATGTCCCATTTGCATTATATAAAGTTATGATTCAAACAGCACAACAATACATGAACATGTCCGTGTTGGAGTGAATACAAATGATTCCTTACTCTTTTGGTATAAGAAACTTGTAAATACTCGGTTCACATTGAATACATTAGTCGAGGAAAGTTAATGAGGTCAACAGACCAACGTGGAAATTTTATGGGATGTTTTGGCTAAATTTAAATTCGCTATCTGGTTTTACTTGCCGGTTTCAAATGTGGTTTTGGATTTTGAGTTGATGAATATTCTTTTATAAAATAGTAATCTCAACACAAATGGATTTTACGTTTAATCGATAAGTGTGAGTAGTTACATACTTGCATACATTACTTCACGCCTGTGTCTCTTATAGAGTAGGCAGAAAATTATCTCTCATTGCAGTAAGAGGGGGTCAGTCTATGGCCCAATAATCAAATAAAATCTCTGTCCCTTAACTGAGTTTTACAGTATGTCCGGGAAGAGAAACAGCTGATACATTCTATGTTTTTCTTTCGCTCCCAGTCCAGCATGGAAGCAATGATTACCTATTTTAAATTTTAAGGCGCGCTTTATGAAATCTCATTACTCAAACACAATGTCTATTTACGTATAGTTTTTTATGTAATGGGAATTGACAGCAAATGCTTGTGCAATGTTGATATAAGCTTTTATAAAAGGGGCCTTAGAAAATTAGGACTTCCTAATAATAAACATTTTGATAAGACAGTTTGTCTATTTCTACTGACTGAAAATTTTCAATAGAATTTTTCAAAAGAGATTATTGATTAAAAAAGTAAATGTTACTCGTACATGAATTGATCTAGAAAAATGAATTAAGAGGCCTTTTTCAGAGTTAACCAATGTTCTAAATATAACTTGCAGAATCTTAATGTGTTGGTAAACTATCTTAAGAAAAAGCAGGTAAGTGACACCAGTAAATAATAAATCATACGAAGGAAACTCACAACGGCGAGTCTTGCAAAAGAGCAATTCTTTGCAAGACTCGCCAATACTAGGTATTACAAAAGAGAGACGATAGCTTTTAAATTAATTTTGGACCTAAAATGAGCAAGTTAAGACTCAATTTAAGTTTATTTAGATCCGTGTCAACGATCTTAAAAACACTTCAGGTGAAATAAAGGTAGTCAGATAATTTCAGTATTTTAGATCCGGAGTAACTGGCGAAAGCATTTGGTCGCACTGCACCATTTTTGCACAACTTTGCTTTATTTTAAACATTACAAATCCATAGAAAATAAACGATTTTAGATTTGACTAAAAATGCACGATTTTTGTATAGTCTCATGGTACGCAAGAAAAAAGACACGCAACATTTTATTATTTTAGGAACAACGATATTGTGCCTATTCAAAATCTTTGCAGACAACAATAATAGCTTAATTCCGAAGACTTGTATTAAGTATGCATTTAAAAAGTTTTCATATAAAGCTAAAGCACACAATGGTGGAGAGACACTTAAACTATCACGAAACATTTACTTAATTAAGGCGAGCTTGAAGTTAGTTTCCGATAAAATTAGTCAAACTACATTGGTTAAACTTAAAGTTCCCGGGGACTTTATTCTAGTCACGTATTTAACAAGTTAGTAAGGCTAAAGAATAATTTAATATTGAAAGTAGATTTAAAACTTCCCCCTTTTGATAGTTAACTGCTCTGAATACTAGTTTGTTTTATTTTAGTAGCTTTCAATGTTTTCTGTAACCTCTTGTAAATAAATTGATGTTTCTAGTATTAAGATTCTCTCTTAATAATTAATTTTTGACTAATGTTTGATTGATTAACTTTCAATTATTAATAATTCAGTAGTAAAAGCCAGTTAAAGATCTTATTAGAGTTTTTAAATTTGAGGTCCCTTTTCGGGCGCCAAAATTGATTTTTTTTTATAATGTTGGCATTACGTATTTTCTATCTGTGACACTTAATTTTTTCCAGGACGAGTTCCATCCGTTCATAGAGGCACTGATGCCTTTTGTTAAGTCCTTTTCGTATACTTGGTTCAATTTACAAGCGGCCAAACGGAAATATTACAAAAAACACGAAAAACGGATGAGTCTTGAAGAGGAGCGGCATACCAAATATGAATTGCAGGTTGGTTTGTGATTTTATTATGTTTTTGACTGTAACAACACACGCAACTGTCCTTAATTTCACGTGATCATAAGTGAATAGGTTGATGGTAAGAAGATAGGTTATGATTACACCGCAGGTAATTTTTTCCTTAGGTATTTTTTTCACTTTTTATAGTTTTAGTTCATAAATTAAAATATTGTTTATGGACTAAAACTATAAAAATAGAATATTTGATTTCTCCTCCATGTCTATTGAATAAAATAAAAAAAATACCAATAACATGATGCAAAATTCCAAAAAGGAATATATTTTATTATGTTAGTTTATGGGATAAGGAGCGTTTTGGGCGAATCCTCGTAAAATTGCAAGGTTTTTCATTTATTTTAATGACTTACTTCATCGAACTTGATATAAAGTTTCTTTACATAGGAATTGCGGAGATATGAAGTTAGTGGTGAAGAAAACATAAAACTTCAGATGTTGATAATGAAATGCGATAGGCTGGTACAGAAGTTTATACAACTTTATAGATAAAATTACTTTTTACTAATTTCATTTCAGCTTACTCCTTATTTTTTGTAACTTTCTAAAATCACTTTATTGTAAATCCAAACTACTTTTACATGATTATTATATCTTTACGTGAGATGAAAGCATCAAAACTTCTGACTTGGAACTGAACTTCACCTTTTGCTTGGTGGTAGGATCCCTTCTGGGTCCGACTGGCTAGCGACCACCCTTTATATAAAGTCTGCCGCCAAATGTTACCGCTCCGGCGGTAATGTGTTCCGGCAATATTGTATAAAGAGCCAGTTCCTTCCTAAACCCGTGTGCTTTCATCTTCGACCTCATCGTCACTTACCATCAGGTGAGATTGAGGTCAAACGCGGGTTTAGTCACTTATAAAAAAAAAAACCTTTCTGATAAAATATAGGTACTTCGTGATTGCCGCAGATGCGATTTTAGAGATATGGATCTTATTGAATTAATGTTAGGGCACGATGCACACAACAATTTAAACTTTTTTAAACACAATTTAAACACTTTACAAATGTTTCAGAATGAAAAAGCAGAAGTCAAACAGAAATGGGCATCCAGGTTACTTGGGAAACTACGTAAAGACATCACACAGGACAGTCGAGAAGACTTCGTCCTCAGCATCACAGGGAAGCGGCCAGCGGTCTGTGTGCTGTCCAACCCTGACCAGAAGGGGAAAATGAGACGGATAGACTGTTTAAGACAGGCAGATAAGGTATGGAGAACTGAATAGCATTCAGAGTTTAAATGAAATTGAAAATACCTCATAAAAAAATTCAATACACGCTTGAATTTATATTAACATATAAATGCCATCATAAAGAAAATATACCAACCTAATTATACACCGTTTGATGTAATATTACCCTGTAGGATTAAAATTGGTGTTCCGCTAAGATTTTCATAACATTATTTGAAATCAAATTGCATATATATCATTTTCATAACATGCAAAAATATTTTAGTTTGGTGCTACATTTTAAATTATTTCCACACTAATGGCTTCGTCACGATTTATAAAACTATGCATCCTAAATAATTTTTAACAATAGCTAACAAGGGAATACATTCATAGATCTTGTCATGAATCATCTTAGTATCCAGCGTTACTTTCCTACCGATTAGGGAGCGGACAAACGTCTCATCCTAATCTTGTAAAAAAATCCATATGGCATTGACTCTATGAGATATCCTGTATTCACAGGTTTCCCAATTGTCGATTCTTGCGTACACATGCTACTGTGTAATTTTTTCATCTTTAGTTATTTTAAATCTTATCCTCATAATCCAGCGCGTCAATATTATGATCATGCCAGTTGAAATAATAAAAAAATACTGTTTCATTAAAGTTGATATTGTATTTGAACTGCGACTAATAAATAATAAAATAAATAAAAAAAAACTAAGCCTGCTTTTGATGTCTGACAATGTGAACATGAGGTAAATGAAGATAAATATGAAAGCACAAGGGTTGAAGAAACTAGTTATCTTTAAGTGATTGATGAGAAATATCACTAACTGAACAGTGATGATTGGCGCCAGATTTTATACCATATAAATGACCACACAACAGTATTATACTGTAGATATAATGAATGTATCACATAATTTTCGTTACTCGACGGCTTATACATTAACCTTATTTTCTGTATCTATTTCAGGTCTGGCGCTTAGATTTAGTAATGGTGATATTATTTAAAGCAATACCCTTGGAAAGCACTGATGGCGAACGGCTAGAAAAACACCCTGAATGTACACAGCCAGGGTTATGTGTGAACCCGTACCACATCAACGTGTCAGTCAGAGAACTAGACTTGTACTTGGCGAACTTCATCAACAGTTATGGTAATAGGAGCGACGGTCTGCCAGGTCTCTCGCTCACTTATATCTATCTCTTTCTTTTTATAAGTTCCCTTTTCTTTACTATCATGGTCATTAACATCTGTTTTAAATTTAGAATCGGAATTTTTACCATGTTTTTTTATTTATTTTGCATTCTAAACATTATATCTTTTGTTTATTATTATTTACTCAGTTCATAGAGTATTTGCTATCAAAAGTACTCTTATTGATAATAAAATAATCATTATTAACCTCCAAAGGACCATATTTAATGTTTGTTCGCTCTCTTAAAAAATGGTGTGACACATTGTTATAATTCTGTTCCTCAGATAGACTAAAACAGATTTTTGCATTCACCTTTTTAATAAATTCAGTTAAGGTCCGAAAATTCCTAAAACCATTGAGTATAGGCGAATCCATGACCAATTTAGATGATCCAAATCAGATTTCAACCTTTTGAATAAAATCTCTTCTACCACTTCACCAATGGCTAATTGCGTTCAGACTATTAAACACGGTTGATCATCATCAACCCGTACCACAACACCGTGTCAGTCAGAGAACAAGACTTGTACTTGGCGAACTTTATCAACAGTTATGGCAATAGAAGTGACGGTCTGCCAGGTCTCTCGCCCACTTATATCTCGTTCTTTTATTGTTTGTTTAGTAACTTAGTTCATGATGTTTTTGTTAGCAACGGTTAAATTCATAATTTTGCCCAGCATGCTGGGTTGTCGCTTTTTCATATCTGTTTCTCAAATAAGCTAAAACTGTTTTAAATATATTATCTTTGGAAGTAACAAAAATGAATTTTCAAGCCTGATAAGATTGTGAAAATTGTGAGTTTTGTATCATGATAGCTTGCTCTTAATTGTGCTTAGCCGATATAGTTTTGAACTGGTCTTTACAATGTTACTAATTGTAGGTACAGAAATGCGTGGATATATAAAAGTAGTAATTTTGTCGCCAAGGATGCTAAAGAAAAATTTACAGATACCCCTTGTGTGTTATCTGAACTTAAGGTTTTAAACTGAAAACTTGAGATAAATATGACAGTCTATTAACCTATTACAATAAGATGGATATGTTTCAGATATACTAAGTGGATCGATATCGCCACACCAACCTAGAGACAAAGAGAATGAACACGAAGCAAAAAATAAAGGTAAATCTCGACCTGGCAGGATTGAAGGGATTGAAGTTGTTACTGATAGTAATGTTGATGAACTAGATGTTGCTCAATGCACTGATGTTTTATTGATAGATCGCAATAAAAGAACATACTGTATACCTAATAGTCTATCGCGATGAACCTTTAGCTTTAGGCATTTTTTCTGATCAGAGATAATGATAAAAATAAAATTTCTTTTTTCAAGAGTACACTCAATTTTTGGCAATTCAGTTTTTGGCATTTCATGTGATCCTCTGCCAATAATTAATAAAATGAGAATAAGATAATTATTTGATGGTTTATAGACGAGATATTTGATTTAAGAATCTTTGTTTTAAAGTCTAATCAACTTTTAGTTATCTAAAAGAACTAAGTAGGAGTCACAATACAATTTTTGTTACTCAACTGTGTGAGTTGTTACTAGATTTTTAGATAAAATAA